>CM024754.1:133261962-133861962 GCA_014218235.1 Colocasia esculenta
ACATGCAGCGACAAAGGTTGAAAAGATGTCTAAGGTTAGGTCAGAACCAAGCAACCCAAGACGTTAGCCACTCACACGGTCAAGCTCTAGCAAGCCGATAGACCTCACTGCCACCAAGGACATAGAAAGGACTCCCGCTATCGGCTTCCAGACTCACCACCAGGCACACGATCAGAAAAACCCACAATGGCTGGCAATGCACCCACCACGAACTGTGCAACGCCATGCGTGGGTGCCACAAAATCAACCGCAGAAAACACTAAACCACTAGAAAATGGGGCAACCTCAGGAGCCGAAAATGCCACGCTGACCTGAGTATTATTCAGACCAACATAGGGTATCACAACCCATCATGCACAAGCGAGAGAACACCAGATGCGGCAACAACCAAGACCGAGCGCACCACCACCAGGGCTACAAAACAACAAGTAGCTACCACACTGCGGTGCAGTACGGCCACGAGAGACAGGCCACCACACGCGTCCCGAGGCGGAACAACTTAACACCTCGAGCACCTCGCAACCACAAAAACACGCACAACTCAATGTCAGCACACACAGGCACAAGCATACTGTGCTATCACAAGCACCAAAACCCACCAAAGCGCAATTCACACACCCATATCAACGGCCCCGAACGACATAGGGCAACATCCTAGGACCACCCCGAAGAGAAAACACAGGAAGGCCACGAGCTTCGAAGAGAAAAACAACCACGCTGGCCTAGAAACACCACCACACACGGGCATCGACCCTACCACAACAGGTAGTGAGGGCCACACACTGAAAAAAAGGGTGACAAAAGCCTCTAAGAACAAAAAGAGGCACAAAGCAAAGCACACACGAAAACAACGCTGACACGAGCAAGGTAGGCGAGAGAACCGGGGATACCCAGAGCTGATCACATGGAAACACATTGTCCCACATTGACCAGCTAGGCAACACAAAAATAACCATACAACGTGACACAAAAACCAATAGGTCCCCAACCTATGTGCCAAACGGAAACGACGACACTAGGGAGCAACTCGCTCAACCTAAAACAACTCGAGGTAAAAAGACCTTCACCAAGAAGGCCACACAGCACGAACCTCAACACAAAGCACAAAAAAGGAGCACCACCACTCCGAGCAACCCACAAAATAGAGGACGAAGATGTACAACAGGCCTCTTCCGCACGCAAAGATAAGGGACCGAAGCACAAACTAGCACCTCCGCAAGAAGTACCGCTAGCCACTGGCCACGGCACACCACATCACCCAACCGCGAGAGCACGTTGGGCACAGGAAAATGAAGCAGAACCATCCGAGCCACAGGGACACACTTAGTCCCACCAATGTAGCCAAGAAAATGGAAACAAACAACAAGGAAACTGCCAACACAGCAGCTAGACACACAGTCAAAGGCACCACTCCTTGACCGATAATGCCCAAATAGACTGTGACATAGACAGTCCAATCATCAACAAAGAAATCTCATCTCCACATAGAGAGAGCAGCAACAACCAAATCAAACACTAGGCAGCCATGGGAAGGACCTCCACCAAGAATGACAAAGAGTCATCCTAGGAGGACTCCACCGGAACAAACAACCAAAACAACCAATCCACACAGACCTTCAGAGAGAGCACAGCAGCAAGCAGAAGCAATACAAGACAGTTCTGGAAGAAACCTCCACTAGAACGACCAAGGCACCATTGGGGAGAACCCACCAGAACCCACCACCAACCACACAGCACACCTCAACCTTGAGTAGCATGATAGCAACAGAAAATGGCACGGAACAGTCCAAGGAGAAACCCTCACCAAGACAACAAAAAACAGTTCTGGAAACCTCACCAGAACCTAAACCCAACCAACAATGCACCTCAACTGTGAGGGGCAACAAACAGAAACAGCACGAAGAAGTTCTGGGAGAAACCTCCACCAGAAACAAGCAAGGAAGAGCTCTGGGAACACCTCACCAGAACTCACGACCAACATGACAGAGCAACCAAGCAAAAACAACAAGTGACAGAACACACAACAATTGACATCACAAGCACAAAAGAGCATATGCTAAGTCTGAGCAACAATGCCGACTCAGCGGAACACGGGCACCCACACTCACTGACATGTGAGGCAACATGCCCAAGCAACCACTGCACAACACGCCAAGAGGAAGCCACACTAGGAAACAAAAGAACGCCTTCCACCAGATCCACAGACAACATGCCTGTTACTGGTGAAGGACACACAGCAAACAGGCTCCCTTATACACCACAAAAACACATGCAGCCGAAAGCACAGCTAACAACGACCAAGAGCACTGAACTGGACTTGCCTGCAACTGTCCTCCACATACGGAAGACCTCCGCTAGCGAGTCCATCATCAACAACACCACCGACACGAACCAACCAGAGACCACACTCACCACGCACGCGACACTGTAACAGCAACAACCCTCCTACAGCACCCACTCGAATCTTGCTGAAAAACATCCCACCTGGAAGACATGTTCAAGGCACAAGCCTAACACTAACACACCATGAATGGTGCCAGCAGAGCACTTGAACTACTTTCTGGGATAGGCATTGTAACGACTCAGAATCCGCATTACCAGTAACAAACCAGTAACCCGAATTCTGACCTGCTAACCCACGAGACAAGCTCGGAAGGGTAAAAAGTGAATGTCCGAGGAGACTATAATAAGAAGATACACACCATGTAAAGCTGTAAAATTTCACTATACATGAAACATAACATGTACAACTCAGAGTCCGAGCTAAGTACAGAGTACAGAAGTACAACAAAAAGTACTACTCACTGCAGCTAGGGTGCACCAACACCGGAGGCTAGACTCGCCTGGACGGGAGTCGACGACGACCCACCTAAAAGGGAGGGGAGTGAGTCTCAAGAAAAGAGGCCAGTAGGGAAAAGTAACCTACAGGCAACAGTACTAAGTGCGGAAAGTAAAAACAGAAAGTAAATACACGTCACATCATAACCCAAAACTGTAACCTCGCGGCTCAGTAACACACACACTCACACACAGAAGTAGAATCAGCTAGGGTCTGTGGCTCGGCGTCCCGTCACCATAGAGTCTCTCAACCCAGCCACGTATGCAAACTACAGACGCTCTCTCTCGCGTCTGGTCCATGACCGGTTTTCCCCCTACGCCTGACCCTAGCGGTAGAGAAGGGGCTCCACGGAGACCGGCTCGAAACCACCCCAAGGAGTACGCACAAGACAGAGACGCTTTCAACGTCTTGGCTCACCGACGAAGGACCCCCACACGCCGGTCATCTAGACAGAGCGTCGCTCTATGTCCAGGTGACAAACAGAGACAGAAGCAAGGTAACTCAACGCGAGTACAGACGGTAACACTCTCAACATCTGAAACACCGTATAATAGATGAACACCTCATGTCACGTCATGACACAATTAATTATACATATGCACAAGCAGAGTCACACTCTAAGCCTGCAAAATGTGACAGGGTGGACATCACACGTCAACACCTTGAAACACAAAACATGACCATAGCCTGTGGGACACAAGATATTAACGGCAACATCGAATGTCGCCAATCATGATGTAGACGGCACTCACCATGCCGTTAACACTTAATCAACGGCAATCGACCTTGTCGTTTATATCAACTTTGAAGATCTCAGCGTCAACATATGTGGACGTTAAGTTCTTCAGTCCCCTAGACCCAGAACAGCACCGGGTCAGTCCAATTGGGCAAAACCACCCAATCAGAACACCTGCGGATGGAGGGAAATACTTCCTCACAGCTTCTAACACTACCAGAACATCGGAAAAATGCGATCCAACACTTGGATCGCCCAAACACCCAAAATCTCAGCATGGTATAACCCAACCCTAAAATGTGATTAACATACTAATCGACACAAATAAGCATGCTAATCTATTAAGGAAGGTTAAAGGGGTTAAGTCCCTACCTCAGAACGCCCCAAAAACTCCTAAACAATCACCAATCGCGCCGGAACCCCTCAAGTCTCCGCGCGAATTACACCAAATCTTCGAGTTTCTCGCCCGATCTATCACCGCCACACGTACCAGAGTCTTCCCACGAACTCCCATCAACAATCAGAGAGGGTGGAAATAGACAAGACAGAAGTGGAGGGAAAGGAAGGAAAGGAGAGGAAGAAGTTCTGCTCTCGGGTTGCCCTATTTCTACAGGGCGACGAAATAGACGTCCACATGCCTCGCCGCCTACTTGAACCGCCAATGGGTTGACGTTCGGACCGCTTGCCGTCAAGTTCAACGACAAACGTCCACATCACTGGATGCTAACTCCCAGTCAACGGCTAACCCCCTGCCGCCAACCACAAGTCAACGACAATATCCATTGTCGTCAACCACAACCGAACCTCTACAAGACCCAATAAGGATCCACTATGACCCGAGACCTTACAGCCCTCCCCCCTTAAGGAATTTTGCCCTCAAAATTCAAACAACATAAAGAAGAAAGACTCACCAAAGAGGTACGGAAACTGCTCGCGCATTTCATCCTCTCGCTCCCATGTCGACTCACCACCTGAGTGTCATCGCCACGCAACACGAACTAAAGGGATTGCCTTGTTCCTCAACCTCTGAACTCGGTGATCCTCAATATGCAACGGAAACTTTGGTACAGTCAACACTGTAGTCACCTCAGACCACTCTGTGCTCGGAGAATGTGAGACTCGTCAGAAAGGTACCTCCGAAGCATCGACACGTGGAACACATCGTGGACTGCTGCCAACTCTGACGGAAGCTCAAGTCTGTACGCCAAACCTCCGACATGCTCAGTAATGGTGAAAGGTCCAATAAAGCGAGGACTCAACTTTCCACGTCTACCGAACCTCACAACTCCCTTCATAGGAGACACACGGAAAAACACCTGGTCCCCTATCTGAAACTCGAGCGGTCGTCTGCGCTGATCTGCATAAATCTTCTGCCGACTCTAAGCTGACTGAAGCCTCTGCCTCACAAGCTGAACTACCTCAACTGCCTGCTGAACTAACTCTGGCCCCATGACAATCGTTCGCCAACCTCGAACCAGTCTAGAGGAGTGCGACACGGGTTCCGTACAAAGCCTCATATGGTGCCATACCGATACTGGAGTGATAGCTATTATTATATGCGAACTCGACCAACGGCAAGTGAGCTGTCCACGATCCCTGCCACTCCAGACAACAAGCTCTAAGCATGTCCTCTAAAGTATGGATAGTCCGCTCTGACTGACCATCTGACTGAGGGTGGTAGGCGGAACTAAAAGCCAACTCTGTCCCCAAAGCTCTCTGGAAACTACGCTAGAACCCAGAAGTGAAGCGAGGATCTCTATCTGACACAATAGAGATCGGCACTCCGTGCAAAGGAACAATCCGCTCTAAGTACAACGCGGCCAACCTACTCACACCCCAACTAGTCCTGACAGGCAAGAATCTAGCAGTCTTCGTCAATCTGTCCACAAGAACCAAATGCTGTCAAAACCTCCAGCTGTCTTCGGCAAACCACAAACAAAGTCAGTCGTCACATGGTCCCACTTCCACATCGGAATCTCTAACGGCTGCACAAGTCCTCCTGGACGCTGATGTTCGGCCTTCACCTGCTGACAGACCAAACACCTAGCAACAAAAGCCGCTATGTCTCTCTCATCCCAGGCCACCAAAATGACGTCTCACTCTGTGATACATCTTGGTCGACCCTGGATGAATCGAGTACCTGGAACCATGTGCCTCCTGCAACACAACCCTCCTGACAGACTCCTCAACAGGAACATAGAGTCTATCTCGGAACCTAACAGTTCCGTCCTCGCGAAGCTCAACCTCTGGAGAAGTAACACACTGTGCAACTCGGGATCTGCCTGCTGAGCCTCAACAACCTGTCTCACAATGGCGGACTGCCAACAACTGCCCAACACACACAGTCGACGACTGGACGAAACTCTGAAAGACCCTTCTGCCACAGACTGCCACAACTGCCACTCTCTAAGGATCAGATGACTCATATGTGCTTTCCTACTCAAAGCATCTGCAACTATATTCGCTTTTCCAGGCTTATACTCAATGCTAAAATCATAGTCTTTCAAATATTCCATCCATCGACGTTGCTTCATATTCAGATCCCTCTGAGAAAATACATACCTCAAACTCTGGTGGTCGGTACGGACTACAAAACTCACTCCGTACAAGTAAAGACGCCAAATCCTCAAAGCAAACACCACAGCTGCAAGCTCTAGGTCATGGGTCGGGTAACTCTCCTCGTGGGCTTAAGCTGGCGAGACGCATAAGCCACCACCCGGCCTTGCTGCATCAAAACCGCACCCAGACCAACACTGAAGCATCTGTGCAAACTCGAAACCCTCCTCACCTGAAGGTAACACAAGGACTGGCGCTGACGTAAGCAGTCGCTTCAACTCTATGAAGCTCTGCTCACACTGCTCCGACCACAAAAATGGAACCCCCTTTCTCGTCAGCCGAGTCAAGGGTGCAACAACTTGAGAAAAGTCCCGAACAAACCTGCGGTAGTAACCTGCCAAGCCCAAAAAGCTACGAATCTCAGACACAGATCTGGGACTCTCCAACTGCAAAACTGTCTCGACCTTTGCTGGATCCACAGAAACTCCCTCACCTGAGATCACGTGCCCCAAAAAGTGAACCTGTTGTAGCCAAAACTCACACTTACTAAGTTTGGCATACAACTGGTGCTCTCGCAAGGTCTGCAACACGATCCTCAGGTGCTCGGTGTGCTCTCCTCCGAAGCGGAGTACACCAGAATGTCGTCAACAAACACTACGACAAACCGGTCCAAGAACTGGTGGAACACCCGGTGCATCAGATCCATGAAGGCCTCTGGAGCATTGGTGAGCCCAAACGGCATCACCAAAAACTCAAAATGTCCATATCTGGTCCGAAAAGTAGTCCTCTCAATGTCAGAATCTCTAATCCGCAACTGATAGTAGCCCGACCTCAGGTCGATCTTCGAAAAGACATGAGCAGACTGAAGCTGATCAAAGAGATCGTCAATCCTAGGCAATGGATACCTATTCTTGATGGTCACTTGGTTCAGCTTTCTATAATCAATACACAATCTCAGGCTACCATCCTTCTTTCGGACAAACAAAACAGGTGACCCCCATGGAGAAAACTAGGACGAATATAGCCCTTCTCCAACAACTCCTCAAGCTGCCTCTTCAGCTCCCTCAACTCTGCTGGTGCCATACGGTACGGCGCCTGTGCAAATGGTACAGTGCCAGGAACTAACTCAACAGAAAACTCAATCTGTCTCTCTGGCGGTAGACCAGGTAACTCTTCCGGAAAAACATCTGGAAACTCACACACTACGGGAATGTCCCCCACTCCAGAGGTAACCTGGTCAAGGGTAATAGCAGAAACTAAAAAACCCTGACAACCAGAGGCAAGCAACCTCCCTGCCCTCAAAGGAGAAACTAAAAAGCGAGAAGTAAGAGGTACGATACCCTGGAAGTAGAATGCCGCTTCCCCAGGTATCCGCAAGTGCACGCTCTTCTTCTGGAAATCCATGACTGCACCATACCGCTCTAACCAGTCCATACCCAAAATCACATCATAGTCCTGCAACTGCAAAGCAAACAAGTGAGCTGACAACCACTGATCCTGCAACTACACAGGTACCTCCTCAAGACAGTAGGACGTAAGGACAAAGTCCCCTATCGGCAACTCTACTGCTAGCTCAACAGACTCTCTTGAACTCAACTCTCCAAGGGAGTCTAAAAACTCCTTAGACACAAAAGAGTGAGAGGCACCGGAATCAAACAAAACTCTAGCTGTATAACCAAAAACTGTAACAGTACCTTCCACTAGATGAGCTACCTCCGCGTCTGCATGGGTCAAGTGAGTAACACGACCTCTACCTCTAGACCCACCAGAACCTCCGGCCTGCTGACGCTGCTGCACGGTGCCTACTGCTGCTGCTGCACTCGGGGCTGTGACTGAGTCTGCTGCTGCGGCACACGAGGTAACAAAGGACAATCTCGCGCCATGTGACCTATCTAGTCACACCGGTAACACTGACCAGCAAAAGAACGTTGTACCTGCTGCGAAGGTTGCCTACCGGCTGCTGAACACTCCCAACAGACTGTGTGTCTCTGCTCTGCCTGCCTCCTGTCACGCCGAAACTTCCTCCGAGATCCTGACTTCGCCGTCGTCCCAGCAGAAGTGGACGCGTAGGAAGTCGTGGTCTTTGGAGTCGCCTGCACACTACTCTGCTGCTGCCGTGGCTGAGTAGGAACTACCTGTGTCTGAACCCGCGCTCCAAGTACGGGTCCGCAAAGTGTCAGCCTCCAATGCTACCGCTGTCTGATAGGCCGCATCCAAGTCTGTGACACGTGCAACTATCAGCGCCTGCCTGAGCTCTGGCCTCAGGCCCCTCACAAACTGCTGAGTCCTCAGACTCTCATCTGCCATAATCTGCGGAGAATAACGCCCTAGCTCTACAAATCTGGCCCTGTACTGCACTACAATAGAGTCCCTCTGCTGCAAGTCTAGAAACTGGTACAACCTCTCCGTCCGGACGTAAGTAGGACAGAAGGCCCTCTCAAAAGAAACGACAAACTCCTGCCACGGAATCTGTCTAAGTGGGTGAGACTGAAAAGTAGTCTCCCACTCAGAGGACCACCAAGTCAACGCCTGCGCCTGCAACTGGTAACTAGCTAACAACACTCGCTCCTCGGGAACACACTCCATGGAACGGAAAGTCCGTTCCACAACATCCAACCACGCCTGCGCAATGTCTGGATCAGGTTGGCCCAAAAACTGGGGAGGATGAAACTGCAAGAACTCCCTCAACACCATCCCCGTACCACCCTGGGGTACCGGCGCATCACGGTGCTGAGCTACAAACTGAGCCATCCCCTCAAGAAACCGGGTCAAGTCTAATCCCTGAGCTGCCTGAGGAGGAGGTGGCGGCGGTGGCGGAACAATGCCACTGTGTGCATCCTGTGGCAAAGGCTGCGTCTGCTGAGGTGGCGGGGCATCTCCAGCCTCCTGACGAGTCGCCTGCTCAGCCACTCCCTCTCTAGGACGTCGCCTAGGTGCCATAGTACTATACACAGAGCAAAAATACACACACATGAATACACTAACTCCCGGCTAAATAGCTGCAACTGTACTCTTTGTACTCTGAGTTAACATGATGGGTATTTCCTTATATATATCTCATCAGACCAGGCTTTGATACCAAACTGTGACGACCCAGAATCCGCATTACCAGTAACCAACCAGTAACCCAAATTCTGACCCGCTAACCCACGAGACAAGCTCGGAAGGGTAAAAAGTAAACGTCCGAGGAGACTATATATAAGAAGATACACACCATGTAAAGCTGTAAATTTTCACTATACATGAAACATAACATGTACAACTCAGAGTCCGAGCTAATTACAGAGTACAGAAGTACAACAAAAAGTACTACTCACTGCAGCTAGGGTGCACCAACATCGGAGTGGCTAGACTCGCTTGGAACGGGAGTCGACGACGACCCACCTGAAAGGGAGGGCAGTGAGTCTCAAGAAAAGAGACCCAGTAGGGAAAAGTAACCCGTACCGGCAATAGTACTAAGTGCGGAAAGTAAAAAAAGAAAGTAAATACAAGTCGCATCATAACCCAAAACTGTAAACCTCGCGGCTCAGTAACACACACACTCACACACAGTAAGTAGGACTCAGCTAGGGTCTGTGGCTCGGCGTCCCGTCACCACAGAGTCTCTCAACCCCAGCCACGTGTGCACACTACAGACGCTCTCTCTCGCGTCTGGTCCACGACCGGTTTTCCCCCTACGCCTGACCCTAACGGTAGAGAAGGGGCTCCACGGAGACCGGCTCAAAACCACCACAAGGAGTACGCACAGGACAGAGATGATCTCAACGTCCTGGCTCACCGACGGAGGACCCCCACACGCCGGTCATCTAGACAGAGCGTCGCTCTATGCCCAGGTGACAAACAGAAATAGAAGCACGGTAACTCAATGCGAGTACAGACGGTAACACCGTATAATAGACGGACATCTCATGTCACGTCATGACACAATTAATTATACATATGCACAGGCAGAGTCACACTCTAAGCCTAGCAAAATGTGTTAACAGGGTGGACATCACACGTCAACACCATGAAACACAAAACAGGACCATAGCCTGCTGGGACACAAGATATTAACCACAACATCGAATGTCGCCAATCATGATGTAGACGGCACTCACCATGCCGTTAACACTTAATCAACGACAATTGACCTTGTCGTTTATAGCAACTTTGAAGATCTCAGCGTCAACATTTGTGGACGTTAAGTTCTTCAGTCCCCTAGACCCAGAACAGCGTCAGGTCAGTCCAATTGGGCAAAACCACCAATCAGAACACCTGCTGATGGAGCGAAATACTTCCTCACAGCTTCTAACACTACCAGAACTTCGGAAAAAAAACGGCCAACACTTGGATCGCCAAAACACCAAAATCCCGGCATGGTATAACCCAACCTAAAATGTGATTAACATACTAATCTACACAAATAAGCATGCTAATCTGTTAAGGAAGGTTAAAGGGGTTAAGTCCCTACCTCAGAACGCCCCAAAAACTCCTAAACAATCACCAATCGCGTCAGAACCCCTCAAAGTCTCCGCGCGAATTACACCAAATCTTCGTGTTTCCCGCCTGATCTATCACCGCCACACGTACCAGAGTCTTCCCACGAACTCCCATCAACAATCAGAAGAGGTGGAAACAGAGATAATAACAGAAGTGGAGGGAAAGGAAGGAAAGGAGAAGAAGAAGTTCTGCTCTCGGGTTGCCCTATTTCTACAGGTGCGACAAATAGGCGTCCACATGCCTCGCCGCCTACTTGAACCACCAATGGGTTGACATCCGGACCGCTTGCCGTCAAGTTCAATGACAAACGTCCACATCGCTGGACGCTAACTCCCAGTCAACGGCTAACCCTCTGCCGCCAACCACAAGTCAACGACAATATCCATTGTCGTCAACCACAACCGAACCTCTACAAGATCCAATAAGGATCCACTAAGACTCGAGACCTTACAGTCATAGCCATTAACCTATTGTAAATCTCAGAAGCCATTGCTCTGATACCAACTATAACGACCCAAGAATCTGATACCCGGAACCCTCCAAGTACACGACCCTTGGACCGCCACCCATGGATCCAAAGACCTAGAAGGGTTAGAAATATGCCTAGTGAGATATACAACAAGTTACAATAGCTAAACAATATAAAGAAAAACCACAGTGGAAGAAAGAATATACACAATGTCCCAGATAATAACTCAAGTGTAAAAAGGAAATACTAATCACTGCTAACATTGCTGACCACAAGGGGCATGACCCAGACCGTCCGAACACGAGCATTGGTTCCATCGAACTGAAATATGGAAGGAAGTAAGGGGGGATGAGCTTCGCGAACGAAGCCCAGCAGGGAACCCAACCCCTCACCGATTCAACAGCAGAACAAGAATAACATAGCTAAACTAGGCAGGAAGAACAGTGGTACTAAAGTAAACAAACTAACTACAGCATGTGGAAGGGCGGTGGTAACTCAAGTAACAAGACTACTAACTGAGCATGTGATATAATAAAATAATAACACAACTGACCAAGTACTGAAATAAATAAATGGAAAGTACTCAAGTCCAAAAGTATCGCCAATACGGCACAACAATGCACAATCTCAACCTCGGTAAATGTGCTCCGAGCACGCCATAAAACTGCACAAGCAGACGGTAAAACCCTCATCTGGACAACACACACTAGCCACACCACAGCCTCTACTAGTTAGTAGTCAGGTGCACTCACCAGCGTCTTATCGCTCTACCACGAGTTCAGGTCTCCCCTCCCGTTGGAGTGAGACGCGTGGACAAACACAACCACAAGCCGTAGTCTGGTCGGACTATGGTCCCACGCCTGTCCTCTCGACACGGCTCCGGAACTGTGTAACGTGAGGCAGTGAGAATGGACTAGCTGGCTCGCACTGCGACACTCCAAACTATGTGGGATCCAGACCAACTAAGTGAGCTCAACAAATGACTCAACGTTGCTGTCCAACACCGTTTTCCCCTCTGTCCAGAGAAAAGCTCGACGGACGCACTCGTGGCTCGAAGATCACCCTCAACGGGCCCACGAGGACGGGGGTCGCGGGGAACGGTAACAACCCAAATACACACCATGTGCTGGGACAAGCCCTCAAGTGTAGCAACACCGGGCGAAGAATAGTAAGGCGTAGTGCTAGGGAGTCAGCACAAGCGTCACGAGTACGGTACGAAAACGCAATGTGGAAGCGGATCCGCTAAGGTACCCAACTGATGGTCAACCTAGAAAAGCCTATATTACCATCCCGGACAATCGGTCGGCCCTCGGAACTCACCGCACAGGTGCCGGAAACCCCAGCACAACTGTCCAGGTCAACCGATCAAACGGCCCTGTCGGCCCAGTCGGAGCCGACTCGGGTAGACCCAAAAACTAAGGAACCCAGCACGGCGAGTCGGAAGGTATATATTACCACCTCGGATAGTCTGTCGGCCCTCGGAACCCACCCCGTGGGTGCCAGAAATCCTAGCACAACTGTTCGGGTCAACCGGTTAAACGGCCCTGTCGGAGCCAACCCGGGCAGACTCAAAAATTGAGGAACCTAGCATGATGGTCGTCAACCCCAGACTAGCCCACTGGCACAGTCGGGACGACCCCGACGCTAAAAATGGCGTGAAAAATAGGGGCCAAAACCCTACCCGGCACAATGCGCTGCAACCAGGGCTACCCAGACCCATGGCACAATGAGCTGGCGTGGCAACGACTGGCGCAGTGTGCCAGACGACCATAGACTGGCGCACTGCACCAGCTCCCACATCCCATCCCTCCCCCGATGCCCTATCTCCATGACATGGACGTGAGGAGGGGAAGGGGAAGGGGAGGGGTGCCGGCGCAGCCCGTCGGCGCAGCCCGCCGGCGGCGGGGAAGGGGTGCCAACAACCACTGGTCCCTCCGCGGCGACCACCGAAAAATAGGAGAGAGAAAGGGAGAGAGGGAGAGAGGGAGAGAGAACTGGGAGCAGGGTCAGAGAAGGGGGGTCACGGCAGCACACGGGGAAGGGCGAGGTCCAGTCGATGCCGGAGGGGGAGGAGGGTCCCTACCTCGACGGTAGGATCTGCCGACAGTGACCCAGGCGGTGGCGACGAGCTAGACGGTGACGACATCCTCCACGACGCAGAGTAGGGGAGGTAGAAGGCGGCGGCGCTGCTTGTAACATCTCGGGCTTTCCGGCTTTCCGTTAGTGTGTGGGATGACTGGACACTAATGCGTCTGGCCTTGACGACGCGTTAGTGTCACGATAGAACTGCCTGTCACGACAGTCATCCGGGTTGCGACCACCTAGTGTGTCGTGTTCTTGTTGCACCTGATCAATGGGTTGCGACAGAGTTCTGCTTTTCTATCGCCTGACACCTGTCAGAGGGACATGTGAGTTAGGGCGACCTGTCTGGTTGTCGCGGCATCCTGGAGGGACGCATTTTGGTCACGGTGTGGGCTGTCGTCGCATTAAGGTTGGTAACGCGATGCCCCGCCCCATCGCATCTTGGGGGCCGAAGGCTTAAAGCCGTGGTCGGCGCCCCATTTCCCCTTCTTTGGCTCTTTCTCCTTTCCCTCCTCCTCTCCGAGGAGGGGATGCTTTTCCCCCTCTCTTTCTCCGGCAGTTGGAGCTTGGTGGAGCGGTGGCGGTCGTGGCGGAGCTGGAGTGGCGTCGTGGAGTGAGGATGTGGCGGTGTCGTGGTGTCGAGAAGGCCCTTTGGGGTTCGTTCTTCCAAAATCATTAGGGATTTTTTGTGCCTTACCAATCCGGGTTGATTGGGAGTCCTTGTGTGCTTTACAGCTTTCCCCATGCTCCCCTACCCGTGGATGTGTAGATGTAGTGGGTGTGGCGACCCCGGGATGTAGTATCCCGGCGGTCTGCCTCCCGTCTGATGTCGCGACCGCCGTGCGCGTCGCGACATCAGAGGAGGCGTCGCTTTGGTCAGGAGCGACCTTATCGCGGCGCAGTTAGCCATCGTGATAAGAGTCGTGTCGCGACCCGGTTTCCTGTCGCGACAGGGTTCTTGTCGCGACACGCTTCCCTGTCGCAACAGGGCGCTTGTCGCAGTTGCCCTTCCTGTCGCGATGGTATCACAACGGGCTAGGAGGGTGCGACAGCACCAGGCTTGCCTCGGGTGTTTCCGTGGCCTCGTTGGCGTGTCAGCGTGTGCCCCGGGGCAGTGTTGCACTTAGGACCTTCTGGTAGGGAAGGCGGTAGGTTGCCTCCCGGCGTTCAGTGACCGAAGGTGACACCATCGTTGCCGTGTCCTAGTGGCGGTTCTAGGAGGCTCGCATCTGTCTAATAATCGATTGTCTGTCTGTCAAATGATTATTAGAAGAGCGATTGGTTTTTGTACTGTTCCGTGGTGTTTCGGGTTTTCTGGCCGTGTCGTGTGTGCCGGCGTTGGCCAACGGCCCTTCTGGGCATTTCCGGAAGGGGTGTCGTGCGTGCCTGTGCCTACTGGGCTTATCTTGGTTACAATCCAGCTGTGCCGGTTTCTGTGGTGGTTGCCCCACCTGTTCTCTTTCGCCCGGTGCTTTCTATTTGAGGGCTTGTCCCGTTCAGAGGTTGTCTTCATTTCCTAGGACCCCCATCCTCGGGAGCCTGTTGAGGGAGTTCTCCGGGCTATCAGCGTGCTCAAGTTGACAGCCTAGTGTGACAGATTCCAGAGCTGAGGGGAAAACGGTGGTGGGCAGCGACGTAGAGTCGCTTGTGGAGCTCCCTTAGATGGTATGTGTCTCTGAGGTGGTTGAGGTGTTCTTCCGGTGTGGACCAATTAGTCCCTCACTACCTTGCTCTGCGTTGGTTCCGGACCCGCATAGGGAGGGTAGGCGTGGGGCCACAGCTCGGCCGGGCTGCAGTGGTTAGTTGTGTTGTTCTCTGTTGTGGCTTACTAGCCTCACTCTACCTAGGGAGGTTGTAGGCAGGAGTCAGCGGATGGCGAGTTGGAGGAGTGGACTGTGTGTCCTCTTAGTTGCCTGTGGCGGTGGCTTGGTTGCCCTTACTGTGACGGAGTTTCGCACATTGTTTCAAAGTGAGTCTCATCGCCCTAGCCTACATGGGGGTTTTAGCCTAGCCGTGTCTAGTGTCGTGGGCTTGGTTGGGTTGGCCTCGTGGGCCGTGTTTAGTGGTTTCCGCTCAGCGTGATCTCTCGGGGTGCCTTGTGCAGACACCCGACTGCTGTTTCTATAAACCGTTCCTTGGTGCCGTCCATGGTGGCACTGTACGGTGTAGTTCCTTGACATCGTATAGTGTCCGAGGTGTAGAGTGGTTCTGCTTGTGGGCCCTGACCTTGTGGATGTCTGAGGAGGCCGTGCCTGTGGTTGCTCGGTGTCTCTCTTGGTGACACCTGGTTGTTCCTTCCCAACCTCGTGGTGGTCTAGGATGTTTTGTGCTTGTGTCGTGAGGCTCTGGTCACACGTGGTTGCTCTGGTGTTCCATGAACTTCTTGTCTCGGTAGATGCGTGCCGAGGGTTGCTTCCACATTGTGTTTGACTCCGCTGGTTCTGCGGGAGTCATGTTTGGCCTGACCCTGGTTGTGGCTCAGGGTATTACTCTGTTCCGCTACTTTGTAGTACTCTGCAGTAGGTGTTTTCCGCTTTACTTTCTAGAGTAGTTTGCTTCCCCTTTCGTTGGAATTCCTGCTGCTCTGGCTGGTAAGGGACCGGTTATCCCTACTGAGCTTTGTTCGCGAGGCTCACCCCCCTACTCTCTTCAAGTAGGGACTCGTTGTCGCAAGAGTTTGTTGCTAGACGGTGGTCGTGGTGGCGGTTTGTACGCCGTGCGTTGCCGGCAGTGTGTTTTGTGAGCGTTAGCACTTGTACAGCGAGTTGAGAGTGGCCTTTTTGCAAGTCCTCGGGGTATGCCCCTTAAGGACTGCACCTTTCTTTTTGTACCTGTACTTTTATTTGGGACATGTTGTACATAATTTCTTTATTAATGTACAAACTTTGTGGTTATAGTTATTTCAATTCATTGCTAATCTCAGTGGACTAAATTCTAACCCTTTCGGGTCTTCGTAACCGTGGGTGGCGGGGCAACCTTTGGGGTCCCTGGTGGGGGTCTGGGAGATCGGGTCGTTACACTGCTGCTCCTCCAGTGATGACGGCAATGAGGGTTGCTTCCCCACGGTGCGACCCCAAGCGACGACAACTCCAGACGGCGGCGACGGTGGTGCAGCGGCAGCCTCCTCCTTCGGGCGATGGACAGAGCGGCAGACAGAGAGAACTGGGAGAGAGAGGAGGAGGTCGACGGAGGGGGAGAGGGGAAGGTCTGTGCGGCGGAAGAGGGAGAGAAAGAGCTTACAGAGGGGAAGAAGATGGTGAGGAAGAAGAGAGGGGGGTGTGAGGGCGAAAAGGGTCGAGGGGGGGAAGGCAGAGGGGGTCCCCACCCTTACCAGAATTGGCCAAACGACCTTTTCTAGCACCCCATGCAGAAGTCGTCTGCATGGGAAGGGTGGCATGCCCACCCCCTCCCCTCCCCAGGTGGCGGATGCCACAAATATAATAGTGTCATTCCATATGGCATACTTTGTGCCACACTCAACTTGCTTGACTGATCTCTGATGATTTAATTCTCAAAGCTATATTCACAAAGCGGTCAATATATATAGCTCGGAAGTACTATAAACATGGCCATTGTATCCACCATTTTCCATGATTGCATTGTTAATTAAAGAAGTAGTAGCTTCCTCGCCATCCGCGCAAGGCAACTTCGAGTTGCCTGGGGATCCTACTGTTCGTGGTGACCATTCCCATTCTGGCTTGCAAACTCCTCCCAGACCGGCCGTTCCTGGTGATCATTCCTCTTCTGGATCGCCAATTCCTCCCAGCCCTTCGCCGAACGGTTCGCCAGCAGTAGCTGGCCAACATCAAGTCGCGCCAGCTGGAGCCAACTGTTCGCTTTCCACGAAATTTGTTTCTGTGGCTTGCCCAATCCGATCCCACGCGGGATCCTTGCGCTCGAGAAGGATGGGTTTTCTGCTGGCGTGATTGCGTTGGTCTCTGCTGGCGTTGGTCTGTTGGGGAATCCGATCCCATGCGGGATCCTCGTGCCGGAGAAGGATGGGCTTTCTACTGGCGTTGGTGCGTTGGGGATTTCAACCCCAGACCATGGGCTCCCAAAGTCGGCTAGTGACCCTTCTTCTTGGGCTATCATTTATGCCAAGGATAATGGGCCATCGCTGGGCCCAAAAAGGGTGGAATCTTCTGCTGATCTGGAAGCGTATACCTGTAGTTTGGTTAGCGAACAGCATCCTTCGCAGGTTGAGGGTGTTGTGCAAGTGGAGGATCTCAGTATTGCACAGGCATCTCCTTCGTTGACATTTGCACAGGTGGTGCGTCAGTCTCCATCCACAGTGGGGAAGTCTACTATGGGAGTGAACTCCAACCACCCTTCCAGTGAGTCATCTTCTCGACGTCGGATCTCACAACCAGCCCGCAAGGGGACAGTTAGGATTTGTCTACCGATCACCCAGAACGTTCCCTAGCCTGTGCGTCCAGTAGATGCTATCCACTACCTGATCAAGTATCAAATTCTGATTTGAGTATGAGCTCTCATCGGTTGCAGAGCTTGCTAAAGGTGAAAATATTTTCATGCCTCACTTTCGACATGATCAAGAGACATTAGAAATGGATTCAGATGATGAAGGCATGGAACGTTGTTCACGTCGACCGGGCTTACGCCCTCGGGCTGTTCTTCGGCGAACTCACGATCGTGGGATAGATCTTCTATGGAGTTCTAGATAGTCTTTTCCTATTGTTGATCTGTATTTGACTATGTCTATGGTTGTCAGGTTCCCTTATTTTTATAAAATACTTCAGCCACCTTTGGCCTTTACCCCCCCCCCCCCCAAAAAAAAAAGAAAGAAAGTAGCTTCCATGGAGTTCATGATCAATAGGCACCTTGCTTAGCATGCCATCAAGATGAGGAGAGAAATTTTGTAGTTTCTTCGGGGTTTGTGTTGATAAGCAAACCTAGTACTCGATCGAGGATATTTCTTCACAAATTCAACAGATTTTATCCAATTCACTTGTCGCTTAATTTTGCCAATTTTACATGTTTTTTTTTTTTTTACAACACTGCTACAAAATAGGGTATACGCGACTGAAATTAAGAAATAGTCGGTAAAGAACGCCCAACTGTTTAGACCGTCGGTATCATTTTTTTTTTTTTTTTTACAAGTGGTCGACGATTTGCATCTTAAATCAGTCGGTGTAAACAGTAAATTTGCCATTATTTTTTTACCTAAAGGCTAAAGAGGAGGGATAAGTTTCGAACACACGACCTCTCTCGGCGCGGCAGAAGTCCACTTCGAACCCGCCAAAAGTTTTCCTCTTCCCCCACGGCGCCAAAATTTCTTTCCCCCCTTCTCCATCTCTTTCCCTCGTCTCTCTGCGAACTCCCCCCTTCCACTAGCCCCACTTCGCCTAGCGCCGCCATCCCTCCGAAGTTGCAGCCGCCGATCCGCCAGCCGCCGTCGACCGCCATCAACCGCCGGAGTTGCTTCCCCCTTCCACTCCCCCCATTCGCTCGACGCCGTCGTCGACCGCCAGAGTTGCAGCCGCCGTCGACCGCCATCAACCGCCGGAGTCGCTTCCCCCTTCCACTCGCCCCATTTCGCCCGACGCCGTCGTCGACCGCCGGAGTTGCAGCCGCCGTCGACCGCCATCAACCGCCGGAGTCGCTTCCCCCTTCCACTCGCCCCACTTCGCCCCACTTCGCCCAACGCCGCCGTCGACCGCCGAAGTTGGAGCCGCTGTCGACCCCCATCAACTGCCGGAGTCTCTTCCCCCTTCCACTCACACCACTTCGCTCGACACCGTCGTCGACCGCCAAAATTGCAGCCGCCGATCCGCCAGCCGCCGTCGACCGCCATCAACCGCCGGAGTCGGGCGAAGTTGCAGTCTTCGGCGACCCCACAGAACCCTTCAGGTATTTTCTCTATCTTTGGCCTCGACGACGGCATCTCCTCATGTCCCTCCGACATGCATGCGCCCTGCAACCTGGTGGCACTTCCTTCCCTCCCCAGTGGCAATGGGGTATAATGTGGCTCCTGATGGCCGTGAGAGGCTCCTGATGGCCGTGAGAGGCCCCAGTCCATCAGAAGACTGAAAATTCTGAAACGCAGGTACAAGCTCTCCATAATAGCAATTATTGAGCCGAAGAAGAAGACCTCTTGCATTGACATGTATAGAAATAAACTCCACATGGCCCACTCTGTTGCAAATGTGGACGATCAGGCCCGGATATGGATTTTTTGGGAGGAGGATGTACATATTTTGAGGACTGATGCAAGCGATCAGTTCATCACAATTTCTGTTGCTTCGGCTTTTTGCAGAAATTTCTTTCTCACTATGGTGCATGCTAGCTGCTCTGTGAATGAGAGGAGGACACTCTGGGACTACATGATAGACTTCTCCTCAGCTTGCTCTGACCCCTGGCTGATCGGTGGTGACTTCAACAGCTACCTGGGACTTCATGAGAAGAGAGGCGGTAAGAAAAATCTGTCCAGATCTGTCCTAGATTTCCAGGCCTGTATGACTGCTGCGGGGATTGAAGATGTTGGCTTTAAAGGGAGCAAATTCACCCGGTTTAATGGGCAAGAACACAATAGCATTTGGATCAGACTTGATAGATTATTCTTCAACGCCGAGTGGGCAATTTCCTGCCCTTCCGTTCATGTTGAACATCTGGACAGAGCTTGTAGCGACCACAGCCCACTTCTCATCTCCAGTGCCACTGAACAAAAGAAAGGGCCCTCCAGATTTACCTTCCAGCACATGTGGTGCTCTCATGAGAGTTTCGTGAAAGACTCTACTGCAGCATGGAGAATGGCTCCGGCTTCCTCCTATCCCATGCTCAACATGGCCTACAAACTGAAACACATGAAGACATTTTACAGAAGATGGAACAAGGAAATCTTTGGGAATGTTTCCCTTAATGGACAGCAAGCTGAAACCAATTTTGCCATTGCCCAACGGACATTTGATGAGGATCCATCCCAAACCAACCATGCAACCTTCCTCTTGGCCAAGGACAAACTGGATCATGTGCTATCAAAGGAAGAAAAACTCTGGCGGCAGAAATCCAGACTGAAATGGATGAAGGACGGTGACAACAACACAAAGTTTTTTCATGATTATGCTCTCACCCAGAGGAGACGATCTTTGGTCTCCAAACTTCATGAGGATGGTACCCCTGTGGAAGGAGAGGATGGAATTGCAGCCATGTTTGTGGAGCATTTTTTTGATGCGTTCACATCAGCCCCCCACCTGGTCAAAGCAGAAATTCTGGAGCATATCCTGCCCCTACTGAAGGATGAAGAGAACTCCATGCTATGCATAGTGCCTACGTCGGATGAAATCAAACATGGGTGTTCAGCATGGACCCCGACAGTGCCTCGGGACCTGACGGATTCTCCGGCCACTTCTTCCGTGCATGCTGGGATTTTATTCAAACAGATATCATCACCGCAGTCCAAGCATTTTTCTGTGGTCATAGTCTTCCTACCGCTCTTACTTCATCACTGATTCCCTCATTCCAAAGATTGAGACCCGAAAAAATGCTCAGATTTCAGACCAATCAGCTTATCTAATTTTCTGTACAAGATCATGTCCAGATAATTTCTGACAGACTGGGTAATTGCTGCCTTCCTTATATCTGAAGAACAAGGGGCATTTACCAAGGGGAGAAATATAGCTGAAAACATTCTTCTCACCAAGGAGCTTCTACAGACACTTGGAAGGAAATGTAGAGGGGGCAATATGATCATCAAGCTGGACATGGCTAAGGCCTATGACCGAATGGAATGGGACTTTCTATATGCAGTCATCAGAAGATTCGGTTTCTCCATCCAGGCCATCTCCATCATAGAACCACTCATATCAAACTGCTGGTTCTCAATCCTTCTCAATGGCATGACCCATGGCTTCTTTAATCTTCTAGAGGACTGAGGCAAGGGGACCCTGTGGCTCCTGCCCTTTTCATCCTTGCTGAAGAAGCACTTAGCAGGGGGCTCAGAAATTTGTTTCAGCGCAGCAGTGTGCATGGTACCAAACCAACGCCCGGTGCCCAGCGATCTCACACCTTCTCTTTGCGGATGACACGCTGATATTTACCAACGCATCTGTGAGACACTTGAGGAGACTCATGGCATTTTTGAAGAGCTATGAAGAGGCCTCCGGTCAGCTTATCAATAAGCACAAAAGCTCTTACTATGTGCCCACTAATGCGACGGATTGCCTTGTTCAGAAATCAGCAAAGCAACAGGTTTTGTCAGAACCAAACTACAACTGAAATATCTGGGAATCTCCATCTACACTGGCCATCAGAAACCTGCACATTTTGCCAACATCATCTCCAATACAGTGAGCAAGTTGCAAGGGTGGAAATCTGAGTTTTTATCCACAGGAGGTAGACTGATCCTCATCCAACACGTTCTGTCCACACTACCAATCTATACCATGACAGCTTTGTCCATTCCGACCACTGTGGTGAGGGCCTTTCATAAAATTCTTGCTAATTTCTTTGGGGCT
Organism: Colocasia esculenta; assembly: GCA_014218235.1. NCBI lineage: Eukaryota > Viridiplantae > Streptophyta > Magnoliopsida > Alismatales > Araceae > Colocasia > Colocasia esculenta. The sequence continues at coordinate 133,283,598 of CM024754.1, forward strand.
CCTATGAAGGTTCCCCAAAGAGGCACTGAAAGAGTTGGAAAGAAATTGCTCAGCCGAAGGAAAGCGGAGGCCTCGGCGTTCTGAATCTGAATTATATGCAGATCTCTTTTAGAACTAAAATGCTATGGAGGGCGCTATCCACCAACTCCATATGGGCCAAATTCTTCAGAGGGAAGCACTTATTCAACTGTCACCACTCAGAAGCCCAGTTCCCATTTATGCTTGCAGCAGACAGAAGATTGTGGGAAGCATGCAGCTCATTCAGATAATCACAGATCATATCCATGGATACTAAATCTGCTGACTATTTTTGGTTTGATGTATGGACGGGAGACACACCACTCAAAGCATACATACCTGAAGACAAATGGAGGGACATGCAGAATAAAATCTGCACCATTCAGCAGGCGTTCAGCAACCCTGAAGGTATCCACCTGCAGGCCGCTCTTCTGCACTGCCCCATACACTTATTGGCTCAGTTCCAGACCAATAATGACGACGAGGACATTTGGATTTCGTGTTCAAACACGGATGGCAAATTCTCCACAAAATCTGTCCAGTTACTACTCCAACCAGAAACCTCCCAGAAGTGGGCCGCCCTGTGGTCTTCTTACGTCCCCTCAAGTGGTCCATCCTATTGTGGCGAATGATTCAGAACATACTTCCTGTGGATGAGACAGTAAAAGGGAAAGGCGTGCCATTATTCTCAAAGTGTTCCTGCTGTTCCAATCACCAGAAGAAAGCCTTCTCCACCTGTTCTTCAGTAGCACCATAGCTACCCAGGTGTGGGCAGATCTGTACTTGCTCCTTCAGTTTAAGAACTCAGAGATATCCGACATGGCTGACGGTGTGTCTTCTTTCCTAACACACCCGGAGCTCACCACCACTGCTGGCCACCTCCACGATGCACCTTCATGGCAGTCCTGTGAAAAATCGGTGTAGCCGGATAGAGCGTGATTTCAGGTAATGACATGTCGGCGCAACCACATCATTATAGAAGTATGCTATCTATCCGTGCCATTTGCATATCTGCAAGTTCCAAAAAATTCGCAGTGATGGTTAGCTGTCCTCCATCAGTACAACAGTGGGAATGGTAATATGAATGACTATGGCACCCAAGATTTAAGATGGCTCACCCCTCCCCCGGAGATTAAAAACTAAATGTCGATGGTGCTTTCAAGATGACAGCGAACAGGGCTGGAGGAGGAGGTATACTCAGAGATTACAAGGGAGATATGGTTTGTGCTTCTGCCACCCCTACCATGAACTAAAAACCAGCCTCCATGCCGAGGCTCTTGCAGTTAGGGATGGGTTACTAATGTGTTGCAGCAGGGGCGCCTATGATGTTTTGGTGGAGACCGACTCCCGCAATCTCGTGCACATGTCACCGGCAGCTCCCTCGCCCGTGGGATCTTTCATTCGTTTTGCAAAAGGTTTGCTGTTATAACCAACAGGGCAAAAGGCTGAAAATCCACCGTACCGCGGGAGGGCAACAAGGTGGCGGACTGTTTAGCAGAGTTTGCCTCTTCTTGTGTTTATCTTAATACTTGGGACTCCTGGGCCGATCTCCCACCACTGTAAAGGACCCCTACCACCTTGATAAGTAGGGTGTCCCATCTATGAGGCCCTAGTCATCTTTGTCCTCATCCCCCACCCCTTCTTTCTCACCTATATAATGAAATCACTCTTAGCCGCTTGGTGAAGGTAGTGGCACCCTCACATGCGTGAGGGCGCCCTCCCATCTCCTTTTGGTTCGGCTATATTCAAAAAAAAAAAGGCTCCTGGGCGTTCTGCTCGATCTGTTCTCTCACTCTCTTTGATCATAAACTACGATCTGCTTTGTTCACTCACTCTCTCTGTTCATAAATTGCATTGATCTAAACTTGCAGCAAATGACTTAGATATGATCTATATACATATATATCTCTCTCTACTATGAAGGTTAAACTAAGTTTAAGAGAGATCATATTGGGGTCCCGGAAATAAATGGATCCCGGTTTTGATTGATAGTGATCGAGTTCTTTTGTAATTATATCTTGTTAAAGTATAATTAGGTCATAAGGTATCTTATTTTATATTTATATTAAAAATTTTGTTAGTTGATAATTTTTTTACCCAAAAAAACATCTCCGTCAATTAAACTACTGATGCTTTTAATGCCATTGTTTGTGTTTGTTTTAGATGTTATATCTTATCACAATTGCCTGTGCCATGCTAGCTGTATCATACCATGTTTAGGAATCGATTATTAGTGATTATTTGGTCTTTGACATGGTTCGGTGCAAACAATGTCATATATTATTTTTATTATAATATGACATTTGTAGCCAAACAGAGGTTGTTAGCCGAGCAGAGGTGTCTTAATACCTGTTAATCATCTAGGAGAGGGAATGGACAATCAGGAAATACAATAGCTATAATGATATGTAGATGTTTGAATACATGTTAGCCAAACAGGTTATGTGACACCAAAATAGGTATAGCTAAGTGTGGTGCACAAGCATCCACATGTTTAAATACAGAATTTATCCAATTACAGAAGAGAATTGATCAAAGATATTTAAAGGTTGATCCAACATTTATTATTTAACTGTGTATTAGTCTGACAGAGCATCTGATTCCTGATAAAGAATTCACAAGCTAAGAATTTCAGCAACATGTATCTTATAGGCTGAGGCTTGATGCCAAATTGAACAAGTATCTTTCCTCAGACAATGGACCTCCTAGGAAAAACAAGGTTAATGTTAAAGATGAATCCTGATCCTCTGATTCACCTCTTTGGCAGAGAAAAGCAAGATATAAAAAAGGAATCACTAAAGAAACATGTTAGGTTTGCTGCTCGGAAAAGGACTTTGCCCCATTGTATATGCTCCATCTTGTGCTTTTCGTTTTCCCTCTCTCTCTCTCTCTCTCTCTCTCTCTCTCCCCCCAAAAGGTTATACCCATTTACCTAAGGTAGGATTACAAAGGATATCATAAGGTGGAGGCCCAGAGCCTCCTGTATTTGGTTGTCATGTGGGGCTCTATTCCCCAAAAAAGAGAAAACAGACTTTACAGTTGTTGATCTATAACAAGGAATAACTTGTCTTTATTCCTATTGATTGTTCTCTAGCTCAACTTGTAGTAGTATCCTCTGGCTTTTGCAGATTTAGAAAGGCTTTTGGCAATAAAATGGAACGTACAATATTCCCCATGGTAAAGGCCAAACAGAGAGATAAAGTGTCTGTGTTCAATGAGAGATCCTAGCACAAGCATGATCAGTCCATATCCTTTCACTTAATTTGAAGTGGGTAACAACTAAAAGTTGTATCCTTCCACATCAAGCACATAATTACCCACTTGTTAGGTTATTCACAAGCACCTTCAATTACCACTAAAATTGTTTGTAAAAGGCCACTAGTAATATCTAATGTTAGTTTCCTTAGTATCAATATATATTGTTAATAATTTGTGCTCTTGTGCCTTTTACTACTCTCAGAAGCTTGTATATATAAACAGAATAATAGATGAGTAGACTAGAATATGGAGTACATAGTTTTTATTTTATTTTATGCTTAATAAATGTTATTTTTCTTTACAATGAATGTTCAATTTTAGATTCAAATAACTTTCTCTAATATCTTTGTTTCAATGAACTTTACCTTCTAAGAAGAGTTTTAAGTATCCTGAAATCATTTACTTGATCCTTGCGTTTGGTAGGTGTTTGGTTACAAATTAACTGATTATTGACTTGATCTTTGTTTCAATTAATTATCACCCTCCTTGATCATCCTACCTAGAAGTTAACCTCATATTCTGGTCTCTTCCTTTTATTTTGAAGTTATTGGTGAGCATTTATTGTTTTGATCTTTGCATTTATCATATTGACATTTTCATTCTTTATCAGATGTTTTTTTTTATTATACTAATCTATTTCTTTTTTAATTTTTAAAGATGGAGTTTAATTATCTTGCTGATAAGAGTTGGATGTATAAGTACAAGACCAAGCATGATCGAGTGAACCCACAATTTTTGTCTGGAGTTGAATGTTTCATGCAGTTTGCATTAAAAAGTAATGGATATTAATGAACGCTTAGAGATGAAATGCCCATGCATGAAGTGTGAAAACAAATTTTACCATGATAAAGAAACGTTCATTTCCATATTATTAGAGAGGGATTTACTCAGGGATATACTACATGGCATTTCCATGGAGTGTCTCGTAGGAGGTCTCGAGCGGAGGATAATACAACCACTAGCTCAGCAGATGACATGGTTGGAATGTTGAATGATGCTTTTATAGGGCAGCCCATTAATGATGATGTAGAAAGAGGAGAACGAAATGAAGAGGTAGTCAAATTCAATCAGTTTATGGAGAAAGCTAAGAAACCTCTTTATATAGGTTGCACTAGATATTCCAAGCTTTCTTTCATAGTGCGTTTGTTTTAGTTGATATGTCTGCACAAATGGAGCAACAAGTCTTTTTCTGCTGTGCTTGGATTGTTTAAAGATGCATTACCTGATGGTAATACACTTCCCAATAGTTGGTATGAATCTAAAAAGATGATGTCTGAGTTTGGTTTGAGCTGCAAGAAAATACATGCATGTCCAAATGATTGTGTGCTATTTTGAAATGAGTATGAGAATCTTAACCAATGCCCAAAGTGCAATGCTTCAAGATGGAAGGAGGAAGCAAGCAAAACAAGAAAAATGAACAACGTGCCTGGGAAAGTTCTTCGTCACTTTCCATTAATAACAAGGCTTCAAAGATTGTTCATGTCTGATAAAACTGCAGACTTGATGACATGGCATTATACAGCTCTAAGAGATGAAGATGGAAAAATGAGTCATCCTAGAGACTCTATTGCTTGGAAAGATTTTGATCTTAAAAATCCAACCTTTAGCAGAGATCCTCGTAATATTAGACTTGGACTTGCTAGTGATGGTTTCAGTTATTTAAAATAGCAACAGGTAGTAGCCAAAGTACAGGGCCTGTTATTATTATTGCTTATAACTTACCTCCATGGTTGGCTATGAAACAATCATACTTCATGATGTCTCTTCTCATTGATGGTCCAAAGTCTCCTGGTAATGACATTGATGTATATCTTCAACCTTTGATTGACGAATTGAAAATCTTGTGGGAACATGGAGTAGAGACATATGATGCAAATAAAAAAGAACTCTTCAATATGCATGCCGCTGTCTTGTGGACTATAAATGATTTTCCTGCATATGGTATGTTGTCAGGTTGGAGCACTAAAGGATATATGGCATGCCCTATTTGCAATGTTTATCATGGATCTATACATCTTCCTTTTAGTCGTAAATGTGTTTATATGAAGCATCGTCGTTTTTTGCCACCTGACCATCCTTGGAGATATGATATTCAGACATTTAATGGCAAAGTTGAGTATGAGTTGGCGCCAATTCCTTTATCTAGAGAGGATGTGTTAAGGAGTTGGGAAGGTTACAATAATGTCATATTTGGGAAGATGCATAAGGATGCACTTCAAGCTAACAGGAGTGAAGCACAACAATTGCCAACTGGTTGGAAAAAATTGAGTATATTTTTTGAGCTGCCATATTGGAAATCTTTATAGGTGAGACACAATCTTGATGTCATGCATGTTGAGAAAAATGTTTGTGACAGATTTTGCATACAATTCTAGAAAAAGATGGAAAGAGTAAAGATAACATCAAAGCACGTCTTGACATGCAAAAGTTGAAAATAAGGAAGTCTTTACATCCAAGACCTTCTAAGAAGCATGTGGGAAAATTTATATTGCCTCATGCCTCATATAATATGAGTAATGTAGAGAAAGTGAGATTCTTACAAGTGCTAAAAAATTTGAAAGTACCAACTAGATTTTCCTCAAATATTTCTCAACAAGTGCGGGTTCAAGAACGAAAAATTGTGGGAATGAAGAGTCATGATTGCCATGTTCTAATCCAACAACTCCTTCCATTGGCTATGAGAACAATAGTTTCAAAATCAGTGGCTCTTGTTTTGAATGATATTGTATTTTTTTCAGGCAGGTGTGTGCTAAAGTTATTGATATTAAGACATTAGAGAAACTTGAGAAATCAATCCCTGAAATTCTATGTAAGTTGGAGAGGATCTTGTTGGGTTGAGTGTGAAAACAAGTCATTTCCCCTCATATTTTGATGATGACAAGCTGTGATTTTAATACATAAAAATTGGAACATGTGAAATACATCACCTGAATTACCGATATTCAAAAATCATATTTACAAGCACATTTATCACTTATATTCATGATAATACATTTAACTAATGATTTATGTGTTATTTTCTCAGGGACAAACATTTTCTTGCAAAGGTAGTGTCGACACAACCATCAATGGTGTCGACACAATGGCTCAGAGCAAAGGCAGAAATGTGAAGAAAAGATCAACTAGTGTCGACACTAGACGAGGGCAGGTCGACACTAGTGACAGATCCCAGAGAAATATGTTAACAGGTTTCTATCTCAGGTCGACACCAAATGCAGGCAGGTCGACACTAGATGGCTCTCCCAGAAGGCCTGTTTTGTTGTCTAGGATAGTGTGTCGACACTGAATCATCTCAGGTCGACACTAGAGACCTCTCCCAGGGAATTGTTTTGCCAGTCTGGGACAGTGTGTCGACACACCTCATGGGCAGGTCGACACACTCCGGAATCTCTGTGACTTAAACTTCCTCCTGGACACATGGCACCCTTGGGAAATGATGGATCAATCTTGGATCTTGTGCCCACGTACCCTAAGGGTATCTTTGGGCTATTTAGGGTATAAATACCCTCCTATTGGACATCCATCATAGAAGAACCTTCTCAGAGCCTCCAGTAATCGGTTTTGGCGGCAAGAAGAGTTCATCTCCCTGCTCCTGCTCTCGTGGTGTTCCCTGAAGCCAATTCTCATTTGTTCAAGTATGAGAAGTGGAGATTGATCATTGAAGAAGCACCTCAAGGAAGCAGAGCAAGTAGAAGCCGACTCTTGTGAAGAATTCAAGGAAGATCCTGAAGATCAGATTGCAGAGCATCGCCCAGGAACTTCTAGAGATCAAAGCTCTTCACAATTCGACCTTCTATAAGGGAGTACATCTGAAGAGAAAAGCTTATCGACACAATTCTCATTTTCCTTTTTCTCTTCTGAGTGATTCTGAGATTGTGCATGGGTTGTTGCATAATTCTCATGAATTAACTCTTGTTAGACTAGATCTGTTGCTAGAGGATCTAAATCTTGTGTATTTTTCTAGCAAGTTTTTTGTGAGCCTGTGTGCTCAGGACTTTGTGAGTCATCGTACTCACTGTGTGGTTTGAGCCGTCATGCACAATTTGGAGTTGTCGTACTCCAGTTGTTGTTTGAGCCGTCGTGCTCAGTTTGGAGTCGTCGTGCTCCAGGTGTTTCTTGAGTCGTCGTGCTCAAGGGTGTTTGGAGTGGTCATGCTCCTGTGGTGAGTTGTACTCAAGGTTTTTGAGTAGTGTGGCCTCACTGTGTGAGGGGTGGACGTAGGAGTCATTGGAGGTGATTTCCGAACCACCTAAAAAATCCTCTGTGCATTGGTTGATTTGTGGTTTGCCTTTGTATCTCACTAGATGCATGCATAGGGATTTCGTTCACACTACTAATTAATTGGTCACACTCTAATCACACTTCATATCAGTAAATTGTTTGGGTGATTTGATCTCTGATTCGAAGTAATTTTAAATTGTTAACTTCGTTAATTAGTGTTAGATCTATTCAACCCCCCCTCCTAGATCTGATCCATCCACCCATCCATTCCTAACAGATCTTTCCTCCTGCATTCTTCGATGTTATGGTGCATTTGACTATCCATCTTGCAACAGAGGTTAAGCTTGCTGGACCGGTTCAATATCGATGGATGTATCCAATAGAGAGATATTTACTTACACTTAAAAATTATGTACGGAATAGAAGTCGGCCTGAGGGTTCTATTGCTGAAGGATATCTTATGGAAGAAGCAACAACATTTTGTGCACGTTACTTGAATGATGTAGAGACCAAATTGAACAGGCATGTGCATTTTGAAGAAGGTCCAATTGGAGTTGGTGCCACATAATTTATAGCTGCTGAGGATGCTTATCAAGCACATCGGTTTCTTTTATTTAATACATCAACAATCGAACCATATTTATTGTAAGTTTCTTCTCTAATTTTCCATATCATATTTTTTTACTTAATTTGAACATCTATCATTTAACAATAATGGCTAATGGTTATGTTTAGGTTGCATAAACACTTCTTGAAGGGTCAACATCCTACTTTCAATGATGTCCAGATCCAATTAAAACAACATAATGAATTTGTTGGGTGGTTTAGAGATTATGTAAGTTTACTAACATTCATTTATTTATTTATTTTTCAAAAGATATGGAGTTTTATAATTTAACATTTCATATTTTTCTTGTCTTAGATCAACGAATTAAGATGTCAAATGGATCTATCGGAAGAAATTATTAGTTTGGCTAGAGGTCCAAAACATAACATTGTGTCATATCAAGGTTTTTTTATGAATGGGTACAAATTTGAAATTGATTCTGTTGACAGTGCACGTGTTACTCAGAATAGTGGCATTGTAACAATTGGTGATTATGGAACTGCCTTTTATGGTGTTTTGAAAAATATATTTGAGCTGCACTTCGGGGTTATGCCACCTATATTTTTGTTCAAATGCACTTGGTATGATATGAACGAGGGATCTGGTCTTATAGTGGATGAATTCAAACTCACTAATGTGGATACAACACGATCGAGTTTCGAAGATGAGCCTTTTATTTTTCCATCACAAGCACACCAAGTTTATTACTCTAAAGATCCTGTGAGGGAAGGATAGAGTGTAGCTTGCCAATGGAAGCCAAGAGATACTTATAAGGTGCCTCTAAGTGAAACTCAAGAAGAGGAAAATGAGGATGAGACACTCTTGAGAAATATGGAGCCAACAATTTCAAATGACCATTTGATGTCTGATGACAATGAAGTTTCTTGGGTGAGAAGTGAACTTGGAATTGGTACACAAATAGACGAAGGAGAATTGACACAAGTATGGAAAAAAAAATGACATAAACAACATAGGTAGCGATTCTGTTATTATTTTAACTACGTTTTGTATATATTTACAATACATGGAGTTTATTAATTAGAAATGTACCTTTGCAGAGATATGCCTCCAAAATCAAAATTCAGGTCTACGACAAATGATGGACATAATGATGGGGCAATCAAATATTGTACAGGAATTCATCCTCAAACCAAATTTAAGTCAATGACAAATTTCATGCAAAATGATAGTGTCTCAATTCCTACTGCTACCTCTCAAAGTAGGAGTGCTTTAGGCTCTCTTTCAGGTAACTTATACTATGTTTTCATTTCTTGTAGGCATTCATTTTTAAAAAGTTCAGTGTTTTTCTTTACTATGGTCTTCTTTAAATATTTCTCTTTATTTTAGATACTCTAACCGAATATTGCACAGGAATGCCTCCTCAAGTGTTTAGAGTGGGCGATAATAGGTGTGTGATCATGAGCTAGGTCTGTCACTGTGTGTGGGAGAGGGAGGGTCCGCTTAGGCCCCTTAAAGTCTTCTTCTCTGAGGCTGACACCTTCCTCCCTCTCAACATTTAGGAGGAATTATTGTACTTGATTAATCAAGGGATGTTTTAGCTATATGAGAGGCTAGTCAGATACAATTCATGTGCGTTGGCGATAAAGGCATATAGGATAAAAATAATACCAGTCCATCTAACCTTACTAGAAACGCACAGGTCTGTGAGCACATCTAGTAAACTATCATGTGTGTTGGCGATAAAGGCATATAGGACAAAAATAGTACCAGTCCATCTAACCTCACTAGAAACGCACTGATCTGTGAGCACATCTAGTAAACTATCAGAATTATATATGATAAGTGCAAACATAAACTAGGTGGGTCAAGAAATTTGTTGTGCGCCCAGCCTACTGCCTTATTCCATGTTCAATTCTTTTGCACAGGCATTCCCCCTCAAACTTGGTCAAAGAGAGTGACGAATCTCATGCATGATGATACAACAACTATTAGTCAAAAAGGGCGTGCACCAAGTCCTCCTGTTGGTTAGTTTTGAATTTTTTTTTACGCACTCATTTGTTTTTGTGGATTCATCTGTAAATATAAATTATGATGCTCTTTTTTTTTCATGTGCATCAGCCAAGAAGAGATGTTTAGCAAATCAAATGAGTGCACCAAGAGCTAACATTTATTTTGATTATGAAGTTGAAAATCTAAATCCTCTTGATAATAGAGCAAATGCTATGTCCCAAAATAGAAGTACTTTGGGTCCTCTTCCAGGTAATTTATGTTATCTTGGGTGTTTGTTGTGGATATACAAGTAGATATGGTTTTCTATAAATACTTCTCTTAATAATGGAGCAGATGAACAAGAATTTCCTCCATATGTTGGAGTGGATGAGAGACGTTTTGATGATCTACATGAAACTAATTTTAGCAATGTAGAAGCATTGTCAACATCTATTTCTAAAGTGAGGAAGACAAGAGGGCCAACTCAAAGGACAACATTTCAACCCCCCCAAGGAATGAAGTGGACATGCATGTTCATTAGAGGCCAACCAGTTGGACAACCAGCATCAAAACTTGCTGGAACACTTGGATTATATGCACGAAATGAGAGTTATTTCTCTCCCTACAAAAAGTGGAAGCAACAGTCCATGCAAAGTTTTAATGATGTCGTGAAGGAAATAATGGCATGTTATTGAATTCTAATTTCATGTTTGTTTATATCTCTTTATATTTATGTGTATATTTGTTGATGATTAATTATAACAGGTACACTTTGAGTTTGTGAATCAAGAGGGGATACCTACAAATATGGAAGATGTCAATAAATTTTGCTTCAGGTCATTACAGATTAAACTGAAAGAATGGAGATGAGAGTTGAAGAAAAAAGGATACATGAAGGGGGAGAATGAAGAATTGTCTATAGAACCACCCGAGCAACGGATAACTCAAGCAACATGGGATTCTCTTGTGGACTACTGGGGAACTGATGAGAATGTTCGAGAATTTGAAAGAAATAAAAAGAATCGTGCACATGAACAAGCATCTCATACTCTTGGTGCAAAATCCATTGCACGTCATAATCAAGAACAAGTATGTTATGATTTAATTTTGCTTACAATTTTTTTTATATAAATTCTTTTCTAACTTTGATGCAGCGGGAAAAATTGGGAGATAATTACATGACGCTTGCGGCATACATTAAGGCTCATCAAACAAAAAGCAGAGATTATCCCAATGAGCACACTAGATCTATATGCGTATGTACATCTAAACTTACACTTGTAGAATATGTGCTCATTTTACTTATATCCATAATTTTGCTTGTATTGTAGGAGAAAGTTATAGAAGTATGTCAAGAGAAAGATATCATGTCTAGTTCAGAGCCAACAATAGTACTATCTCCTATACTAGATGTTGTTTGTAATGGACACGTTGGTGGATATGAGAGAGGTTGCGGGTTAGGATGGTCCAGAATGTCACGTTGGGGTGATATTGGAAACCAAGCATCGAATGACAATATCAAACAACTTACTGTTGAGTTACAAAATGCAAAGGCTGAAATAGAAGCTATGCATGCTCGAGAGAAGGAAAGAGAGGAGGCAATGCAAGCTAGAGAGAGGGAGAGGGAGGAGAGGGAGGAGGCAATGCAAGCTAGAGAAAGGGAGATGCAAGCAAGGATGGAACGCATGGAAGCTATGCTAAGCATGCAATTTTCTAAAAGCTGAGTGAGTGCATTTATGTTATGTTAGATTTTATGTTTTCATTATTTTATTATTTATTAAAGTTTATTTTATTTATTTATTTTCCATAGGTTGGAAATTTGACATTGCACCATTGAATGCTGAACAACCATGCTGATAGAGATGGAGCATAAAGCTTATAGCTATTCATCTTGAAATTCTCCTCCTCACTTGACTTCTTTTTGTGAAACGAAAAGCTTTTGTTCATGGATATTTCGTGTTCATTGTGGGCCTTTGAAAGTATTGCCAACTCATGGCAGCTCTTGACAATCTTTGGACTTTTGGATCCACTGAGGAGGAAAGACTAATTTTCTGCTATTGCATAGTATTTTTATAGAAATTAATTTGTTCATATTCTTTTATTTTTTTAGTTTTAATGATTTGTATCTTTTGGAATGGACTGGCAACAGGAAATCTGAAGGTGGGTCTGGGGAAGTTCGCAAGTTTATCTTGCCTTTTATTTGATGTTTTTGTCAATTGACTCTGTCCCCTGCTATTAATTTGTTTTGTGCGACTGTTGATGAATTTAATTAGCTAGCTATGTCCATTGACTCTTGAAGAGGAAATAGGTACGTCCTGAAATCTTGATGAATTTAATTAGCTAGCTATGTCCATTTGTTCATCTTCTTTTATTTTTTTTTAGTTGTAATGATTTGTATCTGCAGGATGATACCTTGCATCTGGTGCTAACTATATGCATATCATCTTACTATTTTTTCGTGGTTCTCTACTGTTACAAATTAAATCTCACCATCCTCACAATCTCTTTAATTTCATGTTCTTATTCACAGATGGAGATACATCCTCGCTGGAGAAATGACAGAATTCTGGACTACTGCAAGCGGAACAAAATTCATGTTAGTGTGAGCTTAATCACAGCCTTGTGGCATCATCAATGTCAAATTCTTTTTAATAGAGGATTGAAGACGTCACCAAGTCTTAAATTTAGCAATGGGTTTTAATGCAAAATTTTTCTTTCTGCAAGGGCCTTCACGATTGAAAGTTGATTGATTCTTTACGGTTTCTCTATACATTTACAGGCAGTGAATCACACGATTCTTTACCACTGGATCTGATGGGAAACAAAATAAGGAGGTACCTGTCGAAGCAAGTGAAATTACTTTGTCAAGTCTAGAGACATTTAAGATGGGGCATGTTGTCTCCAGGTTCTGATGGAATGTGTTCTGATGGCCATAAAAGCCCGTTGAGGAGCCCATCTACTCAAACAGAAGATGAATGTGTTCTGAAGGAAACTTATGAGATAGTGACAGGTGAAGATGGTGCCATAAAATTTTCTGATACAACTCAGTTTTCAGAGATGAAATGCCCATCCATATGAATTCTTATTTTGAGACATGGTCTCATGGATTCTAAATGACATCTCCCAACCAAAGTTTTCAGAGCTTTCTAGAATTGAATATGATCAGTGTCTTTCCTTGCATCCTTTCCCTCGACATAAAAACTTCTCCTGGCCATTTTCTGCTTTTAACTGTCCTTGCAGTTTCAAATTTGTATGAGCTTTTCCACATTTTTTTCATGCTTATCATGGTGGTATGACAGTATGTAAAGTTTGATGATGCTTTTACATTGTTGATCAGACTTTCCACAGATGATTATCAGCTGTTTGGAGAAAAAGAAATGCAAAACCTACTCTTTTGTTGGGGTAAGGGGTATGGAAAGCTGGGTCGGGAACAAGCTTTATTGGCTCTAAGGTGCCAGATATCTCTCACATAGAATTACTCCACCCATGAAGTGCACTCCTATCCTTGTTGTCGATGCCATGAATGGCACCATTAAGCTGTTTAACACCATACTTGTTTTGTGTTGAAGGCTGCACCGTCCTTCCATGTAAAACTCACTGAGAAGCTGTGCCACTTTCTCTGATAAAATATATGATTACCACATTCATATTTCATGTACAGATAGGATCACATTGTGTCATGTTTGTTTACTTTTTATTGTGCTTTGTCTTCTTCTGTGGATCATAAGGAATATGCATATTCATTTAGTGCTAAAACTGCAATGGCAGTGTATTTGTGCAAGGTTCTTATCAAATTATTCTCTTATGTTGGCAGCTACTGTTGTTGGCTTCTTCATCTCTGCTGATAAGACAATTGTGGTGGGTGCCAAGAAAAACTCACTCGACAAACTCAAATAAATCAGGCTAACCAGGATCCTGAGATTCTACTTCTTGAACGATGGGTCCAGAAGCCTGTGTGTGTATCTGGTGCTGACTGTATGCAAGCAGAACAAAATTCATGTTACTGTAAGCCCATTTTGCTGTGACTTATCTGTTTCTACTTTTTGCTGCATTATCTTCTCTAATTCCGCATGTTATAATTTGCTTTTAGATTCCATTCTCTAGAAGAAATGTCACCCGGTAGAAGGAGCTGCGGGAGATGAAGCGGAGGAAGGCGGTTATCGACTGGCGGGCAGAAGTTGTGTGCTTTGACATATACAGTCAGCGACGCCTCATGCGTGACGCCTCATCGTGCGACTCAGCACATTAGAGTTTTTGTACAAATCAAAGAAAAGAAAAAAGTTTGAGACTTCAGAATATTCATGACGGTCTGTACACTCTGTGCCTTTCATATTGGCACTAGAATGTGTATCTTGTGTAGAGGGATTAATATACTTGAATAAAATTGTAATTTTTTTTCCAAAATATATATATATGATTGTGAAATAAAATATTGTGGATGTGTATATAAAGACTAGTGAAACATATGAATGGATATTTAGTAGGTGGCAGATGGCAATATATTAATATTAAAAAAATAGTTTGAAGAAATAATCAACAGTTATCCTACCGTCTAGAACTATATAGTTAAAAAATTGAAAGAATGGACGACCGTTTTTAAACCGTCAAGAACATATGTACAAAATTGTGGAATGGCCGACTGTTTGCATACGACGACTGTCTACAAACAGTCGTCTAATGAATTGCCGACCATACAATAGTCGACTGTACAAAGACGACTATCCAACAGTCGTCACACATTAAGGCGACAACTAACCTATGTTGTAGCAGTGGCAAGTGAAGGCGCTTCTGATAGCTTAAATTCAGACTTCAAATATAATCGACGCACTGATAAGCTTATAAATCAAAGTACGTAGTAGAACGTAGAAATAAAGTACACACAATAGACATGCATAAAGAGATGGGAAAGAAAAGGGTTCCGCAAACAAATACGCAATAATAATTATCTCTATGTTTGACGTACGTACCAGAAAATAAGAAAAGGACATACAAAATATATGCCAAGAAGAAAATTACTCAGTTCATAAAAATGTGATGCACGTTGCCAGACACAATATGGAAGAAAGAAGAAGGCAAACTGCAGCCAATTTACAATATACTTGAAAGAAAACGTTTTAAAATGTTGATATTTGGCAGTGAATCAAAGGTGAGATCTACAAATTATAAGAACCTAGCTCGGCAATATATATTGTTGCTCTATGAAACTGCATGGGGGAATTCCGGCCACCAACGAATTTAATAATGGCTTCTCTTGCACGAGAGACATCACCTGCAAATTAATTAATCATCGAACAGAACGTATGATCCTCACATGCGTGGATAAAAGTTTCTCGACTGCGGAAGGGATTGACCGCGTAGTTCTGCCGGCCCTTTTTCTGCAGACAAGAGTAAATGATCACAACGAGGGGGTAAAGCAGAGGGTGAGGAGTAATTATAAAGGATTAAATGGCGGTAAGGGGTCGTGGAAGTGGAAGACCCTACCCTACAGATATCGGAGGAGACGAGGGTCGGTGCTCTGGGCTCTTCTGATGGCCTGCCATCATGCCTGAAACAGGGAAGACGAGATACTATGTACATGGAAAGCATGGCAGTACTGAAGAGTACTCTACAGATAGAAGAGACCACGGCACCCTCGGGCGCACGAGGAAAGAGAAAGCACTAGAGGGAAGAGAGCACGTACGTACGTTAGCATTCTGATGCATCGTCATTCCGGAAACGGAAGAGCAAGAGAGAAGGGAATGCGCACACGAAAGGAAGAGGAAGAGGAAGAGGTAGGCGAAGACGAAGACGGTGGGAGAACAAAGCCCTCCAGTCAAAATAATTTTCAAAAATTAAATAAGATTAAAGATAACTTTTCACATATTTGAAACAATAAATAGGGAAAGATAACTTTTCATTTCAAATAGTTTTCTTTTAAAGGAATTTCACAATTGACTATTTTTTACATTGAGAAATTTAACAAGCATACTAAATAAAGGAGAGATAGGGAGGGAGTTTAGCATTTAGTAGGAAGTGCAATAGTCCAAATACAAGAGTAGGTCATGGATAAGTTTCCAATTTATAGTTAAGTAATATATTTGTTTACGATATATATACATATATTTTTTTAAATAGTGTGGAGGCCTTTTTTTTAATTGGGCCGGAGCCTGGTGGGTCTACACTTGGAGAAGGGAAGGACGCAGGTGGCGGACGAAAATCTGCAAAACCAGAAACAGATCAAGGGGCCCGGTTGAAGAACCGGGGAGAACCCTCCGATGCCTAAGTCAGTAGGTGACTGGAGAGGATGGGAGTTCTTGCGTACGAAAGTGTATTCGTGTGAGGAAGAGAGAGAGAGCATGCCCCTGCATGGCACTATACCTGTGCCTTTTATAGGCGTGGTTGCTGAGGTAGATGGCTGTAACGTCTTCGGATCGTGTCGGTTGATGCGCGCAACAGGGGGTTATGCCCTCGTATGCCCGTTGGAGTGCTTGGCTATTAATGCACTGTTGGATCGTGGGGCGCATGGCCTACGGCAGTTACAACCGCCGTGAGGATACGAAGAGGCTGCTCGGAGACTCTTGATTATGAATACGAAGAAGGTAGCCTGTCCAGCAGTTGCGACCCGCTGTCCGGCGGCTGTGCTGGCTGTTCGGTAGGCTGGAGCTCGGACCAACCGTCCGAGAGTACCAGTCAGAGCGACCCTGGAGCATGACGGTGCTCTGGCCAGGGCAATTGCTTCCTAGGGCCCTTCGCACGATCCTCGTGGGGACGTGGTGCAACAGAGGGAGGCCACGTCGAATGAGAAAGCTTTAATAGGCCTTGATGGATCGCGATGGGTCATGAAGGGCTTAGGTGGCAAGAATCGGCCACCACACTTGCCCCCCGCGCCCTCGAGTGGCTCAGGAACCGGAGCGCTTGGGGGCGGCGACCTACCCATGCATCATCTCTGCCATAAATGCGGTATCATCCTCGGAGATCCGAACAGCCCTGCAGCGACGCCGTTACAGGGGGGTTTTCCTTGAACATGAAGCTTTCATGATGACAGTGTGGGTCATGTCGAACCCAGAACGTCGCGCGTCAGCCCCGAACGGTCACTAACGGGTCATTCGGGAAGAGACTTAGAGCGGAGGGAAACACCGTTTCTGGGCCCGCTTCGAATTTCGCGCCTCGCCATCTTTATAAGGAGGGGAGGGGGTGAAGCGGGAGCCACGCATTCAAAAATCTCCAGAGCTCGCTGTCCTCAGAGCCACTAGTCGTCTTCTTCCTCGTGTTTTCCTCCGTTCCTTCACTTCCTCCTCACCATCCGGCGTGTACGCTACCTCCCAGCGATGGCTCAGAAGAGGAAGGCGATCGTCGAGACTAGCGGGATGCTGCCGGCGAAGTCGAAAGCGGCGAAGTACCAGAGTTTCGAAGGCTTTCGAGAACGATTCTAGATCGGCGAGGAGTACGACATCGTCTTGATGCGAGAGGACGAGTCGTATCTGACCACGAGGCCTGGGTGCTTCGTTCTCTCGCTGGACCTACTGGAAGCTGGTCTCTGGCTGCCGATGCCGGAGATCGCGAAGGAGCTCCCCTGGACTTGGAAGTGGGGCCGATTCAGCTGACACCAAACTCCTAGAGGACCATCTCCGTCTTCTGCGTTGTATGCAAGAAGAGGGGCATTGAAGCGACTGCAGAGATCTTCTGGAGCCATTTCAGCCTGGCATGTCTCCGCAATCTGGAATGGGCATCGTGTACGTGAAGCATCGTACAAACCAGATGCAGATCAACTTTTCGCCCCGTCTGTCCAACAATAAAGGATGGACTTGACGCCTTTTCTTTGTGGGGCGAAGAAAGGGACGACCGTCCCAGACTGGGACTTCCTTGTTAGGGTGGTGGAGCCACCGAAGAGAATAGACATGCCCCCCTTCTTGATCCAAGGAGCAGCTGCTGCCTCCCAGTCACTGAACACGGTTGGGTCAATCACGCTGAAGGATATCTGACCGAGTACAAGCTTGTGAAGTACAAGCTTAGCTGCGCTTGGGGTAAGCCCTCTACTATTTGTCTCAATTTCCCACTTGCATGGGCTCTGACTCCTCTTTCTTTTCTTCAGATGTCGAAGTGGTGGCTGCTGGTCGAGGCCAAAAGGAGATGGCGAACTATGCCGAAACGATCCCCGTTAACCTTTATCTGATAAGGTTAGGCGAGGATGCCCCCCAGGCGACCAAGCAGGGGCCTCTGCAGAGCATGATGGCTCCAACTGGGGTTTCAACCACCGGGGGTGCCGAGCATGATGATGGGAACGAGAGGACCCTTGAAGACCTGCGCAAAGGAGGCAAAGGAGCCTCTGTTCCTCATAATGCCATCATGTCCGAGGATGGCGCTCTTAAAACGACTGCGGCGCCTTGTACCGGTGAGGTAGCGGCTCTTCTGCCAGAGGGTGTTCTGCAAGAAGATGGCGAAGTCCCTCCCCCCGTGCCCCCCAGTGAAGCAGTTGCTGATGGCTGTTTAGTCGGCGAGAGTGCAGCCAAAGAAATTACTAAGGTAAATTTAGTCGGCGAGAGTGCAGCCCATCCCGAAGTGGTGGTGCTTCAGGGCTTGGCTGGTGCCAAGGAGGGCCAGGAGGTAGCCGTCGCGTCCGTCGTTGCCAATGTTGTCCAAACGGCCGAGGAAGCAGAGCCTTCTTTGAGATAAGCAGTTGAGGAGGAGGGCTCAGGTGATGACCAGAGGCCCTTGTCTGAGGTGCTAGGGAAAAGCCTCCCCAAGTCTCCTTCAAAGGAGGTGCTGGAGGCCACGCTCAAGCTGATGGAAGGTGCTGCAGCGAGGCCCTTGCCTCCGTGCCCATCCGCCTCTTATTTGGATAGGATGGCACGGTGCCAGGAATAAAGTCCAGAGAAAACCCATGAGCACCCCAGTGCAACCTATCAGCCACAATTCCCATCTGACGACAACGTCGATGTGGGAGTGCTGATAGGAGAAATTACAGGCTCCCTGGGAGTGCTAAGTAAGTTAGCAGAGCGGGCTCAGCACCATAGGCACATGTGGGAGGCTGAGCTTACTTATTGTAGGGGGCTGGAGGCGGATCGCGCGGCGAAAGAGGCCAAGCTGAAGAAGGAGATAGAGGACCTCCGAGAAGCTCTTCGCGTCTCTGAACTCAACGCTGCTGTGGTCCGTGCCGAGAAGGAGGCACTGGTTCGCATTCTCTCCGAAGCCGAGGAGCAGGCGGTAGTCAAGTACAAGACTAGTTCAGGCTTCCAGGAGGACTTGGATCAGTTCGGGGCTCGTTGCTATAAAGTGGGCCTCGAAGCTGGAGAAGAACTTGGGCAGAGGCTAGCAACATCTGAGTGGGCGCGAGAAGCCTTTGAAGCAGCGGTGAGGGAGTGCCAACGCCGCACGAACGACGCACGCTTAGACGGAGTGCGATTTTCCCAGTTCCAGTCTGGGCGGATGCCTCCTGCCAACGATGGCGCCGGCCCCTCCGAGGAAGCCCCTTGAGTGTACTTTGGCACCTTCTGTTCATCTTTCTATTTTTATGTCAGCTTTTGCAACCTGGCCCAAGGGGCCTGTCTGTAAGCAAGGCTCTATAAATGAAAATTTCTTCTTCAGGAGTTTGTTTACGGCTTCGCTTTTTCTATCTCCTCCCTTTTGCTATTGCTCCTGTTCGAACTGGAGTTCGTTGGTTTATAAGCGCCGCATGTACTGCACAGGTCAGCTAGAACCTTCGGGGGTTTCGACCAGGGGTGATGATGGACACTTGTTCGAACTGGAGGGGTCAACGTATCTATATCTACTTAAAATTGACAATGTTTTGAGACGTGGATATTTCTGACACTCCTCCAGTCGGACCATAGGAACAGGGAGAAGAGAAGTTGGATGTCGATCAAAGGCTTTTATAGGTAATAAGCCTTAAGATTAGATACATGCCAAGTCCTTGGTATGGCTTCGCCACTAGGGGTAGTGAGCTTGTATGAGCCTTTCCGGAGGACCTGTGTGACCTGATAAGGTCCTTCCCATTTGGAGGCGAGCTTGCCGACCGCTCTTCGGGAATCCGAAGCCGAGCAGCGGCGCAGAACTAGATCTCCCACATTGAAGCGCCTTTCCCGAACTCATGCATTATAATATTGCGCGAGTCGTTGGTGATAGGAAACGAGGCGAATGCTGGCGTCGTTCTGTCGTTCCCTGAGCATGTCAAGGTTTTCCCGAAGAGCACGGTTGTTGGCAGCTTCATCGAAGTGGGTTGTTCGAAGGGTGGGGAGAGCTACTTCTAGAGGCACAACGGCTTCTGAGCCATAAGCCAAGTGGAAAGGTGTTTCTCCTGTTGCTACCCGAGCTGTTGTTCGGTGGCACCAGAGCATGTTGGGGAGATCGTCAATCCACAATCCACCTGCAGCCTCCACTCTTGTGCGGATCCCGTGCAACAGTGTTCGGTTGGCGTTTTCCACCAAACCATTTGCTTGGGGATGCGCCACGGAGGTGAAGTGGTTGTAGATCCCGAGCTCGGCGCACTTTTGCTTGAAGAAGGTGCTGTCGAACTGCTTTCCGTTGTCGGAAGTGATCACCTTCGGGACGCCAAACCGACAACGGAGGTTCTTCCAGATGAACTTCCGCGCGGCTTGTTCGGTGATCGTGGCAACAGGTTCGGCTTCGATCTACTTGGTGAAGTAGTCGATGGCTACGAACAGGAACTTCTTCCTGCCTTAGGCCTCTGGGAAAGGGCCCAAGATGTCAATGCCCCATCTAGCGAAAGGGCGAGGTTCGAACAGGCTATGGAGTTGTTAGGCTGGCTGCTTGATGAGTTGCCCAAACTTTTGACATTCCAGGCACTTCCGAACAAAGGACATGCAATCCTTTTGTAGTGAAGGCCACCAGAATCCTGCCCAAACAACGCTGCGCGCCAGTGCCCTGCCCCCCAAATGGCTTCCGCACAGCCCTTCGTGAACTTCTTTGGTAGCCTCTAGATCCTCATCAGGGCTGAGGCACCATAGGAGGGGTCTTGAAAGGGACCGCCGGTACAGCTTGCCTTCAATGAGGGTGAAGTGCTGGGAGCGCAGCCTAATCTTGCGAGCTTCGCCCTGTTCGGGCGGAAGCTGGCCAAGAAGCAGATAGGCCAGGAGAGGGTCAGTCTAGTTCGGGGCTGGCTGATCGACCTCAACTGCTGCAATATCCACTTCGGTGCTCGGCGAGGCGAGCTCTTCGATGAAAACTGAGCTAGAAAGAGTGATGTCACCTGAGGATGCCAATTTGGCAAGTGCATCAGCTCACGCATTCTGACCTCGAGGGACATGTATGACCTCGAAGTAGAAGAGACCCTCTGCTCGGCTCCTGACCTGCTAAAGGTATTGAGCCATGCAGGGCTCTCTAGATTCAAACTGTCCGTTCACCTGGCTGGCGACCAACTGGGAGTCACTGAAGACTCTAAGCCGAAGGGCCCCGAGGTGCCGAGCCATGCGTATCCTAGACAGTAGTGCTTCATACTCAGCGACGTTGTTGGAGGCCGCAAAGCGAAAACAGAGGGCATATTGGAACTCTAGCCCATCCGGAGAGGTGAGAACCAAGCCTGCCCCACTCCCTGTGACACAAGAGGACACATCCACGTAGAGCTCCCATGGGGGCTCATCAGCTAATGGCGGGTCCTACTCAGTAGGGAGTGTGCATTCTGCGACGAAATCTGCCAATGCTTGCGCCTTAATTGCTGTCCTTGGTCGGAAGCTGATGTCGAACTCGCCCAGCTCAATGGCCAACTTGACGAGCCTTCTGGAAGCCTCTGGCCGCTGAAGGATAGACATCAGTGGTTGGTCGGTGAGGACTGTTACTGAATGGGCCTGAAAATTGGGCCTGAGCTTCCGAGCAGCCGTGACCAGAGCAAGGGCAAGTTTTTCTGCTCGGGGGTATCTCATTTCGGCTTCATGGAGGACTGTGCTGAAGTAGTACACCGGATGCTGCGCCGCTCCCTCTTCTCTGATCAAAACCGCACTGATGGAGTGTTCGGTAACCGAAAGGTATAGGAACAGTGGTTCCTCGAGCACTGGCTTTGAGAGAATCGGTGGGGCTGCCAAGTATGCCTTCAGCTCGGTGGAGGTAGCTTTGCACTCCGCAGTCCACCGTACATTCCCCCTTGCTGTGGGGCACCTTTAGGACCTTGTAGCAACTTGAAGAAGTTAAAACTTCTTTCAGCTGCTCGGGACATGAACCGGTTCAGGGCGGCATGGCGTCGAGTAAGACGCTGGATGTCCCATACCGTCTTTGGACTGCCCATCTCAAGTATGGCCTGGATCTTCTCTGGGTTCACCTCTATCCCTCTGTTCGAGACGAGGAAGCCAAGGAACTTACCCGAGCGCACTCAAATGCACATTTGGATGGGTTGAGCTTCATGTTGTACTTCCGTAGGGTTGAGAAAGTTTCTTGGAGGTTGGAGATGTGGTCAGTGCTCGGAAGTGTCTTGACCAGCATGCCGTCGACGTAGACCTCCATGTTGCGCCCAATCTACTGCTCGAACATCTTGTTGACCAGCCGCTGGTACGTTGCGCCAGCGTTCTTTAGACCGAAGGGCATTCTGGTAAAACAGTATAACCCTAGGTCTGTAATGAATGTGGTGGCGTCTTGGTCCGGGGGATGCATGATAATCTGGTGATAACCCAGAGGGGGGGGTGAATGGGTCTTTAAATAATCTTATCTAATAAAACCTGAACTCAAACAAACATAAAGAGTTCTTGAAAGGGATTAGTAATGGTTAGTAAAACAACAATCACACAAAGAAGACAATCACACAACACACAGATTTATCCTGGTTCGGATCTCCTCTCCTTAGGAGTCCTACGTCCAGTCCCTGAGCAACCCTCAGATTTCACTAACTAGGGTACAGTCCCCCTATGGACAAAAACAACCACCCAGCTCAGCTGGTCTTCCTTCACCCCTGAAGGGAACACAACACCCTGGTACCACCAGGTCTTCCTTTACTCCTGAAGGGAAAAACACCACCCTGGAAACCACCAGGTCTTCCTTCACACACGAAGGGAATAACACAGGAAATTCTTGAAAGAAAAAGACTAGCTCCTAGATCAAGCTTTTACAAAACTCAATCTGAAGCTACAAGCACTGAGAGTCGAAGATCTACACAAAGTGCACTCTCTCAGAACTAAACTAGCTCTTCCTTGATTTTTCTTCTCACAGCACAAGAAGCTAGGAGCCAAGATCGAAAGGAGAGATTTCTGGCTCTAGAGATCTTCTGAAGACTTGAAAGAAGCAGAATTCTAGACTCTCTTTTTTTTTTTTGATAAAGCTTCCTTCGTCTTGTATTTATATCTCCAATTTGAATGAGGATGAAGAGATGACCGTTGTCTCACAGCTTTGGTGTACGTTAGACTGAAGGATCTATAGAAACTTCCTGTCGACAGTCTTTTGTTCTTTGGAGCACGCAAAGTGATGAGATCTTCTTAGCTGTCTTGAAGTTCTTTCTGTGTCAGATGTTGTAGGATAGTGTATCCTTAAGGTTCTGCAAGGTTGAGCTTTAATGGTAGACAGCTATACTATCTCCAGATGTCAGTCAACGTTAGAGCAGATAGACACAAATATGGTAGTGACAGTTTATCGTTCTAGAAGATGCATGCAGAGGATACACGAGAATGGAAGATATGTTCTGTATCTGTGCAGAGATACGTTCAGTCTTATTAAATGCATGGCAGTCAAACAGACGTGATGCGACTTTGACTATTCAACGTAGCTTAAATCAAGGAAAACATTTAATTAATGGAAACATGACTTATGCAGTCGTTATGAAAATCTGATAGAATCGTTATGATCAAGTTGCTGTAGACTCATAAGAAGTCGTTATGATAACTTATGAAATCGTTACCACAACCAAGTCGTTCTATAACAGATGATATAAGAAATCGTTATGAAGCATGGCAAGTCGTTCTGATTCTGAACAAATCGATATGAAACACTTATCAGATCGTTATGAGATGCAAGTCGTTGTAACTCTCTAAAGAAATCGTTGTGAAAACTTACAGAATCGTTATGACGAGCAAGTCGTTATGACTCTCTGAGGAAATCGTTACGATGACTTACAGAATTGTTATGACGAGCAAGTCGTTATAACTCTCTAAAGAAATCGTTGTGAAAACTTACAGAATCGTTATGACGAGCAAGTCGTTATGACTCTCTGAAGAAATCGTTACGATGACTTACAGAATTGTTATGACGAGCAAGTCGTTATAACTCTCTAAAGAAATCGTTACGATGACTTACAGAATCGTTATGACGAGCAAGTCGTTATAATTCTTTAAAGAAATCGTTACGATAACTTACAGAGTCGTTATAATGAGCAAGTCGTTATAACTCTGAAGAAGTCGTTACGATAACTTACAGAGTCGTTATAATGAGCAAGTCGTTATAATTCTAAAGAAGTCGTTACGATAACTTACAGAGTCGTTATAATGAGCAAGTCGTTATAATTCTGAAGAAATCGTTACGATAACTTACAGAGTCGTTATAATAACGACTTGTTTGACACAGCAAGGTTATTCAATCTTTCAAGTAAATCGTTGTTCTAGTGAGGAAATCGTTATAGTTAATGAAGGAATTATTATGGCTCTTCTGAAAAAAGATGTATGTAAGACTTACCACAAATGCTTGACTTTCTTTGGGTAATTCCTGTGCTTATGGCTAGATAAACAAGGTTAGAGAAACTTTTGACAGTGTTTTGTTTATCACCAAAATAGGCAAGTAATTAATTTAAAAGTACATGGGGATGGACTGTTCATCAATCTCCCCCTTTTTGGTGATGACAAAACTATGATCAATATTTAAGTAGTACTGAATATTAAACAGGAATTAAAGTACTTGAGTCATGATTCAGGAATGTGTCAGACACAAGTAGGTAAACATTCTCCCCCTTTTGTCATTAAGCAAAAGGAAAGAGACAAAGAATAAGAGACAATGAGGAGAAGGAGCACAATTCATTCATTAAGATTGAGGAGGTACAGGCAAATAATAAGCAGGAGAGAGAAGGGAGGCATAATGAGAAATAGCTTCCCAGGCCTGCTCTTCCTGACGCTTGAAGAATTGCCTAAAGGCACCACTCTCAATGGAGAAGGATGGTCCCATGATCGGAGCCATCTTGGATAGATAGATGCTGCGCTGCTTGGTAAGAAACAGGTCATACTCATCTGGATCCATGGAGGAGCAGATGATGAGTGTTTTACCAAAACTTGCACAGGCAAGAAACTGATCCATGGTGACAGGGTAGAAAATCTGTTTGTCCTTGAGTTCCTGGCGAAGAGCTAAAAACACTTTGTATCTTTCAGCCCAAACTTTGTAGGGATCAAGGACCAGATGGATTGAGTTCATATCCAAGAAGGTGGCAGGAGAGACAGGAGCTTTTCCTTCCCTGGCCTGAGCAGCATTCAGATGAGCTAGCTGCTGAGCTGATAGAGAGTATAGCTTGGACCAATCGGAGGCATTCAGCCTTTCACATTCTGAGAGTAGAGGGGCAAGAACATCAGACTTGACAAACCCTCTATGATATTCCCGGAAAAGAAATCTAGGAAAACCAACTTGAAGGCCTTTCTGAATCTTGATTCTGCCCATAACTCTTGCAAAACGCTCAAAAATGATTGACCCAATCGAGGATTCCATGATCAAGAAATGAATCTGAGGCAGGAAAATCTCTTCAGGTAAATGAAGAGTTGCAAAATCTACTCTGATTTCTCAGACTGCTCAGAGTGGGTTAGGACCTTGAGGGCTCTCTTGAACTGGCTAAGCTGAACTTCAGGTAAGTTGTTGAGATACCGGTAGTTGTTGAACATTTGGAAATGCCTGACCAGCTTGATGAGCTTCTGAATGGCAGGAGCCCAGGTGTTCTGGTGGTGAAACTTGAACCACTCAGAAAGGGTCAAGGAGTGATCCCTGGGAGGAAACCTTGCTGCCTTAGCCTGAAGAAAGTGATTGTACAAATCTTTATGAGATTTAGCCCATTGCTCCTCAGTTTTGGAGTGGGCTGAGGAGAAGATTTTGGATTTTTCGGCTTTAGACAGAGGAGTATAGGGAAGAATGACATCTAAGTGGTCAGAGAGGTTAAGAAAAGGAAGATTGTGAAGAGTGGCAAAGACAACCTTCTGAAGATATTCTTTGTACAGAGAGGTATGCTTGTGGGTGACTGTAAGAGAAAACCACAAAGGAGGGTAAAGAGGAGAGGTGGAGGAAGAAAGCTTCCGTTTCTTGGAGACAGTACTGGAAGAGTCTGTCTTGGAAAGGTGGTCTCCTACCTTTAGCACAGATCTAAGAATGACCTCTTCAAACTCATCCTTAATTTTATCAAGAAAGGGTGAGTCGACTTGGACATCTGTAGGAATAATAGTGATAAAGGAGGGAGGTGCAGGGGGGTTTAGAAATGCATCAGAATTGAGAGATCCTACTTCTGGAAGTGAAGATGTACCAGAAGAGGATGAGGCTCCAGCTGAGGATGCTGGAGGGGCCTCAAATTCTTGAGCAGAGGAAAGATGAGAAGTAGAAGAAACAGGAGAGGATGTGATGGGATGAGGAGGAAAAGGTGTGGGAGAGGAAATGGGCCTGGATCTAGCTTTTTGAAAGGAGGTGGAGCAGGTGGAGCTGTGGAGTTAGTGGGTGGAGAAGGAGGAATGGGAGTGTTGGTAGAAGTGGGAGCAATGGGTGGAGGATCTGAAACCACTTCTTCAGGCAAGGGAGGCAAAGGATCCAACACTGCCGGCCCTGGTGGCCCTGATTCCATCACAACTGGCCCTGATGGCCTTGAATCTTCAGCTGGCCCTGTTGGCCCTGACTCTTCAGCTGGGGCTTCTGCTACTGCTGCTGCTGACTGCCCGGAGGGCTCAGGTACACTTGAGTGAGGCTCCTGAGCTGCTGGAGGAGCAGGAGCTTGAGCTCCAACAGCCTGAAGGATGTCAGATAGCATATTCTTCATGGTCCCCATTTCCTGATGGAACCATGTCATGGCAGAGCGAATCTGAACCAATTCCTTGCGGGCTGAAGCTTGGCTTAGAAAGATGGAGTTCACATCAGACTGAAGTGAGCAAAGCAGCTCACCCTGAACATCCAACCTCTCTATCACAGGTTTTAAATTGATGACAATCTTTTGCTTGACCTGTCTTTCAAATGGTGCATCAGCTAAAAGGGGTACTTCAGGAGCTATATCTTTCTCTTTGCCCTTTGTAGCTGGAGGAGGTGGATTATTGTCCTCATCAGAACTTGATGAACTAGCTGTCTCCCCTTCTCTGGCATCCAAATTTTCAGACTCTCTCTGGTCTTCCTCCTGATCTCTGGTGGCTGGAGGTGCAACATCTGGTGTCTCTTGGGATTGCTCCCCCTCAAGTGGAGCATCTTCTGCAACAGCACCAGTCTCCCCCTGACAGGGAGCATCCATTTCCATCGAATTATCCGGAGGATTTTGCTGCTCCTCTTCCACTGGACCTTCTTCAAAGATGTGGCCTGATGCCACAGACTCCTCCATAACAGGCAAGATGTCTTCTGGGAGAATGTCCTCAATTCTCCTTTCAGCATGAGGCACAACTGGATCTACTGCAGTTGACCTATCTTCTTCTGCCCTCACTGCTGTTGCTGCCTCTGATTGATTTCTGGCCATAGATGGCCCTTCAGAACCTGATTCCAGTGGCAATTCGGGATCTGCCTCCAACTGGGATTGAGCAACTGAAGGCTCACCAATGAGACCTTCACCTTCTGCAACTGAGGCCTTGAACCAGACCCCATTGACTACTGAAAAACCGCTCTTCTTTAAATTTCTGGACCTGATAGCTTGGCCCATCTTCTCCACAACTGCCCCTGAGACATCTACACCGAAGTGTCTGAAGATTCTGGTGAGTAAATGGGCATAGGGCAGGGACACATTCAACTTGCTTTTAGTGTCCCAAATCTGCTCCCTGGCAAATTTCATTCTCTCTAACATCACTGCGGCCATATTGATTTCCTCATTTTTAATGGCCCAGTACATCAGGTCGGAGTCAGCCTTAGTGCAAGAGGAGAAGGTTGCACTTCGGGGAACCAAAATCTGACAAACAATAAAGTGAAGGAGGCGGTTGAAGGCACTTAACTGATTGATATCTAGCTTGCCATCCCTCATCTTGAACCCTGGCCCAACAATCCCCAAACCCTTTTCTTGGGTTTCTACTGAATGAATTCCACTGAAGCCGGATGTGCTTACTCCAAATAGCATCCTAAGCAATTCCTGGTCGATTCTGATTAGGGTGCCCTTGACTGAAGAAACGAGGGCCCCATCTTCTTCTGTTCTTAAGCACACAAAGAACGCCTTTACCAGGTCCGGATAACTTACCTCTGAGCAAGTGGTAAGCCCTTTCCACTTCATCTGGTTGATCTTCTCAATGATGCTGCTCATTCCATTCTTCTGCAGATCTGAAACATCTACTTCCTTGTGACCACAGAGCTTTGTCTTCACAAAGGTGAAACGCTCCTCCTGCGCTGGGGTGAGGTATTCGGCGCTGTAGCCACCCACACTGCCGGCAATAGCTGGTGCGGCCATGGTTTCAGGTAGGAGAAGGTTTGAAGGGTTGAAGAGAAGGGTGACGAGAAGAAACCCTCAAACAATTTCGCGGGAAGGAGATGGAAGCTTCAAATTTGCAGAGGTTAGAGACAAGAGTCGCTAGGGCATCGGCTCATGCGTCGGGACGAAAGAGGGAAAAAGGTGAATGAGGAAGAGGAATCGTTAACGCATCGATTTAAAGAATATAAATGCTCCAAAAGGTGAGGCGTCAGAAAACGACAAGCGAGGTTGACCGCCTTGAAGGACTATGACTTATCGGACGGAACGCTTAAACTGAGACTTTTGAATTGATTTTGCCACAAAAGGAGAGAGAGAGAACCTTCTTAAATTCTGAGAATTTTTATACCAGCTTTAAATGAAGATCTTTTCACAAAATACACATGCCTAACTCCCTTCTAAGAGATGTAAATCTCTCTTCAGGTAAGGCCTTTGTGAAAATATCTGCTAGCTGATTGTTTGTATCAATAAACGATATTTCAATATTGCCATTTGCTACATGATCACGAATAAAATGGTATCTGACCTCAATATGTTTGGTCCTGGAGTGCTGAATTGGATTTTTGGTGAGGTTGATAGCGCTGGTGTTGTCACATAGCAGAGGAATTTTCTTGACTTTGAGTCCAAAATCCTCAAGTTGTTGCTTTATCCATAAGAGTTGTGTACAGCAACTTCCAGCAGCTACGTACTCGGCTTCAGCTGTAGATAGTGCTACTGAATTTTGTTTCCTTGAGGACCATGAGATTAAACACCCTGCAAGAAATTGACAGCATCCACTGGTGCTTTTTCTATCTACCTTGCATCCAGCATAATCAGCATCAGAATATCCTACTAATTTTACATCACAGGAGTTTGGATACCATAGTCCTAGATCATGAGTCCTGGCTAAGTATCTGAAAATTCTTTTGACAGAAATTAAATGTGATTCTCTAGGGTCGGCTTGATATCTAGCACACATGCATACACTAAATAATATATCAGGTCTACTTGCGGTTAGATAAAGTAATGAACCTATCATACCTCTGTAGATCTTTTGATCTACCTTCTTACCATCCTTGTCATTGTCCATCCTAGTTGATGTACTCATTGGTGTTGACAGTGGCTTGGTGTTTTCAAATCCAAATTTCTTTAGCAGTTCTCTGGTGTACTTTGCTTGACAGATGTGAGTTCCTTCCTTTCCTTGTTTGATTTGAAGTCCAAGGAAGTAGTTAAGCTCTCCCATCATACTCATCTCAAATTCTCCCTGCATTAGCTTTTCAAAATACTTGCACAAGGATTCATCAGTAGATCCAAAGATGATGTCATCCACATAAATTTGAACCAACAGTATATTTTTGGCTTTTGTTTTTATAAAAAGAGTGCTATCTACTTGACCTCTATTGAAACCATGTTTTGTGAGAAAAGAACTAAGTCTTTCATACCAGGCTCTAGGTGCTTGTTTTAAACCATATAAAGCCTTATGCAACTTAAAAACATGATTCGGAAAGTCTGTATCATCAAAACCCGGCGGTTGTTCCACATAAACTTCTTCTTTTATAAAACCGTTTAGAAATGCAGATTTAACATCCATTTGAAATAACTTTAAATCTAATGCAGAAGCATAAGCAAGTAACATTCTAATAGCCTCAAGTCTAGCCACTGGTGCATAGGTTTCATCAAAATCTATGCCTTCCTCTTGACAATAGCCTTGAGCCACCAGTCTGGCCTTGTTTCTTAGAATTACACCAGATTCATCCAATTTGTTTCTGAACACCCATTTAGTGCCGATCACAGGATGGTCTGATGGTCTAGGAACAAGTGACCATACTTGGTTTCTCTTGAATTGATTTAATTCATCTTGCATTGCTATTATCCAAGATTCGTCAGTTAGGGCTTCATTGACTGTCTTAGGCTCTAATTGAGAAACAAAAGCAAGGTAATCACAAGGAATCAAGTTACCTCTTGTTCTTACCCCTACCGATGGATCACCAATGATGTTTTCAGGTGGGTGATCTTTCTTGTATCTCCATTCCTTTGGAAGAGTTTCATGAGAAATTTCTTCTTGTTGCATTTCTTCCAGAGGCGGATCATCCTTATCTTCAAGTGATGTGTCTTTCAGTTTATTGGACAGTTCATCTGCGTCATCATTATCACTCTCTACTTCCTTTCTCAAGGAGGGATTAGTTTCATCAAAAATAATGTGTACAGACTGTTCAATCAATAAGGTACGTTTATTAAACACTCTATAGCCTTTGGGTTTAGAGGTGTACCCCATGAAGATGCCTTCATCTGATTTGGCATCCAACTTACCAATATCCCTTTTTCCGTTGTTGTGAATAAAGCAAGGACATCCAAAGGTTCTGAAATGGCTGATCTTTGGCTTCTTCCCTTTAAACAGCTCATATGCAGTCTTCTTCAGGATTGGCCTGATCATGACTCTGTTGACAATGTAGCTGGCTGTGTTGACTGCTTCTGCCCAGAAATATCTTGGTAACTCATATTCACAAAGCATAGTTCTTGCCATATCCAAGAGAGTTCGGTTCTTCCGTTCGGCTATGCCATTTTGTTGTGGTGTCCTTGGTGCTGAGAAATTGTGCTGAATTCCTTGATCATCACAGAATCTAGCAAACTTTTCATTTTGGAACTCACCACCATGATCAGATCGAATGGATACTATACTGAACTTCTGATCTTTCTGGACTTTCTTGCTGAAGCTAACAAAATTATCGAAAGTATCATTTTTGTGTTCTAAGAATGATACCCATGTGAATCTTGAGTAGTCATCTACTATAACAAATCCGAAATTCTTTCCTCCAAGACTGGTAGTCCTCATTGGCCCAAATAGATCCATATGTAGGAGCTCCAAGGGTTTTGAGGTGGTCACCACCGTTTTTGACTTGAAGGAACTTTTGTGTGCTTTCCCTTAGCACAAGGTCTGCAGACACTTTCTAATTTACTATTGATTTTCGGTAGACCTTCCACAAGATTCCTCTTTCTGAGCTTGCTCAAGCCATCCAAGCTGCAGTGGCCTAGCCTTCTGTGCCACAGATCAGTTGATTTGTCTTTGCTGGCTGCCAGACACACATTTTGCTCTTTGAGTTCTTCAAGGTAGAGCACGTACAGATTTTTCTCTCTATTTGCTTCAAAGATGACTGTACCATCCTTTAGTATGCTGCATTTTGACTCTTGAAATTTGATTTGATGTCCTCTATCACACAGCTGACTGATACTTATGAGGTTGTGCTTTAAACCTTTGACTAACAACACATCTTCTATGACTGTTTTTCCTTTGCTGTTTACTGATCCACTCCCAACTACAGTTCCTTTTCCATTATCTCCATAAGTGACTGTTCCTTCTTCATCTTGGAGATGGGAGAAAAGCTTCAGGTTTCCTGTCATGTGCCTTGAGCATCCACTATCCAAATACCATTTGGATGCTCGAGGATTAACCTGAAATAAAGACATCAAGATTTAGGTACCCAAGTTCTTTTGGGTCCTGATGGGTCAGTATCATTACTTTTACTTTTTATTATCCACTTCTTATGTCTTGTTGGACAGGTGGATTTTAAATGTCCTAGCTTGTTACAGTGACTACAGCATGATGTTATTGTTACTCTTTCTATGTACTTAAAATTCGCTTTATATGCTACATCTTGTTCTGGAGTGAATTTAGGAGTTGGATATTTTTCAGGATAGATCATTTCTTCTTCATTAACTGGAGGTATGTATCCTAAACCTCGTTTGTTTTTACCAGATCGTCTAGCACCCTTTAGTAATAAGGAGTTCTTCCCATTTGTAAACTTTTCTAAGGTGCTTGCAAGTGTATTGTTTTCTTCATTTAATTCTTTACCGTTTTTCTTAAATCATCTGAGCTTTCCTGTTTTTCTAATTTAATGATTTGATTGTCCTTGTCTTTTAAGTTTTCACATAATAGTTCATTTCTCCTCTTAAGCTCTATTATCTGTCTTTCTAGTTCTTCATTTTCAGATTTTAAATCTGAGTTGGTATTTTCGAGACAGGTGATATTTTTCTTGCTAAGCTTAAGTAATTTGGACACTTCTTTATACTTATCGTAAAGTTCATTAAAGGCACTTTCCAAATTATCGGAATCTGAATCATTACAGGAATCAGAGGTTACCTTATCCCCGGTATTTACCAAAAGAGCTAAGTTGCCTTCTTCTTCTTCACTGCTGGAGCTTGACTCACTGTCTGAGTCGCTGCTGTTTTCCCATGCAGCTGCCATGGCTTTCTTTTTGAATCTTCTGAACTTCTTGGAGCTGTCCTTCTTCTTGTGATCATTTTTCTTTAGCATTGGACAGTCTGCCTTGATATGTCCAGGTTTCTTGCATTCATAGCAAAGTGGCTCATTCCTCTTCTGATC
The DNA here is from genome assembly GCA_014218235.1 of Colocasia esculenta. Taxonomy (NCBI): domain Eukaryota; kingdom Viridiplantae; phylum Streptophyta; class Magnoliopsida; order Alismatales; family Araceae; genus Colocasia; species Colocasia esculenta. Next base: position 133,316,517 of record CM024754.1, read on the forward strand.
TTTTCCATCTGGTCTCTTGAGATCTTTGTTTTTCTTGAAGTACCTCCTACCAGACTGGAACTTCTTCTTCTTGGCCAAGATTCTCTGCAATCTTCTTGAGAGCATGGCTTCTTCATCATCACTATCTTTGCTATCTTCACTGTTATCTAAGGATTCTTCTGATGAGTCCCCATTAGCTTTAAGCGCATTTGACTGCTTCTTTCTACTGGAGGATTCTCCTAATCTTTCCATGTTTATTTCATGGGCCATGAGAGACCCGATGAGTTTTTCTACTGACATTCTCTTAAGGTCATTAGCTTCTTCGATAGCTGTGACCTTTGCCGTCCATGAAGATGGCAAGGATCTGAGAATCTTCCTTACCATGTCTGCAATCTCATATGACTTTCCTAGACTTGCTAGGCCATTAGTGATGTCAGTAAATCTACTAAACATTTGGGTAATAGACTCACCTGTTTGCATTTGAAATCTTTCATACTGAGTGACAAGAATGTCGATTCTTGTCTCCTTTACTTTGTCTGTACCTTCATATGTAATCCTTAGCTTTTCCCACATTTCCATGGAGGATTTGCAAGCTGAGACTCTGTTGAACTCCTTCTTGCTTAGAGCACAACATAGAATGCTCTTAGCTTTACAGTTCAAGGAGATTTTCTTTCTATCTTCATCTGTCCATTGTGCTTTCTCATTTGTGACGACCAGATCACCTTCTTCCACTATCGACCAGATTTGATAGTCGTGGCCTTGTAGAAAGTATTCCATCCTGGTCTTCCAATACGTATAATCTTCACCGTCGAACAAAGGAGGTCTGTTGACAGACTGACCTTCGAAGTGACCTTGGGCTGCCATGGATCTTTACTCTTCAGATCGTTGGATCTTGTTCTTTGTCGAAGAGACTAGCTCTGATACCACTTGTTGCCCGGTTGGCTAACCCAGAGGGGGAGGGGTGAATGGGTCTTTAAAATAATCTTATCTAATAAAACCTGAACTCAAACAAACATAAAGAGTTCTTGAAAGGGATTAGTAATGGTTAGTAAAAACAACAATCACACAAAGAAGACAATCACACAACACACAGATTTATCCTGGTTCGGATCTCCTCTCCTTAGGAGTCCTACGTCCAGTCCCTGAGCAACCCTCAGGATTTCACTAACTAGGGTACAGTCCCCCTATGGACAAAAACAACCACCCAGCTCAGCTGGTCTTCCTTCACCCCTGAAGGGAACACAACACCCTGGTACCACCAGGTCTTCCTTTACTCCTGAAGGGAAAAACACCACCCTGGAAACCACCAGGTCTTCCTTCACACACGAAGGGAATAACACAGGAAATTCTTGAAAGAAAAAGACTAGCCCCTAGATCAAGCTTTTACAAAACTCAATCTGAAGCTACAAGCACTGAGAGTCGAAGATCTACACAAAGTGCACTCTCTCAGAACTAAACTAGCTCTTCCTTGATTTTTCTTCTCACAGCACAAGAAGCTAGGAGCCAAGATCGAAAGGAGAGGATTTCTGGCTCTAGAGATCTTCTGAAGACTTGAAAGAAGCAGAATTCTAGACTCTCTTTTTTTTTTTTTTGATAAAGCTTCCTTCGTCTTGTATTTATATCTCCAATTTGAATGAGGATGAAGAGATGACCGTTGTCTCACAGCTTTGGTGTACGTTAGACTGAAGGATCTATAGAAACTTCCTGTCGACAGTCTTTTGTTCTTTGGAGCACGCAAAGTGATGAGATCTTCTTAGCTGTCTTGAAGTTCTTTCTGTGTCAGATGTTGTAGGATAGTGTATCCTTAAGGTTCTGCAAGGTTGAGCTTTAATGGTAGACAGCTATACTATCTCCAGATGTCAGTCAACGTTAGAGCAGATAGACACAATATGGTAGTGACAGTTTATCGTTCTAGAAGATGCATGCAGAGGATACACGAGAATGGAAGATATGTTCTGTATCTGTGCAGAGATACGTTCAGTCTTTATTAAATGCATGGCAGTCAAACAGACGTGATGCGACTTTGACTATTCAACGTAGCTTAAATCAAGGAAAACATTTAATTAATGGAAACATGACTTATGCAGTCGTTATGAAAATCTGATAGAATCGTTATGATCAAGTTGCTGTAGACTCATAAGAAGTCGTTATGATAACTTATGAAATCGTTACCACAACCAAGTCGTTCTATAACAGATGATATAAGAAATCGTTATGAAACATGGCAAGTCGTTCTGATTCGATATGAAACACTTATCAGATCGTTATGAGATGCAAGTCGTTGTAACTCTCTAAAGAAATCGTTGTGAAAACTTACAGAATCGTTATGACGAGCAAGTCGTTATGACTCTCTGAAGAAATCGTTACGATGACTTACAGAATTGTTATGACGAGCAAGTCGTTATAACTCTCTAAAGAAATCGTTGTGAAAACTTACAGAATCGTTATGACGAGCAAGTCGTTATAACTCTCTGAAGAAATCGTTACGATGACTTACAGAATTGTTATGACGAGCAAGTCGTTATAACTCTCTAAAGAAATCGTTACGATGACTTACAATCGTTATGACGAGCAAGTCGTTATAATTCTTTAAAGAAATCGTTACGATAACTTACAGAGTCGTTATAATGAGCAAGTCGTTATAACTCTGAAGAAGTCATTACGATAACTTACAGAGTCGTTATAATGAGCAAGTCGTTATAATTCTGAAGAAGTCGTTACGATAACTTGCAGAGTCGTTATAATGAGCAAGTCGTTATAATTCTGAAGAAGTCGTTACGATAACTTACAGAGTCGTTATAATGAGCAAGTCGTTATAATTCTGAAGAAGTCGTTACGATAACTTACAGAGTCGTTATAATAACAACTTGTTTGACACAGCAAGGTTATTCAATCTTTCAAGTAAATCGTTGTTCTAGTGAGGAAATCGTTATAGTTAATGAAGGAATTATTATGGCTCTTCTGAAAAAAGATGTATGTAAGACTTACCACAAATGCTTGACTTTCTTTGGGTAATTCATGTGCTTATGGCTAGATAAACAAGGTTAGAGAAACTTTGACAGTGTTTTGTTTATCACCAAAATAGGCAAGTAATTAATTTAAAAGTACATGGGGATGGACTGTTCATCAGGAAATTGTCCTTGGGCGTTGTCTTGTTGAGATCTTTGTAGTCCACGGACACTCACCATTTGTCGTTGGCTTTAAGCACGAGGACCACGTTGGAGATCCATCTTGGGTATTGGGCTTCTCGGAGGATCCCAACAGATCGGCTTTTGACGACGTGATCCTGGATGACGGTCTGCCGTTCTCGATTGACAGGCCGTCTCCTTTGTTGAACTGGGGGACCCGTGGGTCCAATCGGAGGCGATGCACCATGACATCAGAAGGAATGCCTGGTAGCTCATCATCTGACCACGCGAACACATCCAAATTGGCTAGCAGGAAAGTCCTATAACATTGCTGTCGGCATCCGTTAGCAGAGCACCAATGTAAAGTACATGCTCGGGGTCATCATCCACCTGAATAGGTAGCAGATCTTTAGCAAGCGTTCCTCGGCTAGTGGAAGGCTGATCGGTGGGTGGCGGAACTTGGTGTGGTGTCGCGAGTGGTTGCTTGTCTCTTAAAGAGAGAACATAGCACCGTCGAGACTCGTGCTGACATCCGAGCACCTCGTCTATCCTGCTTGGAGTTGGAAACTTCATCTTTTGATGAAGAGATGAAGGTACTGCTCTAATTCTCCCGATCAGGCCTTTGCCGAGGATGGCGTTGTAGCCTGGCATGTTCTTGATGACCAGGAAGTCAACTACTTTGGTCACAGTCTTTGGCGCCATCCCTAAGGTAATTGGGAGGCGTACCCTGCCCATGGGCTGCACCGAGACCCCCGAGAAGCTGAACAAGGGTGACTCTACTGGGGTGAGCTAGTCGGTCTTGTGACCCATAAGCACAAAACAATCGTAAGCCAAGACGTTGGGGGCACTTCCATTATCCACCAAAATCCGACGCACATTACAATGATTGATGGTGGTCGAAACGACCAGCGGATCAGTGTGTGGGGTAGCGACCCCTACAAGATCTTCGTCTGAAAAGGTTATAGCCTCCTCGGATGGTGTGCGTGCAGGACTGGTGGGATATGGAGCTTGCCTAGGCGCTGGTGGCCTATCCACGACGTGCACTCGCCTTGCGTAATCACGTCGGCTTCGAGTGCTTTCTCCGCCCGCGTCGAAGCCTCCCGCGATCACATTGATTTCTTGCCCGTTGGGCTCATTGTTGACCGGCTGCTCGGGAGTTCGCTCTCGGCGTCTGGGGCATTCTTCATTCCAACGCACATACCTTCCGAGGTAGCCGCGCTTGATAAGGTCTTCGATTTCGTCCTTGAGCTGGCGACATTCGGAGGTGTCATGGCGGTGGTCACGATGGAAGCGACAGTACTTTGCTTGATCGCACATCTGAGGGTCGGAGAGCATCCTCTGTGGCCACAGAAAGAATGGTTCATTGCTGATCTCCGCTAGGATCTGTTCGGGTGCCATAGTGAGGGGAGTATAGTTGGTGAAGGGGCATAGTCAGCGCGGCGAGTCGCCGTTGCGCCGTCCTTTCTTCCGATCACAGTCGGAGCCGTTGTCAGAAGGTCTTTTCTTGTCCGAAGGTTCCCCCTGCTCTGCTCGGCCTGCAGCCAAGCTTTCTTCGCACGCTGCGTGGCGTTGTGCGATGGAAAGCAGCTCGGCGAGGGTTGCAGGCTGCTGGACGTCAAGAGTCCTCTGCAAGAAGCCATTGCGAGTGCCCTGGATGAGGGCACTAGTGGCTAGAGGGACGTCTAGGCGCAAGATACGAAGTGCCTCGGTCTGGTACCTCTTGATGAAGTCTCAGAGCGCTTCGCCCTTTTTCTGGCGAATAGCCAGGAGGGAAGCCGTCGTACGCGACTGTGACTTGCCATCAAGGAAGTTATCCCAGAAGGATTTCTTCAGCTAGTGGAAGGATGTGATGGAGCCTACTGGCAGAGTCTCGAATCAGGCTCTAGCGGTCTCCTTGAGCATTGTAGGGAAAGCTCGGCACTTGGCCGCGTCTGATGCTTCGTGGAACACCATGTGCGACTCAAAGCCGTGGATGTGGTCGGCCGGATCGGTAGTGCCGTCGTAGGGTGCGATGGTGGGCAGAGGAAGATTGGGAGAGACCCGAGCATTCAGGATCTCCCCACTGAAAGGGGAGAGGAAGTCCAGGTCATCCTCTGCGGGGGCTTTTCCCTCCGCACGCTAAACCATCGCATCCACGCGGCGCTCCAGGTCGACCACATGACGGAGGCGTCTGGCGAGCTCCTGCACGGAATGGACAGAGCCTTCTTGGCCTGTGCCTTGGGAGTTAGCTCCCACAACCGAGCGCGGCGGACGGGGGGCGACGACAGAGTGACGGGGTGAACAGCCTCGGCGCTCCGGTGCCCGGTCCTCAGACGGGGCTCGGTGGGATCGGCGCGGTGAGTCTGCCTGCTGATCCTGGAGCACCGGAAGTACACGAGATCGCTGGCAGGACGATCTTGCCTCCCATTCCCGCGGCAGGGAAGGCTCCGGGGCTGGTGGGCCAGCCAACTGAGCCTGTAGGGCCAGGCAGATGCCCGTCAACTGCTACATCTGTCCCCGGAGTTTAGCCATTTCCAGGGCGGTTGCTGGCACGGCGGCCGCTGGTGCAGGGACGTCATTGTTTACGCCTGCGGCGGCGACGTCGATGTCAATGGGAGGGGACCGACGGTGAGAATCTGCACGTGACTGGCGAGATCTCGTCGCCCTGCTCCCGATGTTCTGGTAAGAGGATCGTCCGCGAGCCATGGCTGTGTCGTTCCCACAGACGGCGCCAAAAGTGTGGAGGCCTTTTTCATGGTTGGGCCAGAGCCTGGTGGGCCTACACTTGGAGAAGGGAAGGACGCTGGTGGCGGACGAAAACTTGCAAAACCAGAAACGGATCAGGGGGGCCCAGTTGAAGAACTGGGGAGAACCCTCCGATGCCTAAGTCAGTAGGTGACTAGAGAGGATGGGAGTTCTTGTGTACGAAAGTGTATTCGTGTGAGGAAGAGAGAGAGAGCATGCCCTTGCATGGCACTATACATGTGCCTTTTATAGGCGTGGTTGCTGAGGCAGATAGTCATAACGTCTGCGAATCATGCCCGGAAGGGCGCGTCGGTTGATGCGCGCAACAGGGGGTTACGCCCTCGTATGCCCATTGGAGTGCTTGGCAGTTAATGCACTCTTGGATCGTGGGGCGTGTGGCCTGCGGTAGTTACAACCGCCGTGAGGATACGAAGAGGCTGCTCGGAGACTCTTGATTATGAATACGAAGAAGGTAGCCTGTCCAGCAGTTGCGACCCACTGTCCGGCGGCTGTGCTGGCTGTTCGGTAGGCTGGAGCTCGGACCGAACCGTCCGAGGAGTACCAGTCAGAGCGACCCTGGAGCTTGACGGTGCTCTCGCGAGGGCAATTGCTTCTTGGGGCCTTTCGCACGATCCTCGTGGGGACGTGGTGCAACACAGGGAGGCCACGTCCAATGGGAAAGCATTAATGGGCCTTGATGGATGCGATGGGTCTTGACGGGCTTAGGTGGTAGGAACCAGCCACCACAAATAGATTTATCAAATTTGTAACACTTTGTCTCGCATCAACCAAAGTCACTGTCCCACTAACAAATGCTTCAACTTTAGAGGATAACTCTAATAAGAGATAAACGATGGTGTGTGGATACAAATTTTAAAACTGAAAAACTGTTATATTAGATTCTATGAAGGCAATTTTGCTTAAAATAAATAAAAATAATCTGATTGATTGAGATAAGGCATATGGCCATCAAGAATATGTGTTCAAATAAAAGAGAATATCTAGTTTGACAAAAAGTTTGCAAGCTAATTATTCTATATAGAGTAAATGATTTTATGTTAGTTAAACTCTTTTTAATGTTGTTAACTGTTTTACCTAATTTCTTCTCTTCATTCTAGTTAATTAGAAGAAGATTCTGATCACCAAAGTAAAATATTTATTTGACACAAGCTACCTATATAATACAAATCTTTTGATTGATCAACGTATATTTATCTTTTAAGTTGCCAATAACTTTCCTAAAAACAAGATATCCATATATTATATTTGATTTTTTGTGTTTGTTATGGTTATTTTGATAACCTAGAAAAATATAATATACTTATACATGTAACACTTGAAATCTAAAATTTTCATAAGATGGATAATTCTTCCATCACATAGAAATCTTTCAATTTTATGGTTCTCAAAAGTTTTTATAATATGCTTTAGTACTTTATAACAATCAAATGTCTATATATATGCATATTAGTCATATATATGTATAATACTATATATATAATATAGTAACATGCTAACGCATGTTTACATTGTAGGTCAATGTAAAAAGATTTAATAATAATTGTATATTGATTTCGAGGAAGAAGTAATTGATTACATATTAATGATTAAATTTATAGAACAGTTCAAGATAAAGATGAAAGAATGAACTCAAATAATAGTAGATATCCTAAACTATGAAGCAGCATGTTTGACGAAAAAAAAATTGTAAATATGTATTGTTATGGTTTCTCTATTTTACATATAGGAATAAGTTTTCAAAATAGAATAAAGATAAAAGACATATTGATATGACTAAAGAGAGTGTACTGCGATCTAGTTTTATAAGGGATAGGATGGGAAAGTTACATATTAATAGGATAAATAATTCCAACCCCAAATACATAAATTATGATATGAATTTGTGAAACATACAAAAGGAATGCATACTAATTACATGCCTGAAAAAATCAAAAGAACTCCTATTTTGATGATAAAAATGGGTAAAAAGGAAAAAATTATATATATAATGGAAAATTAATTAATAATCTTTGACTGTAACAGGGGAGGTCTTTACTGTGACAGAGTTTAACGTATATTGTAATAAAAGATAACACTTACTGTAATGAATTACAACTCTTTCAGGAACTAAAAAATAAGTCAAATATCTTACAGAGATTTCTAATTAATTTGTCCTATATATAATGATTATGTCTAAAACACCTTAAGTAAAGCAGCATAAACACTTATTCAAATAAAAATTGTTTAACATAGTACCCTAATCATTGCATAAAATAAAAAGTTTAACTAAAGAGAGAGAAAGAGATTGAGAAAAAAAAGGTAGAGACAGAGAGATGGGTATAGAGGAGGGCTGCCTTATTGTCGGTGGCTGCTCTTGCAACTTCCTCTATTGTGCCCGTGTCGCCAGGGCGCAAGTCCCTATGCCGTCTAGGTTTGGCGAGTTTGTCTATGGCGTGGGGGCACCTGCGTGGTGGAACTTCGTCATGGTGGATGTCTTCTTCGACCCGTGTGCTTTGCCGGGACAGCAAGCATGTGTGGTCAGACCTCCGATGGGCCATCGAGCAATACTTGCCATGCGTCTCCCTCACTGTCCACCCCTTCACACTCCTTTGAGCCTCCTATTGCTCATTGTCTCAGTTTTTCTTCCCCTTCCTACTTCCTTCTTCATGGTTGCTCGCTTGGTATGTGACAATTGGCTCTGTCAGTTTCCACTGTATTTTTATGTAGTTTGAAATTTTTTCTTATATTTGAGTTTATCCTCCTATCCTCTTTTGGCTTTGGGTTTCTGTTTCTTAGTTGTTAGTACGATCTATCTTCATTCTTGGTTGAAAGCCTTCTTCTCTGTCAGTAATCCTATTCTTAGTAACTTGAAGCAAATATTTAAAGTACTGCAATAGAAGAAAGGTTAGAGAAAGGTTAGAGCTTGTTCAAAACTGTTCCTTCAGAATAGAAAGTCTAGAATGTTGAGTATAAATAAAGAAAAATATTTAAGGCCTATACTCAAGAGATTCGGAATGTATAACTGCAATCCAGTACCTGCACCGTTAGTACATGGAAAATGATTGGGAAAGCAAGATAATGGCCAACAAATCGAGAATGGATGAGGGATTTTCTCATCAAGATCTAGAAATGAATGAGACATCAATGGGGTGGTTTCAGATTTGGGATGGAGGGGATGAGTGGAAAAGCCCTATAAATAGATGGGTATTCCCCATACGAAGAAATATACAATAACAAAGTGGAAAGCTCATTGTCAGAGTCCCAAATCCACTCTACTCATACATTATTACTATAGTGGTATCAGAGTTGGCAGAACTCTGCCATCGCCACTGCATCGTTTACGGTCGCCCCCAGCATCGTTTGCCCTTGACGCCGCTGCGCCACACTACTGCTCGCCCTGCTTCCGTTGCTACTGCCATTTGCACGACGTCTTCATCCACCACGTAGGCTGCCCTGCACGTTCACCTATTGTCGACCGCACTGCTCACTGTCACTCACCGAGCTCCAGAAAATTACTCCGCCGGCGCTGCCCCTGCTCACCCTCTCTCAATGATTGTTTGCGTTTATGTCATTCCCAACACTCTGCTCCACCGTGTTGTGCTGCTCACCGGCCCACCGTGCCCTTCTGTATGTCGTGCTACTGCTACTCTGACTGCTGTCGCTCCGCCTTGCTCGCGCTGCTGCTACTCCGACTGCCCCAGCGCACTGTCACAGTTTCCGTACTGCCTGCCAGCATGCCGACCTGTCGCCAGCGCACCGACCCATCTCCGTTTCCCCCAGTCGCATCAACCTTCGTCGCCGTGGTCTTGCTCGCTCTACGCACCACCGTGCGCCACTTCAAGCACTGATGTCGTTTGCCTGCGCACGCCATTCATGGTCGCTCAGTTGCTGCGCTTGTGCCGCCCCCACTCGCTCACATGATCGTCGTCACTATGCACTCCGCCTCGGTGCTAATTCGTTCCAAGAGCCACCTACACACAAAGTCCACTGCCTGCGCACTCGAGAGCTAGCACAAGGCGCCACCCATCCATCTTCTCTGTTGCGAGTACTTACTCTGTCGAAAGGAGGTAAGCCTAAAACCATTTTTCTGTTTGATGGGAAAGTAGGAGCCTTTGAAAGTTGAAACTTGGGAAAAGAGCAATATCCTGGAGAGGGACAAGGTCCGCTTAAGGTGCCATATGCTGAAGCAGTTGGAAGCTTAATGTATGCAATGATGAGTACAGGACAAGACTTAGCATACCCAGTGAGCTTGATAAGTCGATATCAAGCTAATCCTAGCCCAGCACATTGGGAAGCTGTTAAAAGGATTATGAAATATTTGAATGTAACTTTGCACCATAAATTAGTTTTTCAAGCTGATAGGCTTGACGTATTTGGCTATTCAAATGCAGACTTGGGAGGTGACAAAGATGATGAAAAATCCACGTCAGGACACTTGTTCATCTTAGGTGGTGCAGCTATTTCTTAGGGTAGTAAGAAACAAGGGTGTGTTGCAAGATATACAAAGGAAGCTGAGTATATTGCTTGCAATGGCTACTACTCACACAGTTTGGATAAGATAGTTTCTTAAAGATATGAATCTCAATTTGGTAAATGGACCAATTGAGATATATTGTGATAATCAGGCAGCAATTAGCTTGATTAATAGTGGAGCAAATATCTCTCGTGGAAAATATATATAAATACAATATCACAATATTCAGGATATTGTGCAGAAAGGGGAAGTGAAAATAGCTTATATCCCCACTAGTGACATGATTGCAGATCCTTTGACAAAAGGTATTCCGGCGGAAAATTTCATTAAGCATGTTGGCTTAATGGGGCTCATGAATATATGAGCATAAAAGAATATTTCATAGATAATGAAAATGGTGATACATCTCATGAATAGTGAGATTATCGGAATAAATGTTTATACTTCGCATAGATAGTGGGAGTATAATAATTGGTTGACCCAATGGGAGATGTTGTAATGTTCGAACGTTACAGCATGATAATGGCCAACAAATCAGGAATGAATGAGAGATTTTCTCATCAAGATTCAGAAACAGATGAGACATTAACGGGGTTTTCAGATTTGGGATGGAAGAAATGAGTGGAAAAGCCCTATAAATAGATGGGTATTCCCCATCAGAAGATGTAAACAATAACAAAGTGGAATCCAAATCCCCTCTACTCTTACCTTATTACTACAAAAACAATGTGTGAACTATTAAGTTTGGGGAATAAGATTAATACACCATTTTCACTTTGAATTTTTTATACTCCTGTGGTCTAATGACACTACGTTATCATTTTTCTTAGCTTGTGTTAGCTGCAGGTGAAGTCGTGGCTTTCAATTGCCTGCGTCGCTCCTGTAAGGGACGATACCTGAGTGACCATGGCAACTCGTTTGTTGCTTGTCGGGCGGTCCACATAGTAGATAAACTAAATGCTTCGACGACATATCCATTGTTGGAACTCTTCTTCATGTATCAGGGCAGATGATACAACAGACCAACACGTGAACTATCTAGAGCATTTATTGTTCGCAGTATAGCAAAGTTTGCAGTCAAGGCCATTAGAAACAACTCTTTTGCAATCGAGCCTACTTTGAAGATCTGAGTAGTGGTATGGCCAGAGGATCTCCTTAATGCTTGCTCTCGAGGGGTGATTGGGATGCCTTCTTTCTTTAGGAATGGTTTTCCTCTAATTGATGTTGGCTCCTCTATTGACTACCACAAATGGAAGATCTAGCATCATTGATACATTGGTGAAGAACGCTTCAGAGGTATAATGATCACTCTTCATGTTAATATTCTTAGCCGTGAGGATGACTATAGAAAAATAATCTTGGACAATTGAAAATAAAAAAGAGGTAGAGAGAGAAGAGAGAAAGGTGGGAGTGGTCACTGTAGCTACTGTATCATTTCTTATATATAGGTGGGAGTGGTCACAGTAGCTACCGATTGAGGAAAAATAAAGGACAAATTCAAATTGTAGGAGAGTGAGTCTGGCTATTAAATGTCAAATTAATATTATAATTTTATGTTTCAGGGAATGCCAGAGAGTGACCTGGTCGAGCCTGACTATTAAATGTCAAATTAGTACTACAGTTTTATGTTTTAGGAAAAAGCTAGAGAGTGATACGGTTAAAAGATGAACCGGACCAAAGAAAAAGGTGTCACTTCTTATATATAGGTTATAGATATGCAGTGACGGGTGCATGCTAATGAGTTGTTCGTTTCACAGCTTGCAGCTGGTTTACATGTCAGTCAGCATACACATACTTGAAATTGGCACAGTACGTAATGGATAAGGCAACGGACACAATCTTTTTAAATTTAAATCGAGCTGCATGGAGGATGGTGTAGTAGATGCACGCTTCTAGTATCCATACATATTATACTAAATCATATTTCAAATATTTCTTAATTAGGTCTTGAACTGGGTCGAGATCCAAGATAAGATGCTCAGTATTGTTTATGTATTGCGTTTATTTAAGCTTTTTAATCTTTCACAATTATTGTTGTTTAATGCCTTGTTAACTTTGTTGGGTTCAGGCTGAAATAGCTAAGTTGTGGGGATGAGAACCTAATTATTGTAAAAGATTAAAGGGGCTAGAAGCTAAAAAGTCTATTATATTTCCCAACCTTTTATTTATGACTTATCTCTCGAGATTATTCTTTAAGAGTCTCATGTAGCATTTCTTAAGTGTGTTTTATTCCTGATACGGGGGTCCCATGGGTCGGCCAGATCCTCGACTTGGCCGACCTCTCAGTGTATCGAGTCGACGTTTGACGTGGCTGGAACAAGATCCCGTTGTCGTCTAGTCGAACGACTAAGGTCGGCTAGCACAACCTCTTTTTTTCGGCCAACAACATCAGCTCGGCCAAGGACAACAATCACCTAGCTCAGCCTTGACTAATACGGAGTACAACGTGTCCATGGGATTCCCGGAGCGTGGCTCTCATAACGGCTGATTCATTGACAGACAAGGTAATGGGAGAGGATCGTGTGTCCGGTAATTGTGACCATTAAGACCACGATCTAGACGATCTGGCATGTCGGTTACGACTACGATCTAGCAATAATCATGGATATCCGCCGCAGGATTCACGATGTCATCCAAAATATTCCATGGGAGCTCAAGCCTTATAAAAGACCAGATACGTTGATCCACTCCTTGGGCTAGGCTGTTCTTCTCGGCTAGCTACTGACTTGAGCGTTAGAGTGTCTCCCCGCTGAGACACCTTGGTTGCCTTACAGATCCTTGGGTAACATTGTCAAGAGCTAAGAACACGCATCCCATGTCAACTAAGCAGACCTCAGATAGGTCCCTCGGCTTAGTTGTCTCAGCTCCGACGCCTTGCGTTGGTTGCCTCAGCAGTCACCTGAACATGAGCCGACCTCGGTTACACATACCGTAACATTTGCGCCGTCTATGGGAAACAATACTAAAAGTTAGTATGACATCCGTTACTCTCCTTTTTTGATTGATATCAAGCCTCGTGAAACTAGGCTTGGGGGGCAATGTCCCAGAGGTCACACATGGCCCATGTAGAGACATATCATGCAAGTGAATATCGTAATTCTTGAGAGGCAACGCAAGGAGGTCGTATTGGCGATCTCGGCTGCCCTGACCCTATGAGTGGATGGAGAACTGATTATCTCATCCCACGGGCTGAAGTGTTAGTGGAGACAACACGAGGAGGTCGCATTGGCAATCTCGGCTGCTCTGACCCCATGAGCGGATGGAGAACCGATCATCTCGTCCTACGGGCTGAAGTGTTGGTGGAGACAGTGTGAGGAGGTCACACTGGCGATCTCGGCTACCCTGACCTCGTGAGTGGACAGAGAACCGATCACCTCATCCCACGGGCTGAAGTGTCGGCGAAGACTGTGCAAGGAGGTTGCATTGGCAATCTCGGCTGCCCCGACCCTGTGATTAGACAGAGAACCGATCATCTTGTCCCACAGGCTGAAGTGTCAGTAGAGACAACACGAGGAGGTCACATTGGCGATCTCGCCTGCTTCAACCCCATGAGCAGATGGAGAATCGATCGTCTTGTCCCACTGGCTGAAGGTGGTTATAGAGGTCAAATCCAACCTCGAGGATTGACCTACTTTTAGAAGTCATAGAGGTCAGATCCAACCTCAAGAATTGTCCTTCTTTAGTGGTCATAGAGGTCAGATCCAACCACGAGAATCGACCTACTTTTGATGGTCATAGAGGTCAGATCTGACCTCAAGAATCAACCTTCTTCAGTTGTCATAGAGGTCATATTTGACCTCGAGGATTGACCTACTTTCAGTTATCATAGAGGTCAGATCCGACCTCAAGAATTGACTTTCTTCAGTCATCATAGAGGTCAGATTCAACCTCAAGAATTGACCTACTTTCAGTTGACATAGAGGTCAGATCTGACCTCAAGCATTGACCTTCTTCAATGGTCATAGATGTTAGAGCCGACCTCGATAATTGACAATCTTGGGGGCCACCTCGATAAGGTTGCCCTGACACGAAGAACACGAGGTCGCTTCAGCACTCCTAAATATTGATTGGTGACCAACAGGGACGCTATGAGGTGTTGTAGACTCGTAGCCCAAGATGGCCACATGGAGGCTACGACGTAGTGCAGAACAGTAGCACCAGATGGCCGACGCATAGGGTGCGAGGTGCTGCAAACGTACAACTTCAGTGAACGCATGACAGGTTGCTCTGGTCCTAAGAACGACAACAAGTCTCTTTGTAGATTTTTTTCGGGGCCGACGACGAGTCGCTTAATAGCATTGTCTTGTGCCCAACACGAAATTAAGGAAGTCCATGCCATGTGGTCGAGGTCCTAGGTTTTGGGACTTGTCAGTTATTAAACCTCAACAGGTCAGCGATTCTGATAAATGTCAAACACCTACGAGGGTGTTTATCATTTCAAGGCTATTTACATTGTGTGAAGTAATTTTTGATGAAGTGTTGAGAACAAATGAGCCGCTTCATAGCATTGTCTGGAGGATTGAATGAGTAGGGAGAATAGATCTAGATAGATCTATTACCAATCACAGTGGAAGCTTAAGCATTTTAAAGAAATTACTTTAGATTATAGATTAATTCAATGAAAACATATTAATCTGATGTGGGTGTGTGTAGTTTATATGTGAGATAATCAGACAAAGAGTGAGTGATCGAAATGCCTATGCATACATCTAATGAAAAGACAATTAGAAAACCATTGCACAAAATATTTGTAGGTGGTTCGAAAATCAAATAGTGATTCCTCCATTCACCCCCCACAGAGCTTGACGGCTCAAACCACAAACACTCAAACACACTCTCTGATAAAGATTAGTCTGCATAGAACACTTGTGCAAATCAATCAACAATCAGAAAACACACACACAAACCAAGAACCTTTGCCAGTGCTCTTCTCTGTTAGAGAACAACTGGACTTCGATGAAGCTTGATGAACTTTATGTGTTTTATCTAAGGCTGGATCTCCATATTAGGAAGAAGATCGACGAATTGCTTTGATCTGGAAGCTCTGCTCTTCAACCTCTGCTTCCTCTCTTCCTGATGGCCCAATTCTGCTTCTCTCTCTGAGCTCTCCCTTTTTCCCACTTCCTTTTGTGCTTTACTTATTGGCTGTGCACCTTTCACAAAGGACACAAGCATATTTATAGCCAGATGTCCAAAACCTAGTACTTAGGGTTACGTGTACCCTAATTGTTTAAGTGAGACACATGCCAACTGTTAGGATCGGATGGGTGGATGGATCAGATCTAAAAGGGGGGGTTGAATAGATCTAACACCAATTAATGCGGAAGCTTAAGCAATTCAAAATTACTTCGAATCAGAGATCAATTCACCCAAACAATTTACTGATATGAAGTGTGAATAAAGTGTGTGAGCAAATCAATTAGTAGTGTGAGTGAAATCCCTATGCATGCATCTAGCGAGATACAAAGGCAAACCACAATTCAAACCACTGCACAGAGGAATTTTAGGTGGTTTGGAAATCAACTCCAGTGACTCCTACGTCCACCCCTCACACAGTGAGGCCACACTATTCAAAACCTTGAGTACAACTCACACTGGAGCATGACGACTCCAAACACCCTTGAGCACGACGACTCAAGAAACAACCGGAGCATGATGACTCCAAACCATTTGAGTACGACGACTCAAAGAAAACCCAAGAGATAGGTACGATGACCTACTCCACAAACCACTTATCAGTATGATGACTCACAAGCACTTGGGCACAACGGCTCAAAACTGGAGCACTACGGCTCCAAACCTTTGGACCACGAAAGATCCAAGTTCTGCTAGAACAAGCTCAATTAGAGAATAGATCCTCTAGCTCGATCTATCTCAATACAATGATAAAAATAGAACAAACAGAATTAAGTGATCTGTGTAGAACACATACACAGATCACACAATGAAAATCTGGATGAACACTCCAATAAAATAAATGAAATAGATGTGACTTGGATGTTCCTTGATGAAGAAGTCTTACAGAAGCTTGGATTGAAGACACTTGAAGGAATTCGTTGAAGATCTTCTTCAATCCACGATGCTCTGCTTTGATGGCATCTAAAATGCCAAAAGTTCTTCTTCTACTGCTCCTCTTCAGTTGGATCTGCTCCCAATCTCAGCATAGCAAGCTTCTCTCTAGAGATTCTCCTTGATTCCCACGTCCTTCCTCTTAAAAGGATGGTCTGCAACTTCTAGAGATGGAGCAAGATCTGGAAACCCCCTTTCAGCCGCCAAAAAGGTTCTTCAGGAAGTGTGTGGGCTCTCTTTTCTTTGGGGTACAAGGAGCATGGGTATTTATAGCCCCATAAGTCCATAAAGTGCCTTGGGGTACGTGGGCACAAAAACCTAGGTCAAATCCCTTGAACCCCAATCGGCCACGTGTCCAGATAAATCCACGATTTTGAGTTTCAGCCGGAGTGTGTCGACACTACTTCAGAGTATGTCGACACACTGTCCCAAACTGGCAGAATTGGTTCTCTGGGAAGGGTCACTAGTGTCGACACTAGTTCAGGCAGTGTCGACACACTGTCCAGAACTGCCAAACAGGTCTTCTGGGAACTTGATCTAGTGTCGACACTGCCTGGGACTATGTCGACACACTGTCCATACCTGTTGACTGGGTTCACTGGGAACTGGGACTAGTGTCGACACTACTTGATCCTGTGTCGACACCACTTGACCTTTTCTTCATCATTTTGCCTTAGTGTTTGAAACACTGTGTTGACACCAGTAAGGGGTGTGTCGACACTACCAAGACAAAATCTGTATTCACCTGCAAAATTAACACATAAATCATTAGTACAAGATATTATGATTAAAATATGAGATATTAAACATCAAAAACATGTTGTTTAAGCATTATTGTGATATATATAGAAAGTACAACATGTTCAACATATCATCATCAAAATCACAATGTGTCATCATTAAAATCAAAGTATGAGTGATGTTCATTGGTCATCATTAAAATACAATTTTAGGAAATTCCAAAACACACCCAACCCAACAATCTCCCCCTTTTTGATGATGACAAAACATATGCACAATCTCCCTTGACTGCAACAACTCCCCTTGACCATATGCACCCTTTGAACTTTCTCCTTTGAACTTTCTCCCCTAGACCTAGATACCTTTCTCCCCCTTTAAAGAACTTTCTCCCCTTAGAGACTTTTCTCCCCCTTTTTGACAGCATCAAAAAAATAGATAAGAGAGAGAAACAAGAATTGTAGGAGATCAAGAAATGAAATGAAGGAAATGAATGTTCAGAAATGATCAAAATAAGTGAGGCAAAGTGATATTGACATATGAGAGAAATCATTGTGTTTTTGTATTGTGCAATAAAGTTTAATCACAAAGACACACTCAACACAAAGTATAGCAAAGTACAATGATCTGAATGTGGTTAAAATAATGATGCAAATGTGAAATAAAGTGACCTGTATGAGTGAGAAAAAATATTTAACAAGGATGTTAGGAGCTTTAAGTTTAACACACTGTGAAATAATAGGTCTAAACTCAGTATACATGAACTTTATTAAGGTCTTATGTTTTTCTATCCTGTCTTGATTTGTTTTCATTTTGAACTGGGAAAGAATACAAGAATAAATTAGTTAAATCTCACTTTTCAGTGCAAGAGATCACATTGATCAGATGCAAGACCTCCTGATTACTCAGTGGTTTAACTTTCATTATCTTATACAGAGTTGAAAACTTTGATTTCCACTTTTGGACGCGAAACAAATCACTTTTTAGGTGAAATGGCCCGGTTACTTAGTGGTTCAAGAATTTGCATTGCTCTGTTTATATCTTTCCAGATTGTTGATCATTTACTTTTGATGTTTTGCAGGAATATTTTTGCTTTGACCAGAAAAGACATGACTACGAATTTAGAGAAATTATTCTTAACATGTGGTAAAAATGAAGCTTAAACATGCACATATTGAATAGTAAAGCCACTCATGTGCCTACAAGTGTTTTGCAAATCATTTTAAAAATATTCAGTATTAAGATTGCTTAACCTTGAAATGATAATGAATCTTTGAAATTAAACTAAGTGCACAATGAGTTTAGGTTCAATGACTTAATTCTCTCATAAGAAAATAGCACAATGACTCAATAATTCTGATAATTGGGACTCAATATAGACAACAGATGTCAAGAGAAATGAGTGAAGAATAGACAATAACTCCCCCTCAAAAAATACTCCCCCTCAACAATTGCATAAAGGAATCTTGATACTTGGTGGAGACATACTCACGCATAGTGAAAGTGTCCAGACAAGCCTGACTTGTCTTTCTTCAAATCACCATTTGATATACCAAGAATGTCAATGCAATGTGAGAGTGAGGAATTTATTTGCAAGAAGATTTGTCAATAAACGAAATGAGAGTTGTTGATAAATCAGATATGAAATAATATTTCTTTAGCATTTCACTCAAAGATTCTTTTGACTCACTTCCCCATAAGATATGTATGATATGAAATGATCATTTAAGCAGTTCAGATATGTCCATTCAAAGTAGTTTGCACAGAAAGAATATGAACATGATCAAGTATGCATTAACATGTAATTTATTAAAGGAGAAAAGTTTTTCAAAAGCTTAAAATTGTTTCAAAGACTTAAAATAAAGTTCTTGAAATTTTCATTTTTCTTAATGACCTTTATGTAGAAAAAGACTATTGATACATGGTGGAGAATTTTTCTCACGCATGATGAGAGTTTCCAGACAAGCCTAAATTGTCCTTTCACATTTCACCATTTGATATACCACATAGTCACTGCAATAAGATCTATTATTATTTAGTTTTAGCATGAAATTCATTGCATTTTCAAGAACATTTTTGCACTTTTTCAAATTTACTCCCCCTTAATATGTGCATGGAATGAAAAAGCTAGCAAGCAATTCACACATGATTATGCACAGAATTAGCTTTAAGCATAACATGACTTCTGGTACTTGGCGGAGTACGTTACTCACGCATAATGATAGCTTCCAAACAAGCATAACTTGTTTTTCCACATGTCATTGTTTTATATACCAAGAAGTCAAAGCAGTTGATATGCGCACAGAATCATGGGCACAGTTAAGCAAGCATGATAACACAAACATGATTCCAAGTGTTAAGACACAAACTTATTGTTGGGAGAAATATCAAAACACACTCTTCATTGTTCAGATAAGACTCTAAGAATTTTCTTTAACTTAAGCAGTTCAATCTGGAAATGATATGAGGTTTTACCTGAACAGTCTTCATTTCTTTTTCAAAGATTTTACCTGTGTTCTCCAATCATTTCTTGTCTTGCACAGCCAATATCTTGAATCCATTTACAATGTATGGCTGCAAGACTCCTCAGCTTGCTGATCAAGCTGGTTTTGGGACCCACACTTGCTTGGGTCCTGCAATGAAATCAATGTTAGAGTGCAATAAAGATTTCTGAATCCAAAGTGATTTTATTTTTGGTATAGATGCATTTCTTTCATTAATAGAACTATTAGCAGAATTAGTTCCAGATTTTCATTTTGCCTTGCTCAATGCATCTATGTTTTCATGAAGTTTTCTAATTTTTGGATTTTTAATATAAACATAAACAGAATGATTTTGTGCAGTATTTCTATGCCTATACACATGGAATTTCTGAACATTTTCACTATGAACATGATATTTATTCCTTTGTGTATGAGCATATATATATGCATTAGACTGGAATTTCTGAGCATGCACAACAAAATCATTTCTGTACCAACATCCCTAGAAATGTGACCAACTTTATGACAATGAAAGCATTGGACTGATTTAGCATGTTTATTGAAATGTTGATTTCTACTCCATCAATGTTTGACAAGAGGACCAGGTTTATTGTAGTTAAAGCAAATGAGAGCATTTCTTACCTGGTACTTACCTTGGCATGTATGCATTTTCTGGAAACTCCTATTCATGTGAGGACACTTACCATGAGGAGAAGGAGGGGCCTTTTGGTGGCTCTTAGCATGATGTAAATTTGGAACTTGCCTTGGAGCTTTTTGGACTGATGGAGGAAGTAGATGAATCTTCTTGACAGTAGCATTTTTCTTTTTCTCTGTCTGTTTTTGAACAAGAACTTTCACTAGTTTTTCATTAAAATTAGCAGAGTTCTTGTTTGCAGCAGCTTTAACAAATGTTAATTTTATTTTATTTTCATTTTTCTTATCTCTCACAGAAGCAAGACTTGTGTATTTAGTATTTTTCAATTCATATTGAAATTTCTGTTTTTTAGTTTTTAATGCAACAACTTCATTTTCTAAAATTTAAAGCTTATTTAGCATGACATCCAAACCATTTTTCATCTTGTTCTTTTCATTTTCAAATTGAGCAATTTGTTTTTCCATATCAGCAATTTTATTGCTACAATCATTATCTAATGGTTTGTCATGTAACAAGCATTCAATGTTTCTCTTTAAGTGACAGTTTTCTTCAACAAGTTGTTTGCATTTTTCATTTATTTGATGATCATGAGCTATGTTAGAAATATGTTTGTTTAATTGATCATTATCAAATTTGAAGTTTTCATTGAGATCAATTAATTTTTCATTTTCATATTTCAAATCAAGATTTTCATATTCCAACTGATCATGATCTTCTTTTAACTTGGACAACTTGTTTTCACAAATTTTGATTTTATCTTTCAGACATTCTTTTTCAGAATTCAATTTCTGAACTTCACCTTTCAAATTCTCATTTTCTTGTGAAAGATCTTTATCATTGTTTTAGAGCAATTCAAGTGTATTTTTTAAATTTTCACTTTCTTTATGACAATATTTTAAAGTCTTTTTTAATTCATTATTTTTAGTGTTCAGCTTTACATTAAGATTTTGTATCTTCTCACATAATTCAATCAATTCAGCATAAGACATGCCTTCATCTGCATCAGAATCAGAATTAGAATACATAAATGGATCTAGAATTGATTTACCTGACCTTGTAGATCCATTTGAACTTTTGTGTTCTGAGGAAGATGAAGAATGCTCTGAGCTCTTAGAATGTGCAGTGAGAGCCACAACCTTCTGAATTGTTGATTTTCTGGATTCATTGAGGCTCTTCTTTGCCATAAAGTACTTGTGAATTTCTTTTGCTCCTTTTCTTTGTGCTTCCTCTGAAAAGCTTGATGAATGTGAGACTGGTGATTTCTCTAAAATTATAACAGGAAATTCATGCAGATGAAAGAGATTTTCCATTCTACCAAAACTCAAAAGACTATTAGATCTAATCATAGTGAATCAATGTAACAAGAAATTAGATCTAACAATTAGAGTGGTTAACCTGCTCTAATACTAAATGTAGGAATCAAAGCGATTAAGCACACAAAGACAGTGAAAGATCAAGCAAATAGTTCAAGCAATTAACACAGAGATCAAACAGAAGCAATCAATTCAGATCAGTAATAGACATTAACCTGCTCTGATACCAATTGTTAAGATCGGATGGGTGGATAGATCAGATCTAGAAGGGGGGGTTGAATAGATCTAACACCAATTAATGCGAAAGCTTAAGCAATTCAAAATTACTTTGAATCAGAGATCAATTCACCGAAACAATTTACTGATATGAAGTGTGTGAGAAAATCAATTAGTAGTGTGAGCGAAATCCCTATGCATGCATCTAGCGAGATACAAAGGCAAACCACAATTCAAACCACTGCACAGAGGATTTTTAGGTGGTTCGGAAATCACCTCCAATGACTCCTACATCCACCCCTCACACAGTGAGGCCACACTACTCAAAACCTTGAGTACAACTCACACTAGAGCACGACGACTCCAAACACCCTTGATCACGACGACTCAAGAAACAACCGGAGCACGACGACTCCAAACCCTTTGAGTACGACGACTCAAAGAAAACTCAGGAGATAGGTACGATGACCTACTCCACAAACCACTTATGAGTACGACGACTCACAAGCACTTGAGCACAACGGCTCAAAATCGGAGCACTACCACTCCAAACCTTTGGACCACGAAAGATCCAAGTTCTGCTAGAACAAGCTCAATTAGAGAATAGATCCTCTAGCCTGATCTATCTCAATACAATGATAAAAATAGAACAAACAGAATTAAGTGATTTGTGTAGAACACATACACAGATCACACAATGAAAACTTGGATGAACACTCCAAGAAAATAAATGAAATAGATGTGACTTGGATGTTCCTTGAGGAAGAAGTCTTGCAGAAGCTAGGATTGAAGACGCTTGAAGGAATTCGTTGAAGATCTTCGTCAATCCACGATGCTCTGCTTTAATGGCATCTGAGATGCCAGAAGTTCTTCTTCTACTGCTCCTCTTCAGTTGGATCTGCTCCCTATCTTAGCATAGAAAGTTTCTCTCCAGAGATTCTCCTTGATTCCCACGTCCTTCCTCTTGAAAGGATGGTCTGCAACTTCTGTAGATGGAGCAAGATCTGGAAACCCCCTTTCATCCGCCAAAAAGGTTCTTCAGGAAGTGTGTGGTCTCTCTTTTCTTTGGGGTACAAGGAGCATGGGTATTTATAGCCCCATAAGTCCATAAAGTGCTTTGGGGTACGTGGGCACAAAAACCTAGGTCAAATCCCTTGAACCCCAACCGGCCACGTGTCCAGATAAATCCACGATTTTGAGTTTCAGCCGGAGTGTGTCGACACACTGTCCCAAACTGGCAGAATTGGTTCTCTGGGAAGGGTCACTAGAGTCGACACTACTTCAGGCAGTGTTGACACACTGTCCAGAACTGCCGAACAGGTCTTCTGGGAACTGGATCTAGTGTCGACACTACCTGGGACTGTGTCGACACAGTGTCCAGACCTGTTGACTGGGTTCACTGGGAACTGGGACTAATGTCGACACTACTTGATCATGTGTCGACACCACTTGACCTTTTCTTCATCATTTTACCATAGTGCTTGAAACACTGTGTCGACACCAGTAAGGGGTGTGTCGACACTACTAAGACAAAATCTGTATTCACCTGCAAAATTAACACATAAATCATTAGTACAAGATATTATGATTAAAATATGAGATATTAAACATCAAAAACATTTTGTTTAAGCATTATTGTGATATGTATAGAAAGTACAACATGTTCAACATATCATCATCAAAATCACAATGTGTCATCATCAAAATCAAAGTATGAGTGATGTTCATTGGTCATCATTAAAATACAATTTTAGGAAATTCCAAAACACACTCAACCCAACACCAGTCATATGATCATGTCCTGCACAGATAGCATCATAAGGCATTCAAGATAAAAGGTAATCATATACTTTAATTTTCAACAACAATCGATGTTATAACATGAAGCAATCGATGTTTGACAAAGCAATCGATGTTTAGGCTGGACAACAATCGATATGCCAAACTTCGACTTTCAAAGAGTCGACTGTTAGAGAATATAACATGAAAATATGAAGTCTCAGCACTTCGACTGACCAAGTGTAAATCATGACATTTGAACTTAAGGTGCTTCAGATGGCAGTGATACAACGTGAATATACAAAGTGCCATAGCTTCAACTGCTAAGGTTTAAACATGAACCTTCAAAGTCACAATGTCAAAATGGATTTCATAGGTCGAAGTGACTTCATCATATCCGAAAATAAGCTTCGGATATGACGAAGTTACACTTCGTTTGACAAAGAGCAATTGAGTACATCCAAAGCTAGTGTTGAATTTAGTCTTAATCAGCTTCGTATATGACGAAGTGCCACTTCGTCATATTCGAAGTTCAGCTTTGTATATGACGAAGTTACACTTCATTTGACAAAGAGCAATTGAGTACATCCAAAGCCAGTGTTGAATTTAGCCTTAATTGATCGAAGTGACTTCGTCATATCTGTGTTGACCCTCTTGATATGGCAGCAAGACTAACCTAGAGGGGGGGGTGAATAGGAAATCAGAAAACTGAAACAAAAAGCACCACTTGAAAATGTTTAGTTAGTATAAATAAGCTTGTATAATGAAAGTAAAGAGCACAGATGCAACATAGAAATTTATCCTTGTTCGGCCCGTCCAAATAGAAGTCCTACGTCCAGTCCCCAAGCAAACTCTTAGGATTTCATTAACTACCAAGTAACCTTGGTCTTCCCTTAAACAAGGAGCATACAACACCTCAGTTGGTCTTCTTCTCTTTCCCGGGTAAGAAGGCAGCTCACTTCTTTTATAGGCTCAGAAGCAAACTTGCTGGAACAAATCCCAGCATGGTTACACCACCAGACATAAGCTGGTCTTCTTCTCTTTCTGGGTAAGAAGGCAACTCACTATTTCACCTCAGCCAGGTGCTTCTTTCATGAGCTCAGAAGCAACTCATTGGTACACACCCCAGTAGGTCTTCCCTTCAAACAAGGGACACTAGTACAGACCCCAGATGGTCACCACCAGACGCAAGCTGGTCTTCCCTTCTAATCAAGGGGAACGCTTGCACAACAAGCCATCTCTTCTAACCGAAGAGGAACACTTCTAACATAGAAGCAAGGACCTGAAGCCCCTAGATCAAGCTCAAGATACAGAATAAAATGTTTGATCTGAGACTAAGCATAAGAAAGAAAGAGTTTACAGTAAAGGACTCTTCTTAGGCTAAACCCCCAGCTCTCTCTCTCTCTCAAATACACAAAGACACACAGAAAGAGAATGAGGATGAAGGAAGACGGCTTCAAAGCTTCAGCTTGAATGGGCTCGAGCTCTCTTCCTTTCTTGCTTGAGTGTGTATGGTGTTGGATGCTCACCGGATGTACACTCTTTGAATGATCTTCAGGTTTCTCTATCTTCTTTCTTCAGTCATTACTTCATCTTTATATGAAGTAGATGAAAAGGATCTATTGAAGTATAGCCATTGGAGCTTTCTAGAACCATTGAGTTTCTTGGGTCTTTTCTTCTTTTGCTCTGCTTCTGTTGAGTCTAACAGATGTTTTCTTGAGTCTACTAGCTCCTTTGAAGAAAGGATTCTTTTGGATGGTGTGTATTTCCAGGGGCACAGATAGTAGGTCCTAATTTGTTGACTATGATCAGAAAAGGGCCTGCAAACATTAAATGCAACGCAGATGATTAGTCTTGTGATGTCTTTTGTCAAATAGCTCATACCCCTTTTTGCCTTCTGTCTGTATTTCCTGCAGATAGCTAAAAATAGAAGGTTAGATGCTTTTCTTTTGTTGCAGGAAGGAGGAATTCTCTTTTTGTCTTCTGTCTATGTTTTCCTACTAACAGCCTACTGTAAGAGCTTTTTATCTATCAGAGAAATGACAGGATAAGAGTTAGAAAGTCATTTGAATTATCATTGGGCTCTAAATACATTTTGAAACATTTGAGATGTAGAGGCAATCAATGTCTTAAGGTAATCAATGTTTATGTTAAAAGACAATCGATGTTTAAATAGTTAACAATCAATATTTTTAGATAATCGATGTCGTAACAAAGTAATCGATGTTCGAAAAGTTAATCGATGTCTAAGGGTAATCGATGTTCAAAAGGTAATCGATGTTCAAGAAGGCAATCGATGATCAAGAAGTAATCGATGTCTAAACAAGGTAATCGATATTTTAAGGGAAATCGATGTCTAAGGTAATCGATGTTTGAACATAATCGATGTTTTAAATAGTAATCGATTTGTGAACTAAAAATCATAATCGATGTGTACTTAAAAGGAGTAATCGATGTAGACTCAAAACAGTAATCGATGTATAACTTCGACTATCTAGGAGTTGTTGGACATTCATACAAGAAATTTGGATATGAAAAATACCATAATTTTGTTAGAAATGATATTGAATATATTAATGATATTTATGATAGTCATGAGTTTTTTTATAACCAAAATAAAAGGATAGAATATAAGAGTGGTTCAACAATCTAATGCTTAGCTTCGTATATG
This sequence comes from Colocasia esculenta, assembly GCA_014218235.1. Classification (NCBI taxonomy): domain Eukaryota; kingdom Viridiplantae; phylum Streptophyta; class Magnoliopsida; order Alismatales; family Araceae; genus Colocasia; species Colocasia esculenta. The sequence continues at coordinate 133,342,746 of CM024754.1, forward strand.
ACGAAGTTCCACTTCATCATGTCCAAAGTCCAGATTTGTATATGACGAAGTTCTACTTCAACTGACAAAGAACAAATTCGAACATCTAAAGGCACAATGATAAAATAGTCATGATCGATCAAAGTTCTACTTCAACTGACTGTGACCAAAATCTATAAATCCAATGTGCAAGACTCGGCTTCCTGACTTTCCGTCTGGTGTCTTGGATGACTGGCCACTAACGCATCTAGGCTGGGCGACGTGTTAGTGTCGCGTCGTGGGTGTCCGACGCGAGAGTCATCCTTGTCACGACCAGCTTGTGCATCGCGTTCTTGTCGTGCCCGGCTTTCCTGTCGCGTCTTCATGTCATTCCCGTTCAATGGGTGGTGACAGTGTTGCATTGCTTCAGTTTCCTGACGCCTATCAGGGTAGAAGGTGTGTCAGTACGACCTGTCACATTGTCGCGGAGTCCCTGGGGGATGCATTCTTGTCGCGGTGCATTGACCTTTCACATTATGGTCTATAACGTGACACGTTGCCCTGTCGCATCTTGGGTGCCGAAGGCTTAAGGCCTTGGTCGGCAACCCCTTCTCCCTTTTCCTCCTTCCCCTCTCTTCATCTCCCCCTTCGGCGGTGCTCCGCCTCCCTCTCTCCCCTTTGTGCGCTTCAGGCAAGGAGGAGGGTTGTGCTCATGTCCTTGGCATTGTGGAGCTTGCGTGGAGCAAGGAGGAGGTGGCCAATCCGACGTGAAGGGCCCTTATGGGTTCGTTTCTTCGTGAAAGGAAGGGAATGCTTGTACCCTTCTCGATCTGGGTGGATTGGAAGCTTCTCGTGCTTTCTAGTTAGTTTAGATAGCTTCTCCATGCTCCCCTCCCCCGTGTGGTATGTGTGTGGGTTGTGGGTGGCCCCGGGATGGAGCATCCCGTGGGTTTGCCTCTCTGCTGGTGTCGTGACCGCAGTCCGCGTCGCGACACTAGAAGAGGCATCTTCCCCATTGGGTGCGACCTTATCGCGACGCGTTTACCTGTCGCGATAAGGATCGCTGTCATGATAGATGTTCCTGTCGCGACAGGGTTTGTTGTCGCGATGCTTTGCCCCATCACGACAAGGTTGTTGTCGCGGTGCCATTCCCCGTTGCGAGGGTATCGCGACGGCCTAGGAGGTCGTGACAGTACCTGTGTTGCCCCAAGTGTTTCTGTGGTTCCAGTTCAGGTGTCGTCATGTGCCCTAGGCCTGGCTTGCCCTTAGGACCTTCAGTTTGGGAACGCGACAGGTTGCCTCGCTCTATTCAGTGATCCACGGTGACACCTTCGTGGCTGTGTCCTGGCAGCAGTGCCAAGAGGGTCGGGTTTGTCTAATAATCGATTGACCGACGGTCTATAGATTATTAGCAGAGCGATGCTTTCCATACTGATGGGTGGTGTTCCGAGGTTCTGGCTTGTTTGTGTATGCTTGGTTGGCCGACGGCCCTCTTGAGGGTCCGTCCGTGCCTCGTGCCTACTGGGCTTGTCATGGGTTATGAGCCAGCGGTTCGGCGTGGTTCTTATTGTGCTTGCCCTGCTTGTTCGCCCGGTGCTTGGCACTTGACGGCTTGTCCCATTCAGAGGTTGTCTCCATTACCTGGGACCCCCATCCTCGGGAGCCTGTTGAGGGAGTGCTCTGGGCTACGAGCACGCTTGAGTTGGCAACCGAGTTGGCGAACTCTAGAGTGGAGGGGAAAATGATGCTTGGACACCGACGCCGAGTCATTTGTAGAGCTCTCTTGTCTAGGGTGGGACGCCTAGGTCGTTGATGTGTTTTCTTCCCGGTGCAGCCCAGACAGTCCTTTCTCTTACTACCTTTCTCTTTGGTGGTTCCGGAGCCACGTAGTGGTGCTAGGCGTTGGGCCGTAGCTTGGCCAGGCTGCGGTGGTGCATGCGTTCTTGTGGTGTTCTATGGTGGCTCTGTCTCGCTCTTCTAGGGAGGCAGAGGTAGGGGCCAAGCTGGCGAGCAGAGGGTGTAGACAGTGTGTCCCCCTCTTAGTTGCTAGCAGCGGTGGCTTGGTTGCTGTTGTTGTGACGACGTTTCCTCATGACGTTTCCAAGTGTTATCTGTTGCCCTAGTTGGCACGGAAGTTATAGCCAGGCCGTGCCTAGTTTCCGTAGCCATTGTTGATTTGGCCTTGTTGGCCCGTGCTTCTCGTGGTTTCCGCTTCGGTGTTCTCTCGATTCCATAGTCCCCTTCCTGGGTGCTAGTTTGTGGTGGCACCGACGTGTGCGGCTTCCTGACCTGGCGGTGTGTCTGAGGTTCGGGGTTGTTCTGCTTGTGGGCCCTCGACCTTGTGGAGGTCTGAGGTGGTCGTGCTTGTGGTGAGACGTCGTTCTCACCTAGTTGTTGCATGGTCTCGGCAGGTGCGCTGAGGGTTGCTTTTGCTTGGTGCCCGACTCCATTTGTTTTTTCGGGAGTCATCTGTGTGTTACAACCTTGGTTAGCAGTCGTGACGTTGCATTATTCTGTTCTTCTGCTTTGTAGTATCCTGCTGTAGGTGTTCCTCGCTTTACAGCTTTCTAGTGTAGTTTCCTATTTTCAAAGTTCTTGCTGCTCTGGCTGATGAGGAACTGGTAATCCCTACTGGGCCTTACTCGCGAGGCTCACTTCCCTTACTTCCTTTAGCTAGGGGCTCGTCGTCGCGGGAGCTCGGTTTCAGACCAGTTGCGGAGATGGCTGTGGCGCCTTGTGTTGTCAGCAGCAGTGAGAGGGAGTGTTGTGAGCTCTTGTACTTGAGTGAGTTGAGAGTTATGCTTTGAAAGTTCTCGGGGTATGCCCCTTAAGGACTGCACCTTTCTTCTTGTACTTGTGCTTTTATTCGAGACACATTGTATAGTTGTTATATTGTTATAGTTATTTAAATTCAGTACATATCTCAGTAGACTATTCTTATAACATTTTTGTGTCTTCGGACCCGTGGGTGGCGGCGCGAACTTCGGGGTCCCTAGCGGGGGTCCGGGAGGTCGGGTCGTTACACGATGTTTGTGTTTTGGCTGACTATGACCAAAAGTGAACATCTGATGTTCATTTTAGCAAGATTTCAAAGCAACCAGTCAATTTATGAACTGCAAACATGAATCAAATTAAATGGAGCATGAAAGCACCTTAGTTCATCAACAAACCAATGATATTATGATGTCAACAAGATGAACCATGATTATGTCATCATCAGAACAAATTAAATCAATCATCAGCAAAACAATGATTATGGTTATTCACAAAACCATAACTCAACATTCTCCCCCTTTTTAATGATGACAAAAAAATCTCATGTAATAAAACAATTAAAATTTTCACCCTTTTTTGATGACAGCAAAAAGATAATCCTCCCCCTTAATCAAGAGCAGGTGTAGTCACCCTCATGGCAAAACATGCTCCCTCAAAGATGGTACACAGATGTGATACCAAAGGATATCAAAGAGTGGAGATCAAAGTATGAATGACATGAAAGTAAGGAGGGGAATTAAGAGATGGATGTATCAGAATCAATGAGATCTTAGATATTAAAACATGGGAGATAAATTAGTGTCTTGTCATTATGCAACAAAGTTTAATAACAAAGACACATTCAATTCACAACATATGTCAAGGTTTTAATAATCTGAATACATTTAAAAAGATGAAGCAAATGTGATTGAAGGTGACCTATATGAGTTGACAATAGTGTTTATCACTTGAGTTTAGTAGCTAGACATTTAACACAATGTAGAATAATAACTCTAAACCTTGTGGTCATGAACTTCATCTAGGTGAATGCACATGTTGTTCTTTTTATACTTTGAATTTTGCTATCATTTTGTGATAGAGAATAAAATAATAAATTGGTCAAATCACACCTTTCAGTGCAATACATCACATTTACTCATTGCAAGAACCCCTGATTACTCAATGGTGTAACCTTCATTATCTTATACATAGTTGAAAATATATTATCACTTGTTTAGGTGAAATTAGCCCGGTTACTCAGTGACAGAATGAAATTTTCATTCCTCTATCTGTATCTCTCTAATTTGTTTTTTAATTTCATTTCCAAATTTTGCAAGAACAAGTTTTCATTGATTAGAATAGGCATGATCATGAGTGTAGAAGGATTATCCTTAACATGTGTTAAATATAAAGCTTCAAAACATACACATGTTAAACACTAAAGCTACTCATGTGCCTACAAGTGTTTTGCAACTCAATTTAAATGAGTTCAGTATTAAAATTAGCATAAACTTGTTTTTAGATTGTATCTTTGAGACTAAACAAAGTGCCTAATTATTTTAGTTTTTATGTTTGAAATCTCTCATATATAAATATCATAAAGACTCATGAATTTAGATGCAAGGGAATCAAAGTAAACAGGGAGTATGAAGAAGTGAGAAAGACTACACTATCATGTAGCTCCCCCTCATAGGATGAATTCAAGGGAATTATTGAAGAGTATTTGAATAACCGAGTGCCAATGCAATGTCAGAGGCAGAAATTTATTAACAAGAAGAAGATGGCTTTTTATTTGTAGAGAGAAATGGAAGATATCAAGACTGTGGAAATTTACACAAGCCAAGCTCTCTTCTTAAGAATGAGAATCTATTTTCTAAGAGAGGCTTAGTGAAGATATTTGCAATCTATTTTTTAGTGTCAATGAATTGAAGCTCAAAAGATTTCTTAGCAACTTTATCTCTTTAAAAATGGTGCCTTATGTCAATGTGTTTTTTTTTGTGAATGCTGAATTGAGTTCTTAGAAAGATTGATTGCACTAGTGTTGTCACATAAAATAGGAATACAACCCAATTTGTGATTATAGTCTAGAAGTTGGTGTTTTATCCAATGAATTTGAGTGCCACAACAACCAGTCACAACATATTCAACCTCTATAGTGGATAGAGCTACTAAATGTTACTTTTTGGAAGCCCAAGAGATTAGACATCCACCTACATATAAACACAAACCACTAGTACTTTTATATCATGTTTACAACCAGCATAATCAGCATCACAGTAAATAATTAGGTCCAGTTGCCAACCAACAGGATACTAGATTCCCAGATCACATGTTCCAACAAGATATTTAAAAATTATTTTAACAGCTAACATGTAACATTCCTTATGATTGGCCAAAAATCTAGCATACAAGCACACACTGAATTGAATGTCTAGCCTTGAAGTTGTAAGGTAGATTAGAGAGCCAATCATACCCCTATAAGTCATGGGATCCACTAACTTACCAGATGAATTCTCCTCTAATCTTACATTTATAGCCATTGGTGTGCTAGAAGGTTTGAGGTGTTGATAATCAAATTTCTTCAGGAGCTCTTTCACATATATGGTTTGATTAACGAGTATTCCTTCAATAGTTTGATGTACTTGCAATCCCAAAAAAATTATAATTTTGTCCATCAAGCTCATTTCAAATTTAGTTTGCATCTAATTAGCAAATACAGTATACAACTCTTGATTTGTAGACCCAAAGATTATGTCGTAAACGTAAATTTGAACCACAATGATTTGATTGTTGGTAATTTTTATGAAAAGAGTTTGGTCTACATTACCTTCTGTGTATCCTTTATTTAGAAGAAAAGAATTCAAACGGTCATACAAATCTCTTGGAGCTTGCTTAAGACCATAAAGAGCCTTATTCAATTTGAAAACATTATCAGGATATTTTTCACTTTCAAAACCTGGAGGTTGACCCACATAAACATTTTCCTTAATGATTCCATTCAAGAAAGTACTTTTGACATCCATTTGATAGACTTTTAATTTTAGGGATGATGCAAAAGAAAGAAAGATTCATACAACTTATAGTCTAGTTATAGGGGCATATGATTCTTCAAAGTCAATTCAAAATTCTTGATTGTACCCTTTGCAACTAGTCTAGCTTTATTTCTAACAACGTGCCCGTCTTCATTCAATTTATTTCGGAAGACTCATCTAGTGCCAATGACAGACTGGTCACTAGGCTTTGGTAGTAATTCACATACATTGTTTCTGTCAAATTGATGAAGTTCTTCATGCATTGCATTGATCCAGTCTTCACTAGTTAAAGCTTCATTAATAAACATAGGTTCAATTGGGGAAAGTAATGCCAAATGGTCTTCATTTATTATATTCTGAAAGGATGATCTAGTTCTAACTCTATCTTGCAAATTACCAACTACATTCTCAATAGGATAATCTCTTAAAAGTCTGCGTTCAGAAATTACCTCTTGACTTTCATTCAGTTCTGGAACAATATTACCTGATCCGTTTGTGGTAGGTGCTAGATTGTTCAAATTTTCAGAGGCTTCTTCATACTCCTAAATAGTTTATGAGAATTTAACAATAAAATCAACTTCTTCTACATTTTGTAGATTCCTGCAAGAAGTCGAACCATCAAATTTATAAGAGCTTTCATCAAAGACTACATGTCGTGTAGTACCCCGAAAAATTTAGTAAGTTAATGTTTTAAATAAATATAAATAAATAATTTCCGTATAATTATCGAAATGGTGGAACTTACGTACCACTATCGTACCTAAGAGAACTCATCGAAAAATTCCATAAAAATTATAAATCAACCCCAAACATTATCCCCAAGTGTCCCACGAAGAAATTCATGCAACAAAAAATCTGATTGACCAAGTGTATGTCGCAATGCGACTGATTATCCTAATTAGGAAACTAAGTCGGAAAACCGTTAACACAAAAATTTAACACGATCATAAATTGAATAAGCATGTTGTAGAGTCTTCTAACATCATATATTGATGACCCATTATCAAAATTGGGCCAATGGATCACTTTTGGCCCAAGAACAAAATGAAGCAAGAAAAATAACAGAAATTCGCAACCCTAATTAAGCTAAAATAGAAGGGGATAATTAGGGCAAACCCCAAGGCAATTAGCCTTTCATGGCAACCCCAATTCGTGCTTAACCATGGTGGGAGGTTTCCTAAAGCCTCACACACTCTATTGGGGAGAGAAATCCTCAAAATAAGGAAGGTGGAATGCTAGAACTGCACCTTGCCTTTCCTTCACCCAAAGGGACTTCCAAAACACACTAGATGCATATATACATGCTATGAAACCCTAGGGGATGAAAATACACATAGTTGGGGTCGTGGGAGACTGTTCTTGAGCACCCAAGGAGGAGAAATTCGCCCCCAACTCGGAGCTCTTCCCTACTGTGTTCTGCATCAACCTGTGCAGAAAGCTCATCTTGGAGTTGACCAAAGGTAGGCCAAACCCTAAGCAAACCTTGCAAGGATTATACCTCTGGAAATAGGGTCAGGTCTAGTTCCTAATCCCACTGGTTTGACTATTTTTCATTTAGTAGATCGGGTGCAATAAGCGTTCTTTTGTAAGTGGTCTGAACATGCATTTTCTGGAAAAATGTGACTTCTTCAACCCAAAAGGTAGGTGCTCTCGGACCAAATATTAATAACTCATGTACCAATGTGTAGAGCATCAAGTCTACTTTCATGTCCAAGTGGTTTCATCGAATTTCATTGAGTATATCTCGAGTTATAAACGTTTTGCCAACGTCACGCATGTTAATCGCGTTTTATGTTCATGTGGATTTCATGCACATCCTGAGGCCATTTTGAATGATTCCAAAACACAATTCTCTCATACTCCATGTTCCCAACAAGTTTCATGTTGACACTTTTGTCCCAAATGCTCGAGATTAGAAGTTATAAGCGTTGCATGGATCGAGCATCTGTTTTCTGCATTTTCGGGTTGAAGGTTGAATCGCGTCCTGACCAGACGACGCGATTCATGGGGCTGGTTTCATGTCGGCTTCTGCGGCCAAGATTACCTTAAATGCATCCACCCATGGCGACGTGATTTGGGCGCGTCCCGTGCCTCAAACTATTGGATGTTGACCTGTTAAAGACCTCTGAAACGCGACGGGTAAGGCCGCCGCGATTCAGCTAGTTTTCTAGCCCAAGAATTTATGTGAATTTTATATTACTATTTTAAACGAATTTCATGAATGCGTCGGGATAGCCCGACGTGATTCAATGTTAAACGTGACCACATAGGTGGACGCGATTTAGCTTCTTCACGGTAAGTCTTGTTTCGACTGCACACATCATTATGAAATGCGTCTACTGTGTCAGGCGCACATTTCAAGGCCTACTCGAGACCTGTTTTTACAGTGTTCAATGTTAGTCTTGCATGATTCATTATTAACATGCATGGTACAGTCCATCTAATGATCTAAAAGCTAGCAACCCATGTTAAATAGGTAACGATGTGAAGACTATTCTAATTGTTTATCTAATGCTATGATCTATTCTTGCAAACTATTGATTGAATCATCTATTGTCCTAGCTTGTTAAAGTGATTAATTGCTATCTTAAAATATTACAAACCATGTTTAGTTAATTGCATAGTTCCATCTCATATTAGCATGTTAATCGTTTTCCGCAAGTTTGAAACTGATGGATTGTGGATTGAGATACGTACTTTACTACACACTTGCACATCTCGGCAGCCCTTTCTTGGGCGATTGGAAGCTCTCTATCTGTCATTCCGTATTGACAGACTAGCGACCCTTCCACTAACACCACCGTAATTCTTCGTACTCTGTGGATTCCCTCATGGAGACCGAGTTGATTGTACCATTGAAGTTCCCTGGAGGTAGCATGCACTTCCTTTCTTCTCTTGTTCTCGTGAGTGTGATTTATAATCTAGACTTAAGCCATTAATGTAAAGAGTGAACTAAAGTATAAATTACACTGTTATGCTGTCGAAATTATCTCTTGACCAATGCTATCATGGAATCATGTTCACATTACTTACTACTTGCTTTCATCATCATCATCAACATGACATTACACATGCTTACATCTTGAAACTCTTATTGGCCTTTATTGATTGTGGGTATCTACATTTAAAATGAAATGAGATGCTGACCAGGCACGGAGAGTGTCCAAGGGCTCCAGTGTAGCCCCAATGATGGAGAGTCATAAATATACTGTTAACCATGGATTATAATTCTAGATAATGTGTCACTTTACAGACAACTTGTGAGGGATATTAAGAGAAAAGTACGAGGGGGGAATGTTATATTCAAATTGGACATTCGGAAGGCCTATGATAGTATTGAATGTGATTTCCTATTTGCAGTCTTTAAAAAATTTGGATTTGCTTCCAGATTTGTATTCTACATTGGTATGATGATCTCCAACTGTTGGTTTTTAGTTTTGGTTAATGGTATGGCAGCTGGTTACTTTAAATCCACCAGGGGTCTCAGGCAAGGTAATCCCATTGATCCTGCATTAATCATCATAATGGAAGAAGCTCTCAACAGAGGTATTAAAAATATGGTCTCTACAGGGTTCCTACTCCCTTATGCTGGTCCAAGGGGCTGCCCGCCCCCTTCCCATTTCCTTTATGCCGACGATACTCTCATTTTTGCTAATGGCAGTATGAACAATGTCAAGCACCTCATGCAGTTCCTCAGCAAATATGCATAGTCTTCAGGTCAAGTTATTAACTCTAGTAAGAGTTGCTTCATGGTCTCTAGCAAAGCTACTCCTTTTTCAATTCATAAGATTAAGGAGGCCAGTAGGTATATGAGGCAGTATGGTCTGTTGCGCTACCTCGGTGTACCGTTGAAACTAGGGCGGGTGCTTATCTCTGATTACAAGTCTTTAATTCATAGTGTTAATGCTAAATTGGGTAGTTGGAAGTCCATGCTCATCTCTCTAGCTGGTAGAATTGTGTTAATCAACTCAATTTTATCCTCCCTTCCGATATACCTTGCTGTAGCCTCCTGTATTCCGAAAACTGTCATCAATTACATTGAGAAAGTGTCAACTGCATTTTTCTGGAACGGCACTGATGGGTCTCGTCGCCATCACTGGATTACTTGGACCTCCATCCGACGTCCAAAGGCTGAGGGCGGCTTAGGGGTTTGTAACATGCACAGTGTTCAATTAGACTTGGCGGTGAAGAACATTTGGCACATTCGCCATGGCAATACTCTTTGGGCTATATACGCCAGGAAGCGGTACCATGCCAACAGTTTCACCTTTCTTCCTAGTTTCCCAAAGTGAGTGTGTAGGGATGCTAATAACATCATCCGATGCAACACAAAATGGATTCACAGTAAGGGGGATAGCATTAACTTATTTCAGGATAATTGGCCGGGAATCATTACTCTGTCTATGTTGCTTCAGGATTCACTTCAGGGTGGGGATACTACTTTGCATGAGGTGTTTGCTAATGCTTCTCATCCTCTTAGATTGCATATTCCAGATGATATCCTAAATAGCGTCCACCTCACGGATGACGAAGACAGGTGCATCTGGGCAGTAGATCCCAGTGGCAATTTTACTACCAGATCTGCATATAATTTAATCAGAGATATGGATGTTCGCCGCCCTGCAATAATGAAGATCTGGCATAATTCCTTTTATCCAAGAGCCTCCTTGTTTTGCTGGAAGATACTCAATAGAGCAGTGCCTATTGACAGTAGAATTTCGGTCATTGGTATCCCTATGGTTTCCAGGTGCAGCTGCTGTAAGTCTCCCCACTATGAAGACCTTAACCATGTCTTCATTCATAGTGATATCGCAGTCTTGCTGTGGAGATGGTTTCTACCTATGATCATCAATAAAATCCACCTTCATGATCAAATCACTGCCAGAATTTGGAGTTTTATCCAGTGTTATAACATCAACTCTCCTATTGGTTTCATATCTTTATATTGTTTGTTGCTTATGCTGTGGGAATTATGGAGATGCAGATGTTCGGCCAGATTCGACTCTAAGGAAATCCGGTTAAATGACATCATCAGGAATATCAAGCACCACATCAGATTCTCTCTTCATAACCGTAAATTCAAGACTGATCCTACGCAGGTGGAACATAGGATTCTTCATAGCTTTGGTTTCCACCCCTTTGCTCCGCCAAAACAGTTGAAATTGGTTCGATGGATCCCTCCTATTGCTCTTTTATCTTTAAATGTTGATGGTGCTTCTAAAGGTAACCCAGGTCACTGTAGTGGTGGAGGGTGCATCCGCGACACACATGGTAATGTCTTGGTGGCGTTTGCTCACTTCTATGGTGCTGGAAATAGTCTCATTGCTGAAACCCGTGCTCTTTGTGTTTTTAGGGTGTCTAATCAAGTGGCTGACCGCTTGGTTAATCATGCCCTTACTTCCATGAAAAATGAGACTTTCTGGGGCGCTAATAGTCTTCCACATATTTGTAAGGGACATATGGTAATTGATAAAACTGGTCCTATGCATGTTAGACTGGTTTAAAGGAGGTATGCCTCCTTTGCCTTCTGTCATGTTATATTAATATATTTTGGCCCAGGTGTTCTCGGTGGTGGAGTGGGAACATTCTCCCCCTCTCGGAGAGGGTGCACTCTCCCAGTTATTTACCCTGAGGACCATCCTCTTGTTAAAAAAAAAAAAAAACCATGGGGTATAATGATTATTGGCGTTGCATCTATGCTAGGAGTACTTGCGTGTTGAATGTTAGATACAATAATCACATACACGTGTCCTAGTGTGCATTTCAAGGTGGATCTTCTCTTGGTGTACATTAGTGTCTTCGTGCTTGATTAGTGTTACATGATCGTGCTCGTGCTTGCTTGCTTGCGTGATATGGCCATCTTGCATTTATTACAATTTAATGTGATATCTTGCGTGCTTGTTACATGCCTCACTATTGATAATCTCTTGCTCGTTTATCGTTCTAGATCTTGATCTATCATGATCGCTCTATCTAGCTTGTTCATGTATCTTATTTTAATAAATTTTAATCGTACATGCATATCTTGACAATCGTGCATACCTAGATCTAAATTGCTAATCACATATATTATTGCCCGCACAGTGAGATATAAATCCTACTGGGCTACTTTGCTCATTCCTACTTTTAACCATTCTAGGTGACTATGAAATACAAGAAGAGGAGCAAGTCGAGGATGGGAATGCATCCGAGTGATGAGCATCCCAGCAGTTGTGTCTATCTATAGTTAGTTTGCTTTGTGTGTTAGAACAATGTAGTAGGAAGTGAGGAATAAATGTACTTTTCCTTTTATTGAGTCTTAGTCCTGTTATACAATGTTTAAGAGTTGTATTAGTTCACCATGATGCAATGACATGAGATTTGAATACAATTTCCATTGAGTTCAAAATGTGGGCCCTATTATGATGTTGTGTTGATACAAATTTAGTGTGTGCTAGCTAGAGGCTTATTTGCCGACTGTTCACGTCTCGGAATATCGACTCGAATTATCCGAATTATTATCCGCTGCGTAATTCTCGGGACGTGACAATTCAGTGGTTTCAGAGCCTAGGAAGACCAAATATGATATATGTCTCAAGAATGAGAGATACCTATGGAACCTAGGTCATGGAAATTAAATATAGTACTTGGCGAGAATGGGTAGAGACAGGGAATATGTTAGAATGAACAAAACACCCCTGCCCATTGACTCTTATCATGTATCTAGAGACATTAATTGGTTTCTATCCTTTTCTCAAGAACCCACATAACTCTTACACTCAACTACAATGGCTCGCAATCAGTGGCAAGCTATGCAAGAAACCATAACTGGTTTAACCCAAGCATTACAGAATGTGGTTCAGGCTGGCAATTAGGCTACCACGGCTAGGAATGGAGCCGGTGATTTGCACCGTAACTTTAGGAGTTTGAACCCTCCTCATTTCTCGGGATCCCCTGATCCGAACAAAGCGGAGAACTGGTAGGAGGAGATAGAAAGAATCTTCCAAGTTATGCAATTCACCAATAAGGAGAAGGTAGTACTGGCCACTTTTTAATTCACTAAGGATACCCAAGCATGGTGGAAGGCCACATCGGCCGATCTGCCTACTGTAGTTGAACTAGAGTGGGCTAGATTCCTGGAGATATTTCGGGGAAAGTATTTTTCTGAGAGGATTAAGGAAAAGAAGGCGGCAGAGTTTGCCGCATTAAAACAAAAGTGCATGTCAGTGGCTGAGTATGAAGCTCAGTTTGCACGTCTGGCGGTGTATGCCCCACATCTGGTGGGCACAGATAGATTGAAGGCCAACAGGTTCATGGATGGACTCAGGCCCATGTTCATCGAGAAGCTTGGACCTCACAACATTCAAACCTACACTGAGATTGTCCAAAGAGCTCAATTGGTAGAAGACACCATGGATAAAGTGGAAGGCATTAGGGGGAAAGATATCTCAAAGTCGACCTTTATAAAAAGAGGATCAGTCGATACAACTGGAAATTTACACAACAAGAACAATAACAACTACAACAACAAGAAAAGGCCAACCACTGAGAATGACTATGACATGGAGAAAAGAGTCAAAGTAGAAGAAACAACAACGGTGGAATATTGTAAATTTTGCGACAAGCCTGGGCACCAAACGAACAAGTGCTGGAAGATGGCCGGGGCTTGCCTGCGATGTGGGAGTCATGAACATCGTATACCGAATGGTCCCATGCTAAAAGACCAAGTTGGAAGGAACCAAGGAGTGGTAAAGCGTCAAGGACACGTGAATGCAATAACGCAAACGGAGCTCCCAGAAGGAGGTATGATTGTTAAACCTTTAGACTGATCTTATGATGCTTTTCTTATTAGTACATTTCTAAGTGGGGGTGATCATTAAGGAGAAATTGGGAAGGAATAATCTAGTGGTTATACCCTAGTTCATCTGGTGGATTAAGATGGAGTTATAATAACCATGGAAGAAAATAGGAGTGGAAGGAACCAAATGGATAATACGGTGGCCATAGGTGTAGATGATGAACTAGAATCCATGAGCTAGAATGTTGAAACAAGTTAGAGGAATTAAATCCAAAACAACCTCAAGGATCACAAATATCATGAGTCAATTAATGATCTATGAACTTGGTGAACAAATTCTCTTAAGTGGGGGAGTGTGTAGCACCTCGTAAAATTTAGTAAATTAAAATTTTAAATAAATAGAAATAAATAATTTCGATATTATCGAAATGGTGGAACTTACGTACCACTATCATACGTAAGAGAACTCATCGGAAAATTCTATAAAAATTGTAAATCAACCCCAAACATTATCCCTAATTGTCCCAAAAAGAAATTCATGCAACAAAAAATCCGATTGACCAAGTGTACGTCGCAACGCGACTGTTATCGAAATTAAGAAATTAAGTCGGAAAACCGTTAACACGAAAATTTAACACAATCTTAAATTGAATAAACATATTGTCGAGTCTTCAAACATCATATATTGATGACCCATTATCGAAATTAGGCCAATGGATCACTTTTCTCCAGAGAACAAAATGGAGAAAGAAAAATACTAGAAATTCGCAACCGTAATTAAGTTGAAAATAGAAGGGGGTAATTAGGGAAAGCCCCAAAGCAATTAGCCTTTCTTGGCAACCCAAATTCGTGCTTAACCATGGTGGGAGGTTTCCTAAAGCCTCATACACTCTATTGGGGTGAGAAATCCTCAAAATAAGGAAGGTGGAATGCTAGAACCACACCTTTCCTTCACCCAAAGGGACTTCCAAAACACACTAGATGCATATATACATGCTATGAAACCCTAGGGTACAAAAATACACATTGTTGGGGTCGTGGCAGGCAGTTCTTGAGCACCCAAGTAGGAGGAAATCGCCCCCAACTCGGAGCTTCTTCCCTGCTGCATTCTGCATCAACCTGTGCAGAAAGCTCATTTTGGAGTTGACCAAAGGTAGGCCAAACCCTATCCAAACCTTGCAAGGCTTATACCTCTGGAAAGAGGGTCAAGTCTAGTTCCTAATCCCACTAGTTGGACTATTTTCCATTGAGTAGATCGGGTGCAGTAAGCATTCTCTTGTAGGTGGTCTGAACGCGAGTTTTCTGGAAAAATGTGACTTCTTCAACCCAAAAAGTAGGTGATCTCGGGCCAAATCCTAATAAATCATATACCAATGAGTAGAGTATCAAGTCTACGTTCATGTCCAAGTGGTTTCATCGAATTTCATTGAGTATATCTCGAGTTTTAAGCGTTTTGCCAAAGTCACGCATGTTAATTACGTTTTCTGTTCGTGTGGATTTCTTGTGAAACCAGAGGCCATTTTGAATGATTCTAAAATCACAGTTCTCTCCTATTCCATGTTCCCAACAAGTTTCATGTTGACACTTTGGTCCCAAACGCCCTAGATTATAAGTTATAAGCGTTGTATGGATCGAGCACCTGTTTTCTGCATTTTTAGGGTTGAAGGTTGAATCGCCTCCTGACCAGACGATGTGATTCATGGGGCTGGTTTTGCATTGGCTTCTACCTCCATGATTACCTTAAATAGGTCCACCCATGGCTACGTGATTTGGGTGTGTCCCGTGCCTCAAACTATGGGCAGTTGACCTGTAAGAAGACCTCTGAAACGCGACGAGTAAGGCCGCCGCGATTCAGCTGGTTTTCCTGCCCATGAATTTTGGCAATTTTTATATTACTATTTTAAAGGAATTTCATGAACGCGTTGGAATACCCCAACATGATTCAATGTTAAACGCGACCACATAGGTGGACGCGATTTAGCTTCTTCACGTTAAGTCTTGTTTTGATTGTACACATCGTTATGAAATGCGTCTACTGTGTTAGACGTATATTTCAAGGCCTATCCGAGACCTATTTTTACAGTGTTCAATGTTAGTCTTGCATGATACATTATTAAGATGCATGGTACAGTCCGTCTAATGACCTAAAAGCCAGCAACCCATGTTAAATACGTAACGATGTGAAGACTATTCTAATTGTTCATTTAATGCTATGATCTATTCTTGCAAACTATTGATGAATCATCTATTGTCCTAGCTTGTTAAAGTGATTAATTGCTATCTTAAAATATTACAAACCATGTTTAGTTAATTGCATAGTTCCATCTCATGTTAGCATGTTAATCGTCATCCGCAAGTTTGAAACCGATGGATTGTGGATTGAGATACATACATCACTACACACTTTCACATGTAGGCAACCCTTCTTGGGGGATTGGAAGCTCTTTGTCAGTCATTCCGTATTGGCAGACAAGCGACATTTCCCCTAAGACCTCCGTAATTCTCTGTACTCCGTTGATTCCCTCATGGAGACTGAGTTGGTTGTACCATTGAAGTTCCGTGGAGATAACATGCACTTCCTTTCTTCTCTTGTTCTCATGAGTGTGATTTATAATCCAGACTTAAGCTATTATTGTAATGAGTGAACTAAAGTATAAATTGCATCGTTATGCTATCGAAATTATCTCTTGACCATTGCTATCATGGAATCATGTTCACATTACTTACTACTTGCTTTCATCATCATTATCAACATGACATTAGACATTCTTACATCTTGAAACTCTTATTTGCCATTAATGACTGTGGGTATCTACATTTAAAATGAAATGAGATGCTGACCGGGCACGGAGAGTGTCCAAGGGCTCCAGTCTAGCCTCAATGACGGAGAGTCATAAATATATGTTAACCATGGAGTATAATTCTAGATAATGTGTCACTTTCCAGACAACTTGTGAGGGATATTAAGAGAAAAGTACGAGGGGGGAATGTTATATTCAAATTGGACTTTCGGAAGGCCTATGATAGTGTTGAATGGGATTTCCTATTTGCAGTCCTTAAAAAAATTGGATTTGCTTCCAGATTTGTATCCTACATTGGTATGATGCTCTCCAACTGTTGGTTTTCAGTTTTGGTTAATGGTATGGCAGCTGGTTACTTTAAATCCACCAGGGGTCTCAGGCAAGGTAATCCCATTGCTCCTGCATTATTCATCATAATGGAAGGAGCTCTTAGCAAAGCTATTAAAAATATGGTCTCTACAGGGTTCCTACTCCCTTATGCTGATCCAAGGGGCTGCTCTCCCCCTTCCCATCTCCTTTATGCTGACGATACTCTCATTTTTACTAATGGCAGTATGAATAATGTCAAGTGCCTCAGAAAATATGCACAATCTTCAGGTCAAGTTATTAACTCTAGTAAGAGTTGCTTCATGGTCTATAGAAAAGCTACTCCATTTTCAATTCATAAGATTAAGGAGGCCACTAGGTATATGAGGCAGTATGGTCAGTTGCGCTACCTCAGAGTACCGTTGAAACCAGGGCGGGTGCTTATCTCTGATTACAAGTCTTTACTTGACAGTGTTAATGCTAAATTGGGTAGTTGGAAGTCCAAGCTCATCTCTCAAGCTAGTAGAATTGTGTTAATCAACTCAGTTTTATCCTCCCTTCCGATATACCTTGCTGCAGCCTCCTGTCTTCCAAAAACTGTCATCATTTACATTAAGAATGTGTCAACTACTTTTTTCTAGAATGGCACTGATGGGTCTCGTCGCCGTCATTGGATTACTTAGACCTCTATCCAACGTCCAAAGGCTGAGGGCGGCTTAGGGGTTCGTAACATGCACAGTGTTCAATTGGCCTTGGCGGTGAAGAACATTTGGCACATTCGCCATGGCAATACTCTTTGGGCTATGTATGCCAGGAAGTGATACCATGCCAACAGTTTCACCTTTCTTCCTAGTTTCCCAAAGCGAGTGTGTAGGGACGCTAATAACATCATCCGATGCAACACAAAATGGATTCATGGTAAGGGGGATAGAATTAACTTATTTCAGGATAATTGGTTGGGAAACATTACTCTGTCTATGTTGCTTCAGGATTCGCTTCAGGGTGTGGATACTACTTTACAGGAGGTGTTTGGTAATGCTTCTCATCCTCTTAGATTGCATATTCCGGATGATATCCTAAATAGCGTTCAGCTCACGGATGACGAAGACAGGTGCATCTGGGGAGCAGATCCCAGCGGCAATTTTACTACCAGATCTGCATATAATTTAATCAGAGATATGGGTGTTCGCCACCCTGCCATAATGAAGATATGGCATAATTTCTTTTATCCAAGAGCCTCCTTGTTTTGCTGGAAGATACTCAATAGAGCAGTGCCTGTTGACAGTAGAATTTCAGACATTGGTATCCCTATGGTTTCCAGGTGTAGCTGCTGTAAGTCTCCCTACTATGAAGACCTTAACCATGTCTTCATTCATAGTGATATCACAGTCTTGCTGTGGAGATGGTTTCTACCTATGATCAGCAATAAAATCCACCTTCATGATCAAATCACTGCCAGAATTTGGAGTTTTATTCAGTGTTCTAACATTAACTCTCCTATTGGTTTCATATCTTTATATTGTTTATTGCTTATGCTGTGGGAATTATGGAGATGCAGATGTTCGGCCAGATTCGACTCTAAGGAAATCCGATTAAATGACATCATCAGGAATATCAAGCACCACATAATATTCTCTTCATAACTGTAAATTAAAGACTGATCCTACGCAGGTGGAACATAGGATTCTTCACAGCTTTGGTTTCCACCCGTTTGCTTCGCCAAAACAGTTGAAATTGGTTCGATGGATCCCTCCTATTGCTCTTTTCTCTTTAAATGTTGATGGTGCTTCTAAAGGTAACCCAGGTCAGTGTAGTGGTGGAGGGTGCATCCGTGACACTCATGGTAATGTCTTGGTGGTGTTTGCTCACTTCTATGGTGTTGGAAATAGTCTCATTGCTGAAACCCGTGCTCTTTGTGATGGTCTTCATCTGGCAAAGCTTATTGGCTGCAGCCTCACTGCTATCTACTGTGATTCGCTATCCCTTGTGAACTCGCTCCAGCAAAACAAGTGCACCTCATGGCACTTTTACTGGTGCTGGCAGGAAGTGAGATTTATTTTGTCTGATGACTACTGTACCATTCATCATGTTTTTAGGGTGTCTAATCAACTGGCTGACCGCTTGGCTAATCATGCCCTTACTTCAATGAAAAATGAGACTATCTGCGGCGCTAATAGTCTTCCACATATTTGTAAGGGACCTATGGTAATTGATAAAACTGGTCTTATGTATGTTAGACTGGTTTAAAGGGGGTATGCCTCCTTTGCCTTGTATCATGTTATATTAATATATTTTGGCCCAGGTGTTCTCTCTGGTGGAGTGGGAACATTCTACCTCTCTGGGGGAGGGTGCGCACCCCCAGTTATTGACCCTGAGGACTATCCTCATGTTAAAAAAAAAAAACATGGGGTATAATGATTATTGGCATTGCATCTGCGTTAGGAGTACTTGCGTGTTGAATGTTAGATACAATAATCACATACACGTGTCCTAGTGTGCATTTCAAGGTGGATCATCCCTTGGTGTACATTAGTGTCTTCATGCTTGATTAGTGTTACATGATCGTGCTCGTGCTTGCTTGCTTGCGTGATATGGCCATCCTGCATTTATTGCAATTTAAAGTGATATCTTGCGTGCTTGTTACATGCCTCACTATTGATAATCTCTTGCTCGTTATATCGTTCTAGATCTTGACTATCATGATCGCTCTATCTAGCTTGTTCATGTATCTTATTTTAATGAGTTTTAATCGTACATTCATATTTTGACAATCGTGCTTACCTAGATCTAAATTGCTAATCACTTATATTATTGCCCACACATTGAGATATAAATCCTACTGGGCTAGTTTGCTCATTCCTTACTTTTAACCATTCTAGGTGACTATGAAATACAAGAAGAGGAGAAAGTCGAGGATGGGAATGTGTTCGAGTGATGAGCATCCCAACAGTTGTGTCTATCTATAGTTAGTTTGCTTTGTGTGTTAGAACAATGTAGTAGGAAGTGAGGAATAACTGTACTTTTCCTTTTATTGAGTCTTAGTCCTGTATACAATGTTTAAGAGTTGTATTAGTTCACCATGATGCAATGACATGAGATTTGAATACAATTTCCATTGAGTTCAATATGTGGGCCCTATTATGATGTTGTGTTGATACACATTTAGTCTTGCTAGCCTTATGATCGACTCGAATTATGACTGTAATTCCCGAGACGTGACAATTCAGTGGTATCAGAGCCTCAGAAGACCAAATAGGATATGTCTCAAGAATGAGAGATACCTATGGAACCTAGGTCATGGAAATTAAATATAGTACTTGGCGAGAAAGGGTAGAGACAGAGAATATGTTAGAATGAACAAAACACCCGTGCCCATTGACTCTTATCATGTATCTAGAGACATTAATTAGTTTATATCATTTTCTCAAGAACCCTCATAACTCTTACACTCAACTACAATGGCTCGCAATCAGTGGCAAGCTATACAAGAAACCATAACTCGTTTAACCCAGGCATTACATAATGTGGTTCAGGCTGACAATCAGGCTGCCGTGGCTAGGAATGGAGCCGTTGATTTGCACCGTAACTTTAGGAGTTTGAACCCTCCTCATTTCTCGGGATCCCCTAATCCAGACAAAGTGGAGAACTAGAAGGAGGAGATAGAAAGATCAATCTTCCAATTTATGCAATTCACCAATAAGGAGAAGGTAGTACTGGCCACTTTTCAATTCACTAAGGATAGCCAAGCATGGTGGAAGACCACATCGGCCGATCTGCCTAATTTAGCTGAACTAGAGTGGGCTGGATTCCTGGAGATATTTCGGGGAAAGTATTTTTCTAAGTGGATTAAGGAAACGAAGGCGGCAGAGTTTGCCGCATTAAAACAAAAGAGCATGTCAGTGGATGAGTATGAAGCTCAGTTTGCACGTCTGGTGTTGTATGCCCCACATCTGGTGGGCACGGAAAGATTGAAGGCCAACAGGTTCATGGATGGACTCAGGCCCATATTCATCGAGAAGCTCGGACCTCACAACATTCAAACCTACACTGAGATTGTCCAAAGAGCTCAACTGGTAGAAGACACCATGGATAAAGTGGAAGGCATTAGGGGGAAAGACATCTCAAAGTCGACCTTTATAAAAAGAGAATCAGTCGATACAACTGGAACTTTACACAACAACAACAATAACAACTACAACAACAAGAAAAGGCCAACCACTGAGAAGGACTATGACATGGAGAAAAGAGTCAAAGTAGAAGAAACAACAACGGTGGAATATTGTAAATTTGCGACAAGCCTGGGCACCAAGTGGACAAGTGCTGGAAGAAGGCCGGGGCTTGCCTGTGATGTGGGAGTCATGAACATCGTATACCGAATGGTCCCATGATAAAAGACCAAGTTGGAAGGAACCAAGGAGTGGTAAAGTGTCAAGGACACGTAAATGCAATAACGCAAACGAAGCTCCCAGAAGGAGGTATGATTGTTAAACCCTTAGACTGATCTTATGATGCTTTTCTTATTAGTACATTTCTAAGTGGGGGAGATCATTAAGGAGAAATTGGGAAGGAATAATCTAGTGGTTATACCCTAGTTCATCTGGTGGATTAAGATGGAGTTATAATAACTGTGGAAGAAAATAGGAGTGGAAGGAACCAAAGGGATAATACGGTGGTCATAGGTGTAGATGATGAACTAGAATCCATGAGCTAGAATGTTGAAACAAGTTAGAGGAATTAAATCCGAAACAACCTCAAGGATCACAAATATCAAGAGCCAATTAATGATCTATGAACTTGGGGACCAAATTCTCTTAAGTGGGGGAGGGTGTAGCACCCCATAAAATTTAGTAAGTTAAAATTTTAAATAAATGGAAATAAATAATTTCCATATTATCGAAATGGTGGAACTTACGTACCACTATCGTATGTAAGAGAACTCATCATAAAATTCTGTAAAAATTATAAATCAACCCCAAACATTATCCCTAATTTTCCCACAAAGAAATTCATGCAACAAAAAAATCGATTGACCAATTGTACGTCGCAACGCGACTGATTATCTAAATTAAGAAACTAAGTCGGAAAATCATTGACACGAAAATTTAACACGATCATAAATTGAATAAACATGTTGTAGAGTCTTCCAACATCATATATTGATGAGCCATTATCGAAATTGGGCCAACGGATCACTTTTGGCCAGAGAACAAAATGGAGATACAAAATTACTAGAAATTTGCAACCCTAATTAAGCTGAAAATAGAAGGGGGTATTTAGGGCAAACCCCAAGGAAATTAGCCTTTCATGGCAACCCAAATTTGTGCTTAACCATGGTGGGAGGTTTCCTAAAGCCTCACACACTCTATTGGGGTGAGAAATCCTTCAAATAAGGAAGGTGGAATGCTTGAACCGCACCTTTCCTTCACCCAAAGGGACTTCCAAAACACACTAGATGCATATATACATGCTATGAAACCCTAGGGTATGAAAATACACATTGGTGGGGTCGTGGGAGGCAGTTCTTGAGAACCCAAGGAGGAGGAAATCGGCCCCAACTCGGAGCTTCATCCCTGCTGCGTTCAGCATCAACCTGTGCAGAAAACTCATTTTGGAGTCGACCATAGGTAGGCCAAACCCTACCCAAACCTTTCAAGGCTTATACCTCTGAAAAGAGGGTCAAGTCTAGTTCCTAATCCAACTAGTTGGACTATTTTTCATTGAGTAGATCGGGTGCAGTAAGCATTCTCTTGCAAGTGGTTTGAACGAGAGTTTTCTGAAAAAATGTGACTTCTTCAACCCAAAAAGTAGGTGATCTCGAACCAAATCTTAATGAATCATATATCAATGAGTAGAGTATCAAGTATACTTTCATGTCCAAGTGGTTTCACCGAATTTCATTGAGTATATCTTGAGTTTTAAGCGTTTTGCCAAAGTCACACATGTTAATCATGTTTTATGTTCGTGTGGATTTCTTGTGAAACCCGAGGCCATTTTGAATGATTCCAAAACCAAAGTTCTCTCCTATTTCATGTACCCAACAAGTTTCATGTTGACACATTTGTCCCAAACGGCCTAGATTATAAGTTATAAGCGTTGCATGGATCGAGCACCTATTTTCTGCATTTTTCGGCATTTTCGTGTTGAAGGTTGAATCGCGTCCTGACCAGACGATGTGATTCATGGGGCTGGTTTCACATCGGCTTCTGCCACCGCGATTACCTTAAATGTGTCCGCCCATGGTGACGCGATTTGGGCACGTCCCGTGCCTCAAACTGTGGGCTGTTGACCTGTAAGAAGACCTCTGAAACGTGACAAGTAAGGCCGCCACGATTCAGCTGGTTTTCCTGCCCAAGAATTTTGGCAATTTTTATATTACTATTTTAAAGGAATTTCATGAACGCGTTGGGATACCCTGACGCAATTCAATGTTAAACGCGACCACATAGGTGGACGCGATTTACCTTCTTCACGGTAAGTCTTGTTTCGACTGTACACATCATTATAAAATGCGTCTACTATGTCAGACGTGTATTTCAAGGCCTACCCGATACCTATTTTTACAGTGTTCAATGTTAGTCTTGCATGATACATTATTAAGATGCATGGTACAGTCCGTCTAATGACCTAAAAGCCAACAACCCATGTTAAATACGTAACGATGTGAAGACTATTCTAATTGTTCATTTAATGCTATGATCTATTCTAGCAAACTATTGATTGAATCATCTATTGTCCTAGCTTGTTAAAGTGATTAATTGCTATCTTAAAATATTGCAAACCATGTTTAGTTAATTGCATAGTTCCATCTCATGTTAGTATGTTAATCATTTTCCGCAAGTTTGAAACCGATGGATTGTGGATTGAGATACGTACATCACTATACACTTGCACATCTAGGCAGCCCTTTCTTGGGTGATTGGAAGCTTTTTTTCAGTCATTCTGTATTGGTAGACAAGCGACCTTTCCGCTAAGACCTCCATAATTCTCCGTACTCCGTGGATTCCCTCATGGAGACCGTTGGTTGGACCATTGAAGTTCCCTGGAGATAGCGTGAACTTCCTTTCTTCTCTTGTTCTCATGAGTGTGATTTATAATCTAGACCTAAGCCATTAATGTAAAGAGTGACATTACACATGCTTACATATGCTGTCGAAATTATCTCTTGACCATTGCTATCATGGAATCATGTTCACATTACTTACTACTTGCTTTCATCATCATCATCAACATGACATTACACATGCTTACATCTTGAAACTCTTATTGGCCATTAATGGCTATGGGTATCTACATTTAAAATGAAATGAGATGCTGACCGTGCACGTAGAGTGTCCAAGGGCTCCAGTCTTGCCCCAATGACGGAGAGTCATAAATATACTGTTAACCATGGGGTATAATGATTACTGGCATTGCATTTGCGCTGGGAGTACTTGCGTGTTGAATGTTAGATACAATAACCACATACACGTGTCCTGGTGTGCATTTCAAAGTGGATCTTCCCTTGGTGTACATTAGTGTCTTCGTGCTTGATTAGTGTTACATGATTGTGCTCGTGCTCTTGCTTGCTTGCTTGCGTGATATGGCCATCTTGCATTTATTGCAATTTAAAGTGATATCTTGCGTGCTTGTTACATGCCTCACTATTGATAATCTCTTGCTCGTTATATCGTTCTAGATCTTGCTCTATCATGATCGCTCTATCTAGCTTGTTCATATATCTTGTTTTAATGAGTTTTAATCCTACATGCATATATTGACAATCATGCTTACCTAGATCTAAATTACTAATCACTTATATCATTGCCCGCACATTGAGATATAAATCCGGGGCTAGTTTGCTCATTCCCTACTTTTAACCATTCTAGGTGACTATGAAATACAAAAAGAGGAGCAAGTTGAGGATGGGAATGTGTCCGAGTGATGAGCGTCCCAGCACTTGTGTCTATGTATAGTTAGTTTGCTTTGTGTGTTAGAACAATGTAGTAGGAAGTGAGGAATAAATGTACTTTTCCTTTTATTGAGTCTTAGTCCTACTATACAATGTTTAAGAGTTGTTTTAGGTCACTATGATGCAATGAGATAAGATTTGAATAAAATTTCCATTGAGTTCAATATGTGGGCCATATTATGATGTTGTGTCGATACACATTTAGTGCGTGCTAGCTAGAGGCTTATTTGCCGACTGTTCACATCTCTGAATATTGACTCGAATTATCTGAATTATTATCCGCTGCGTAATTCTCGGGACGTGACATGTGAAAATTCTTCCACAATTTTATTCTTTAGAATGTAGACTTTATATGCTTTTGACCTTTTAGAATAACTAAGAAAAATAGCTTCAAGACTCTTAGCATCAAACTTATCAAGGTTTTCTTTATTGTTGTTATGTACAAAATATTTGCAACCAAAAACCTAAAGTAAGACAAAGTGGGTTTTTGTTTTTCAAGAGTTCATAGGGGGGTTTTCTAATTTGTGGTCTGACCAATACTCTATTCAGAATGTGATTTGGTGTATTCACAGCTTCAGCCCAGAAGTATTTGGGCAGTTTTCTTTCCAAGAGCATAGTCCTAGCCATTTCCACAAGAGTTCTATTCTTTCATTCCACAACTCCATTTTGTTATAGAGTTCTTGGAGAGAGAAATATGTGGAAAATGCTCAATTCAGCACATAAATCAGATAAATCTCTATTCTCAAATTCACCCCCATGATCAGTCAGGATGGACATAATTTTGTGTGAAAATCCCATTAAAACACTGTTACAAAATTTCTTGAATTCTTGACAAGTTTCACTTTTGTGAGATAGAAAGATAACCCAAGTGTATCTAGTAAAATCATCAATGATGACAAATCCATAACGTTTGCCTATAAGATTGAGAATTCTTGTTGGCCCAAAAAAGTCCATGTG
Organism: Colocasia esculenta; assembly: GCA_014218235.1. Classification (NCBI taxonomy): domain Eukaryota; kingdom Viridiplantae; phylum Streptophyta; class Magnoliopsida; order Alismatales; family Araceae; genus Colocasia; species Colocasia esculenta. The sequence goes on from CM024754.1 coordinate 133,368,279, forward strand.
AAGTAATTCTAGTGGCTTAGTAGAGAGTACATCATTGAACATTTTAAAAGATTTTATGGTTTGTTTTCTTTGAGCACATATCTTACAAATATGATTTTCAACATTAGGAAAAGATTTAGGAAGTTCTTTAACCCAATTTAGCCTGATGAGTTTATTCATGGTGTTGAAACATGCATGACCAAGTCTTTTGTGCCATGTCCACGTAATTTCATTTTTATTACAAATCAAACAAATGTTTTCATTAAAATTCTTGTCAAGATTTATAAAGTAAACATTGTTCTCTCTTTTTCCAAAAAAAAATATTTTTTCAGATGAAGAGTCAATTACTTTGCAAGAGTTTAACTCAAAAACAACTTTGTGACCTTTATCACATAATTGAATAATGCTAAAAAAATTGTAATCCAAACCATCAACTGATAAAATATTTTCAATTAAGTTTGAGGAGGATTTACCAACCTTTCCAGATCTAATTATTTTTCCTTTATTTTTACCTCCAAATGTAACAGATCCTCCTTCCTTTTCAACCAGATATGTGAACTTTATTGTATCTCCAGTCATGTGCCGTGAACATCCACTATCAAGATACCATACATTTAAGCTGGGTGCACAACCTTCCTGTGTTGGGTTAAGTGTGTTTTGGAATTTCCTAAAGTTGTATTTTAATGATGACCAACGAACATCACTCATACCTTGATTTTGATGATGTCATATTGAACATGTTATACATTTTATACATATCACAACAATGCTTCAACAACATATTTTTGATGTTTAATATCTCACATTTTGATGATAATATCTTGTATTAATGTTTTAAACTTTATATTTTTAGGTTCACACACTTTTGTCACAGTGGTGTCGACACAGTCCACCTGTGTGTTGACACTAGATGACTGTCCCAGAAGCATGTTCTGAAGCAGTAGCCAGTGGTGTCGACAAAGTCTGCCTATGTGTCGACACAATCTGCCTGTGGTGTCGACATAGTGCCCTGTGGTGTCGACACTAGATCACTGTCCCAGAAGCCCAGTTTGAAGACAATGTTTGTGGTGTCGACACAGTGCCCTGTGGTGTCGACACACTTCGACTGAAACTCAAAAACGTGAATTTTCTTGACACGTGGCTGCTTGGGAATCAAGGGATTTTACCTAGATTTCCGTGCCCATGCACCCAAGGCACTTTATGGACATATGGGGCTATAAATACCCATGATTCTCCTACCCCAAAGAAAAGAGAGCCCATACACTTCCAGAAGAAGCTTTTTGGCGGCAAAAAGGGGTTTTCCAGATCTGGCTCTATCTCCAGAAGCTGCAGGCCATCCTTTCAAGAGGAAGGACATGGGAATCAAGGGGAATTTCTAGAGAGAAGTTTGCTGTGCTAGGAAAGGGAGCAGATCCAACTGAAGAGGAGCAGTAGAAGAAGGATTTCTGGCGTTTCAGATGCCATAAAAGTAAAGTATCGCTAATTGAGGAGAATCTCCATCGAATTCCATCAAGGCTCCTCAATTCAAGCATCTGCAAGACTTCTTCACCGAAGAACATCTAATTCCTACCTCTTTCACCCAATTCTTGGAGTGTTCTTCTTATTTCTTCTTGTGAGATCTATACAGATTTCTGAGTTTATTGAGTCCACAAATCAGATCATTGCTAGAGGATCTAATATTTTGTATTTGATCTAGCTTTTGTATTGTGAGCCATCGAGCTCTGGTTTGTGAGTCGTCGCACTCACTGTGTGGTTTGAGCCGTCGTGCTCAATTTAGAGTCTTCGTGCTCAGTTTGTGAGTCATTGAACTCAAGGTTGCGATGGCTCAAGGGTGTTTGGAGTCGTCGTGCTCTAGTGCGTGTTATACTCAAGGTTTTGAGTAGTGTGGCCTCACTGTATGAGGGGTGGACGTAGGAGTCACTGGTGGTGATTTCCTAACCACCTAAAAATCTTTTGTGCAATGGTTTGATCTGCTTGTTTGCGCTAGATGCTTGCATAGGATTTCGCTTTCACACTAAGTGTTTAATTGCTTCACACATCATCTACACACACCCACAGTTCAAATCAGTAAATTGTTTGTCTGAATTGTTCTCTGATTCGAAGTAATTTTGAATTGCTTAAGCTTCTGCAGTAATTTGTGTCAGATCTATTCAACCCCCCCCCTTCTACATCTGATCCATCCACCTATTTGATCCTACAATTGGTATCAGAGAGGGTTGATATCTGTTTCTGATCTAATTTGATTGCGCCTGTTTGATCTCTGTGCTCTCTTTGCTTGAACTGTTTGTTGGATCTTTCACTGTCTCTCATTGTGATTGATGGATTCTTAAGGATTTGTAGCTGAGGGTCATTCCATTAATAGACCACCATATTTTGATGGGTCTGATTATTCATATTGGAAAAATCGCATACAAGTTTTTCTTAGTGCTCAAAACTATGAAATCTGGAGATAGTTGAAGTGGGTCCTTATGAAAATCATGGAGATGAGGAGAATTAGACTAGAGAGCAAATTATGAAAGCTACTCTTAATTATAGTGCGATGAATATGCTTCAATGTGTTGTCCACCCTAAAGAATATTCAAGAATACCGATGTGTAAATCTGCTAAAGAAATGTGGGATAAACTTGAATTAATGTATAAAGGAATATCTCAAGTTAGGGAAACTAAAGCAAACATACTTGTTTCTGATTATGAATTGTTTATGATGAAATCTAACGAATCAATTTCTGAAATGTTTGCTAGGTTTATGAAAATTGTCAATGGACTGAAGGCACTAGGTGAGGAATACACTGATGCTGATCTGGTAAGAAAAATCTTGCGCTCTCTATCATCTGTTTGGCACACAAAGGCTACAGTCATTGAAGATTCTAAGGATTTATTCAAAATTTCTTTGGATGAACTCATAGGATCTTTAATGACTTATGAAATAAATCTGAAAAGAAGTGAAGAACATATGCTTAAAGCTTAACCAGTAGCACTTAAGGCTTCATCAAGCAACAAAGAGAAAAATCAAGTTCTGATGAGTCAGAGTCCAATGAGGATGAACTTGCCCTCATGACTAGGCAATTCAGAAAATTTTTAAAATCAAGAAGGGAAAAAATCAATGGAAAGAAAAATATTCCTCTGATAAAAGGAATGCTTCTTCTTCAAATTTTCATGCTGGTAGAAATAAAAAAACTGATGAAGGTATTATTGCTACAGGTGCAACAAGGCAGGACACATGAAGGGTGAGTGTCCTAAGATCAAAAAGGACAAATACAAGAAGCACAACAAATTGAAGAAGCCAAAAGACATGATAGCAACTTGGTCAGATGAAGACGAAAGTGAAGATGAAGAAGAGAACTCCTCAAGTTCTATAAATGAGGAGTTATGCTTTATGGCAAACATTAGTGATGGAAAGGTAAGTACTTCTTTTGAACAATATACTATTGATGATTGGCAAGATGCATATGCTGAGTTGGTTGAAAAATATTCTGAAATAAGAAAAGAAAATAAACATCTGAAAAAGAAAAATGAAAATTTCATGCATGATACTTCCTTAAATAGAATAATTTCTGAACTGGAAAATGAAATATCTGAACTTAATGAAGAAAAGGAAGACCTTCTGAATTTAAAATTGCATCTCAAAAGGCCAACAATGATTTTGAAAAGCTTTATGAAAGAATGGAATTGGAACAAAAAGAAAAGCAACAAGCTATTGATGGAATTCAGAAACTTAAGAAGTTGTTGGGTGAAAAGAAACAAGTGATAAAAAACTTCACAAATGGAAAAGAAAATCTTGATGCATTGTTAGGACTTAGAATGAATGCTGAAAAAAATGGACTAGGTTTCACCATAGAAAAATCATTGAAAAATAAATCTGGTGAAAAGAAAGAAAAACCTTCAAAAATTCATTTGATAAAATTTGTCAAAAGTAGTAGCCCAAAAAACAAAAATAAACAAGTATCAAAGAAAACATCTAAAATAATCAAAAACCAAAGTAAAAAGAATGTTTCCAATCAAAAGAAACAAAATAGGTCGACACACATTGATGTTAGGTCGACACCAGATAACCACAAGTTCAAAACTGTGGCTGCTGAGTCGACACTACCTCAACACAGGTCGACCTACCCGTTTCTAAACAACAAAAAGATGTTTCACAAAAATTCAAATAAAAATATGAAAAATGATAAAAACACAAAAAAAAACCTTCATAATGATTATTGGAGGTCCAAGACATCATATCAATCTAATTGGATTAATTCTTGAAATCAATGGTATCATAATCCTTATTGGTACCATTCACAATCTTTTTATCTAAAATTTCCAAGATATCAATAGAATCCTTGGTTTGAATTTCCATACATGATTAATCACACCACAATGCATAATTTCCCTGCTCGTGAAAGAAAAAATACTGGTGTTTTCATTCCAAATCACAATGTTAAAATGCCCAAAAGGGAAATCATTTCTGAAATAAAACAAAAACAAAAAAAAGTTCAAATATGGATCAGAAAAGACTTATTGTATTTGTTCAAACAAACTGATGGTCCCAACAATGTTTGGGTACCAAAATATTTTCTTCTCTGATCTGATTTATGCAGGAAGGTCGTGCACCCAGCTCCAATGTGTGCTTTCTTGATAGTGGGTGTTCACGACACATGACAGGAAACAGAACCAAATTTTCATTTCTGATTGAAAAGGAAGGAGGATCTGTCATATTTGGAGGTAAAAATAAAGGGAAATCATTGGATATGGAAAGGTTGGTAAATTCTCCTCAAACTCAATTGAAAATGTTCTGTTAGTTGATGGTTTAGATTATAATCTTTTGAGTATAAGTCAATTGTGTGACAAAAGTCACAAGGTTGTTTTTGAATCTGATTTCTGTAAAATAATTGATTCTTCAAATGAAAAAATAAAATTCTTTGGTAAAAGAGAAAACAATGTCTACATGATCAATCTTGATAAAAACTTTGCTGAAAACATTTGTTTTGTGGCAAATAAAAATGAAATTGCATGGACATGGCACAAGAGACTTGGTCATGCAAGTTTCAACACAATAAATAAATTCTTAAGGCTAAATCTGGTTAAAGGGCTTCCTGAATTTCTTCCCAATGTAGAGAATCAACTTTGTGGGATATGTGCTCAAGGAAAACAAACCAGAAAATCTTTTAAAATTTTAGATGATGTACTTACTTCTAAGCCACTAGAATTACTTCATATGGACCTTTTTGGGCCAACAAGAATTCTTAGTCTTAGTGGTAAAAGATATGGATTTGTCATCATTGATGATTTTCCTACATACACTTGAGTCATATTTCTATCCCACAAAAGCGATACTTATTTAGAATTTAGAAATATCTGCACCACTGCCTTAATGGGTTTTTCACATAAAATCAAATCCATTTTGACTGATCATGGGGGAGAATTTGAGAACAAACCTTTTTGTGATTTATGTGCTGAACTGAACAATTTTCAGAAATTCTCTTCTCCAAGAACTCCAGAACAAAATGGAGTTGTGGAAAGGAAGAATAGAACTCTGGTGGAAATGGCTTGATTTATGCTCTTGGAAAGTAAATTTCCCAAATCCTTCAGGGCTGAAGCTGTGAACACAGCAAATCACATCTTGGACAAGGCATTGGTCAGACCAAAAATCAGAAAAAAAAAACCCTAAGAACTTTTGAAAGACAAAAAGCCAACTCTGTCTTATTTTAAAATCTTTGGTTGCAAATGTTTTATACATAACAAAAATAAAGAAAATCTTGATAAATTTGATGCCAAAAGTCTTGAAGTCATTTTTCTTGGATATTCATAAATTTCTAGAGCTTATAGAGTTTACATTCTCAAGAATAAAACTATGGAAGAATCTCCACATGTGGTTTTTGATGAAAACTCATATCAAACTGATGACTCTACATCATGCAGGGTTCCTCTAAATAATGAAGAGGATGACTTAGTTGTCGAATCTTCACCAACTGTTTAAAAGGATGAAGATCCATTTGAAAATCTGGACAAATAATCACCTACCACAAGTGGTTCAGTAATATCGTTCCAGAACTGAATGTATCCTAAGAGGTAATTCCTGAAAATGGATTTTTAAGAGATCATCCAAATGAGAATGTAGTTGGTAATGTGCATGATAGAGTTAGAACTAGATCATTTTTTCTGAATGCAATAAATGAAGACCTACTAGCACTAATTTCCCGAATTGAACCCAAGTCAATTGATGAAGCTCTAACTAGTGAGGATTGAATCAATGCAATACATGATGAACTTCAACAATTTGACAAAAATGAAGTGTGGGAATTAGTACCTAGACCTAGTGACCAATCTATTATTGGTACTAGATAGGTGTTCAGAAGTAAATTGAATGAAAATGGACATGTTGTTAGGAATAAAGCTAGACTAGTTGCCAAGGGGTACAATCAGGAGTTTGGAGTTGATTTTGAAGAATCATATGCCCCTGTAGCTAGACTAGAAGCTGTGAGAATATTTCTTGTTTTTGCATCATCTCTGAAATTTAAAGTTTATCAAATGGATGTGAAGAGTGCTTTCTTGAATGGATACATCAAAGAAAACATTTTTGTAGAACAACCTCCCGGTTTTGAAAATCAAAAATATCCTGATCATGTTTTCAAACTCCATAAGGCTCTTTATGGTCTTAAGCAAGCTCCAAGAGCTTGGTATGACCGGTTGAGCTCATTTTTGTTGAATAAAGGTTACACAAGAGGTAATGTAGATCAAACCCTGCTTACAAGAATTGTCAATAATCAAATCATTGTTGTCCAAATCTATGTTGATGACATAATTTTTGGGTCTACAAATAAATAATTGTGTACTGAATTTACTGATCAGAAGAAAACTGAATTTGAAATGAGTTTGATGGGAGACATACAATTCTTTTTAGGATTGTAGGTACATCAAACCAGTGAAGGGATTTTTATAAGTCAAACAAAGTATGTGAAAGAACTTCTGAAAAGGTTTGACTTTCAGCACCTCAAGCATTCAAGCACACCAATGGCAATAAATGTAAGACTAGAGGAAGATTCATTTGGTAAGTTAGTAGATTCAAAGACCTACAGAGGTATGATTGGTTCTCTACTTTACCTCACCACCTCTAGACCAGATATTCAGTATAGTGTGTGCATGTGTGCTAGGTTTCAAGCCAATCCTAAAGAAAGTCACATGTTAGCTGTCAAAAGGATTTTTAAATATCTTGTTGGAACATGTGAACTTGGAATTTGGTATCCTGTTGGTTGCAAGTTAGATTTAATTGCTTACTATGATGCTGATTATGCTGGTTGTAAGCTTTATAGAAAAGTACTAGTGGCTTGTGTTTATATCTAGGTGGATGCCTAATTTCATGGGATTCTAAAAAGCAACATTCAGTAGCTCTATCCACTGCAGAGGCTGAATATGTTGCGGCCAGTTCTTGTGGCACTCAAGTTCTTTGGGTGAAACATCAGCTCCTAGACTATAATCATAAATTGGGTTGTATTCCTATTTTGTGTGATAACACTAGTGCTATTAATTTGTCTAAAAGCCCAATGCAGCATTCACGAACAAAGCATATTGAAATAAGGCACCATTTTCTAAGGGATGAGGTTGCTAAAAAATCTTTTGAACTTCACTTCATTGAAACTGAAAAACAATTTGTAGATATTTTCACTAAGCCTCTTCCAGAATACAAATCCTCATCTTTAAGAAGAGAGCTTAGTTTGTGCAAATTTCCACATTCTTGATATCTTCTATCTCTTTTTGCAAATAAAATTCTTCCTGTTCTTGCAAATAAATTCCTCACTCTCACATTGCATTGGTATTCTTAGTATATCAAATGGTGATTTGAAGAAAGACAGGTCAGGCTTGTCTTGACACTTTCACTATGCGTGAGTATATATCTCCGCCAAGTATCAAGAGTCTTGTATGCAATTGTTGAGGGGGAGTCATTGTCCTTCAATAAAGTTTTCTTGTTCATTCTATTTTCACTTCATTCCATTCATATTTCTTCAATAATCTTCATGTTCGCCTTGTGAGGGAGAGATACATAAAAGGGGGAGTCATTGTCACATTCCTTGACTTTACTTGTCTATCTTGAACCCCAAACTCATCAGAATTTTTGAGTCATTGTGCTATTTTCTTATGAGAGAATTAAGACATTGAAACTAAACTCATTGTGCATTTAGTTTAATTTCAATGATTCATTATCATTTCAAGGTTAAGCAATCTTAATACTGAATGCCTTTAAAATGACTTGCAAAACACTTGTAGGCATATGAGTGGCTTTACTATTTAACATGAGCATGTTTAAGCTTCATTTTTACCACATGTTAAGAATATTTTTTCTAAATTCATAGTCATGACTTGTCTGGTCAAAGCAAACATATTCCTGCACAACATCAAAAGAAAATGATGAACAATATGGAAAGATACAAACAGAGCAATGTAAATTCTTGAACCACTGAGTAACCGGGCCATTTCACCTCAAAAGTGATTTGTTTCGCGTCAAAAAGTGGAAATCAAAGTTTTCAACTCTGTATAAGATAATGAAAGTTAAACCACTGAGTAATCAGACGGTCTTGCAACTGATCAATGTGATATCTTGCACTGAAAAGTGATATTTAACTAATTTATTCTTGTATTCTTTCCCAGTTCAAAATGAAAGAAAATCAAATTGATAGGATTGAAAAGCTTAAGACCTTAATAATGTTCATGTATACTGAGTTTCGACCTATTATTCTACATTGTGTTAAAATTAAAGCTCCTAACATCCTTGTTAAATACCTCTGATCACTCATATAAGTCACTTTACTTCACATTTGCATCATTATTTTAACCGCATTCAGATCATTATATCTTGCAATACCTTGTGTTGAGTGTGTCTTTGTGATTAAACTTTGTTGCACAATACCAAACACACAATAACTTCTCTTATATGTAAATATAACTTTTCTTGACTTATTTTGATTCTTCCTGAACTTTCATTTTCACAACTGGAAATCTTGCTCTCCTACCACTCTTTGTTTCTCTCTCTTATCTATCTTTTTGACGCTGTCAAAAAGGGGGAGAAAGTTCTTTAAAGGGGAGAAAGTTTTTTTTTTTTATGGGAGAAATTTCAAAAAGGGGAGATTTGAGTCAGGCTATTGGGAGATTGTGCATATATTTTGTCATCATGAAAAAGGGGGAGAATGTTGGGTTGAATGTGTTTTGGAATTTCCTAAAGTTGTATTTTAATGATGACCAATGAACATCACTCATACCTTGATTTTGATGATGGCATATTGAACATGTTATACATTTTATACATATTACAACAATGCTTAAAAAACATGTTTTTGATGTTTAATATCCTACATTTTAATGATAATATATTGTATTAATAGTTTAAACTTTATATTTTCAGGTTCACACACTTTTGTCACAGTGGTGTCGACACAGTCCACCTGTGTGTTGACACTAGATGACTGTCCCAGAAGCATGTTCTGAAGCAATATCTAGTGGTGTCGACATAGTCTGCCTGTGTGTCGACACAGTCTGCCTGTGTTGTCAGTGTCGACACTAGATCACTGTCCCAGAAGCCTAGTTTGAAGACAATGCATGTGGTGTCGACACAGTGGCCTGTGGTGTCAACACACTTCGATTGAAACTCAAAAACGTGAATTTTTCTGGACACGTGGTTGCTTGGGAATCAAGGGATTTGACCTAGATTTCTATTCCCATGCACCCCAAGGCACTTTATGGACATATGGGGCTATAAATACCCATGATTCTCCTACCCCAAAGAAAAGAGAGCCCATACACTTCCAGAAGAAGCTTTTTGGCGGCAAAAAGGGGTTTTCCAGATCTGGCTCCATCTCCAGAAGCTGCAGGCCATCCTTTCAAGAGGAAGGACGTGGGAATCAAGGGGAATCTCTAGAGAGAAGTTTGCTGTGCTAGGAAAGGGAGCAGATCCAACTGAAGTGGAGCAGTAGAAGAAGGATTTCTGACGTTTCAGATGCCATAAAAGCAGAGTATCACCGATTGAGGAGAATCTCCATCGAATTCCATCAAGGCTCCTCAATTCAAGCCTCTGCAATACTTCTTCACCGAAGAACATCCAATTCATACCTCTTCCACCCAATTCTTGGAGTGTTCATCTTATTTCTTCTTGTGAGATCTGTACATGAAGTTCTCTACAGATTTCTGAGTTTATTGAGTCTGTGAATCAGATCATTGCTAGAGGATCTGATCTCTTTTGTGTTTGATCTAGCTTTTGTATTGTGAGCCATCGATCTCTGGTTTGTGAGTCGTCGCACTCACTATGTGGTTTGAGCCGTCGTACTCAATTTGGAGTCGTCGTGCTCCAGTTGTTGTTTGAGCCATCGTGCTCAGTTTGTGAGTCGTTGAACTCAAGGTTGTGTGTTGAGCCGTCGTGCTCAAGGGTGTTTGGAGTTGTCGTGCTCTAGTGTGTGTTGTTCTCAAGGTTTTGAGTAGTGTGGCCTCACTGTGTGAGGGGTGGACGTAGGAGTCACTGGAGGTGATTTCCGAACCACCTAAAAATCCTTTATGCAATGGTTTGATCTGCTTGTTTGCGCTAGATGGTTGCATAGGATTTTGCTTTCACACTAGGTGTTTAATTGCTTCACACATCATCTACACACACCCACACTTCAGATTAGTAAATTGTTTTTGTGAATTGATCTCTGAGTCGAAGTAATTTTGAATTGCTTAAGCTTTCGCAGTAATTTGTGTCAGATCTATTCAACCCCCCCCCCCTCTTCTACATCTGATCCATCCACCTATTTGATCCTACATCCTGCACATATTAGATCAGAGGAGAAAAGATTTCGGTACCCAAACATTTTTGGGACCATTAGTTTGATTGAGCAAAGATAGCAAATCTTTTTTGATCCATATTTGAGTCATTGTTAGTTTGGTTTTCACTTTTGAAATAACTTCCCCTTTTGATGGTTCGACATTTTGATTAAGAATGTAAACACCAATGTTCTTTCTTTCAAAAATAGGAAAAGTATGCATTTTGGCATGTTTATTCATCTGTGGAGATCCAAACCAATAATTCTGTTGATATCTTGGAATTTTTGGATAGAATGAATGTGAGTTGTACCGATGAGGACTGTGGTACCATTGATTCCAAGAATTGATCTAATTTGATTGATATGGTGCTCTGGATCTCCAATCAATATCATGAAAATGTGTTTTTATATTTTTATAATTTTTCAGATTTTTGTTTGAATTTCTGTTTAACATCCTTTTGTTTTTCAAAAACGGATAGGTCGACCTATATTGATTGTGTGTTGACATAGTGGCCACAGGTTTCAGCTTATGGCTAACCTGTCTTGACCTCTCTGCAACATGTGTCGACCTGATCAGTTTCTTCTGATTGGATGCATTATTTTTATTCTAGTTTTTTATTGTTTCACATGTTTTCTTTGATAATTGTTTATTCTTGTTTTCTGAGCTATTGCTTTTAACAAATTTTATCAAATAAATTTTGGAAGGCTTTTCTTGCTTCTCAGATGCTTTACTTCTTGTTGGTTCTTCTGTGCTAAATCCAAGTACATGCTTTTTAGCATTCATTTTAAGTCCCAACAAGGCATCAAGATTTTCTTTCCCTTTTATGAAATTATTTATCACTTGATCCTTTTCATTCAGCAATTTATTAAGTTTTTCAATCTCATCAATTGCTTATTGTTTTTCTTTTTGTTGCATTTCAATTTTCTCTGTCAACTTTTCAATCTCATTATTAACCTTCTGAGACATGATTTTGAATTTATCCAATTCATCCAACATTACTTCTGTTTCTTCTTTAAATTCAATGTTTTCCTTTTCTAGTTCAAGCATTTTGCTTGTAAGAGAAGTACCATGCATAACATTTTCAATCTTCCTTTTAAGATATTTCTTTTCTTTTCTTTTTTCATAACATTTTTCAACCAGTGTAGCATAAGCACCTTGCCAATCATCAACTGTATATTCTTCATAAGAAGAACTTACCTTACTGTCATTGTTGTTCGCCATAAGGCACACTTCCTCATCTTCAGAACATGAAGAATTATCTCCTTCTGCTTCACTCTAGTCTTCATCCAACCAGGTTGCTAGAATTTCTTTTAGATTCTGTCTTTATACCCTACTTATACTTCTTGCTCTTGTCTCGTTTGAATTCTGGACACTCACCTTTCATGTGTCCTGGCTTATTGCACCTGTAACACAGAATCAGATTTTCATTTTTCATTTCATTTCTATTCAGATGTGAAGATGAAGATGGAAAATGTTTCTTGACAATAGATTTTTTGTGTTGTCCATGGTGTTTGCCAATTCTTGATGTCAAAAATTTTCTGAATTGTCTGGTGATGAGGGTAATTTCATCCTCATTACATTCAGATGATTCAGAAACATTAATTTCTTTTTCTTTGTCTTTTCCACTTGTGGAAGCTTTGAGTGCAGTTGGTTTGGCTTTTAGCATCTTCAGTTCTTTTCAAATTTATTTCATAAGTCATCAGTGATCCTATGACCTCATCCAGAGAGATTTTGGATAAGTCCTCAGAATCCTCAATGACAGTTGTCTTAGTATGCCATGCATGTGATAAGGATCGAAGGATTTTTCTTACCAGCCCAATATCAGTGTAATCCTTACCTAATCTTTTCAGTCTATTAACAATTATCATGAACCTAGCAAACATTTTAGATATAGATTCATCACACTTCATGGTAAACATTTCATAATTAGAAATCAACAAATTGGCCTTAGTTTCTTTAACTTGTGATGTTCCCTCATACATCAACTGAAGCTTATCCCAAATTTCCTCTGTTAGAGAACAATTGGACTTCGATGAAGCTTGACAAACTTTATGTCTTTTCTCTAAGGCTGGATCTCTAGATCAAGAAGAAGATCGATGAATTGCTTTGATCTGGTAGCTATGCTCTTCATCCTCTCTGCGTCCTCTCTTCCTGTCGGCGTAATTCTACTCCTCTCTCTAAGCTCTCTCTTTTCCTCGCTTCTTTCTATGCTTTACTTTTTGGCCGCGCACCTTCCACAAAGGACACATGCATATTTATAGCTAGATGCTCAAAACCTAGTACCTAAGGTTACGTGTGCCCCAAGCCTTTATGTGAGACACGTGCCATTTACATGATGTCCTGCACAGATAGCATCATAAGGCATTCAGGATAAAAGGTAATCATAAACTATAAATTTCAACATCAATTGATGTTATAACATGAAGCAATCGATGTCTGACAAAGCAATCAATGTTTAGGTTGGACAACAATCGATATGCCAAAATTCAACTTTGAAAGAGTCGATTGTTTAAGAGTATAACATGAAAATACGAAGTCTCAGCACATCAACTGACCACGTGTAGATCATGACATCCAAAGTCAAGATGTTTTGGATGGCAGAGATGCAACATGAATATACGAAGTGCCATAGCTTCTACTGGCAAGGTTTAAACGTGAACATTCAAAGTCAAAGAGCTTCAGATGATAGTGACCAAAACAAAAATATACGAGGTTCATGGCTTTGACTGACCAAGTGTAAAAGTGAACATCCAAAGTCACAATGTTCAAAATGGTGTTCGTCGGTCGAAGTGACTTCGTCATATCCGAAGCTTAGCTTTGTATATGACGAAGTTTCACTTTGTCATATCCGAAGTCCAGCTTCGTATATGATGAAGTTACACTTTGTCTGACAAAGAGCAATTGAGTACATCAGAAGTCGATGTTGAATTTAGTCTTAATCGATTGAAGTGACTTCATCATATTTGAAGCTTAGCTTCGTATATGATGAAGTTCCACTTCGTTATATCAAAAATCCAACTTTGTATATGACGAAGTTCTGCTTCGACTGACAAAGAACAAATTTGAACATCTGAAGCTTAGCTTCATATATGACAAAGTTCCACTTCGTCATATCTGAAGTCCAGCTTCATATATAGCGAAGTTACACTTCGTAAGACAAAGAGCAATTGAGTACATCCAAAGTTAGTGTTGAATTTAGTCTTAATCGGTCGAAGTGACTTCGTCATATCTAAAGCTTAGCTTCGTATAAGATGAAGTTCTACATCATCATATCCAAAGTCCAGCTTCGTATATGACGAAGTTCTACTTCGATTCACAAAGAACAAATTCGAACATCTGAAGACACAATGATAAAATAGTCATGATCGGTCGAAGTGACTTCATCGTATCCGAAGATTAGCTTCATATATGATGAAGTTTCACTTCGTCATATCCAAAGTCTAGCTTCCTATGTGACGAAGTTCTACTTCAACTAACTGCGACCAAAACTTTACATCCGATGTTTGTACTTTGGCTAACTATGACCAAAAGTGAACATCCGATGTTCATTTTAGCAGGATTTCAAAGTGGTCAGTCAATTTATGAACTGCAAACATAAATCAAATTAAATGCAGCATGCAAGCACCTTAGTTCATCAAAAAACCAATGATATTATGATGTCAACAAGATGAACCAAGATTATGTCATCATCAGAAAAAATCAAATCAATCATCATCAAAACAATGATAATGGTTATTCATATAACCATAACTCAACATCGTCGTATATTGATATCGTATAGGCCTCGTGGTTTGCCACAAAGTTGCCTCGACACACGGTATGAAGCATTGGTGGAGGCAGTGCGAGGTGGTCGCTTCGGCACTCCCGATTGATCCGACAACATGAGCAGATGAACGCTCAACTCATCTAGCACACATGTTGTCGTTTCAGAAGTCATAAGGAATGTTGATGTCAGTCCACTAGACAATGTCACTTTGGCACTTGTCAGGGATGGATACGACATCCGACGTGTAGTGAGTGTGAAGAAGACAAAATCGACACTAGTAAAGAAGTCAATTGATCAATGTCCGCACATATGGTCGACGTGATGGTCTGACGTGAGGCATGATGGTCGATGTTTGAAGGTGACGAGTCACTTTATAACATCGTCCCCTGTTGAATGAATAGATGTGGGTCACTATCGGACATGTTTAATGTCATAAAGTCGTCAGCTCAATTTCTTAAGGCTCGACATATTCTGACAATACGAGTTAACGAATGAGTAGTTAGGTTATCTCGTCCCAACTTCCACTACAAGAAAAAGAGGCATTAGAGACCGCATCTAAGACCAAAATATTTGGTCACGATTCAGTCTCTGATTTGAGACTGAATTGTGACTAAAACAATTTGGTCACTAATACTCCTAGTTAGTGACCGCATACTATTCGGTCACTATTCAGTCACAAATTAGAGACTAAATAGTGACCAAATATTTTGGTCTCAAACAAAGAGACCAATCTATGACCAACTAGACAAAACCGGTCTATACAATGTTAGATTATTTTGACCGGGTAGTTCTATTGTACACTTTCCTTTCATATATACATGATTTTTGCCCATGTTTTAATCTGGTGGAGTGAGAACATTCTCCCTCTTTTAGGGAGGGTGCACTCTCCCAGCTCTTAACCTGAGGACCTTTAAAAAAAAAAAAATCTATGACCAACTAGAACTTGGTGACTAATGGACGAAATTCTGCGACTGAAGAAACTTAGTCACAATTCAGTGGCAAATATATAGATTGAATAGTGACCGTATATTTCGGTCTCAAAAATAGAGACCGAATTGTGACCGACTAGAATTTGGTCACTAAGGCCATGTATTTGGTGTGTTTATGGATGAAATACTGTGACTGGATTCTTTCAGTCACAATTCAATCTCTATATTGGCGACTGAATTGTGACTGAATTACATCGGTCGAAGGATTTCATCTTTAAACGCGCCAACACATAGTTTTAGTGACCAAATTCTAGTCAGTCACAATTTGGTCTCTCTTTTTGCGACTGAATGGTGACTGAATTTATTTCGGTCACTGTTATGTATTAGCAACCAAATTCGTTCGGTCGCAATTTCGGTCACTATTTAGTGACCGATATATCAACTGAATGTTTTCAATCACTATATTAGTTGGTCATCCTATTGGCAACCAATCAGAGACTGGCTATTTCCAATCTCAGATTAGCGACTGAATATTTTTAGTCATAATATTGTGACCAATATATTTTGATTGACATATTCAGTCGCTATTCAGTCATTAATCGGTCGTTGGACACATTAGCGATTGAATAGTCACTAAATAGCGACTGAAATTTTCTATCGCTGTTTGTGCTTTTTCGTGTAGTGTTCCTTAGTCGACAAAGAACAACCAGGTTGCCTAATCGAGAGGCTTGTCACCAAGGTTGATGAGGTCACTATGGCAGTCGACCTGTGGACTTATTATTTAACGTTAACTAATAATCTTAGATGTTAGGCTAGCCATTGTAGGGGTTTGGCCACGTCAGAACAAGATAGTGACGACATTATGTTAAGGTCTCAGTTGGCTTGAACCAAATCTAGCCAATGACGAGTTCTCGAAGAGCACCAATGACCCAAACGCATGAGAATTGTTGTAATTGACAATAAAGTTTGCAATTGGTGAAGAAATGAAGTTGTATTGATAAATGAGAAGGGACAAAGGGCCTTGAAAAAGTGTCAAGGATTGAAGAGGGGTACGTTTGATGACTGTTGGCTCAGGCACCTAAGCCACCACAACATCATTCGTGCCAACCTTTTTGTCCTCAGTGTCGGGTGCGACATGCGTGTCCATGATGATGACTTCAGTGGTGGCTTTGAGGTCCTCTTCGATGGCGGTAGTCAGTGCATTGTCGACGGCCTCCGTAATTTCCTCATCCTCTGTGTCATCCACTAATCTCGAAAGGTCACATTTGGGATGGAGGTCTTGGAGGCACCTAAGGCAGAAGTCGTATCCTAACTGTAAGAGTATATCGATCTTTTCATTGAGCACCTCGGATTCACGGTACTCCGTGATGGCTTTGATAGAAGACGCGAATGATTTGAGAAGAATGTCGTTAGAAAAGCTTTTTAGGTCACTAATGGCCCACGAAATAAATATGGAACGACTTGGAGAGTCCTCCAGTTGGAAGAAGCACACCAACGCTCTCAAGGCAGCAGAAGATACATCTGGTGAAGAATAAGATGACAGTAAGAGCATGGAAAGCAGTGAAGATGAAGAAGCTTTTCTCTCCACAAGACTGCAAAGGATACTTACTAACAAGAAATACCAGTCTGGAAGGAGAAATTTCAAGAAAGGAAAGAACTTTAAGAAACTCGAAGTCAAGGATACAAAGAAAGCTGAACCCATATGCTACGAATGTAAAAAGCCAGGACACATTAAGGCAGAATGTCTGAAGCTGAAAAAGACAGAGTTTAGAAAGAAGGACAACTCCAAGAAATTTAGAAAATACAAAAAGAAAGCCATGGCAGCAGCATGGAACAATGATAGTGACTCAGACAGTGAGTCAAGCTCAAGCGAGGAAGAAGAAGAAAAGGCCAACCTGGCCTTCATGGCAAACACCGACGACAAGGTAACATCTAATTCCTCATTCATTTCCTGTAATGAGTCTGATTCTGATAGTTTAGAAGACTCGTTTAATGAGTTATATAGAAAATATAAAGGTGTGCAAATTATTAAAAATTACCAAGAAAAATCATGCCTGTCTAGAAATTACTAACTCAGACTTAAAGTCAGAAACCGAGCAATTAGAAAAAAAAAATCTCTGAATTAAAAAGGAGAAATAATTTATTATGTGAAGATCTAAAAGTTAAAAATGATCAGATAGCTAATCTGGAAAGTCAGGAAACTGTAAGTAAACTTAAACAGAAAATTAACACATTAACAAAGGAAAATGAATATTTATCCAGTACAATTGGAAAATTTACAAATGGTAAGTCATCTTTAATATTAAAAGGAGCTAGAAGATCAGGAAAAAAAAAACATGGTTTAGGATATAATCCACCTGATATTAAAGAAACTGTAGTTCATCCTAAAGTGTATCCAACTCCAAAATTTGTAGCTGAAAAAGATACTAAATATAAAACTAAATTCAAGTATATCCCAACTGAAAAGGTAAGTAAAACATGCTGCTGCAGTCATTGTAATAAAATAGGACATACCAAGATAACATGTCCAACCAAGCACCTAAAATAGACACTTAAGAGAAAAAGTGAGGAAACTAACCAGCAAGGACCGAAAAGAACTTGGGTACCTAAATCTTAATGTCTCTATTGCAGGGATGCCTTAGAACATCAAAATGGTACCTGGACAGCGGGTGCTCAAGGCATATGACAGGTAACAAGAAGCTATTTTCGTTCATTAAAGATGAAGAAGGTACAGTGACCTATCAGGATAATGGAAAAGGAACAGTAATAGGCTGCGGCTCAATAGAAAGTCAAGGCAAAGTCCTTATGGAAGATGTCCTATGTGTGAAAGGACTTAAGCACAACCTCATCAGCATCAGCCAGCTATGTGACAAAGGTCATCAAATAAAGTTTCAAGAATCTAAGTGCGTAATTATGAAAGATGGTGCAACAGTGTTCGAAGTCTGCAGAGAAAAGAACTTATATGTGCTTCATCTAGAAGAATTGGAAGATCAGGATATATGTCTTGCAGCAAACAAGGATCAAGCAGCTGAACTATGGCACAGAAGTGTAGACACCCATTTCTGACCCATAAGTCGAGCAAATTTCTTGTCATATCATCGATGCCCCACGTTGGCTCATCATCGTCAAGCTGGCTTTCTCCGATCATGACATCCTTTTCATCAGTTCATCACCCTGGTGGGGTCTTCCTAGTCAAAATCAATTCTCTTCATCATCTTGTAGCTCTCTGAGTCAAGATTCCGGCGTTTCAAATCGCACGTCATTCCGATGGCCGCGCCTGGGGATCGGACACATTGCATGGCCGCATACTAAAAGACCCTGAAGGCGACAGCCCCCCTGTCGCGTTCAAGAAGACGACACCTCGATATGTCGTGTTCATAAATAGGCATTTTAATTCCCCGAAAAATCACCAGAAATGACTTAAAGTCACCTTCCATGTAAGGAAGGCGACGTATCGAGGCGTCGCCACCCTGATAGCGACCAGATGGCCGTCGCGTTCTGGATCCCATGCAGGGAATCCTTTCCGTGCATGACTTGGAGACATGCCATACATGGATATTCCCTCTTTTGGTCGTCCAAATCGCGTCCAAATCCCACCAAAACTCATGGAGACCTTCCTTAAAGCCTCCTTTCCTAGTTCCAATCGCCCATGCATGGCCATACATACCCAAACTCGGACTCTTGCCCGTTATTCCTCTCACAACCTTTCCAGTTATAATCACCTATAACTATCTCAATACTCCATCTTTTGAGGCAAGGCTGGCGTCTGCTTCTTCCCTTGCAAGAGAGCTCGAACTCCGAAGAGGAGAGCTCCCTCTCCAGACGACCAGGAACTACACCCCAGGGCGTTTCCCCTCCAGCTACACTTTCTCTCTCACTTTCTCTTTCATTATTTCTCTTCATTCATGCATGCATAGATCCTTTCTTTTCGTAGATTTGCATTAGAACACACACCACACACCTATCTTAAACACCAAAGGGGTTAAAAAAACCCCACCCACGTGAGTTCCCCCCAATATAGTGCATGTTCACTTGTTTTTTCTTGAATAGATCTTCCATGCATGAATTTCTAATGGGTCTTTTCTACGTTTGCTTGACCTTGGCAGGTACCTGAAGACAAGGAAAGCGTGAGGCTCTTGCCCCTCGGCCGGCTGAGGAGCAGGAAGATCAGAACCCTCAATCTCCATCCACTAAAGAAGAAAGCGACCATCAGGCTGTCGCGACCCAGAAGGCGCCGTCCATCCCGTCGCGTTAATGTACAAGCGTAGCGACGACCATCTTGTCGCGTTAGCAGGTATGCTTTCTCTCTTCTCTTCCTTTTCCAACGTCGTCAGCTGTCTCTTCATCCATACATCCTTTGGCGACTACTTGGTGGCGATCACGGTATGTTTTTCTATCCTTCATACATACACTTTTGGGGAGCACAATTCCGTGATTACACCTTTTGGCGATCACGGTGGGACATCTAGTGCCCATAATGCTTGATCTTGTCTTTCTCTGCCTTTCCTATTCCTTCATGTGTATGGTGTGCTCCTAGTTTTCCATTTTGTTCACTTTCTTTGAGTTTTTTGGAGTTCTGCTGCTCTGGGTGAGAAGGCGGCGATCAAGGAGTCGCGATCAAAGTAGCGACGCGTAGTGAGTCGCGATCAGGTTAGTACACAGTTCCCTTCTCATCCCTTTCTTGCGTTCTGTGGTGCTGTGAGGTCAAGCGACCTCCAAAGTGTCACGATAAAGGAAACAACAGGAGGAGCGTCGCAATTAGGTACGTCCTCTACCCGTACATTTGATTAGAGTTCTTTAAATTCCTATGTCTGTTGGGAACGTGACGCTGCTACCGTCGCGATAAAGGAGGCGACAGGGAGGTTGCCGCGACCAGGTCAGTACTCCTGTTTCTGGTCTTCCTTGAAGTTTGGGTCCATTTTACGTACTCCATCTATACTTCATGTCATACCATGCCCGTTCCATGTTCTTGAGAGTCTGTCAGTCCTGTTTGTTATAGGGTTGTTTTGATTTTCGTGCATAATTAGGTCTATTCTTTTCTCTGTCCACTGCGAAGAGGAACGCAACTGGCCTCTTGTCGCGATCCTGGTCGCAACATGTTACCCGTCGCCTTCTGCTTCTGAGAGCAGGTCAGCTTGATTTCTATTTTGTTAGTTTTAGGTTAGAATCTGCATGCACACCGGTGCACATAGGATCTGCATACACATCTCTACACTCATAGTATAGGTTGTCCTCCTCGTCGATGCCCGCTCTCTCGGCCACATACTCCTTGTGTCCGACTAGAGCACTCTCTTGAGGGCCTCTGTAAGTCCCCGCTGGCCGTGGATTCCCACACGACCGCCGGGCTGGTTGTACCTGTTGCCACTTAGAGTTAGGAATCACATGTTTGGCAAGGTTGAGAAATCCTAGTCGCACCTGGAGATTGGAAGCCTTCTCCCATTAGGAACTTTCCTTATTTGGAGAGAACTTGCTAAAAATCAATTCATTAAAAGGCAAACTTGAACCAAGTGAAAGAAACCATCATCATTGCCAACTGCTTGTTTTGGGTGAGACGTTTTTTCTTTCCTTTTGTCTGCATAGGGTTGTTTGATTAGGAAACTAGGTATCTGTCTAAGTTAGGTTAGTCTTTCAAATCTGGGCAGGCTTTCCTCATTTTGGCATACCCACTTGCCAAATATGGAGTCATATCTGAACCGGATCTACGATGAGAATCAGGACCTGTCCTTCTACCCCTCCCAAGACTACGATGAGTCCCTTCCTCACGATCTCTTTGGGGAGTCGGCCCGCCCTTGGGTCGCTACAGTCCATGCCTCTGAGAACCACCTTCGCGATGACGGTGGCCCATCTCAGACCATCCATCCCCCTCAGTCGGGCGATCAAGCCACTCAGCTTTTGCGCTTAATTCCCCAACATGATCAGTCCTAGATCCAGACTCTCATGACGACCCTCAAAGGAAAGGCCGCTTCGTCACCCTCACCCAGAGCGGGCGCGTCACGCCCCGTGGCACCTACATCCGACCCCCATGTCATCGTGGGACAAGCCGATAACACTCCCATCCGGCCGCGGGCCATTCGGTTCACCCCTTTCGAGTCTGATCACTACCATCCACGGGAGCCGAGGCCCCGATCTCCTACCTATCATCCATGCTACTCACCCCATCCTCCTGAGCCACGCGCTAGGCCGGTGTCCCGTACATCCTCTCTACATGCTCAGCCGTCCGCCACTCCGGACATGATGTCCTAATGGGCGTCCATCAAGAAGGAACTCCAATAGCTCCGAAAGCTAGTTGACCCTAGGCAACACCACGACGTGCACATGCCCAATTTCAATGGCTTATGGGTCCCCACTACATCCGAGCTGCCGAAGTACCACAAATACAACGGCTCAGGCAATCCCTATATCCATGTCAAAGACATCATCTATGAGTCTGCCCCCTACCGACATGATCGCCGCCTAATGGCCTATCTATTCCGTCGGTCACTGGACGGGCATGCCTTAGACTGGTTCTACTCCCTACTACCTGAGGATGTAGAGGACTTCGCTATTGTGAAGGCCAAATTCCTCGAACAATTCCAAGATAGGGTCAGGCCCGAATACTCTCTTGCAGATCTCATGGCCGAAAAGATGAAGTCAGATGAGGACTTTTCCGTATATGCCGATAGGTGGAGGCAAATGACCACGCTGGTTCCGGGGTACCTTCCGGAGGGAGAGAAGGTGAAGATCATCTTTGCCAACGCAACCCCTGCCTATAGAAACATCCTGGCGATGAATGACATCACCACCATGCATCAACTCTACAGTCGGGCCCGGTTTATGCAAACCCAGCTCAAAGATTCTCCCATCCACTCTATGTTCGAACCCCAGAAGTCTCGGTTCCAAAGAAAGCCTCAAGGGCCAGTCACTAAGGGGGTCCAAGTGAACGAGCAAGTGAGCGCGTTCAACCCTACTGGCCAGAACCAAAACCGCCAGCCTTACACTGCCCAGGGTCAGAACCCCACCAATCCTCCACAAGGGAAACAACAGCGCCAATACAACCAAGTGCCACCTCCCGATGGCTCTCAGAAAAGGTGTCCCTTAGGACCAAGGAGAACTCACTACCCGCCACTGTCGGAGACACTCTCCGACATATTCTTGGCCTTACTCTCCACAGAAGCCATTAGACTCCCTCCTCTTTGAACCCTAGTGTGGACCAAACTCGGTACTATTAGACTCCCTCCTGAGAGACCTTTGAACCCTAGTGTGGACCAAACTCGGTACTATGTCTTGGTCATACCATCGACCAATGCTTCACATTCAATAATTTGGTGTACGACTTACATGAGCAGAACAGAACAGATTGGACAACCCTCCGGCAAGTGATCGGAGACATCAAAGAGAGGCAGCGGCAGCAACAGTAGCAGAGGCAGCAGCGCCAACCACCCCCTCAACAACAACAACAGCAGCAACAACAACAGCCATTGCAGGACCTCGGTATCGTCCACAACCCCCTACCAAACCATCCACCAGCTCCAAACCCACCACAGCAACCAGCCCAGGTAAATCCCATCGTCCACCACCCTCCACCTCAAGCAAACTAGACGTATAATGATGAGCTCGATGTCTAGCAGATGATGGTCATTAACCACCAGTATCCCCTCCAATCCCAAACAATACAACCAGCCAACATGGCTCCTCAGTTTATCCCTCCCTTAGTTTCTGTGGCCAACGCCGTCATACTGTCCGTCAGTTCAACATCTGCGCCAGTCGCTAGTCCACCCATCATCCTACCCTTCACTCCACCTGTCTCCATACCACTGTCACCCGTCATATCCGCTCCCTCACCCATTATCCTACCACCACCTGGGCCGGACCAACCTTCCATCGCCACGCTATCCTCTGCGAGGCAGCCAGCCACCCAACCAACCACCCTGCGGAGTGGGCGAGTCTTCCGCCGTCCGTATCTGCCTATCTCCACCACCTCCACCATCCAGAGCAACCCCCAGCAGGTCCTGCAACTGCCTCAATAGCATGCTCAGCAACATCCACAAGACGAGGGGTGATCGAGCTGTTACCGGGAACCCACTATGACATCCTCAAGCACCTCGACCACGTGCCAGCTAAGATCTCCATACTGGAGTTGATCTAGAAGTCCAAAGAGCACCAGGAGGCTTTGAGGAATTTCCTGCAGAAAGTAGTGGTGAATGAGGACATGCTGGCCGACAAACTTCCGAATGCACTAGCCATGGTGACTCGTGGGCCGGCAATAACCTTTGCAGAAAGTGAACTAGCACCTCCAGATGCCAGGAGGCTCCCACTCTACGTAACCCTTGTCATCAACCATGTAGCAGTAGGAGCAGCCCTGGTCGACACGGGGGCATCAATCAATGTCTGCCCGCTGAGTACCCAGAGAGCCTGTGACCTGTCAGAAGGAATGCTAAGGCCAACCCCAACCACCATAGCCGCCTACGACAATTTGAGAAGATCTTGTCACGGCATGGTGACTGTGCAAGCTCAACTGGGACCGCTCGCCGTCACGGTGGATTTCTATGTCCTCGATATTGATTGCATGTTCAAGGCTATCCTGTGGCGTCCATGGCTAGAAGCACTCGGAGCCGTGCCGTCCACCGCACACCAATGCCTTAAGTTCCCCTTCCAAGGATGAATCATTAAGGTCAAGAGCATAGCCACTGTCCACTCCGTAGATGCCATCCATGACACCTACCTCCCAGCCATGTGGCCCGCCAACAAACCTGTGGTCTCCGTGCTAGACATCAACTACCCCTGGAGCTACTCGTTCCAGTCCAAACGAGAGGTCAACCTAGCACAGGTCAATGCAGTCAAGAGAAAGGAACCACTGAACACCAAGGGATGGGAAATCATGATAAAGCTGGGGTACAAAGAAGGCAAGTGGTTACGGGCAGAGCTGCAGGGCATAGTCAAACCCATCCTAGACATTGTAAAGAAGAGCCGATGGGGACTAGGTTACAGAGAAAAATCCAAGCCATGGTCATCACACACATCGACTCTCAAGGCCGACCGCGAGCCGCTTACATGGACACTTTGGTGTCATTTCATTAGGGGGCCTACCCAACCTGGATACAACACCATGGTAGTGGAGGCAGAACTATCCCAGCATGAGATACATGGCCCGAACTTCTCTCGGCACATGGCACCTCTGCTGACCTATAGAGCTCTAGAAGCACTCCGCCCAAACAAAAGGAGGAAGTGGTACCGCTGGTTTGACATAGAAGACATCACCATAGACTTCAGCCGCCTATTCTGGGAGGAAGAAAGAACTTGGCCGCCAGCTGTAGCAGACCTGCTAGATGCCCCCACTTCTATTACCTCCAAGAGGCAACTCATGAATGAGACCACAGACATAGGAGAACCGGACATCCCCGATGAAGAGGGAAGGATGGTAGATGAACTCTGGAGGGGCACCTGCCTAGCCATTCACCCGTCGATTCCGGACTCCCTGCTTCCCAGCCTCCTTCCTTCCTCTCCTCCTCTGCTCATTCAACTAACTCACCAACTCCTGGCAGCCGCACACAGCCTCCTCACTCCTGAGCTCCCGCCTGCGATCCTCTCTGCCTTGCACACTGATCTGGGCGACCATGAGGTCACTCTCTCCTGCTGCATGCTATCCACTAAACTCCAAAAAAAAAAACGCCAACCTTCAAATGCACGTTGAGGTCGAGGAGCCGGCATACTTCCTTCACCCTTCTGATTAGGGGCACCCCTCGACTGGGGCTTCCCCTCCCGCTCCTTCACTAGGAGCCATTCCTCCACTAGTCCTGTAGAGTCATCTAGCCTAGAAGAGTCTAGAGTAGAAGAGTCTAGTCTTAGTTTAGATAGGCCTAGGTTAGAGAGTCAGGGCAACCCAGCGGACACCAAGTCCAAGCGTCGCCCTAGGAAGCAACGGGCCAAGGTTATTCCCCAGAGATACCTTCAAGATCTAGCTTGGCGGTGTCAAGCATTACTGCTGATAGAGGAGTTCACAAGAGAAGTTCTGGTGTTAGAAGAAGAATTTGTCCAGGATGGGGTGTTCATGGACGACGGATTTGGCGTCTACGAAATCATGAATGACGAGGACCCAATCGATGAAGAGGATAGCGAAGTAGATGACGCTGCCGAAAAGTACGCTAGTGGCGTAAGGAGATTCGACGAGCCTACCACGATAGTGGATGAACCTACTAAGGAAGTCAACCTCGGCAAACAGAGAAGATCCCAGGATTGTGATAATTTCAGCAAACCTCCCTCCGGATGAAGAAGAGGAATTGGTGCAAATTCTAATGGAGTACAATCAGGGACTTGAACAAGGCATGTTCGAAGGACGGACTTCCCGCTTCCTCATATTGATGTGCTGATTGATAACGCTGATGGGTATGAGACCCTCTCATTCATGGACTGGTACTCAGGTTACAACCAAATCCGTCTAGCTCCTGAGGATCAAGAGAAGACATCTTCACCACGCCCTAGGGAACATACTGTTATGAGTCATGCCGTTTGGGCTAAAGAATGTCAGCACTACCTATCAGAGGGCGATGATGGCCATCTTCCACGATATGTACATGTCTATGTAGTATACGTGGACGACATCTGGTGAAGTCAAGAACCAGGAGAGAGCACTCTGAAATCCTCGCAAGGTTGTTGCAGAGGTCAAGGGAGTATCACTGAGAATGAGCCCAAAGAAATGGTGTTCGGGGTATCGTCAGGGAAGTTGCTAGGCTCCATAGTCAGCAAGTGGGGTATTGAGATTGATCCAAATAAGGCCAAGTCTATAGCAGAAATGCCACCTCCAAAGAACATCTCACAGCTAAGAGGATTAATAGGGCATTTGCAATTCATCAGAAGATTCATATCCCAGCATTCACAAAGATGCCGTCCGTTCTATGATCTCTTGAAAGGAGGGGCAAAATTCGAATGGAATGATAAATATCGAGTAGCCTTCGATGATTTGAAGAGCTATCTCATGAATCCCCCAGTTCTGCAGCCTCATGTACCTGGGAAACCGCTTATCCTATATCTCTCAGTCATTGAGGACTCCCTAGGTGATGTCCTTGCACAACACGATGAATCTGGCAAAGAAAGGGCAGCATACTACCTCTCTAGGCTCTTCAACACCACTGAATCCAAGTACACCTGCGACGACCTTCATTATACCGGTACGGTTATACCAACCCACGTCGGTATAGTGAACGTTCTCACAGTGGGGCATTTACCCAAGCACTATCACATGATTGAGATACACACAAATATAGATACAGAGTAGCGGAAGAAAAGAACCATTGTCTTCATTTCATTCATCTCATCATCCACATTTAACATACATGATTCATGTAACAATTTAAAGATCTAAAGTCCACATAAAGAAGTGCTAAAAAAATACATAGTTTGTCCATGATTACATGATAATTCTAATACACTGCCTTACAATACATACTATGAAATCACAAAATGTCACAAGTGAACTCCAAAGAGCTAGTCTCCACGCTCGGAGTCGCTCTCCACTGCCTCCTCTAATGGTGTAGCGTCACCAACTAAACCTGTACGCCGAAGCAAGTAATGAGTCTAAAGGACTCAGCAAATAAGACCACACATATCATACATGCATATATCATAGCAGGTTTTCATCTCAAGTCACAAGACAAAACATGTAGCATGCTTGACATCAATAAGAGACAACTTATCATGGAAATTCTACCAAATTAAACACATGGTTCATGAATTCAGATTTTCCAAAATAAAACATCCTATCACATGCTTTCTACTTATTCCATCACATAAAAGTTTATACCTCCAATTGAGCAAAACATGAGAGCAACCAAACATGGTGTGCTTACATACATGAAAGGAGATCTTCCTATCATGATTTCTACACATTCTCACACATGCACATTGTCGTTTTATACACTTTTAGCTTGCTGTTTTGACATGAATTAGAAACTCACAACCAATCACACGAGAGCTACAATCTCAATTAACTATATCATGGTGGCGCTTAAACATGGAAACGTTTACACATAAGCAAGAAATGCTACTAGCATGGATTCTATGCATTTGTACACATGTAAAATATTTCATAACCACAATTAGGTTACTGTTATGACACAAGTTTAACATTAACATATCATGGATCACCATTTCATCATCTAACACATTAGTTTCACATATTTGCACAATTTCCTCATTCACATAGTTCATTTTTTTACACATTGCACATTTACACATGTTCACATTACATGACTTACACATGTACACATTCACATTTTTCACACTTTAGTGCCATGACACATAGTCCAAACCACCATTAGAAGGACACATACACATCACATACACATAGACACCACCTAGGTAATATAGTGACGACTCTTGGACTGCATAGACCGGGAGAACAAGCCTCCACCCTAACCAGTGGTACTTGTCCACCTCCAGGATTTCATCCTAATGTCCATAGGATTTAACACATTGAACCTTCTCATGGGGACTTTTCCATGATACGGTTCCACGGCCCTCTATGGAAGCAGTGTCACACTTGGCACAGTCTTACATATTACATATACCGATTTTAGTACATATTTACACAAGACATCCTCATACCCTTTTCATTCTCTCTCTCACACACATGGCTCTGTTTTTTTTCCTAGCATGATGCTACTGATAACAAGGATTAACATTCACTAACTTGCATTAATCAGGTTGGAAAAACACATCATTAAGTCATATTCATGATAACATGCATTTATCATATTTTTCACATGAAATTTTCATAACACACTTTGCAGTCATCAGAATAGCATGAAAATTTAACCATATACTCATTTCAGGTTTATAATCTTACATGAAATTTTCCGGATTTTCAGAGTTAACACATATTTTCAGTAATTGAAACATTCAGCCTCATATTATCCATAATTCAATTCTACACCGAACACAACATGAATAGCAGATTCAACAGACCTCAACCCTGAATCCAACATATACCTTATCACAGGAATTTTCCCGGATTTATTACCCAACATACAATTTACTGGAATTTCACAAACCCTACGCGTGTTTTCTATTTTCAGAATAGAAATTACAGTAAATCATACTAGCATGGAGAAATTTCAGAAATTGCAGGGCACAGACTGACCCCTACACACATGGTTCATAAAATTTAGGGCACCCAAATTCCTCACGAGTTGCACAAACATAAACTAACATGATCTAGGATTTTTATCATACATGCATTTTTCATAAATGACACACTTCATATCAATTTCAGAAATTGTAAGGACCTCACCACACATACCACCATTCATAATACATAACATAGTATGGTTACCATATATCCTCATGCGAGAACCTCAAAATTTTATCATATAGAAGGAGAGAACAGCTCACTGTTCTGTCCTGATGATCTTAACGGCATAGTCTGGCCGTTAATGGAGCTTAACGGCAACATCGTTGGCCGTTAATGAAGAACTTGGCGGCAAGGGATCTTGCCGTCAAGTTCAGGTCTGTGCAGAAATACAGACCCGAGCTCCAAAAGACAAGAAGAATGGGGGTTCCAGGACTCGATTTAAAATCTGTAAAAATAACAAAACCCTACTAGACATCTACATGGACGAAATGTGAGGGTTACTTGCCTTTAAACAAGTCTCCAAAGGGATTTAGATGGTGGTGAAGCTCTCCTTGGGCAGTCCCAAGAAGCCTCCACAATTGCTCTCCTCCGGGTTCTAGGTTGGTGTAGAAGCTGAACCGCGGTTGGGGAAGTCTTCCCCGATGTTCCAGCTACCCTCCTGAAGCAGTAGGTCGCCGGATGAAGCCTTGAACCGCCGGATTGAAGCCTCCAAAGTTCAGTCTTTGTGCAGCTCTGAGCTAGGGTTTTCTCTCCTCTTTGCAAAGAGTCAAGAGAGGTTTTCTGGTGCAGCAAGGGTTTAGTTTATAGGAAAGGGGTTTGGGGAACCCCGGAGAGGTGATGGGATGGCCTGATAGCCGTTGGGGACTTCTCCCCAATGGCTGGGCTTGCTTGCCCCCGGAGTTTCGGGGTCTGCAACGCATGCAGGTCAGAGATCTTAACGTCCACATCCATGGACGTTGGCTTAAGTCTTGGCGTCCATCGAGGTGGACGCTGACTCAGAATGGGCGTCCATCCATGTGGACGCCAATTGGGTCCTTCGGCCAGAACTCAAAACATGCAGAAACCATGCTTAACTTACCTATGTACATGCCATACATATGTATTATCATGTACACACTACCACCATGCAACTCATACATTATTTACAACTAATTATACACATGCACCCATAAGTATAACTAGTTAATACATACGTAGATATGTACATCTATGCATACACAAATATGAATTATTTACACGAAATAAAATAATACAACAAAAATCGAGGGCCTTACACCCTCTCTCCCTTAAAGAAACTTCGTCCTCAAAGTTTAATAAAAAATACTCAAACAAATGAGGATACTTCTTCTTCATCGCATCCTCAAGCTCCCAATAGCCTCCTCTCATGAGAAGTTCCGCCATAGAACTTTCACCGACGCAATACCCTTGTTTCGGAGATGCTGAACCTTCCGGTCAAGAATAGCTACTGGTTGCTCCACATACGACAAATCTGGTTGAATCTCTACTGGCTCTTGACTAATCACATGAGATGGATCTCAGACATTCTTCCTGAGCATAGAAACGTGGAAAACATGATGAACACTAGCTAAAGCTGGGGGTAACGCTAGCTCATATGCCACGCTGCCCAATCGTCTGAGAATCTCATACGGGCCAATGAATCTAGGGCTCAACTTACTATGCCTGCCAAATCTGACGACACCACGAGTAGGTGATATCATCAAGAAGTCATGTTCACCCACCTCGAACCCTAAACCGTTCCTTCTGTTGTCGGCGTAGCTCTTCTGCCTATCCTGCGTCGCAACAAGCCTCTTCCTGATAAGCTAGACCTTATCTGAAGTCTCCTGAACTAACTCCGGACCGATCAGCTGCCTATCACCGGTCTCCTCCCAACATAAAGGAGATCTGGAAGGCCTACCATACAACGCCTCAAATGGAGCCATACCAATACTCACATGAAAGCTGTTGTTGTATGCGAACTCCACTAGAGGTAAATGACGCTCCCAATCATCCTTCCAATCCAGTACACACGCTCTCAACATATCCTCGAGCGTCTGGATAGTCCTCTCGGACTGTCCATCAGTCTGGGGATGAAACGCCGAACTGAGCTTCAGCTCCGAACCTAACGCATGCTGAAGACCCTTCCACAACCTCGAAGTAAATCTCGGATCTCGATCCGAAATGATCGACTTCGGCACACCATGCAATCTAACCACACTACTAACATACAATCTAGCTAAACTCTCAACCGACTGCTTCTTCTTCATAGGTAAGAAATGCGCAGTCTTCGAGAATCTATCTACAACTACCCAAATCGAGTCATTGCCCCTTCTAGATCGAGGCAAACCCGAAACAAAGTCCATAGTGACAGCTTCCCACTTCCACACTGGGATCTCCATCCTTTGCATAAGGCCGGATGGTCGCTGTCGCTCGGCCTTTACTTGCTGGCATACTAAACACCGGGATACATAATCTGCTACATCCCTCTTCATGCCAGACCACCAAAAGGACCTCTTTAAATCCTGGTACATCTTAGTGTTACCCGGATGAATAGAGAATCTCGACCTGTGAGCCTCTGCTAACACATGCTCACGGACATCTACCAAATCAGAGACACAAACATGGTGATGGAATCTAATCACACCGTCCTCATCACGAGCAATGCCTGCCTTGCCCACTAACTCTAAGAGTCTAGGGTCGCCTTCTGTTGCTCGATCACCTCATCCAAAATCGAGGACCTAAGAGATAACTGAGCTACAATAGCCTGGCATAGCGATGGCTCTTACTCAGTCAATGCGCAAGCCGCATCCTCCAACATCTTCCAATCCTGCTGGAGAGATGGCCTCTTTCTACTCAGAGCATCCGCTACGACATTCGCCTTCCCAGGGTGATACTGAAGGTCGAAGTCATAGTCCTTCAAGAACTCAATCCATCTTCTCTGCCTCAGGTTTAATTCCTTTGGGAGAAAAGATACTTCAAGCTCTTGTGGTCGGTAAACACCTCAAATCTGACACCATAAAGATAGTGCCTCCAGATCTTTAGTGCATGAACCACTGCTGCGAGCTCCAAATCATGAGTCAGATAGTTCTTCTCATGCTCCTTTAACTGACGAGAAGCATAAGCCACTACCCTTCCTTGCTGCATTAGCACACAACCTAAGCCAATCCGAGACGCATCCGTGTAGATAGCAAAACCCTCTACACCGCTCGGTAAGACTAACACCGGAGCTGACGTGAGCTTAGTCTTCAATAATTGAAAACTACTCTCACACTTCTCGGACCAGTCAAACTTCACTCCCTTTCTGGTGAGCTGAGTCAATGGGGCGGCGATGGATAAAATCCCTCAATAAATCGCCGATAGTAACCAGCCAAACCCAGAAAACTACGAATCTCCGAAGGGGTCTTGGGAGTCTCCCAATCCATAACTTCCTGGACCTTTGCTCGATCAACTGCAACACCAGCACTAGAGATAACATGCTCGAGGAAATGAACCTCGCGCAACCAGAAATCGCACTTGCTGTACATAGCATACAGCTTGTGCTCACGGAGAACCTCTAATACTACCCTCAAATGCTGACGGTGTGTGGCCTCGCCCGAAGAGTAGACCAGCACATCATCAATAAACACCACAACAAAGCTATCTAGATACGGCCTAAACACCCTGTTCATGAGATCCATGAACGCTGCAGGGGCGTTGGTCAATTCGAAAGGAAGAACGAAAAACTCATAATGTCCATAACGGGATCTGAATGCCGTCTTAGACACATCCTCCCTCTGAATCCTCAACTGATGATAACCAGATCGCAAATCAATCTTAGAAAAGACTGATGCATCTTGCAACTGGTCAAACAAATCATCAATACGAGGTAAGGGATACCTGTTCTTCACAGTCACTTGGTTCAGCTTTCTGTAGTCAATGCATAACCTAAGTGACCTGTCTTTCTTCTTGACGAATAATACAGGTGCGCCCCAAGGGGAAACACTAGGGCGAATAAATCCCTTATCTAGAAACTCTTGCAACTGCCTCCTTAACTCGGCTAACTCCGCAGGTGCCATCCGATATGGAGCCTTGAGATAGGAGAGGTGCCCGGAAGCAACTCTATGGTGACTCTATCTCTCTATCCGGTGGCAAACCAGACAAATCATCAGGAAAGACATCTGGAAAGTCCTGCACCACATCAATCTCTGCAAGAGTAGGTGACTCATCAGCCTCTGGTACTAATACCACGCTGGCAAGAAAAGCGTCACAACCCTTGTTTACCATGCGCATCGCCTTCATGGCAGAGATGACCATCTTTCCCGCCAAGTTCCTTGGCAAGGGATGAGAGAACTCGTCCTCACCAAGAATGCAGAAAACAATCCTCTTTCCACGACAATCTACTAACACACAGTGCTCCTCTAGCCAATCTAGACCAAGAATAGCATCATAGTCCTTCATCTTTAGCAAGAAGAAACACCCTTCTAGGATTCTATCCTCAATGCACACAGGTAACGACGGAATGCACTTCCTAGTCGATACCGTACCCGCAGGGGTGTGCACAGACAAAGGGACCTCTAAATCCTCAGACTCTATGCCTGACTCTAGGGCTAACTGCCTAGCGAACTGCTCGGAAATGAACGAGTGAGTAGCACCCGTATCAAACAAAACCCGAGCGTGCACACCTAGAAGTAAAACCGTACCTTCGGTGACATGCTCCGCCTGCTCGGCGTCCTCGCGACGCTAAAGCGAACACTCGAGCTGGGGCTCAAGGCCTTCCTGTTCTTCCTGTAGCTGGCGCTGCTGCCGCTACAGCTGCTGGGGCTAGTGCTCCACGCTGGACTCCATGCTGAAGTCTCGGACAATCCTTGATATTGTGGTCGCTACTTCCGCACTTCAAGCACTTTCCCATAATCATCCAACATTCAGAACCACCATGTGTCTTCCCACAGCGGGGACACTCTTTCTTCACACTAGGGAAACGTACAGAGGGTACCTGAGCATTGACGACTGCTACTGATCGCTGCTGTGTCTGGTACACCGCTTTCTTCTTATCTTGCCGCTGGAACGTAGTTGTAGGTCTCTTCTGCGAAGCCTTCTTCTCTTCAAGGTATTGCTCCATCCCACCCTCCTGTCTGCAAGCAGCACTAAGTGCCTCGTCCTAGGTGCGATGGTCGAACGCCACTAGCCTCGTCCTCAGTGATGGTTTGAGTCCAATCACAAACTTCTTCGCCTTTCTGCACTCATCAGCCACAATGTGAGGTGCATACTTAGATAGTTCTGCAAACCTTGCCTCATATTCTAGCACAGTCATGGAGCCTTGAGCCAAGGAGAGGAACTCCTGCTCCATCCGATCTTGAATATGCTCGGGGACGAACTTGGCCCGAAAGAGCCTCACGAACTCGTCCCAAGCCACATCAATCACACCGTCCTCAAACTGGGTACGCAGTAATGAAGCCCACCATACATCAGCTCTTTCCTGCAGTACACCGTTCATAAGCACCATCTAAACAAATCTAACTTAACAGAACATACAAGCATATAAACTAAAGCATACCTGTAGCATGTAGGTGGCTAATGTGACCTTATCCTCATCTGCACACCTGATGGCTCGGAAGATCTTTTCTATCTCCCTCATCTAGCTTTCTGCCAACAATGGATCGTTCTCCCCTTGAAAGAGGGTGGTAGCATCCTATTGAATCTCTCCATGATGGAAGGTCCACCATGGTCCTGAGCTGGAACTTGAGCCTACTACATCGAACAATGAGCAATTTCATTTTCAACACAACATCATGAAATTTCAAATAACACAGATTACTAGTTGTTTTATTAGTCTAACCTGAGCCTCCAACTGTGCTTGGAGTGCTGCCTGAGTATGAGCCTGCGTCTGCATAGCTTGCACCAGACCTTGCATGAATACTCCATAATCCACAGGCGGCGGTGGGGGAAGTACAAGACCCTGATGTGCTAGGGCCTGCTGCTCCGCCCGCTCCTCATGTCTCGTCTCGTCCTCACGGGCCGGCACTCCGCCACGCCTACCACTCGAACCCATGGCTGCAATATATTTCAGCCACTATTAGAGCTACATTAATTTATTTCCTAACCATTTTCTTATCTATTTTTCATTCATTATTAATCAATTCTACACATGTGGACAGTCTATGTAGACTTAGCATGTAATGAAGATGATGATGCATGTATAATCTCAATCGGTCTCTCTGATACCAATCCCTGCGACGACCCTCATTATACCGGTACGGTTATACCAACCCATGTCAGCATAGTGAACATTATCACAGTGGGGCATTTACCCAAACGCTATCACATGATTGAGATACACACAAATATAGATACAGAGTAGCGGAAGAAAAGAATACTGTCTTCATTTCATTCATCTCATCATCCACATTTAACATACATGATTCATGTAATAATTTAAAGATCTAAAGTCCACATAATCCATATAAAAGAAGTGCTAAAATAAAATACATAGTTTGTCCAAGATTACAAGATAATTCTAATACACTGCCTTACAATACATACTATGAAATCACAAAATGTCACAAGTGAACTCCAAAGAGCTAGTCTCCACGCTCAGAGTCGCTCTCCACTGCCTCCTCTAACGGTGTAGCGTCACCAACTAAACCTGTACACCGAAGCAAGTAATGAGTCTAAATGACTCAGCAAATAACACCACACATATCATACATGCATATATCATAGCAGGTTTTCATCTCAAGTCACAAGACAAAACATGTAGCATGCTTGACATCAATAAGAGACAACTTATCATGGAAATTCTACCAAATTAAACACATGGTTCATGAATTTAGATTTTCCAAAATAAAACGTCCTATCACATGCTTTCTACTTATTCCATCACATAAAAGTTTTTACCTCCAATTGAGCAAAACATGAGAGCAACCAAACATGGTGTGCTTACGTACATGATAGGAGATCTTCCTATCATGATTTCTACACATTCTCGCACATGCACATTGTTGTTTTATACACTTTTAGCTTGCTGTTTTGACATGAATTAGAAACACACAACCAATCACATGAGAGCTACAACCTCAATTAACTATATAATGGTGGCGGTTAAACATGGAAACGTTTACACATAAGCAAGAAATGCTACTAGCATGGATTCTATGCATTTGTACACATGTAAAACATTTCATAACTACAATTAGGTTGCTGTTTTGACACAAGTTTAACATTAGCATATTATGGATCACCATTTCATCATCTAACACATTAGTTTCACATATTTGCATAATTTCCTCATTCACATAGTTCACTTTTTTACACATTACACATTTACACATGTTCACATTACATAACTTACACATGCACACATTCGCATTTTTCACACTTTAGTGCCATGACACATAGTCCAAACCACCATTAGAAGGACACATACACATCACATACACATAGACGCCACCTAGGCAATACAGTGACGACTCTTGGACTATGTAGACCGGGAGAACAAGTCTCCACCCTAACCAGTGGTACTTGTCCGCCTCAAGGATTTCATCCTAGTACCCATAGGATTTAACACATTGAACCTTCTCATGGGGACTTTTCCATGATACGGTTCCACGGCCCTCTATGGAAGCAGTGTCACACTTGGCACAGTCTTACACATTACATATACGATTTTAGTACACATTTACACAAGACATCCTCATACCCTTTTCATTCTCTCTCTCACACACATGACCCTATTTTTTTTCCTAGTATTATGCTACTGATAACAAGGATTAACATTCACTAACTTACATTAATCAGGTTGGAAAAACACATCATTAAGTCATATTCATGATACATGCATTTATCATATTTTTCACATGAAATTTTCATAACACACTTTGCAGTCATCAGAATAGCATGAAAATTTAACCACATACTCATTTCAGGTTTATAATCTTACATGAAATTTTCCGGATTTTTCAGAGTTAAAACATATTTTCAGTAATTGAAACATTCAGCCTCATATTATCCATAATTCAATTCCACACCGAACACAACATGAATAGCAGATTCAATAGACCTTAACCCTGAACCCAACATATACCTTATCACAGGAATTTTCCCCGAATTTATTACCTAACATACAATTTACTGGAAATTTCACAAACCCTACCCGTGCTTTCTATTTTCAGAACAGAAATTATAGTAAATCATACTAGCATGGAGAAATTTCAGAAATTGCAGGGCACAGACTGACCCCTACACACATGGTTCATAAAATTTAGGGCACCCAAATTCCTTACGAGTTGCACAAACATAAACTAACATGATCTAGGATTTTTATCATACATGCATTTTTCATAAATGACACCATTCATACCAATTTCAGAAATTGTAAGGACCTCACCACACATACCACCATTCATAATACATAACATAGTACGGTTACCATATATCCTCATGTGAGAACCTCGAAAAATTTATCATATAGAAGGAGAGAACAACTCACTGTTCTGTCCTGATGATCTTAACGGCATAGTCTGGCCGTTAATGGAGCTTAACGGCAACATCGTTGGCCGTTAATGAAGAACATGGCAGCAAGGGTTCTTGCCGTCAAGTTCAGGTCTGAGCAGAAATACAGACCCGCGCTCTAAAAGACAAGAAGAATGGGGGTTCCAGAACTCGATTTAAAATCTGTAAAAATAAAAAAACCCTACTAGACATCTACATGGATGAAATGTGAGGGTTACTTACCTTTAAACAAGTCTCCAAAGGGATTTAGATGGTGGTGAAGCTCTCCTTGGGCAGTCCCAAGAAGCCTCCACAATTGCTCTCCTCCAGGTTCTAGGTTGGTGTAGAAGCTGAACCGCGGTTGGGGAAGTCTTCCCCGATGTTCTAGCTACCCTCCTGAAGCAGTAGGTCGCCGGATGAAGCCTTGAACCGCCGGATTGAAGCCTCCAAAGATCAGTCTTTATGCAGCTCCGAGCTAAGGTTTTCTCTCCTCATTGCAAAGAGTCAAGAGAGGCTTTTCTGGTGCAGCAAGGGTTTAGTTTATAGGAGAGGGGTTTGGGGAACCCCGGAGAGGTGATGGGATGGCCTGATAGCCGTTGGGGACTTCTCCCCAATGGCTGGGCTTGCTTGCCCCCGGAGTATCGAGGTCTGCAACGCATGCAGGTCAGAGATCTTAACGTCCACATCCATGGACGTTGGCTTAAGTCTTGGCGTCCATCGAGGTGGACGCTGACTCAGAATGGGCGTCCATCCATGTGGATGCCAATTGGGTCCTTCGGCCAGAACTCAAAACATGCAGAAACCATGCTTAACTTACCTATGTACATGCCATACATATGTATTATCATGTACACACTACCACCATGCAACTCATACATTATTTACATCTAATTATACACATGCACCCATACGTATAACTAGTTAATACATACGTAGATATGTACATCTATGCATATACAAACATGAATTATTTACACGAAATAAAATAATACAACAAAATTCGAGGGCCTTACAACACCACTGCGGACAAGACCTGTGCCGCGCTCGTGTGGGTAGTCCAAAAGCTCAAGCACTAATTCCTTGCCCACGAGGTCAAGTTGATTTCAAGGATGGACTCACTCCGATACCTTCTAGAGAAGCCTGTCCTTTTGGATCGGCTCGCACGCTGGCAGAGCTTTCTCTGCCAATTCGACATTTCCTTCGTGGTCCAAATGGTTATCAAAGGATATGCGATCGCCGAGCCTCTTGCCCATCTCTCACTCCCTCACAGCGACACTGTCCAAGAAGAGTTCCCTGACGAGGAACTCTCAGTCATCATCAAAGACCCCTTCTGGTCCCTCCATTTCGATGGCGCACTCAACTCTCAGGGACGGGGCATTGGAGCCGTGCTGCTTACCCCGGAAGGCATTACCATCCCCATTGCCTATCAACTCACCTTCCCCGCCACTAACAACATATCTGAGTACGAAGCTCTCCTCGCTGGCCTCAAGCATACTTACATCTTAGGTGCATCCCACCTCAGAATCATCGGAGACTCTCAGCTTGTTCTGCGGCAGGTGCTCTCAACTTACCGCACCCGTGACCCAAAGCTCAAGCCATATCAAGACCTGGTCATGCTATCGGCAAGGCAGTTCCGCAACCTTATCTATATCCATACTCCTCGCTCGCAAAACATTCTGGCAGACGCTTTGGCATCTCTAGCTTCCTCTCTATCCTTCCCTCTGAGTCGTCAGACCAAGACAATCGTCATCCAATGACTCGATGTTCCATCTATCCAGGATCCTTGGTTCAACAACCTTAGGACAACCTTAGAAGAGAGGGCTAAGAAGAGAGGAGTGCAGCAAGTCATGCTAACTAAGCTTGAGGAAATCCTAGATGAAGAGGAGCTGCCTTGGTATTTTGAGATCGAGCAATACTGCAAGGATGGGACATATCCCGAAGGGGCAAGCGCGGAAGATCGCAGGGCCATAAGAAGAGCCGCCTTAAGGTATACAGTCATTGGAGAAGTCTTGTACATGCGGGCTCTCAATGGAGTTCTCTTAAGATGTCTGAGCGATGATGAAGCTTGGACAGTGGTGGAAGGAGCCCATGCTAGTGAATGCGGAGGGCATGTCAACAGTCAAATGCTCGCAAAGAAGATCATTAGGCAGGGCTATTACTGGCCAACCCTAGAAGAAGACTGTGCCATCTACGTCCGTAGGTGTGTTAAGTGTCAACTCCATGCTGATAAGATCCATGCTCCTTCATCCTCACTTCATCCACTATCCACACCTTGGCCATTCTCCATGTGGGCTTTCGATATTGTTGGCCCTCTTGGTGACCCTAATGCTCAAACCAAACAGAAATCATTTATCCTAACAGTGACTGAGTATTACACCAAGTAGGCAGAAGCCGAAGCATTCACAGAAATCAAAGCATCCACAGTGTGCCGCTTTATCATGAGGAATATCATCTCACGGTTCGGAGTGTCAAGCAGCAGCGTCACATATATTCTATAGCCTTTGGGTTTAGAAGCATACCCCATAAATATACCTTCATCAGACTTTGAGTCTAGCTTACTAATACCTCTTTTTCCATTATTGGGGATAAAGCAAGGACAACTGAAGGTTCTCAAATGACTGATCTTTGGTTTCTTTTGCTTGTAAACCTCGTATGCAGTCTTCTTCAAGAATGGCCTGATCATCACTCTATTAATTATATAACATGCAGTGTTGATTGCTTCAGCCCAAAATATCTTGGAAGATTATATTCTGACAACATTGTTCTTGCCATATCCAACAAAGTCTTATTTTTCCTCTCAGCTACTCCATTTTGATGGGGTGTCCTTGGTGCTGAGAAGTTATTCTTAATTCCTTGATCATCATAGAATTCTGCAAATCTTTCATTTTGAAATTCTCCTCCATGATCTCACTGAATGCTTATTATATTGAACTTCTTGTCTTTCTGAACTTTTTTACTGAACTTAACAAAAATGTCGAAGGTATCATCCTTATGTTCCAAAAATGATATGCAAGTAAATCTGGAGTAATCATCTACAATCACGAATCCAAAGTTATTTCCCCCTAAACTGGTTATTCTCATCAGCCCAAATAGATCCATGTGCAACAGTTCCAAGGGTTTTGAAGAGGTTACAACTGTTTTTGACTTGAAGGAAGATTTTGTATGCTTCCCTTTTGCACTAGGTTCGCACACACCCTCTATCCTTGAACTTATCTTGGGCAGACCTTCTACTAAATTTCTCTTAACTAATTGTATGATTCCATCTAGATTGCAGTGGCCCAATATCCTTGTAATCACGAGATTGTGCTCCCCAAAAGTGTATGTATGAAGGATTGAAGAACATACCGTGATCGCCACCAAGTAGTCGCCAAAGGATGTTTGGATGAAGAGACGGCTGACTACGTTGGAAAAGGAAGAGAAGAGAGAAAGCGTACCTGCTAACGCGACAAGATGGTCGTCCCTACGCTTGTACCTGAATGCGACGGGATGGACGGTGCCTTCTAGGTCGCGATAGCCTAATGGTCGCTTTCTTCTTCAAAGGATGGAGATTAAGGGTTCTGATCTTCCTGCTCCTCAGCTGGCCGAGGGGAAAGATCCTCATGCTTTCCTTGTCTTCAGGTACCTGCCAAGGTCAAGCAAACGTAGAAAAGACCAATTAGAAATTCGTGCATGAAAGATCTATTCAAGAAAAAACAAGTGAACATGCACTATATTGGGGGGAACTCACGTGGGTGGGGTTTTTTTAACCCCTTTGGGTGTTTAAGATAGGTGTGTGGTGTGTGTTCTAATGTAAATCTACGAAAATAAAAGATCTATGCATGCATGAATGAGGATAAATAATGAACGGAAAGGGAGAGAGAAAGTGTAGCTGGGGGGAAAACAGCCTGGGGGGCAGTTCCTGGTCGTCTGGAGAGGGAGCTCTCTTCTTCGGAGTTCGAGCTCTCTTGTAGGGGAAGAAGCAGACGCCGGCCTTGCCTCAAAAGATGGAGTATTGAGATAGTTATAGGTGATTATTCTTGGAAGGGCTGTGAGAGGAATAACGGGCAAGAGTCCGAGTTTGGGTATGTATGGTCGTGCATGGGCGATTGGAACTTGGAAAGGAGGCTTTAAGGAAGGTCTCCACGAGTTTTGGTGGGATTTGGACGCGATTTGGATGACCAAAAGAGGGAATATCCATGTATGGCATGTGTCCAACTCATGCTCGGAAAGGATTCCCTGCATGGGATCCAGAACGCGACGGCCATCTGGTAGCTATCAGGGTGGCGACGCCTCGATACGTCGCCTTCCTTACATGGAAGGTAACTTTAAGTCATTTCTGGCGATTTTTCAGGGAATTAAAATGCCTATTTATGAACGCGACATATCGAGGTGTCGTCTTCTTGAACGCGACAGGGGGGCTGTCGCCTTCAGGGCCTTTTAGTATGAGGCCATGCAATGTGTCCGATCCCCAGGCGCGGCCATCGGAATGACGTGCGATTTAAAACGCCAGACTCTTGACTCAGAGAGCTACAAGATGATGAAGAGAATTGATTTTGACCAGGAAGACCCCACCAGGGCGATGAACTGATGAAAAGGATGTCATGATCGGAGAAAGCCAGCTTGATGATGATGAGCCAACGTGGGGCATCGATGATATGACAAGAAATTTGCTCGACTTATGGGTCAGAAATGGGTGTCTACAGATTGCCCCTCCTTGATGCTTGCTTTGCAAGGGAGTGGAGCGATAGTGGAGCGAAGATGACATGAAATGACGATGTAGCGGAATGAAGCGAAATGAGCTGAAAAGCGGGCATCAAGGTAAAGAGACACCCATTCTGAACGAATAAGCAGCGATAATTCTCCGGCTAACTTCGAACACGGCTAGGGACAGAATGCGAGGATGGTTCCAATTTGGGATGAATAAAGGTCAAAAGAAAAGAAATGATCAACCTCTTGATTCAAGAAGTACCCTGGCTATCTTTAGCATGCATGTTTCGTTCACTAGGGGATTGGGGCTGCCTGGCGGGTCGATTCGACTCTGGCCTTCGAGCGATTCACGACTAATGAGCGGATCGGGGGGAAAGGGATGAATGTTATAATGAATGGGGATGAGAGGAATCTTGAATAGGAACCATACTCACAAACTGGACCGAGCAGCTAGCTCGAGGAAAGCTTTCAAATTCAGAATGCAATGAAATTCTTGTCTTGGTGAATGAGGCTCTGAGTTAAAACATCACTGGGAAGCTGGCTTTGACAAATCATGAAGCATGAATCTCAAAGTCCTACATGATGCATGCTGGGCTAAAAAAAATGAAATCGTAAAATGAATGCAAAAAAGAGAAAATAACAAATACTCAAGGATAATATTGCTAGACAATACGAGCAAGGGTGAAGATACTTCGCAACCCCGGCGTGCGATAGAATCCATCGTCCCCGAGTCATACCACCCAACGACCTATCCAGCGATTAGCAGTGTGCACCTAGATCATCCTTGTTTTTGGTAAAGGGGAACTCAGATCCTAGAACACACTGAGAACCAGCCGGTCCTTGAGGTGTTATAATAGCGTAGATATCATATAGTAATGCAGAGGGATCAGGGTTACAAATACTTACATGTACTTACCTGGCGAGCCATCTTTTTTGATTTTATGATTTTTTGTATTTTTATAGATTTTCAAATAATCAGCATGATACAAATTGAAATGCACCAAGTGAAGAGCATTAAAGCATAAGTGCATCAGAGAAGCTATCAACAATGATTTGAAAGAAATGGTAGGGAGACTGCATACTGGTCAGAACACGACAGAAGGTAGGTCGCTACCCTTTTGACCAGAAGGCGATGCTTCTTGTGTCGCCACCCTAAAGGCGACATGTCGATGTGTCGCGACCACAAGATTTGCAGCCAGAGTTCCAACAGCAACCCGAAATTGGCCATTTTGACTCCCACTTAGACTCTTAGTGCTCTCTAATCAATGTCCCACTCCTATTAGTTCTAATCTATCCTTTCCAACCATGAATACGGGTCCTATGACTCCATAAATAGGGGATGAGAGGCTCCAAATTCGTAGCTCACTCTCTCTCTCTTCTTCTCTTCAAGTTTTGAAGCTTTCATGGACATGAAGAGAGCTCCAAGTGCTCTCATGGGGGAGGAGGCGGCTTATGAAGGTCCGAAGCGTGCTCGAATGATCTATGGCGCTCCTACAAGGTTGACGGACGTCCCCAACCACCTGAGCAAGAATAAGGATGTGAGAGAGGTAAGTAGATTGTTTTTTCAAATTTTCATGAAATTTCACTCCGAATTTCTTCATTAATTCTTTGTTCTTCTTCTTCTCCTCTCTTTTTCCTTTTTTCCTTCTTCTCTAGCTCTTCCCCAGCTCCCGCCGATATTCCAAGCTCACGTGGATAACCCCTATGATCAAGGCCTTACCCATGTTTGTGATCTGGTTCTTGAGAGAGTGGGGTTTGGGGGGCGTTTTGATAGCGGCCCACAACTACCACAAGATCTCCTTTGATTGGCATAGTATTACGGCCTTAGTTGAGCTTTCGCACCCGCAAACGCATGCCTTTATTTTCCCCAAATTTGAGGCGACCGTCCTTCTTGAGGAGGTCGAGGCTTTCTTAGCTCTCCCTAAGACCAAGCGGGGGGATGAGCAAAACATAAGCTATACCGTGGAGCCTATCAACCCGAAGCTTGTTCTAGGTGAATTCATGACGGATCTCGGTGACGTGCACACCATGATTAGCCCACAATCCATCCATCTCGTGTCATTGTCTAAATGGGTCATATTTCAATGTAAGCACAAGAGCGTGGACCACCGAGAAATTGCTAAGGCCGTAGCCATTTGCTTGTGTGGGGTGGTACTCTTCCCGTCCGGAGATCACCTCATAGACTACGCGAGCTTGAGTGCTATAAGCGGGGTATGGCAGGGTCTTTCCCTCTCCCATGCGGTTTTGGCTTACCTCTATGCTGGTCTTACCTCGGCCTCTACGGGGGGTTTTCTCTATGGCTCTATGATCCTTTTGGAGTGTTGGTTGGGAGTGAGGATAAAGTTTAAACCCGTAGACAACCACACTATCGATAGCCAGATCTTCGGGTGCCATCCACTGTGCTTCATTGGCGGGGCGGCCAAATTCCCCGATAGAGTTATGTGCAGGACAGCGGATAATAAGACAAGGAGCGCATGTCGGCACTATTTCAGCACCCTCCCGGTGGAGCACTTCACTTTGGACATTGCGGCGCTGTGCG
Organism: Colocasia esculenta; assembly: GCA_014218235.1. Lineage (NCBI taxonomy): Eukaryota > Viridiplantae > Streptophyta > Magnoliopsida > Alismatales > Araceae > Colocasia > Colocasia esculenta. The sequence goes on from CM024754.1 coordinate 133,412,516, forward strand.
GAGCCGAAGTCCGACTTCCACTTGGACGTGGATTGGACTTACAACTTGTGGGGAACATGGAGACGATGCTCTACAACCCACAATGGTGCTACCTGCAGGTTGGGAAACCACGGACCAAGGTACTCCCGCCGTCTCACTTGCCCCCGATGAAGAAGCGGCGCTTGGGAGATCCGGAGGACGAGCAGGCCGTACGGAGTGCGTTGGCCTTAGGGTGGGCGTGCGCGATTCACGTACTACCACTGACACCGCAGGAGGAGAGGGAGATGTACCAGGCGTACCTTCGAGAGCATGAGAAGCTTCGGCCGCTTGGGGGGCCATGAGCTTGAGAGAGAGAGTTGATTGTATTTTTTAGAGTTTTGGAGGGACTTGATGTAGTGAAAGTGAGAGACATGTTGCTTTTTCTTCCTTATGGCCTTTCTTTGATGTAAGTATTGAGGATTTGCAATGGAAATCGAATTTTCTGAGGGTTCTGCTCTCTGACCAAGAAGGCGACATAGGGGGTGTCGCGACTTGAACGCGACAGGTCAACGGGCGCGACCTTTAAATTGAATGCGACACAGAGGGTGTCGGGACCTGATAAGAAGGTGACAAGCCCCTTGTCACGTTGATAGGGCCGAGCGTTTTGAAATTTGGGGCCCAGCGCCCCTCCTCCCTTTTCCTTCTCCCGCTTTTCTCTCTTCTCTTCCACTCTCCCACTCCGGCGACCGGGCTTCTCCCTTCTTCACCCACTCTCCTCTTTCTTCCACCGGCGATCACCGGTGACGCCCGGCTGGCGGCAACTCCTTCTTCATCTTCTCCCCTCTTTAACTTTCTCTTCCCCTTCTTCCCCGGTGGTTCACGATGGAGGGGGACGACGGGCAAGGTGGAGATCGAGGCTGCGACTGGCGACGCACCAAGAAGACTATCCGCCGGCGGCAAACAGGCGAAGGCCCATCCGCGGCGGTGCGAGAGGAGGCTCCAGCTGTTCCCATGGAGGAGGACGTTGCGACGGTGGCACCGGGCGAGGACGAGCCAGTTGGACCCAAAAAGGTAGGATTCTAAAAGCATAACCTATGTGCATGAATGGCGAGGTGCAACGCACCCAATATGTAGGGCTTTTGCCCGAGGTGAAACGGCCGGGAAACGGGTGTTGCCCGTCTCCTGGTCTCCCTGGTAACGCGACAGGGTGTCCATCTCATTACCAGTGGGAAGGCGACATACCCATTGTCACCTTTCAAAAGGCGACGGGTCGACCTGTCACCTTCAGGAGTCTGAAAGCGACGGACCTCTCGTCTCCTTCAGAAGGTGACAGGGGCCTTGTTCCGATGACAGGACTGGGACCGTTTGGTGGTTTTCCTGGCTGACTTTAGTGCTTTTGATGTTTGCTTTGCAGAGCGAGCTGCAGTCTCGACTGGGGTGGGCTGTGGTCTAGGCAATCTATCGAGGATTTCCAGACATCCAGAGGGCCCGGTTAGAGGAGATGGGGTTCGGCCCCTTTCTACGATTGGACGAGTTGACGCCCGACGTGGCGCTTATTCAGGCATTAAAGGAGAGGTGGGACCCCGAGTGACACGCTTTCCTCTTTCCGTGGGGTCATATGATCCCTACATTAGAGGACGTGGCACGGATCACCGGCCTACGGGTGGACGGCCAGGCGGTGACCGAGGTCACCTACACGAGTTATTAGGAGCTGGCAGAGACATTGCTTGGATTGGAGGTGACGAGGGAGAGATCCTCCCTGGTAGCGAGGACGAGGCTGCAGGCGAGCCTCGGGGTGGCGGACGCACTCCATCAGACTGGAGAGGGCCAGGCAGAGTATATGGCCCGACTGACGGAGGATGCCAGAGCGGCGCTGGCGGAGGAGGAGGGAGCGGCAATGGACCGCGACCTAAGGCACTTCTTGATCCTTGTGATCGGGAAGTTGATTCTGGGGACGAGAAGGGACCCAGTCAGCTGCAGATGCCTGCCCCTGCTGGAGGACTTGTCCAGCGTAGGCAGTGACACATGGGGTGCGGCCCTCCTGGCCCACCTCTTCGACAGTCTGGGCAGCTCCAGTAGGGAGACGGGGGTAGCCGGGTTCTTCCCACTCCTTCAGGTATGCTTCTTTTCCTTACCCTTTACTGCTTTTCTTCTGCTTATTTTGATTAATTATGGTACTGACTGAGTTGTTTTGCAGTTGTGGGCATACTACTACCTCCCCTCTTTGGGTCGCGGTGTACCGAGGCGACCCGGCGCTATGCCCCTTCTACAGCACTGGAGGTTCCGCCGAGACGGGCAGTCACTGCGCCTGTAGGTGACACTAATTCATGATGCACTGGACACGGTTCCCTTTGGCCATGTAAGTACTTCTAGCCTTAGCACCTTTTCCTTTGCTTATTTGACAAACGACTAACATATCTTTTTACTTGTGGTGTGCAGGTTGAGTGGAGTCCCTATGTCGGGGAGGATAACGCCGCCCAGCCGCGAGTGGAGTGGAGCCATCCCTACTTCGGTAGGGACATTTGACTGCATGCATTTAACACCATGGTGCCGCTCCACCACCGGCTAGTTGTGCGCACACTGGGACTCCACCAGGCGGTGGTGGAGTTCCCGACTCGATAGAGGCCATGGGAGAGACCGGGCCGGAGCTTTTGCGGGATCCAGCAGGAGACTGACTGGACGGTTTGGGTCCGCGAGCAGCTCACGGATTGGGAGCAGCGGGGGAGAGATGTGGCTTCAGAGGCCACGAGCGATGAGGATTACTTTCATGCCTATGCGCGGAGGTACGGGGCCCAGGTTTATAAGGGGTCTCGACGACCGGTGAGTTTTACAGCTTTTAATCTCATTTTAAGTTCTCAATTAATTGCATGATTGACTTGACTTGTGTTTGCAGTTTGATCCTGAGGGGCGAATTGCCTCGCTCGAGGGCATCTTCCACTCTACCATTCAGCAGAGGGATGACCTCCAGGCGATCGTGACCCAGCTGGTGAGTACTTCATACCCTACCCCTTCTATTTCTAGCTTTGGTTGACTGACTCTTCTTGTTTTCCTTTGCAGCGAGAGGAGTTGGATATGGCTCAGCAAATCGTGGGAGGCGCTTCTTCCTCCTGAGAGGACCTTGGCCTGTAGCAACCTGAATTTTTTAGAAAAATAAAAAAATTAAATAAAGAATTAAAACCTAGCTAAATGGATATTTAAATGAAAAGAGCATTAAATAAAACCCATTAAATGGAAAAGAGTAATGGACTTTGCTTAATGGACCCTCTAGAATTTATTGGGTCAAAATGTGAATTTACAAAGGGAGAATAATAAGAAAATACCCTAAATTCGGAGTTTAATTATCTCATAATTGGAAAGGGGTTATTAAAGCAATAAAAGTGGCAACTAGAGTTGGAATTGGATTCCTAAACCTACCCCATATAGTCTAGCATGAATTTAGATACTATCCTAACCCAATTAGAGATTGGAAAGCAAGATAGGAAAGGTGGAGTTAGGAAATCTCAGAATTTAGAGGAATTTGAGTAGTAGTAGGAATAGGAACTTGTGTTTACATAAATACATCTCTTAAACCCTCTTGGCCGACCCTAGCTCATTGCCAAAGGTTGTTGGACGTGGAAAAGAGATCAAGGAAGAGAGGATCTCGCGGGGAGAAGGAGTTCTTGGAGCTTCTTCCCCATTCTTCAAGTTCTAGCCCTAGGAGAGGAAATCGAGTCAAGGTTGGCATTCTCGCAAGAAAAAATCCTAATATTTCGTCTGTAGATTGTTCCATGCATCAGGAACAAAACCCTCAAATTTCATAATTTTCCATTGAGCCAATATTTTCTTCTTGAATTTTGAAGTTCTGCAACTCTCTTGACCCCGAACCCTCTTCATAATTCTTGTTCTCCATGAATACTAAATCCCATGCGTTGAAATTTTTATGGGAGATACTGATGATCATTAGGGAACTTTTTCCCCTAAAAGCCCTAATTTTTATCAAGCATGTTGCTCAAATTAAAACATTCATCTCTGCTGCACCTGGAATCAGGTTGCTTCTTGTTCAACTTGTTAGAACTATGTCGATACCATGATTTTTTTCAAATTTCTAATTATTGGAAGTACCCTTGCATGTCTAGATTAATTTAAAACTGGTTTCATGATTTTTCATAGTGTATACAATTAGTTATGATTTTCTGAACTACCCTATGTCAAAAAGATAAGTTTCTGGACTGCAATCCAAGACAGATCAGAGCTCTGTCAGACTCAGTCCACGGACCTGAGAACGTGACGGCCCGACAGGTCGCATTCTCAAGCCCGTCGCGACGCCTTTCTTGTCGCGTTCTGAACGCGACAGGAGACCCCGTCGTGTTCTAGCCGCCTGAGCAGACAGCCCTGTCGTGACCCTTTGCAGGCCCTGTCGCAACCTGCCCTACCCCTGTCGCCATCCTTACAACCCTATGTCGCGTTCACAGGTTTTTGATGAAAACCCATAAAAATTATTTATGTCGCTTTCTAAATAATTCTTACGCCTTTTTATAGTTATACCCCCAGTAAAAACTTGTTTTACAAATGGAGCTACATTGAATGAGTTAAAATACATATTCACGACTTATTTCTATCTAGGATTTCTCTTACACATGCACACACATAAACCATCCATATATGACTGAAATCTGGCATAAAATATCTCATATTGTATCTGGGAATTTATTGCAATAAATTATATTAGTGGCCCTATTTTAAAGGACTTGTATTCGTTTCTTGCGTGGTTTATATACTGATATCGATGCTCCACTTTTCTAGAATTCCTCTAGAACGTCGAGCACCTGTTTTATATACACACTTTACTTGGCTTGTGGTGAATTCTCCGTCGGATATTCCTTTCGCCGGACTAGTGAACCCTTGCACAAGGCCTCCATAAGTCTCCTCTGATCATGGATTCCCACATGGTCGACGAGCCGGTTATACCCTAACACCCATTACACCTTTAGGGATCGATATGATCCAAACGGCTATTAGAAGTTCGCTCTTACCTTGAATCACGTCGGACCTCTGGACTTGTGCATAACATGGCCAGCGGGAAGATCGTGAATTCCACTTGACTGTCAATACGACGTGCGCGTGTTGTGCAACTGTTACTATTGCATGTTTACTCGTCTCATTACGTGTAATGTCCACTAGCTCTCATCTATACTCTACTCGCTCGTCTATTCACGTTCACTCTACTATCTCGTCTATTCATCTAGTGCACTCATCTACTTCTTGGTACTCTATATTGGCCATTGACTGATTGTCTAAAGATAAAAGATATAACCAATGCTTGGCAATAAATAAATGGCCCGATCTGGTTCTGGGATGTGTGCCCGAAAGTGCTAGTGCCCATGGGAGTTAAATGATCAGAGTGTTTGGCATTACACTCAAGTGCTATCTATCTTCACTATCTATATGACAATCAAAACACAAAACGTGCTATAATCTCTCAATGTCTAGAATGACAAACAAGTGCTATACTCGTCGTGCTATTACCATACTTGTGCTAGTTGTGCTATGGCCATCCTGCTATTCGTGCTATACTCGATACTTGTGCTATTTTTTGAAACTATACTCGATCTCATGCTATTGTGCTATTCTGTTACTTGTTGTGCTATCCCTTGCTATATTTTGACTCTCTTGTACCTGCTATCTTTAGATACTCTGCCATTAAATACGTTAATTATTTTAAGCCTGCTTGAGCCTGAGATTTAAGTCCTACTGGGCGTTATCGCTCACCCTGCGTTATTTGATGTTATTTTCTCAGGTGAGACCGAGGACGACACATACACTCACGAGGAAGGGAATGACCAAGAGTGAAGCCAGGAGTACCCTCGAGTCATTATGTTATCTTAGAGTTGTAATTAGTTATTTTATTGCAATGTAATTGGGCCCTATAGAATGGCTCTGATATTAGTGGTTGTAACTAGACATTTGAAAAGTTATTAATGAGAAAGATTTGCTTTAGTATTATTCAATGTGCAATGGTTTGATGTCTAGTACTCGCTCTATACCCTTTTCTTGCAACTGCCTTCGCGCTCCGATATTCCGCGTCGGGGCGTAACATGGCCGCTCCGTGTTGGAGGGCCAATTGGCGGCAGCAGTGGCCCGAGCAGAGGATGCTCTCGCTCAGGTGCAGAAGTGGATAAGTTATCAACTAGATGCCCCTTGACTCTTTGTTTCTTTTTGTGTTTTGACAAGATATTTGATGTTGCAGGAGGTGGAGCTGAGAGACTCTCTAGAGCGGACGGCCACGCTAGAGGCGGAGATGGCGGAGCTGCGCCTACGCCCGGAGGCAGCGGAGGTGTCGAGGTGGCGCCAGGAGGTTGAGGAGGCAACGAGGTGGCGCACCGAGGCGGGTGACCTTCGCACCCAGCTGGGAGAGGAGAGGCACCACTGCGAGCTACTGCGGTCCGAGATGAAGGGCCTTGAGAGGGTCCTGTCCTTGGTTGAACGTAGCCGCTCGTCAGTTAACAATAGCGGTATTCCGAGTGGGTCTGCCGGACACTACTTGAAGGGTTCCTCCAGACGACGGAGGAATGAGGAGGAGGTGCGACGACGCGAGAGGGCACCTGAGGGGAGTGAGACAGGATTGAGGGTCATGGCCCCTCCATCTCTCCGCCCCGCCTGAGGGTACAGGGGAGAGCTGTTGAGGGCTTGTACTCTTGCCCCCTTATGTCCATGTGTGATATGGAATGGATCTTTTTATTTTATGATTTGCGACTGAGTGAGGGTGACGAGTGAGGTACGAGTGTAGCTTTCATTCGCGCCCTGCACACTTAGACAAACACGAAACATGTTAGATCCGTTCTTAGGCGTAGCCCCTTGCCTTAAAAATGCAATGATTGATCAACCTTGATAAATGGTCAAGGGGCTAAGCCTTATTAAATAGGCAGAAGACATAAATGAATAACATGCATGAGCAGGTGAGTGGAGTGGTTGAAAACATTTTTGGAATTTTTAGAATATTTGATTTTTTGGAGTTTTTGAAATATTCGATTTTTGGAGTTTTGAAATATTTAATTTTTTGAGTTTTGAAATAGTTGAATTTCTTTTTCGAGTTTTGAAATATTTGGTTTTTTTGAAGTTTTTAAATATTTGTTTTTTTTGGAATTTTCAAATATTTGATTTTTTTGGAGTTTTGAAATATTTGATTTTTTGGAGTTTTGAAATATTTGATTTTTTTTTTTTTTTTTGTTTTTTTGTTTTTGAGTTTTGAAAGACGCCTAAAGCCGACGTTAGCCCTTCCTGAAATAAGACACGCGAGACAGAAGGTACTCGCCCCTTTGGGCCACAACACTTAGACCGGAACCGCTGGTTTGGAGTCTTGATCACCTCTGGTTCTCTCCACGGACCTCACTAGGCTAGGATGTGTGTCGAGGGGTGACATTGCCTCTGTAGACCACCCTTAGTTGACGATGCGTCTAGTTAAACCATACCTAAGAGATGACTCGGTCTTATAGGGAGAGATGGAAGACTATTTAAGGAAAGTCTCATGTGGGTTCAAGGATGTCGGGTTCGGCTACTTCCTACAGCATACCTTTCAGAGATTGGGTCTGTTGTGAAGGGACTTTATGGTCCTTTCTTATGGGCTTGCATTGTTTGGGGCATGCGTACGACCGGGCTCATGAGCGTCCCGCGGGGACTTTGCCACTCATTGCCATGCCCCTATCATGTTATGGACTTTCATTTCTTTTCCTTTTCTTTTGCTTCTTTGCCCCTTTTTATTTTGACCGTCCCTGTTTGAGACTTCCTCTTGTCAGGATATGCTTTAGGTTGACGACCTCGCCCTTTCGATCCTTGCCCCTACACTTCGACCGATTAGAAGAGAATGATCGACGCATCGCTAGAGTCAGACCCACATAGTTGCGACATCTACCAAGTGCAGCTACCCGGGCTTGCCGCGTGTGTGTGTTAATCCTAAATTAGAGCGACCCTTGACGATTAGGGAGGGACTTTAGACTCTCAACACGGGGTTATTCCCCGATCTAGGTGTTGTGGCCTCACACCTATAGGCCTAAGGATAGAATCATTTAAGGTACAACCCATTCCACAGATGCGACAATTCAACGCTTGTTGCATTAGTTAAGCGATAAGCATTTCCGGGGTACACTTCCCTTACAACGTACGAACCCTCCCAATTAGGTTGTAGTTTGGACCTAGGACCTCCGGGTTTGATAAAAATGTGTTTCGAGACCATATCACCTTCTTGGAATTTTTGCTCAATTACCTTCTTTTCGAAAGACCTTGAGATTCGCCTTTGATAGGAGAGCACATGGTTGGCTGCCATAAGCCGCCTTTCATCTAAGAGTTCCAATTGGACTAGCAACGCCTCTCGACATTCGTCAAGATTAAGTTCTTTGTCTAATTGGACTCTTAGTGAAGGGATTAGGATCTCGTATGGAACTACCGCCTCCATCCCATAGGTGAGGGCATACGGGGTTTTTCCCGTGGGAGTACGGACGGAGGTACGATAGGCCCATAGAGCCTCTATTAGCTTCTCTGGCCAATCGGAGAACTTGTGCGACTCACAGGTTTTCTTCAAGATTTTAAGAAGGGCTTTATTTGTTCCTTCAGCTTGGCCATTGCCTATTTAATAAACAAAGTTTATTAATTCAGCAAACCGTACATGTTATCTTTGATGAATCTAACCCTTCCTTGAGAAAGGAAGTAGATAATGATAATGATGATGCAGATAATTTGTCCAAGAGACTAAAGGATACATCTATGAAGGACAATGAAAATCTACCCTTGGAAGAACTACAACAAAAAGATCTATCACATGATGATCTTCCAAAGGAATGGATATACAAGAAGGACCACCCGTTGGGTAACATCATTGGAGATCCATCAGTTGGGGTAAGAACTAGAGGTAATGTAATTCCTTGTCATTATTTAGCTTTTGTATCTCAAATTGATCCTAAGACTCTCAATGAAGCACTATCTGATGAATCTTGGATACTAGCCATGCAAGATGAACTTATTCAGTTCAAGAGAAACAAAGTTTTGTCCCTTGTTCCAAGACCATCAGATCATCCTGTGATTGGCACCAAATGGGTGTTCAGAAACAAAATAGATGAAGCTAGTGTTATCACTAGAAACAAGACTAGACTTGTAGCTCAAGGCTATTCCGAAGAGGAAGGCAAAGATTTTGATGAAACCTATGCACCAGTGGCTAGACTAGAGGTAATTCGGAATTTACTTGCTTATGCATCTGCATTAGATTTAAAGCTTTTTCAAATCGATATAAAATCTGCATTTTTAAATGGTTAGATTTAATCAAACCAAGGTAAACTAATTATGAGTATCTTATATAATTCCACAAGAAATCCACAAAGAAACTTATAACCACATGCTTCATCAGAAACACATTTTGTCAACCTCAAAACTACACATGGAGACAACATAAAGGTTTTTAAACGTGATAGTTTGGTCAGATGCATTTTATCTTTAAAGGCAATCAATGTGTCCATCGTGCTTCACAATTTTACCCCTATAAAAGGACCCCCATGGCCATATTTTTAAGAGAGGATTCCAAGTCATAGAAGCGAAGCTCTGCTGCGTTGTTGAGCCTTCAAACTCCGATCTTTGAAGAGAAGAACCCATGAAGCTTGCTTGAAACGTTCTTTCAATTGGAGAGGCGGTGCTGCTGGCTTTCAAGTGTCATTGGAGCATGGAGGAGGAGTCTTCTTTCTCACCTTCAACCTTTGTTGCACCTAGAGCTTCATCAGATTCTTCTTCTTCCTTTTACTTTCTTTCAAGTTTATTTCTTTAGGGCATGCATTTCACACAATCACTATGGTTTTCTCAGTTCACACACTTCATTCAATTCTCACACATCTTCTTAGGGGTTTTTAAAAACCACCACAAGTTGTGTTCAAGCCCATGCATGTTTTTGTTCTAGTTCTTTTGGATTTAATACTACACAATTTGTTCTAATTGTCTCTTTCACTTGCTTACTTGTGTCTTTCTTGCAAGGTAACCAAGAGCTAAAATCTTCTTCGCTGGCTGACCGGTTGGAGAAGTAAGGGTCAACCTACCATTCAGCTCTCGTGATCTTCGAGTGAAGGTAAGTAACCCATCCTTTGGTACCCACGTGTACCTAGAGATCACAGTCCATCTCTAGTGCACACACGCACTCTCTCTACCTTTATTTTCTTTCTTTCTCCATATTTTCTTCACTTCATATTCCATTGTTCCACCCCCTTAAAATAATCTCCTTTTCTCCTTTTTTAATTACTCTTTGTGGCATTTTAAAGCACGTTCACAAATTGGCAATCAGGTGGGACTCTTTTTATTTTAATTCTTAGTTACCACTCCTTTGGCACCCATGTGTGCCCCTTTCTTCGACAGCCACGGGTGTCACTCCCCTTGTACCCCACGCAGTATAATTCCCCTCCCCTCGTACCCCAATGGTACTACTTTTAAAACCATCGTGATTATCAAGTGGTGTTTGTAGCTTTTTTCCCATAAAGATTAATTGTAAAAAAAATCATCATCCTACTCCCTTCCCCTTTTACTTTCTTTAACTTGAAGAAACCATCATCATTTGACTCTTATTTCTACAATTGGTTGGCCATATACCATGCTTGTTTGAGTTACTACTTTGCCTTCTGATTCACGACGTGCTCAGATGTCACATTTTTACTTTTTATGTGATGGCTTGACCAGTAGCGTTTCTGTGATAGACAGCACCGGAGGGAGTTTTCGCGGCACTGACAGTCTCTTTGAGCTTTCAGATCCACGACTGACTGAATGGTAGAGATTCACATTGATGTGCGACAACAGAACTCATCATGTTTCAGTCTATTCACATAACACCATGTCTACTGTAACTTCTGCATTACAAGGCATACTTGGCCGAGGGACCTCCTTCCCTCCTTTTCCTAGGACCCAAACACCCTTCTCGGTGAGGACGATCTCTCCTTTGGGCATTCCTTCTCATTGGACTAGAATATCCTCACCGGGATCTCCATAAGTCTCCTTACCCCATGGATTCCTCACGGTGGACTGAGCAGGTTGTACCACTCTGGAGACCCGTGCTAGAAGATCCCATCATTGAGAAGGAGAGTGCTTACTGAACCCGAAGTTACTCCTTATACCCATCTAGGGTCATACCCATATTGGAGTGAAATATTTCAATAAAATTCACATTTAACTATATTGGAATGATCAAATTGGACGTAAGCATCCCCCAAGTGTTTGATTAAAAAGATATTAACTTCTTCTGTCAAACTTGTTTGAGTAGTTGTTTGTTAGTAAACTTTGTGTGCTTAAATATCATGATGCTATGTTTAGGAAAATTGGTTGGAATGGCTGAATATGAAGATATGGGTTACCAAGATGAGTTGTATGAAGAGACTTAAAATTCTAATGATCAATCTCCACAACTCCCCAATGAGCCATACATTGGTCAATCCAATCCGCAAGTTCATGCGATGGATTCAACTCAACTTGACTCTCCCAATCACTCTCTGAGGCATGTTACTGGAAACACCTCTGCCTCCATTGATTTGTCCCAAATAGTGGACCTCCTCAACAATCTACGACCCTTTCAACTTAGGGAGGTTTGGAATGCTCTGAAGGGGAAATTTGTTCCCCACCCCCCTCAATCTCTTCACCCAAACATGGGTACCATCAACATGGAAACCACCAGAGACCCGGTGGTCTGAGTCTCCCCTGCCCCTCATGAGCCAATTCCATTATCCACTCACGCCCTCAGAGTCTTGTTGGGCGGCCTTCACTTGTCCGGCCAAGCCCCTCCGCAGCAAGGCCTGCTTACCTTCCCGGGCTCCCACCCATCCTTCTGCACCCACTGGCACCCCTGTTGGTTACCAGTCGGTTCAGTTGAGTGCACCCCAACCTTACTATTCTTGTGTACCTTACAAGCAACCATATGATCAGCTCACCTAAGCACTTCTTGCTAAGGTGAGTAGACTAGAACAAGATCGCAAAAGGTTGTGCACACCCACATATTCTCTTGAACTGGCTCTTCATTCTATAACACTCTTCCATCTTCCCCCCTCAGAACTGCCTATCTACTGCCGCTACAATGGCACTGGCAACCCGTTCGTCCATCTCAAAGAGTTCATGTACGAATCCTCTTTCTAGAAAATTGATAACAAAGCTCTAGCCTTATTATTCAAAAGATCATTAGATAGTCCCGCCTTAGAATGGTTCTATTCTTTGTAACCAATAGATGCTGAAAGCTTCGAGGTTGTTCAAGGGAAATTTGTGCAAAAGTATAGAGACCGGGTTGGTCCTTCCTTGTCTATCACTGATTTGATGGCTGAGAAAATGAAGGTGGATGAGGAATTCCTACATTATGCTGACAGATGGAGAACCATGGCTGAGATATTAAGGGATCCATTGTCTAAGTCTGAAGAAGTGAAGATGATAACTGCCAATGCCACACCACATTTCATACACATTTTGGCTATGAACAAATTGAGAACCATGGAAGAGTTGTATGAGAGAACTACATATATCCAGACACAGTTGAAAGACTCTCCAATCATGTCCATGTTCGAGCAAAAGGCAAGAACTTTCAAGAAAAACAATGGCAACCCCCAAGCTGATGGTCCCACAACTGAAGGGGTTATTAACAATCAACAGGTGAGTGCAATGGGCAATCCAAACTCCACTCAATAACGCCCAAACTCCAACTAGAGGCCTCAACAATCTCAATACCAACAACAACCACAACAACCATAATTCAGGCCCAATAACCCTGCCATGTTTTGTACCCCAACTCTACAGCCTCAGCAACCTCCACCACCACAATACCAGCAATACCAACAAGCTCCACCACAGTACCAACAATAGCCATCACCTCCTCAACGTCCCCAGCAATACAACCAAGTACCTCCCTATGGGAACTACGATCCTCAGCAGCCTAGAAGACCCCCTGACCCTAGAAGAGCAAAATACCCTCCACTGCCGAAGACTCTCCCTAACATATTTAATGTTCTTGTGGCCGCCAATTCACTCACTCTGCCAAGGGAACGACTATAATGGCCTCCCAATGTTGATACCTCTCGCTACTATGTATTCCACAGGGGACCTGGTCATACGTTAGAGGCTTGCTTTCACTTCAAAGATTATATATATGATATGAATGACCAGGGACGCATTGATTGGGATGAAATGAGGAAGTACATCATAGAAATGAAGATAAGAAGGACACCTAGGTAGAATGTACAACAACCACAACATCAGTAATAGCCCCAGCCACCTTCACAATAGCCCCAAGTGCCCCTACAACAACTAAATATGGGCATTGTGCAAAACCCACTTTCAGAGCACCCAACTCCAAATCACCAAGTAAATGCTATCAGGTCATCTCCCCAAATAGATAGAAGGCCAGGCATGCATATGGAAGCACCCTCCACCACTATGCCACAATCCAACTATTCACTACCTTCTTTCCTCCAAATCCCCACGCCTTTCAACCCACTCCCGCCTTTTCTCCTCATCCCTACAACCACCGCACCATGTCAACCACAACCAAACCAATCGCTCATCAACCAACCACCCACAATCTCCACATTACAAGCCACTCCCTTCATATCTTCGCACTCCCACCATGACCACCATGGCATCACAATCCAACCCCACACTCATACGCCAACCCTTCACCATCCCCATCTCACAACCATCTAATCCACATCTTCTCCATGCACCACCATCGTTACCCATAACCCACAAGCTCCTTTCCTATGCACCACTACCTCCACCACAAATCCTATACCACCCACTTTCTCCATGCCACCCCCGAATGTTGTGAACATCAAACCACCACATCATATGTTCAACACTAAACACTCCACCATCCACCCAGCTTCCAATGTGCTGAGCAAGTCATTAGTACGAGAAGTACATATAGCGGGAGATGAGACTGAGGAAACTTTGGTGCTCTACAGTAGGCATAAATTCAATAGGCTATTTCCTAGAGTCAAGATCAGGAACCCTAGTAGCAGGAAGAAGAAACCCCTGCTGAAGAGTCCATTCCAAAAATTCAGTATGACCTAGTAAAACATCTAGACAAATTGTCAGCTAGGATCTCCATTCTAGAGTTGTTCAAAAGGTCACATGTACGTCAAGAAGCTCTGATGCAGTACCTTCAGAAGGTGATAGTAAATGAAGACCTGCAAGTGAACCAAATCAGCTCAGTCTTAACCCCCACAAGTCGGCATCCAGCCATAGAATTCCATGAACATGAACTAGCACATTAGGAAGCCCAACAGTATGCCTTGTGCTTAACTATCAAAATCAATGGAACCCACGTGTCTCAATGCTTAGTAGACACTAGAGCCTCTATCAATGTGGTCTCTTTGGACACATTGAACTTGTGTGGGGTTACATTAGAATCAATGCGGCCCTCCTCAATTATAGTCACTGCCTACGACAACACTAGTAGGCCGTCAAAAGGAGTGGTTACACTGAAGGTGGGTTTGGGTCCTTCTGTAACAGAAATTGCTTTCTACATTCTCGACATGGACCCAAGCTTTCGAATGATACTAGGCAGGCCATGCATCGAAGCACTTGGTGCCATCACCTCTGTTATACATCAATGTCTGAAATTTTTGTACAAGGGATGGGTTGTCAAAGTGACAAGTAAGCTAATAATCTTGGAAGTGCACACCATGACTGATAACTCTGCTCCTTCAATCTGGCCAAGCAATCAGCCGCTCATGTCAGTGCTAGACATGTACGACATACAACAAAACCCAGTACATTCACCACCAATTTCACCATCAACCGCTGCACAGAAGAGAAGCAAGATAATGATTGATAAGGGCTGTCAAATCATGCTGAAAATGGGGTACTAGCCTGGCAAAGGGCTGGGGGCATATCTACAAGGAAGAACCAAGGCAATGCTAGACAAAAAGGCAAGGCCCAAGGCAGGACTTGGATACAAGCAAAGAAAGGAGGACTATGAGCATAGGGCAGTGTTAGCTAAACCATGGGCAATCATGATGTCAATAATGAAAACTGATAGGTAGCCACTCACATGGTCTCTCTATCATCACTTCAAGAAAGGGCCTCTATAGCCAAGGGATGAACAACAAACTTCGGTCATCACATCAGTCACATGTCAAGATGTGCATGCTTATCAGTTTGCATGCCACATTGCACCCTTGGCTACATACAAAGCTCTAGAAAATCTCAGACCCAAGAAACTAAGAAAAATGGGCGATCCTGAATGTGAATGGTAGTGTTGGTTCGACATGAGTGACATTGCTGTATCTCTAAGTTGACTTTTCATGTCAATGAACCCATAATGGCTGCCACTCATACATGGCCTCCTGGAGAGGCCAACAGTTAGTACAACCAAGAGGTAGTTAATGAATGATTGGATAGACGAAGGGGATCCAGATGTCCCCTATGAAGAAGGCTTTATGGTTGACAGGCTCTGTGCGGGCCTCTTTTCCATGGGCATTGCACCCACATTGTTTTAGGCCACCACGTGGCCTCTTTTCCTCTCCCTTAGCATGTCACGGTCACCAACGCCCCTTTTCTTGATCTCCCTACATTCACCTAAGCAAATGCTCACTCTCGAACTCCCTATTTCTCCCAATCTCGCCTCAACTAAGCATGCGCTCATGTCCTAATTCTCCAATCTCTTAATTTCACCCCATTCTCTTTTCATGATAATTAAAAACCACAAAAATTTGAATAATGCTGAAAACCAAAAAAAAATTGGATGTTTCCAAGTTGCATATTCTATTGTCTCCATCGAATAGACTTCTCATCTCTCATACGAGTGCGCCCCAACCTACGGGCCACTCCACTCTAGTCCAATGACCGGCCTCCTTTTTCCCTCAATGTAGGGACTTCTATTTACTGCTTTTCCTCCTCCCCTACCTCCTTCTGTAGGTTCTAGCAGTTGTAGTAAGGGTTTAGGACATGTTAGTGAATGTCTGGGGGTAGTACCATAGAAAAAGTCCAAGGAGAAGAGGGTTCCTCACCATTTCTTAGCAGATCTAGCCCGTAGATGCAAGGTGTGTCTAGAAGTCCCCGAATTTATTGAAGAGCACTTGTTGTTGCCAAATATAGAATGAGAGGAGTCATTGTGCTTAATTGATGATGGGTTTGGAGTCTATGAAATCATGGATGACAATGACCTAATTGAAGAAGGGGATGAAGATTTTGAGGACGAGGCTGACACGTTCGCAAGCGGGGTCAGAAGATTTGATGAGCCATCAGCCACAGTAGAAGAAAACACCAAAGAAATTAATCTGTGAACTGAGGAAAATCCTAAGATTGTCCTCATAAGCAGCAACTTGTCAGCAGCCGAAGAGGAGGCAATTATCAAGGTTCTCAAAGAGTATAAGGACATGTTTGCTTGGAGCTACAAGGATATGCCAGAACTGGACCCTGCTCTTGTTGAACATCACTTTACACTTATGTCACGACAATTACCTACAGATGGGTTTAAAAGTGAAAGATGTGGTCTAAAAGCTCCACAAAGCCAAATTCATTAGAGTCATACTTTATCCCAATTGGGTTGCAAACATTGTCCCAGTAATGAAAAAGGATAGAAGACTCAAGATTTGCATTGACTTCTGAGACCTTAACTGCACGTGTTCAAAAGATGATTTCCCATTGCCTCACATTGATGTGCTAATTGATATCTCCGCCGGGTATGAAACCCACTCCTTCATGGATGGCTTCTCGGGGTATAATCAAATCAAACTAGTTGAGGAGGGCCAAGAGATAACGTCATTCACTACACCCTAGGGCACATATTGCTATGTGGTCATGCCATTTGGACTCAAAAATGCTAGAGCTACTTACCAAAGAGCTGCGATGGCCATCATTCATGAGATGATTCACATCTATACTGAGGTGTATGTGGATGACTTGGTGGTTAAATCTAAAGCTTTGGCTGACCATTCTAGGGTTCTAACTAAGGTATTGCAAAGATCAAGGGAATTTCAACTGAAAATGAACTCCAAGAAATGTGTGTTTGGTGTGTCATTAGGTAAACTCCTCAGGTTCAATGTGAGAAAAAGCGGTATCGAGATTGATCCCAATAAGGCGAAGGTAATAAAGGAAATGCCACCTCCTAAGAATTTGAACAAAGTTCAAAGATTAATTGGGAGGTTGCAATTTATTCTCTAGTTTGTCTCCCAACATTCACAGAGTTGTAGACCATTCTACAACCTAACTAAACCGGGAGCCAAATTCCATTCGGATGAGAAGTGTCTGGCAGCCTTTGATGGATTAAAGGAGTATTTAGCTAATCCTCCTGTACTAAGACCACTGACTCCAAGCAAAGCACTCATTCTCTATGTTTCTATCCTAGAAGACTCTGTCGGAGCCGTCCTTGCACAAGTGGATGAAGAAGGCAAAGAGAGGGCAGCTTACTACTTGCCTAAGTTTCTCAACCCCTATGAGTAAAGGTACAAAATCATGGAGAAACCATGTGCCGCTCTTGTCTGGGTAGTGAAGAAATTGAACCACTACTTCCTTACTCATGAAGTCCACCTTATAGCCCTCATGAATCCTTACTGATAGGTTGTCACGTTGGCAAAGCTTCCTCTCTCAGTTCGATATCATCTATATTCAGAAAAAGGCAATCAAAGGCTATGCCATAGCAGAACATTTTGCTTACCACCCTATTCCCCAGTTTGATCCTATCCATTCAGAATTTCTAGATGAGGAACTAATGTCCCTTAACCAATCTGATCCTATGTGGACATTACATTTTGATGGAGCTTTGAATTCTCATGGTAAGGGTATCAGGATTGTTCTCCTATCACCTGAAAGGGTCAACATTCCGTAGACTTTTTAGCTGGCATCCTCTATCACTAATAACATAGCAGAATATGAAGCTCTACTGGTTGGACTTGAGGCTGCACATTTCCAAGGTGTCAACCATTTGAGAATTGTACGTGTTAGTCAATTGATTCTTCACCAAATGCTCACGAAATATCGCACACGTGATCCAAAGCTCAAGCCCTACCAAAAACTCTCCTCAGCTTATGCTAAGCTATTCTCCAAGCTGATTTTTGTCCATGTTCCTCAAAAACAAAATATTCTTGCTGATTCTCTTGCTTCTCTTGCCTCATCTCTAAACTTTCCCCTCAGTAGAAGTTCTAAATATATCCTTATCCATCAGCGTTTCACCCCTGCTACTCTAGATCGTACTTTCCTTAGGGTAAAAGAGAAGATGTGTAGGAAGATAGAGAGAGACAAGAAGAACAATGTAACGACCCTCCTTATACCGGTATGGTTACACCAACACACATCGGTATAATGAACGCCGCTATAGTGGGACATTTACCCAACAAAATCAATAGACTGAAATGTACACAAATATAACACATAACAATAGAAAAGAAAGAGCCAAATGTAATTTCTCATTCCATCATCCACATTCTATTCACAGTCCATATAGAGGAAAAGAAAACTAAACATTTAATAGCTGAGAAATGAAAATACATGTCCACATTATCCACAATTGAATTACAAAGTTTCCTTTATTACATACTATGAAAAGTAAAAGTACAATATTGAGACTCCACAAAGATCTCTACTCCCGCTCCGAGTCGCTCCTAACGATCTCCTCGGAATAAGTGGGAATGTCTGCACCTGTACGCCGAAGTAAGAGTGAGTCCAAAAGAACTCAACAAGTAACATCCACTCACATTACTCATACATACATCATCTGGACTAATTTCTTTCACATATCACATAAATATCACATAAAGCATGGATTTTATAAACTTTTAAAAGTAAACCTAAACATGATTTCTACAACCTATATCACTTGGTACATGTCTTAAAATTTACATATAAGGATTTGAACCTATCACATGCTTTCTACATATTCTTCAACATGCTAAATTATGTCTTATTTAATCATATTCATACTCAAAGCCAATAGCCAATTTAAACATGGAGTTTATACATAATACAAAAGATATTCCTAGCATAAATTTTATAGTCATCTTCACATTTATACACATGAATAGCTTACTGTTTTGATATGGATATTACACATTCATATAAGGAATTATCATTTTTACATGTTGTCCGTTGATTCATATTTCCACATGATCACTTACACAATTGCACATTCGCTTTTCACATAAACACAAGTTCACATTTTTATTATATACCGTGACACATAGCCCAAACCACCTCTAGAAGGACACACACCAATCACATCACACACATCTATCACCTAGGCATTACAGTGATAAATCTTAGTTACTACGCAGAACCAGGAGAAGCACTTTCCACCCTAACCAGGTACTTGTCTGCCTCCAGGATTTAAATCGCAATGCCCGTGGGATATCACACACTATGAACCTTCCCGTGGGGACTTTACCACAATACAGTTCCACAGCCCTCTAAGGTAGCAAGTGTCACGCATTGGCACATTTACACATTTTCTAAGTTTCAACACACACTTAGTGTACTATTTGACCCACATGTTTCATGCTCACACATAAACGCATACTTCATATTTACCAAACATAATACTACTATTTACAGGTTTAACAATTATTAAATCACGCTAACATGCTGTAAACATTAAATTATCATTCTCTAATCGGTCATTACATGATGAATTTACAAAATCAGTAACTATTGTTATTCGATTCCTCTGAAAATTTAACTACAGACCATTGACGGATCTTACGTCACATATGTAAAAGTTCATATTTTTCTGAAATGTCCACTAATTAAGAAAACTCAAACAGTGGTATTATACAAGGTAAAAATAGTCAAATTGGCATGGATTTTCATTGTTCAGACCCACAACTCATTCTACACACTTACTCTAAAGTCCTAAACGTATACAAATTTCTAGGAGTTTAACTATTTTTGTACCATTTATTTGAATTTTGACACTAATAAAACATGCTTACTGTTCTACAGTTCAGAAAATGTAATTAATTGCACAGATATCAGAAAAATCCCAAATTTCTATAGCATGAATTTGAACCCACAACCACTGCACAGAAATTTCATGACAATTAAATCCCACACAGATTGCACAAATGAAATTTTGCAAGATTAAAAACTGTTGGCCAGACATTTCAGAAATTTCTAATGAATAAAGCATATAAAAAAAATCATAAAATTCCAAAACATACTCCTTTAAAGGTATTTACATATCATATAAATTTTACCATATATCCTCATGCGCAAAATCCCGAAAATTAGGTCATATAGGTCAGACATGCACACTGTTGCTGTCTGGTAAACTTGACGACATAAAGGTGGTCGTCTATCAGGTTAACGGCAACATAGGTCGTCACCAACTCAAGATCTTAACGGCAAGAGATCTCGTCGTTATGTTCCTGTCTGTGCAAAACAAAGGCAGAACTCAAGAACTTGGTGAAATTGGGGATCTAGGACTCGAATAAAAATCCGTAAAAATTCTTAGGACTTACTAGACGCGTGTATGGGTGATGTGAATAGGTTACTTGCCTTTTAGAAAATCTACAAAAAGGGATTTGGGTCGATGAAGCTCCCCTCGGCTAGAGCCAAAGAGCCTCCAAACTCCTCCAAATGCTGGTTCTGTGTTGACCTTCGCTGCACACCAGCGTGGGGAAGATGTCCTCGCATGTACAGACTCCTCTCCAGTCGTTGTAGAACATCGGAAAAGTCTTCAATCACCGGATCCACGGTCCAAAGTTCAGGGTTTGCACAGAGAAACTAGGTTTTCTCAAGAGAGCAAAAGGGACCCTATATTAACGAAGGGAGGGGTTTTATAAGGTCAAGGGTTCGGGGAGTTGATAAGGTAGGGGTTGTAGCCGTTGCACGACGGTTTCTAAAACAGAGAGCAAAGAAATCGCGAGCATTTCTGGATCTGAAGTGCAACAGATCTGGGGAAGTTGACGTCCAGATCCTTGGCCGTCTGACTAGGGTTAGCGTCCATCGATGTGGCCGCTTACTTCCTCTTAACGTCAACTTATGTTGACGCCAACAAATCGTCAAGACAGAACTTAAAGTACATAAAACTTTAGACATATACATATACCATACAACTATAGATGAAATTTACAATGCATACCCTAAATAATACTTATTCATGCAATGTAATTAAATAAATAATGTGCACAATACAAATATACATCATATATACATATATACATAAGCAATCACCCAAGATGAAAATCAAGGGCCTTACACCCTCTCCCCCTTAAAGAAACTTCGTCCTCGAAGTTAGACCTACGCTACTAAATTAATTGAGGATATTTCTTCTTCAGTGCATCCTCAAGCTCCAAGTAGCCTCCTCTCATGAGAAGTTACGACATAAGACTTTCACCGACGCAATACTCTTGTTCCGGAGATGCTGAACCTTCTGGTCAAGAATAGTTACTGGTTGCTCCACATAAGAAAGATCTGGCTGGATCTCCACTGGCTCGTGGCTAATAACGTGAGATGGATCTCTAACATACCTTCTGAGCATAGATACATGGAAAACAGGATGAACACTAGCTAAAGATGGGGATAAAGCTAGCTCATAAGCCGCGTTGCCCAATCATCTGAGAATCTCATACGGCCAATGAATCTAGGACTTAACTTGCTATGCCTGCCAAATCTAACTACACAATGAGTAGGCAAAATCATTATAAAGACATGCTCACCTGCCTCGAACTCCAAATCTTTCCTCCTGTTGTCGGCATAACTCTTCTGCCTATCTTGTGCCGCAACAAGCCTCTTCCTAATCAAGTGGACTTTATCCGAAGTCTCCTGAACTAACTCTCGACCAATCAGCTGCCTATCGCCTGTTTCCTCCCAACATAAAGGAGATCTACAAGGCCTACCATACAACGCCTCAAATGGAGCCATACCAATACTCACATGAAAATTGTTGTTGTATGCGAACTCCACTAGAGGTAAATGGCGCTCCCAATCATCCTTCCAATCTAGTACACACGCCCTCAACATATCCTCGAGCGTCTGGATAGTCCTCTCGGACTGTCCATCTGTGTGGGGATGAAATGCCGAACTGAGCTTCAATTCAGAACCTAACGCATCTTGAAGACTGTTCCATAACCTCAAAGTAAATCTCGGATCTCGATCCGAAATGATCGACTTTGGCACACCATGGAATCTAATAATGCTACTAATATACAATCTAGCTAAACTCTCTACTGACTAGTTCTTCTTCATGGGCAAGAAATACGCAGCCTTCGAGAATCTATCTATCACTACCCAAATCGAGTCATTACCCCGTCTAGATCAAGGCAAACCTGTAACAAAATCCATAGTGACAGCTTCCCACTTCCATACTAGGATCTCCATCTTTTGCATAAGACCAGATGGTCGCTGCCGCTCGACCTTCACTTGCTGGCAAACTAGACATCTAGACACATACTCTGCTACATCCTTCTTCATGCCAGACCACCAAAAAGATCACTTCAAATCCTGGTACATCTTAGAGTTACCCGGATGAATAGAGAATATAGACCTATGAGCCTCCGCAAAACATGCTCATGAACATCTACAATGTCTGGAACACAGACACGGTGATGGAATCTAATCACGCCATCCTCATCAAAAGCAATGCCCACCTTGCCCACTAACTCTTGGAGTGTAGGGTCAGCCTTCCGCTGCTCGATCACCTCATCCAACACCAAAGACCTAATGACAACTGAGCTACGAAAGCCTGGCACAATGATGGCTCTAACTCAGTCATCGCACATGCTGCATCCTCCAACATCTTCCAATCCTGTTGTAGAGACGACCTGTTCCTACTAAGGGCATCCGCTATGACATTTGCCTTTCCAGGATGATACTGGAGGTCGAAGTCATAGTCCTTCAGGAACTCAATCCATCTTCTCCACCTCAGGTTTAATTCCTTTTGGGAGAAAAGATATTTCAGACTATTGTGGTCAGTGAACACCTCAAATCTGACACCATAGAGGTAGTGTCTCCAGATCTTCAGTGCATGAACCACTGCCGCAAGCTCAAGATCATGAGTCAGATAGTTTCGCTCATGCTCCTTCAATTGGCGAGAAGCATACGCTACTACCCTTCCTTACTGCATCAATACACAGCTAAGGTCAATTCAAGATGCATCCGTGTAGATAGAAAAACCCTCTACACCGCTCGGCAAAACTAACACAGGAGCCCATGTGAGCTTAGTCTTCAATAATTGAAAACTACTCTCACACTCCTCTGACCAGACAAACTTTACTCCCTTCCTGGTTAGCTGAGTCAACGGTGCGGAGATGGATGAAAATCCCTCAATGAATCGCCGATAATAACCCGCCAAACTAAGAAAACTCCTAATCTCCGAAGGAGTCTTGGGAATCTCGCAATCCATAACAGCTTGGACCTTTGCTGGATCCACTGCTACACCAGCACCGGAGATAACATGCCCAAGGAAATCAATCTCGCGCAACCAAAAATCGCACTTGCTGAACTT
The DNA here is from genome assembly GCA_014218235.1 of Colocasia esculenta. Classification (NCBI taxonomy): domain Eukaryota; kingdom Viridiplantae; phylum Streptophyta; class Magnoliopsida; order Alismatales; family Araceae; genus Colocasia; species Colocasia esculenta. Next base: position 133,435,884 of record CM024754.1, read on the forward strand.
TGCATACAGCTTGTGCTCACAGAGAACTTCCAACACTACCCTCAAATGTTGACGATGTGTGGCCTATCCGGAGAGTAGACCAACACCATCAATGAAAACTACGACGAAACTATCTTGGTATGGTCTAAACACCCTGTTCATGAGATCCATGAACGTTGCAGGGGCGTTGGTCAGACCAAAAGGAAGGACCAGAAACTCATAATGTCCATAACGGTTCTAAAAGCCGTCTTGGACACATCCTCACTCATAAACTTCAACTGATGATAACCAGACCACAAATCAATCTTAGAATAGACTGATGCATCTTGCAGCTGGTCAAACAAATCACCAATCCGAGGGAAGGGATACCTATTCTTCACCATCACTTGGTTTAGCTTTCTATAATCGATGCATAGCCTAAGTGACCCATCCTTCTTCTTCACGAATAAGACAGGTGTGCCCCAAGGGGAAATGCTAGGGCGAATGAATCCCTTATCTAACAAATCTTGCAACTGCTTCCTTAGTTCAGCTAATTCTGCAGGTGCCATCTGATAAGGTGCCTTCGAGATAGGAGAGGTGCCTGGAAGCAACTCTAGAGTGAACTCTACCTCTCTAGCCAGTGGCAAACTAGATAAGTCATCGGGAAAGACATCTGGAAACTCCCGCACCACATCTAACTCTGCAAGAGTAGGCGACTCATCAACTTTGGGTATTAACACCACGCTGGCAAGAAAAGCATCACAGCCCTTGTTCACCATTCTCATCGCCTTCATGGCAGAGATGACAAACTTTCCCGCTAAGTTCCTTGGCAATGAGAAAACTCGTCCTCACCAGGAATGCCGAAAACGATCTTCTTCCCACGACAATCTAATAATGTATAGTGCTCCTCTAGCCAATCCAGACTAAGAATAGCATTGTAGTCCTTTATCTATAGCAAGAAGAAACATCCTTCTAGGACTCTATCCTCAATGCACACTGGTAAAGACGGAATACACTACCTAGTCGAAACCATACCTGCGGGTGTGTGCATAGACAAAGGGACCTCTAACTCCTCAGACTCTAGTCCTGACTCTAAGGCTAACTACCTAGCAAAGCGCTCGGAAATGAACGAGTGAGTAGCACCTGTATCGAACAAAACCTGAGCGTTCACACCCATGAAAAAACCGTACCTTCGGTGACATGCTCTGCATGCTCGGTGTCCTCACGAGCTAACGCAAACACTCGAGCTGGGGCTCGAGGTCTCCCTGGTCGTCCTGTCGCTGGCGCTGCTACTGCTGCTCCCGCACTTCAAGCACTTTCCCACCAACTTCCAACATTCCGTACCACCATGTGCCCTCCCGCAATGAGGACACTCCTTCTTGCCACTGGGGGATTGCTGAGAAGATACCTGACGACTTCCCGATGCCGCGTGATACTGCGGTGGCTGATGTGCCACCTTCTTTCTCTCCTACCTCTGGAACGGAGCTGCTGCTGCCTCTTCTGCGAAGCCTTCTTCTCCTCAAGATACTGCTCCATCTCTCCTTCCTGCCGACAAGCCGCGCTAAGAGCCTCATCGAGGTTACGATGGTCAAATGCCACCAACCTCGTCCTCAGTGATGGCCTTAGACCCATTACGAACTTCTTCACCTTCCTGCGCTCATCAGTCACAATATGGGGTGCATATTTGGATAGCTCGTCAAACCTGGCCTCGTACTCCAGTACGGTCATGGAGCCCTGAGTCAACGAGAGGAACTCCTACTCCATCTTGTCCTGGATGTGCTCCGGAACAAACTTGGCTCGGAAGAGCCTCACGAACTCGTCCCAACCAACCTCCACAGCACCATCCTCGAACCGAGTACGTAGCATCGAGACCACCACACGTCGGCTCGCTCTTGCTAAAAACACCCATAAGGAATAAGGAACAAACCAACATAATCTATACTTAAATAAATAACCACCGAATTAATTTACACATACTTGTAGCATATAGGTGGCTAAAGTGACTTTGTCATCCTCAACGCACCTAATAGCCCGGAAGATCTTCTTGATCTCCCTCATCCAGCTCTCAGAAAGTAACGGGTCTCTCTCCCCCTAAAAGAGGGTGGCGACATCCTCTTCAACTGTTCCATGATGGAAGGTCCACTATGGTCCTAAGCCTATGGAACTGGCACCTGAGCCTGCTGAGCCTCCAGCTGAGCCTGGAGTGCAGCCTAGGTGTGGGCCTGCATTTGCATGGCCTGCACTAAACCCTGCATGAAGACTCCATAATCTACCGGTGGCAGTGGGGGAAGCACAGGACCCTGGGGTGCTGGGGCCTACTGCTCACCCTGATCCTCACGCCAAGGCTCATCTCTCCTCTGCTCACCCTCACGAGCAGGAACACCATGCCTACCATGTGAAGCCATACCCTGCAAAATGATTTAATCACAATTTAGAACTAGACTATCTAATTTCTAACTATTTATATGTGGACAATCTACATAGACTTAGCATATAATGAAGATGATGGTACATGCATATTTATGTACAATTTCAGCCTGTAGCTCTGATACCAATCTCTATAACGACCCTCCTTATACCGGTACGGTTACACCAACCCACATCGGTATAATGAACGCCACTACAATGGGACATTTACCCAACAAAATCAATAGACTGAAATGTACACAATTATAACACATAACAGAGGAAAAGAAAGAGTCAAATGTAATTTCTCATTCCATCATCCACATTCTATTCACAGTCCATATAGAGGAAAGAAACTAAATATTTAATAGATGAGAAATGAAAATACATTATCCACATTGTCCATAATTGAATTACAAAGTTTCCTTTATTACATACTATGAAAAGTAAAAGTACAATACTGAGACTCCACAAAGATCTCCTACTCCTGCTCCGAGTCGCTCCTAACGATCTCCTCGGAAGAAGTGGGAATGTCTGCACCTATACGCCGAAGCAAGAGTGAGTCCAAAAGAACTCAACAAGTAACATCCGCTCACATTACTCATACACACATCATCATGACTAATTTCTTTCACATATCACATATATCACATAAAGCATGGATTTGATAAACTTTTAAAAGTAAATCTAAACATGATTTCTACAACCTATATCACATGGTACATGTCTTAAAATTTACTTATATGGATTTGAACCTATCACATGCTTTCTACATATTTTTCAACATGCTAAACTAAGTCTTACTTAATCATATTCATACTCAAAGCCAATAACTAATTTAAACATGGAGTTTATACATAATACAAAAGATATTCTTGGCATAAATTTTATAGTCATCTTCACATTTATACACATGAATAGCTTACTGTTTTGATATGGATATGACACATTCATATAAGGAATTATCATTTTTACATGTTGTCCCGTTGATTCATATTTCCACATGATCACTTACACAATTACACAATTTGCACATTCGCTTTTCACATAAACACAAGTTCACATTTTTATTATATGCCTTGACACATAGCCCAAACCACCTCTAGAAGAACACACACCAATCACATCACACACATCTATCACCTAGGCATTACAGTGATAAATCTTAGTTACTGCACAGAACCGGGAGAAGCACTCTCCACCCTAGCCAGCGGTACTTGTCCGCCTCCAGATTTAAATCCCAATGCCTGTGGGATATCACACACTATGAACCGTCCCGTGGGGACTTTACCACAGTACAGTTCCACAGCCCTCTAAGAAAGCAGTGTCACCCATTGGCACATTTACACATTTTCTAAGTTTCAACACACACTTAGTGTACTATTTGACCCACATGTTTCATGCTCACACATAAGCGCATACTTCAGATTTACCTAACATAATACTATTGTTTACAGTTTAACAATTATTAAATCATGCTAACATGCTGTAAACATTAACTTATCATGCTCTAATCGGTCATTACACGATGAATTTACAAAATTAGTAACGGTTGTTATTCAATTCCTCTGAAAATTTAACTACAGACCATTGACGGATCATACATCACATATGTAAAAGTTCATATTTTTCTGAAATGTCCACTAATTAAGAAAACTCAAACAGTGGTATTATACAAGGTAAAAATAGTCAAATTGGCATGGATTTTCATTGTTCAGACCCACAACTCATTCTACACACTTACTCTGAAAGTCCTAAATGTATACAAATTTCTAGGAATTTAACTATTTTTATACCATTTATTTGAATTTTGACACTAATAAAACATGCTTACTGCTCTACAGTTCAGAAAATGTAATTAATTGCACAGATATCAGAAAAATCCCAAATTTCTATAGCATGAATTTGAACCCACAACCACTGCACAGAAATTTCATGATAATTAAATCCCACACAGATTGCATAAAATTTTTTTTGCAAGATTAAAAACCCGTTGGCCAGACATTTCAGAGATTTCTAATAAATAAAGCATTCGACAAAAATTCATAAAATTCCAAAACATACTCCTTTAAATGTATTTACATATCATATAAATTTTACCATATATCCTCATGCACAAAATCATAAAAATTAGGTCATATAGGTTAGACATGCACACTGTTGTAGTCTGGCAAACTTGGTGGCATAAAGGTGGCTGTCTATCAGGTTAACGACAATATAGGTTGCCGCCAACTCAAGATCTTAACGGCAAGAGATCCCGTCGTTAAGTTCTTGTCTGTGCAAAACACAGACATAACACAAAAACTTGGTGAAATTGGGGATCCAAGACTCGAATAAAATCGGTAAAAAATCCTGGGAATTACTAGACGCATGTACGGGTGATGTGAATGTGTTACTTGCCTTTTAGAAAATCTATAAAAAGGAATTTTGGTCGATGAAGCTCCCGTCGGCCAGAGCCAAAAAGCCTCCAAACTCCTCCAAATCCAAGTTCTGTGTTGACCTCCGCTGCACACCAGCGTAGGGAAGACGACCTCGCATGTACAGACTCCTCTCCAGTCGTTGTAGAATGTCGGAAGAAATCTCCAATCACCGGATCCACGGGTCCAAAGTTCATGGTTCGCACAAAGAAACTAGGGTTTTCTCAAGAGAGCAAAAGGGACCCTATATTAATGAAGGGAGGGGTTTTATAAGGTCAAGGGTTCGGGGCTTGATAAGGTAGGGGTTGTAGCCATTGGCCGACAGTTTCTAAAACAGAGAGCGAAGAAATCGCGGGCGTTTTCGGATCTTAAGCGCAACATATCTGGGGAAGTTGATGTCCACATCCTTGGCTGTCTGACTGGGGTTAGCGTCCATCGATGTGGCCGCTTACTTCCTCTTAACGTCAACTTATGTTGACGCCAACAAGTCGTCAAGACAGAACTTATAGTACAGAAAACTTTAGACATATACATATACCATACAACTATACATGAAATTTACAATGCATACCCTAAATAATACTTATTCATGCAATGTAATTAAATAAATAATGCGCACAATACAAATATACATCATATATACATATATACATAAGCAATCACCCAAAATGAAAATCAAGGGCCTTACAAACAAAATCATGCTACTGGAGTTAGAAGAAGAATTGGATGATGAGGAGAAACATAAGTATTGTTCTTACCCTGAGGAAGCCACTACTAAAGAAAAGAGAACGATAATGAGAATGTCCTAGAAGTACACTATGGTTGGAAATGCACTTTATAGAAGAGGTCTTACTATAGTTTTACTAAAATGTCTGGATGATGATGAAATTTGAACTGTTGTTGAGGAAGCTCACTCAGGTGTGTGTGGGGGTCATGTAAATAGCCAAATGCTTGCCAAGAAAATTCTTAGGCAAGGCTTTTACTAGCCCACTCTTGAGGAGGATTGTTCTATCTATGTCCATCAGTGTGTTAAGTGTCAACTGCACACTGATGAAATCCATTTTCCATCCTCCTCACTCCACCCTATGTCCTCCCCATTGCCTTTTTCTATGTGGGCCTTCGACATTATTTGTAAGGTCTCGGGTCTTTGCGGATCCTTATTGGGTCTTGTAGAGGTTCTGTGTGGTTGACGACCAGACTACTGTCGTTGACTTGGGTTGACGGCCTGGGGCTAGTCGTTGACTTGGTGTTGGCGTCCAGCGAGGTGGACGTTGGTGTTGAACTCAACGACAAGCGATGTGGACGTCAAGCCTTTGGCGGTTCAGTAGGCGACTAGTGATGTTGACGTCAACTGGTCGGACCTGTTGAAATAGGGTAGCCCGAGAGCAGAACCCATTCTTCTCTTCTCCTCTCCTTCCCTCCACCTTTGCCTTTCTCTTTTTCCTCAGCTTCTGATGGTTGATGGGAGCTCGTGGGAAGGCCCTGGATCGCGTGGTGGTGCTTGATCGGGCGGGAAACGCGAGGAATTGGTGCGATTCGCGCGGACTCTTTGGGGGGTTCCGGCGCGATTAGTGGCTGTTTGGGGGTTTATAAAGCGTTCTGAGGTAGGGACTTAACTCCTATAACCCTCCTTAACAAACCAGCATGCTAATTTGTGTGAATCAGTGTGCAAATCGTGGTTTAGGGTTGGGTTATAGCATGCCGGGATTTTTGGGTGTTTTGAGTGATTCAAGAGCTGAATCACTTTTTTCTGAAGTTCTGTTAGTATAAATTGATGAGAGGAAGTATTTCCCTCCATCAGTCGGAGTTCTGTTGGTGATTCTACCCAATTGAACTGATTCGGCTCAGTTCTGGGTTTAGGGACTGAAGAGCTTAACGTCCACATCTGTTGACGTTGAGATCTTCAGGGGTGATATAAACGACAAGGTCGATTTCCGTTGAGTCAGGGTTAACGACATGATGAGTGTCGTTTACTTCATTTTGGCGGAATCGATATGGCCGTTAATATCCTGTGTCCCAGCAGGCTTGAGTTTTGTGTTTGGAGGCGATTGACATGTGATGTCCGCCCTGATAACACATGTGGGCCAGGCTTAGAGTGTGACTCTGCCTATGCATATGAGTAACTAGTTGTGACATGAGTGTTCACTTACTGTACGGAGTTTCAGGCGTTGAGTGTGTTCCGTCTGTTGTACGCGCGTTGCGTTACCGCGTGCCCGTTTCTGTTATGTTACGTAGGCGTGGGTGCGACTCCGTCTAGACGACTAGCCTGTGGTTGTCCTCCGCTAGTGAGCCAGGACGCCGAGTGCGACTCTGTCCTGTGCGGACTCCTTGTGGTGGTTTTGAGCCGGTCTCCGTGAAGCCCCTTCTCTACCGCTAGGGCAAGCGTAGGGGAAAAAACGATCGTGGACCAGACGCGAGAGAGAGCGTCTCTAGTGTGCACACGTGGCTGGGGTTGAGAGCCTCTGTCGTGATGGGACGCCGAGCCACAGACCCTAGCTGAGTCCTACTTGCTGTGTGTGTGTGAGTGTGTGTTACTGAGCCGCGAGGTTTACAGTTTTGTGTTGTGGTGCGACGTGTACTTACTTTCAGTTTTTACTTTCCGCACTTTAGTTCTGTTGCCGGTGGGGTTACTTTTCCCTACTGGGTCTCTTTTCTTGAGACTCACTCCCCTCCCTTTCAGGTGGGTCTTCGTCGACTCCCGTTCCAGGCGAGTCTAGCCACTCCGGTGTTGGTGCTCCTTAGCTGCAGTGAGTAGTACTTTTTGTTGTACTTCTGTACTCTGTACCTTGCTCAGACTCTGAGTTGTACATATTATGTTCATATAGTGGAATTTTACAGCTTTACATGGTGTGTATCTTCTTACATATAGTCTCCTCGACTTCACTTCCTACCCTTCCGAGCTTGTCTCGTGGGTTAGCGGGTCAGAATTCGGGTTACTGGTTGTTACTGGTAATGCGGATTCTGGGTCGTTACAGTTTGATATCAGAGCCTGGTCTGATGAGATATATATATAAGGAAATACCCATCATGTAGACTCAGAGCATAAAGAGTACAGCTGCAGCTATTTAGCCCGGAGTTAGTTAGTGTATTTATGTGTGTATTTTTGCTCTGTGTATAGTACTATGGCACCTAGGCGACGTCCTAGAGAGGGAGTGGCTGAGCAGGCGACTCGTCAGGAGGCTGGAGACGCCCCGCCACCACAGCAGACGCAGCCTTTGCCACAGGACGCACACAGTGGTATTGCTCCGCCGCCACCTCCACCTCAGGTAGCTCAGGGATTAGACATGACTCGATTTCTTGAGGGGATGGCTCAGTTTGTTGCTCAGCACCGTGATGCGTCGGTACCCCAGGGCGGTACTGGGAAGGTGTTGAGGGAGTTCTTGCAGTTTCAGCCTCCTCAGTTTTTGGGCCAGCCTGATCCAGATGCAGTGCGGGCATGGTTAGATGCAGTGGAGCGGACTTTTCGTTCCATGGAGTGTGTTCCCGAGGAGCGAGTGCTGCTAGCCAGTTATCAGTTGCAGGCGCAGGCGTTGACTTGGTGGTCCTCTGAGTGGGAGACTACTTTTCAGTCTCGTCCACTTAGACAGATTCCGTGGCAGGAGTTTGTCGTTTCTTTTGAGAGAGCCTTCTGTCCTACTTACGTCCGGACGGAGAGGTTGTACCAGTTTCTGGACTTGCAGCAGAGGGACTTTACTGTAGTGCAGTACAGGGCCAGATTTGTAGAGCTAGGGCGTTATGCTCCGCAGATTATGGCAGATGAGGGTCTGAGGACTCAGCAGTTTGTGAGGGGCTTGAGGCCAGAGCTCAGGTAGGCGCTGATAGTTGCTCGTGTCACAGACTTGGATGCGGCCTATCAGACAGCGACAGCGTTGGAGGCAGACACCTTGCGGACTCGTGCTCGGAGTGCAGAGGTTCAGACGCAGGTAGTTCCTTCTCAGCCTCGACAGCAGCAGGGTAGTGTGCAGACGACCACGAGGACTGCGACTTCCTACGCATCCACTTCTACTGGGATGACGGCGAAGTCGGGATCTCGGAGGAAGTTTCGGCGTGATAGGAGGCAGGCAGAGCAGAGACAGTAGTCGGTTGGGAGTGTTCAGCAGCCGACAGGTCAGCCTTCGCACAGGTACAACATACTTTTACTGGTCAGTGTTACCGGTGTGACCAGATGGGTCATATGGCGCGAGATTGTCCTTTGTTACCTCGTGTGCCGCAGCAGCAGACCCAGTCACAGCCCCGAGTGGAGCAGCAGCAGGCACCTGTGCAGCAGCGTCAGTAGACCGGAGGTTCTGGTGGGTCGAGAGGTAGAGGTCGTGTTACTCACTTGACCCGTGCAGACGCGGAGGCAGCTCACCTAGTGGAAGGTACTGTTACAGTTTTTGGTTGTACAGCTAGAGTTTTGTTTGATTCCGGTGCCTCTCACTCTTTTGTGTCTGAGGAGTTTTTAGACTCCCTTGGAGAGTTGAGTTCGGGAGAGTCTGTTGAGCTAGCAGTAGAGTTGCCGACAGGGGACTTTGTCCTTACGTCCTACTATCTTGAGGAGGTACCTGTGCAGTTGCAGGATCAGTGGTTGTCAGGTCATCTGTTTGCTTTGCAGTTACATGACTATGATGTGATTTTGGGTATGGACTGGTTAGAGTGGTATGGTGCAGTTATGGATTGCCAGAAGAAGAGGGTGCACTTGCGGATACCTGGGGAAGCGGCGTTCTACTTCCAGGGTATCGTACCTCTTACTTCTCGCTTTTTAGTTTCTGCTTTGAGGGCAGGGAGGTTACTTGCTTCTGGTTGTCAGGGTTTCCTAGTTTCTGCAGTGACTCTTGACCAGATTGCCTCGGGAGTGGGAGACATTCCGTAGTGTGTGAGTTTCCGGATGTTTTTCCGGAAGAGTTGCCTGGTCTACCGCCAGAGAGAGAGATTGAGTTTACTGTAGAGTTGGTTCCTGGCACTGTACCTTTTGCTCAGGCACCGTACCGTATGGCACCAGCAGAGTTGAGGGAGTTGAAGAGGCAGCTTGAGGAGTTGTTGGAGAAGGGCTATATTCGTCCTAGCTTTTCTCCGTGGGGTCACCTGTTTTGTTTGTCCGGAAGAAGGATGGTAGCCTGAGATTGTGTATCGATTATAGGAAGCTAAATCAAGTGACCATCAAGAATAGGTATCCTTTGCCTAGGATTGATGATCTCTTTGATCAGCTTCAGTCTGCTCATGTCTTTTCGAAGATTGACTTGAGGTCGGGCTACTATCAGTTGCGATTAGAGATTCTGACATTGAGAGGACTGCTTTTCGGACCAGATATGGACACTTTGAGTTTTTGGTGATGCCGTTTGGGCTCACCAATGCTCCAGCGGCCTTCATGGATCTGATACCGGGTGTTCCACCAGTTCTTGGACCGGTTTGTCGTAGTGTTTGTTGACGACATTCTGGTGTACTCCGTTTCGGAGGAGGAGCACGCCGAGCACCTGAGGATCGTGTTGCAGAACTTTGCGAGAGCACCAGTTGTATGCCAAACTTAGTAAGTGTGAGTTTTGGCTACAACAGGTTCACTTTCTAGGGCACGTGATCTCAGGTGAGGGAGTTTCTGTGGATCCAGCGAAGGTTGAGGCAGTTTTGCAGTGGGAGAGTCCCAGATCTGTGTCTGAGATTCGTAGCTTTCTGGGTTTGGCAAGTTACTACCGCAGGTTTGTTCGAGATTTTTCTCAGGTTGCTGCACCCTTGACTCGGTTGACGAGAAAGGGAGTTCCGTTTGTGTGGTCAGAGCAGTGTGAGCAGAGCTTCATAGAGTGAAGCGACTGCTTACGTCAGCGCCAGTTCTTGCCTTACCTTCAGGTGAGGAGGGTTTTGAGGTTTGCACAGATGCTTCAGGTGTTGGTTTGGGTGCGTTTTGATGCAGCAAGGCCGGGTGGTGGCTTATGCGTCTCGCCAGCTTAAGCCCCACGAGGAGAGTTACCCGGCCCACGACTTAGAGCTTGCAGCTGTGGTGTTTGCTTTGCGGATTTGGCGTCTTTACCTGTACAGAGTGGGTTTTGTAGTCCGTACCGACCACCAGAGTTTGAGATATGTGTTTTCTCAGAGGGATCTGAATATGAGGCAGCGTCGATGGATGGAATATCTGAAAGACTATGATTTCAGCATTGAGTATAAGCCTGGAAAGGCGAATGTGGTTGCAGATGCCTTGAGTAGGAAAGCACAGATGGGTCATCTGATGCTTAGAGAGTGGCAGTTGTGGCAGTCTGCGACAGAGGGATCTTTCAGAGTTTCGTCCAGTCGTCGTCTGTGTGTGTTTGGCAGTTTGTTAGCGGCTCCCGCCATTGTGAGACAGGTTGCTGAGGCTCAGCAGGCAGATCCCGAGTTGCACAGTGTGTTGCTTCTTCCAGAGGTTAAGCTTTGCGAGGACGGAACTGTTAGGTTCCGAGATAGACTCTATGTTCTTGTTGAGGAGTCTATCAGGAGAGTTGTGTTGCAGGAGGCACATGGTTACAGGTACTCGATTCATCCAGGGTCGACCAAGATGTATCACAGGTTGAGACGTCAGTTTTGGTGGCCTGGGATGAAGAGAGACATAGCGGCTTTTGTTGCTAGGTGTTTGGTCTGTCAGCAGGTGAAGGCCGAACATCAGCGTCCAGGAGGACTTGTGCAGCCGTTAGAGATTCCGATGTGGAAATGGGACCATGTGACGACTGACTTTGTTTGTGGTTTGCCGAGGACAGCTGGAGGTTTTGACAGCATTTGGGTTCTTGTGGACAGATTGACGAAGACTGCCAGATTCTTGCCTGTCAGGACTAGTTGGGGTGTGAGTAGGTTGGCCGCGTTGTACGTAGAGCGGATTGTTCCTTTGCACGGAGTGCCGATCTCTATTGTGTCAGATAGGGATCCTCGCTTCACTTCTGGATCCTCGCTTCACTTCTGGGTTCTGGCAGTTTCCAGAGAGCTTTGGGGACAGAGTTGGCTTTTAGTTCCGCCTACCACCCTCAGTCAGACGGTCAGTCAGAGTGGACTATCCAGACTTTGGAGGACATGCTTAGAGCTTGCTGTCTGGAGTGGCAGGGGTCGTGGACAGCTCACTTGCCGTTAGTCGAGTTCACATATAATAATAGCTATCACTCCAGTATCGGTTTGGCACCATATGAGGCTTTGTACGGACGACCGTCGCACTCCTCTTGACTGGTTCGAGGTTGGCGAACGGGTTGTCACAGGGCCAGAGTTGGTTCAGCAGGCAGTTGAGGTAGTTCAGCTTGTGAGGCAGAGGCTTCAGTCAGCTCAGAGTCGGCAGAGGAGTTATGCAGATCAACGCAGACGACCGCTCGAGTTGCAGGTAGGGGACCAGGTGTTTGTCCGTGTGTCTCCTATGAAAGGGGTCGTGTGGTTTGGTAGGCGTGGAAAGTTGAGTCCTCACTTTATTGAACCTCTCACCATTTCTGAGCGTGTCGGAGGTTTGGCGTATAGACTTGAGCTTCCGTCAGAGTTGGCAGTAGTCCACGATGTGTTTCACGTGTCGATGCTTCGGAGGTACCTTTCTGACGAGTCTCACATTCTGCAGAGTGCAGAGTGGTCTGAGGTGACTCCAGTGTTGACTGTACCAGAGTTTCCGTTGCACATTGAGGATCGCCGAGTTCAGAGGTTGAGGAATAAGGCAATTCCTTTAGTTCGTGTTGCGTGGCAGCGGCACTCCGGTGGTGAGTCGACATGGGAGCGAGAGGATGAAATGCACGAGCAGTTTCCGTACCTCTTTGGTGAGTCTACTTTCCTTGTGTTATTTGAATTTTGAGGGCAAAATTCCTTAATGGGGGAGGGCTGTAAGGTCTCGGGTCTTTGCGGATCCTTATTGGGTATTGTAGAGGTTCTGTGTGGTTGACGACCAGACTACTGTCGTTGACTTGGGGTTGACGGCCTGGGGCTAGCCGTTGACTTGGTGTTGGCGTCCAGCGAGGTGGACGTTGGGTGTTGAACTCAACGACAAGCGATGTGGACGTCAAGCCTTTGGCGGTTCAGTAGGCGACTAGTGATGTTGACGTCAACTGGTCGGACCTGTTGAAATAGGGTAGCCCGAGAGCAGAACCCATTCTTCTCTTCTCCTCTCCTTCCCTCCACCTTTGCCTTTCTCTTTTTCCTCAGCTTCTGATGGTTGATGGGAGCTCGTGGGAAGGCCCTGGATCGCGTGGTGGTGCTTGATCGGGTGGGAAACGCGAGGAATTGGTGCGATTCACGCGGAGTCTTTGGGGGCTTCCGGCGCGATTAGTGGCTGTTTGGGGGTTTATAAAGCGTTTTGAGGTAAGGACTTAAGTCCTATAACCCTCCTTAATAAACTAGCATGCTAATTTGTGTGAATCGGTGTGCAAATTGTGGTTTAGGGTTGGGTTATAGCATGCCGGATTTTTGGGTGTTTTGAGTGATTCCAGAGTTGAATCACTTGTTTCTGAAGTTCTGTTAGTATAAATTGATGAGAGGAAGTATTTCCCTCCATCAGTCGGAGTTCTGTTGGGTGATTCTACCCAATTGAACTGATTCGGCTCAGTTATGGGTTTAGGGGACTGAAGAGCTTAACGTCCACATCTGTTGACGTTGAGATCTTCAGGGGTGATATAAACGACAAGGTCGATTGCCGTTGAGTCAGGGTTAACGACATGATGAGTGTCGTTTACTTCATTTTGGCGGCAATCGATATGGCCGTTAATATCCTGTGTCCCAGCAGGCTTGAGTTTTATGTTTGGAGGCGAATGACATGTGATGTCCGCCCTGATAACACATGTGGGCCAGGCTTAGAGTGTGACTCTGCCTATGCATATGAGTAACTAGTTGTGACATGAGTGTTCACTTACTATACGGAGTTTCAGGCGTTGAGTGTGTTCTGTCTGTTGTACGCGAGTTGCGTTACCGCGTGCCCATTTCTGTTGTGTTACCTAGGCGTGGGTGCGACTCCGTCTAGACGACTAGCGTGTGGTTGTCCTCCGCTAGTGAGCCAGGACACCGAGTGCGACTCTGTCCTGTGTGTACTCCTTGTGGTGGTTTTGAGCCGGTCTCCGTGGAGCCCCTTCTCTACCGCTAGGGTCAAGCGTAGGGGAAAAACCGGTTGTGGACCAGACGCGAGAGAGAGCGTCTGTAGTGTGCACACGTGGCTGGGGTTGAGAGCCTCTGTGGTGACGGGATGCCGAGCCACAGACCCTAGCTGAGTCCTACTTGTTGTGTGTGTGTGAGTGTGTGTTACTGAGCCATGAGGTTTACAGTTTTGTGTTGTGGTGCGACGTGTACTTACTTTCAGTTTTTACTTTCCGCACTTTAGTTCTGTTGCCGGTGGGGTTACTTTTCCCTACTAGGTCTCTTTTCTTGAGACTCACTCCCCTCCCTTTCAGGTGGGGTCTTCGTCGACTTCCGTTCCAGGCGAGTCTAGCCACTCCGGTGTTGGTGCTCCTTAGCTGCAGTGAGTAGTACTTTTTGTTGTACTTCTGTACTCTGTACCTTGCTCAGACTCTGAGTTGTACATATTATGTTCATATAGTGGAATTTTACAGCTTTACATGGTGTGTATCTTCTTACATATAGTCTCCTCGGACGTTCACTTCCTACCCTTCCGAGCTTGTCTCGTGGGTTAGCGGGTCAGAATTTGGGTTACTGGTTGTTAATGGTAATGCGGATTCTGGGTCGTTACATTATTGGTCCCCTTGGTGATCCAAACTCCCAAAGTAAGTCAACATCATACATACTAACTGCAATTAAATACTTCAGTAAATAGGCAGAAGCGGATGCTTATGCAGAAGTCAAGGCAACACCACTATGCAAGTTCATCATTAAAAATATCATCATCAGATTCGGCATCCCCAATACCATCGTCGCCGATAATGGGCCTCAATTTATCTCTCAAAGCTTCAAAACCTCTGCCACTGGTATAAAATTGCATTCCATCATTCCTCTCCCTATTATCTGCAAGTCAGTAGCCTATGAGAGGCCACAAATAAAATTTTAATCAAGATCAAAAAGAAGATCTGTGAGGCTAATAAATTCTCGAACTGGCCAGATAAGCTTGTAGAAGCTCAATGGGCCTACTACACTTCAATCCGTACTTCTACAGGGGAAACTCTGTTCACCCTCACTTATGGAATGGAGGTCGTAGTCCCATATGAGATTCTCAACCCCTTACTAAGAGTTCAACTTGACAAGGACTTGTCAATCGATGAGCGTCGCCAGTCGCTCCTTGCATAACTGGAACTCTTAAATGAGAAGCATTTGGCCGCTGTAGAACATTACAAAGCATATCAAAATAGACTCACTCGTTTTTACGAAAAGAAAGTGATTGAGAGAAAATTCAAAGTTAGTGAAATGGTTATAAAAAAAGTCACGTTTTACATGGACCCTAAAAATTAAAACATCATCATTTCTAATTTATTCTTCATTCTTGGGGAGATAACTAGAGGTGTCGACACTTACACACTTACATGTCCCACCCTTGGGATCTAGAAGCACATAATCTAAAGAAGATCAATGGTTAGCTAACAGTCTAGGATATCACCATTTCTTTTCCTTTCGGTCCGCCAATAGGGATGGGAAAATCTGTGGGATTGACCTTTGAACCTATCCGACACTTTAATGGGTAGATGTCATGGCCCAATAGGGGAAAGAAAAAAGAAAACAAGGAAAATCAAAAGTCAAAAGAGCCAAAACAAGACAAACCACAAGTAAAAAGCATGTCAAGAGTAGCAAAGTCCCCATAGAGATTCAAATGAATCTAGTCATAAGCGTGCTATAAAACCCCCCCACAAGCCAAAGACTAAACCCCAATAAGTATAAGGCAGAATAATGAGTGTCTTCCTGGTCACCCAAACCACTGGCAGACCTTCTAAATCACGCATTCCCTTCTCCCTTATTGGTACGTCCCAGGTTTAAGGCAAGGCAACGATCAACTAAAGAGGATGTCGCCAAAAGTAACCTTATATGAAGGCACTTCTTAAGCACGTCTAACCCCTGTTTAACACATTTAAGGGTCACTAATGAATTTTAAATGATAAGTGAGTAATTTATGGGTCTGAGTATCATGTTTTTCCATTTAGAGCAGATCCCCTTCATTCTACATACTTTTTTCAAAGAAGGGACCACATCGGGTTGCAGGTAATTTCAAAATAAAAAAAATGAATATTTTCTAAATCCATTTTTTTTTGAATATTTTAAAAATAAAAAAATGAATATTTTCAAAATCTAAACATAATTGAATATTTTAAAATCTAAAAAATTTGAATATTTCAAAAGCCAATTTTTTTTTGAACATTTCAAAATCCAAAAAAGAAAAAAATATGCCAAAAACCAAAGAAGAAATGATGATTTAATTCCCTTCTCATTTGCATGAATGCATTGAAAGCTTGCCATATTTTTTTCCCTACTAGCATTTGTCTGCCTACTTGTTACATGTTAATTATTTTATTTCATTTATCCCTTATTAGAATAAAGGCTCAACCCCTTGACAAATTATGAAGTTTAGCTCGTTTAGTAGGCAAGGGGCTGAGTTAGAACGGTTAAACTAATCTGTTTGTCAAGTGATTCTCAGGCACAAGAAGGAGAGAGACAAAGCATATCAACTATGTCACGGCCAAAAGAGGGTCAGTCAAAAGTACATCTTATAAAAAGGGCACCCCACTGAGTATACATCATAATAAGGTACAAGTCGTATGTTGGTGGCCTAACTCTTACCACCGTTCTTTGTTGGCCAGTTATGCTGGCTGCTCTTAGTCTCTCCCGGATCCGTTGCTATGCGAGGCGGGGGTGGCCTCATCGACACTCAAGAACCCTCAGACTGCTCACCTCGAGTGTCACGTCCCTCCTAGACATTCCTCTAGTACTCAGAGAAGTCGCAATGAAACTAGCAGAGTAGGCACTGGCTCGCCCCTCCCTCATGGCGTGCTCCCTACCATGCCAGTTGCGGTCCTCTGACTCCCAAAGTAGCCGCTGAAAGACACCTAGGCTGGTGCACACGTCCACCACCAGCTGGGAGAGGTACTCCTGCTCCAGCTTGCACCTGCTGCGCTCACGCTCCCACTTGGCATGGCCACGCTCACGCTCCCTCTACTCCACGGCGAGAAGCACACACAAGTCTGTTGCCTCACGAGGGAGGTCGGAGTCATGCTAGGAGGCCTGGGTCTACATTTCGGACAGCTGCTTGGTCAGGTCCGCCACCTCAGCCCCTGCCAAGGTCACCTTGGTAATGGCGCCCCTAGAGCTCGGCAGTCTACACAAAAGGCAACATCTGTACGTTATAAAGAGATCAATTGCATATGTATATCACTGCTACAACTTACCTATGTAGCAAGGTCATGCTTTGCAACCTCAACACGAACCACGGCCGCCGCCAGCTGCTTCAAGAGGGAGGCTACTCGGGGATCAGTCACGCTCATGCTCATGGAGGCTCCCGTGGGGTCGGTGCACTCCACGGCCACCCGCTCGGCACGGTACACACAAAAAAAGGCAAGTTAGCACATGCAAAGGTAAATCATTCATACCAACCAAAATCGCCAGGGCCTCATATGCCTTGGCCATCTGGGCCTCCATGCTCGCTAGCTAGGCGCGGAGAGTCTCAATCATGTTGTCTCGAGCATCCTACACATGCTTACATTATTAAGTCAAACATGCATACCAACATAGATAAGGCAAGGTTAGAAGTGCATACCCTGGCTGGCCTCATGAGATCCCTATCTCTATACACCTCCCGGCACCACATCAGGTAGCCCTAGTCGTCCCCTGCGTCAAACACCACCTCGGTGCCACCACGCTACCAGTCGGCATACTGGTCAGGGAAACACAAGCACCAGTCTATCCGCTTGGCCTTGCCATGGGTCTTTCTCCAAATTTGTTTTGCCTCCTCAGACCAAATCTGGTTCAGCCCAAAAGTCCTCATAGCCAGCCTCAGGCAGAGAGGCTTGATCTCTTTCAGGCAATGGACCCAAAGGTCCTGCCAAAACAAGGACGACCGCTCTAGACCCAAGGCTGCCCATGGTCGGGCATGCCCAAGAAGGGCTTCCATACAACCTGCACACACACATTGAGGTCATATAGGCATGAAAGGAATGTGATAGAAAGTCTATGTTGGAATGCATACTAGAAGTTCTGGGAAGTCCCTTTTTTTTTTTTTTTTTTGTTAAAACGTGGTCCTTAGGAACTCAGCCAGGAGAGTGCACCCTCCCCCAAAAGGGGAGAATGGTCCCACTCCACCAGCGAGATGCGCTGGGCCAAAATAATATATTGCAAATCAAGGTACAAAAGGAAGCGGCAAACCCCATCAGACCAGTCTAACATTCATAAGACCAGATCTATCAATAAGTAAAGGCCCCTAACAAGAATGAGGAAGACTATGAAGACCCTAAAACACCTCATTACACAATGTTGAAGTAGCATGTTTTTCAAGCTGATCTGTGACCTGATTAGCCTCCCTGTAAACATGATGAATAATTCTAGAATCATCCTACAACAAATTCTTCACAATCCGCCACCATGTGTGGGAATGCTAGGTAGTACAAGACCCATGGTGTAGCGATCTAACCTGAGTTAAGGAGTCAGAATATATAGCCAATAAGCGAACCCCCATGGTATGAGCCAGGTGAATGCCATCACAGAGAGCTCTAGTTTCTGCAATAATACTATTTCCATGACCATAAAAGTGATTAAATGCCACAACAACATTGCCATATCTGTCCCGGATGCACCCACCTCCACCACATAACCCAGGATTGCCTTTGGAGGCCCCATCAACATTTAGGCAGAAATTAGTTATGGGAGGTATCCAGCAAACCAGCTTCCATTGCTTATGATTGACGTTAACATGAAAACCATAACTGAGTAAAATACTTTCTTCGGCCTAAGTAGGGGAGATATTGAAGGAGGTCATAGAAAGAGCAAACCGGATATGCAACTTGATGTTTTTGATAATGTCTCCAGCCCAAGTTTTTTTATTCTCATGTCTATCCAAGCATCTGCTTTTCCATAGTTCCCAAAGCATAAGAAACAAACAATAAATGGAAATAAAGCCAAGAGGAGAATTAGCATTCAACTTCTGGATGAAGTCCCAAATCCTAACCATTATGTTCATGTGCAGATGAACCTTGTTACTGATTAAGGGAAGGAACCACTTCCAAATTTTAAAAGCAACCTCACTATTAATGAACACATGATCTAGATCCTCCAGCTGTGGGGAGATGCAACAATTGCATTTAGAGACGATCGGAATACCACTTTCAGCAATTCTGCCATCAACAGACACCGCCCTATTCAGAACCTTCCAGCAAAACAAGGAGGCCCTAGGGAGGAACAAGTGGTGCCATATCTTCATGATAGCTGGGCGGCGAACACCATTGTGTCTAATTAAATTATAAGTAGACTTGGTAGAGAACTCGCCAGTTCGAGATGCAGTCTAGATGCACTTGTCTTCCTCATTAGATAGGTGTAATCCATTAAATATTCCAGCTGGGAGAACAAGTCGCAAATGATGGGAGACATCGGAGGCAACTTCCTACAATGAGAACCCCAAATCATCCACATGTCCCTAGAGATAATTAGATAGAGGCTGGTCTCCAATCCATATACCTTTAAGAAAATCTATCTTGTCACCCTTGCCATGGAGCCACTGGCTATTGCTCTTGATTAAATCATTGGCCATAATACATATGCGTTTGGGCATACCAGGAATGTGAGTATAGGTATTAGCTTGAAAACGCTTTCTAGCATACCCCGACCATAAAGAAGTACCATGACAGATATTCCAGATTTGCTTCACAGCTAAATCCAATTGAACATGATGAATGTTACGGACCCCTAAACCTCCTTCAACTTTAGGACATTGGATTTTATTCCAGGCTACCTAGTGGCGCCGACGGGAACCATCTATACTATTCCAGAAGAATGCAGCAGAGCACATGTCAATGTAGGAAAGAATAGCCTTGGGGAGACTGGAGGCAGCGGCCAGGTATACAGGGATGGAAGATAAGACCAAGTTTATCAAAGTGATTCTACCGGCTTGAGAAATGAGCTTAGACTTCCAACTACCAAGTTGGTATTAATTTTGTCAATAAGAAACTTATAATCTGAAGTGAGAACTCTCCCAGTTCTCGATGGAATGCCAAGATAATTGAGAGCACCATTTTGTCTCCGGTAACCTATAACATCTTTAATTTTTCGGACAGAAATTGTGGATACTTTGTGAGACACCAGAAAGGAACTTTTACTCGCGTTAATAATTTGACCAGAGGACTGAACATACATGTTAATAAATCGCATGAGCCGCTTCATATTAAGAATACTGCCATTAAGAAAAATGTGTGTGTCATCAGCATAAAGCAAGTGAGAAGGTGGCGGACAACCCCTAGGGCCTGCATAAGGGGTAAGCCGACCGTTTGATACCATGTGTTTTAAACCCCGACTGAGCACTTCTTCCATGATGATGAAGAGAGCAGGAGCAATAGGATCCCCTTGTCTAAGACCTCTTGTCGATTTATAATACCCTGCAGGCAGGCCGTTCACCAACACCGAAAACCAGCAGTTAGAAATCAGCATTCCAATATAAGAAACAAACCTAGATGCTAATCCAAACTTCTTGAGAACAGAAAATAGGAAATCCCTTTCAACACTATCATATGCCTTCCTTATATCCATCTTAATGATAACATTGCCTCCTCTTGCTTTTCTGTCAACATCCCGCACAAGCTGGCGGGATAGAGAAACATTCTCTAAAATAAATCTTCCTTAGGCTCCCTATTCTTTAGAATAATACTTGGAAGAATGGTGGCCAACCTGTGATAGAGGATTCTAGAGACAATTTTGTAACAAAAGTTACATAAACTCATAGGGCGAAAATCGTTAAAGGAACCTGGGTGAGCCTTCTTGGGAATAAGAGCAATTAGTGTGGATGTGACACCTCTAGGAAAAGCATGTCCATGACAGAAACCAGTAATGGCAGCGAAAACATCAGCCTGCATAATATCCCAACAAGAAGTGAAGAAGAGGCCGCTAAAACCATTTGGGCCTAGAGAGCTATTGCCATTCATGCTCCAAATTGCTTCCTTAACTTTCTCCATTGAAGGAGAAGCACAAAGCATATAATTCTGATTATTAGAAATAAGAGAAGGTACAACCTCAAGGATAGTATCATCAACAAAGTGGGCAGAAGTCTGCATTAGATTCGCAATGTAGCAGGCGGCCTCCTCCCTGATAAGCTCTTTATCTTCAGTCCAATTCCCATCAATTTGGAGCCTCTGAATAATGTTCCTTCTTCTGTTGCCTTGAACGACAGCATGGTAGAATGTAGAGTTCCTGTCACCTTCTTCCATCCAGTCCACTCGAGCTTTCTGGGCCCAGAACGTATCCATGCAATGCAAAGCTCTATTGAGGTCAGCAGTCGCTTTCCCCAAAGTCGAGCGATTCTCCGGAGTAGGATTATTATCAAATTGATCTTGCTTGACATTAATCTCTTCCTTCAAGCGACTAACATTTTCATTGACATTTCCAAAAATAGTTTTATTCCATAGGCGCAAGGCCTTCTTAATAGCCTTGAGTTTAAGAAAAAGAGTGGTGAAGGGATTGGGGTGCCAAGGAATATCATCATTCCACGCCATCTTAACAATATCAATGAAAGAGGTATGGGAGATCCACATCGCCTGGAAGATGAATCTGGTCGGCGGTCTAACCTCATTAGCAAATAAAGCCAGTAAGGGGGCATGGTCCAAAAGACCTCTTGGCAAATGCCAAACACTGAATTCAGGGAAACAATTTGCAGCACGACCATTAAATAGGAAACGGTCAAACCTGGCCTTCACTGACGCCTGGCCAGTACGATTGTTAGACCAGTTAGAATGTGCACCAATGTACCCAACGTCAGTCAAACAACAAGCATGAATAAAGGCATTAAAGTCCACCATGGCCTGCATGTTGTTCATTCACCCTCCAAACTTCTCAGGAGGACTAGAGACACAGTTAAAGTCTCCACCAATAAACCAAGGAACCACAACAGTGTCAGACATGCAAATCAGCTCATCAAAGAGGTGTCTTCTGTAGCTAGCATGATAACTAGCATACACAACAGTTACCATCATATCAACATGGTCTTCCTTCAAGACTGCTAACGTTATTTGCTGATCAGAAGAAGAAATCATATGCATGGACAGATCTCGCCATAGGACCAATATTTTTGATTCGTCACCATCATTCCCCATACAGTTCTGCATATTCAGATATTTGCATAACTTGAAAACCCGGCTAAAGGAAACCATCGGCTCAGCAATAGCAAGTAAATCAACCCTATTATTTTGAACAATCTTTCGCATCGATCTTCTAGAGGCATTATTTGAAATGCCCCTAATATTCCAGTACAAAATTTTATTCATCATGAGGAAGTATTCCCAGACAATGCCCCTGTAGCCTTTACCTTTGATCGAGTCCTCGCTCTAGCCTTATTTTGGATATAAGAGTCTTCATTTATGACAGTGTTAGGCATGTATATATTCTCAGCAGTAGCAAGATTCGCAATCTTTTGTAAATCGGATTCTGTTGGTTTAGGGAAGAGTACCAAAAATCTGCACGTATCCCCTCTGAGATAGCCTCCTCCTCTTCATGAGTCGTTGCCGGAGTAGGTGAATTGGCCACCGTCTCAGCGTTATACCCTTCATTACATTGTTGCACCCCATGCCAAACAACACCATTGAAAGCATGCAGCATCTGCAGATGAGAATTTTCTGACTGAGGCTCCACGACCATCTTCTGCAAAGGATCATTAATAGCCCTTAGCTCCTTAGTAGCAGGCAAAAGACCACCTTCCACCATAACCTGTTCCTCTTCCAGAATAGTGAATTTGTTCCCTGATGTGATATCTTCTTGTGTAACCTTTTGGCACTAGGTTCTTCGCACCGGCATATGCACTGGGTTCTGAGCATGATTGACCAGCATCGTGTCCCCTTGGATAGAAATGTGCACTTCAGGATGCTTTTGCTTCTTATGACAGTCTGAAACTGCATGGCCTAACTTATGACAGAAAGAACAAACCTCAGGAATACCATAGTAATGAATCTTCTGCCAGAATCCATCAGATCCACATCCTATCTAAATTCTCTTCGGTCTTTGTTTGATAATGTCCAGTTCTATGCATACAAACGCTTCATGAGTTTGCGTTTGCGCCATGGTTGGTTCATAAATTCTAATAACTGGACCAATATTTCATGCTATAGACTTTAGATAATCCTCATAGTAATAGTTCACAGGCAGCATGGGGAAACCGATCCAGATGGGAATGACTGTAGGATGAACATTATAATCAAAGTTGGGATCCCATTTGAAAAATCTGTATAGCAGGCCTTTGAGATATAGGTTCCTTCTCATGATAACCTTCAAGTAATCATCCTCCTCATCAAAGCGCAACAACAAATGCCGATTGATAAGAATACTAGCTATGAACTCCCCCTTGAGAGATAATCTTTGAGATAGACAGGACATTAGTTCTGGAATGGAGCATCTACCATATGCACATCTCACAATCAAAGCTAGTTTGATAGTTTGAATAGGTTTGCTAACCTCCTCATGGGAAAAGAAAACAGCAGGCTCGCCCGAATTTGTGAAACTTGGTGCCTTGACTCCGATGCTAATGGATGGAGGCGGTTTTGAAATAGAAATGATTTGAGTGAAGGACTTCCGTCCAGCACCTTCAACTGCACCTAGCGAGCTTCCTTCCGTAGGGACATCCATAAGCCCAGCGACCTCGCCAGCCCCCAGGGCCGGCGGCAAGCGAGGAGGGCAGACCATGGTGCCTCAAAAAACCCAGAGCTTCTCTCTCTAGGATTCTGGAGAGAGTAAGTTAAGGGCCCTCTATAAAGTGTCTAGCTGGAGCTAGAAAGAAGCCGCGGGCATCATTGGAAGCCACCTCCTGGTAAGGGGATATGACTCTAGGCTCACCTCCATAGCCCACCCATTGAGAAATAGTAGTACGTCCACACCTGCACGCATGCGCACATTCATCATGCAACTAACAAGTTTGAATACAAAAAAGCAAAGGTCATGAGGGAAGGAAGTGTACTTGATGGAAAGGAGCAAACCCTCGACGATCGTCTCTCTCCCTGTGCCTTTAGATAGGTCAGCGAAGAGGTGTGCGAGCAGTGCCACCCTCCATACATACTGGCCCACAGAATCCAAATCTGTAAAAATCTCTAGGAACCGACAATGGATGTCATTCCCCATTGTGGCCAGCAGCATCTTGCAAAAGAAGAATACTAGGAACCTCCTCAGGTCCCTGTCCACCCTCTCTCTGTCCTGGGTGTCCTGGCAATATACTAACATTGTCAGCCCGGCCGCCCTCTCCACAAACTCAGCCCGAGACTCTTTCCCTGACTATCTCGCCTCCTCTAACCCTAGGCTTACCATGAGGTCCTTCCTCTAGACCATCCTCGATCCCCCAGCTTGTTAGCCTTGCCGTCTCCAAGCTCAACAGCTCCTGGGCCATCTCCATGTAGTCAGCATTGGTGACTCCGGTCACCGCCTCCGTCCACTCGAAGACCGGTGATCCTCATCACATCCTCGAAGCCCGGCACCATATGCCCCTAGGGCATTGTTGAATCCTTTATCTCCATGATTATATATTTTGGTGATAACAAAACTTATTAGAATATTTTTATATTTATCTAAATCATGTGTATTTACATTAATATCATTTTGGTTAATTCTGTCAAAAGGAGACTCAAAGGAAATAAATTATACTTCAAGGATGATCATTGTAAATATTCCAAGTATTTCTAAGTTCACTAGATGGTGTTCAGTTGCTTGTAAGTCCTTGTTGTCATTCATAAGTTTTCATCACTGATAATATTTTCATAGTTTCAATCGAAGTCAAGTTTCATCTTCTATTGCTTTAAATTTCATCATCCGAAGTCATGCATGTTTTTGGTTGTGACCAGTCGAAGCTATACTTCATCATATACGAAGATAGCTTCATCATATCCAAAGCTGGCACTTCGTGATGCATGTTTTTGGTCGTGATCAGTCGAAGCTCTACTTCGTCATATACAAAGCTAGCTTCGTCATATCCGAACTCCACTTCGTCATATCTAAAGCTGGCACTTCGTCATGCATGTTTTTGGTCGCGATCAGTCGAAGCTCAACATCATCATATCCAAAGTCTTATACAAAGTTTCACTTCGACTGATAGCATTATGATCTGTTTTATATAAAGTTCCACTTTGTCATATACGAAGTTCACTTAGTCATATCCGAAGTCTTACACGAAGCTTCACTTCGACTGACAGTGGTATGATCTTTTTTATACAAAGTCCACTTCGTCATATCCGAAGTCCACTTCATCATATCTCAAGTTACACTTCATCATATCTGAAGTTCCACTTCGACCGATAACGTATATTTTGGCCAATGGAAGCTTCCACTTCAACTGTTTATGTTATTTTTCTTTATTAATCAATTGCTGAACATTCTATATGGATTGCAGAACATTTCATACTGATTGGCCTTAAATATCTATTGCTATCATTTGTCATCATCATATCGATTGTTTCCTACACATTGACTGTTGTACATAGATTATCATTAATACCTTGATCATCGTTATCATAACGATCATATTTATTCTGTTGATCAAGAAAGATTAATAAATAAACTTTATTAATATGATTGTTGTTTTCATTATCACTTTATATCAAGCTATTATCTTTGAAGAAGAAATCATTTAATCATATCACATATCTTCTGATTAAGAAACTTTCTGAAAATATCTTTGATAATATGATTAAAGTATTCTTAGACATGTTTTAAATATTGTTAGCGATCTGAATGCGTGAAATTGAAATCTTCCGCCGCCTGTTAATATTTCACATACACATTCAAAGATGTCTTTCAAACGCATAGTCTTTTGCTAGAGATAATTCCCATGCCGTATGACTTTTTGACTGACTTCTATTTTTATGATAAGTCTTCTAACGCTTTTCATGTGAACAGAAAAGAACTTATCTTTCTTGGAAACACATCTTCTCATGTTAAGTATTCTAAAAGGATTTGATTAGTCATATAACACTACTCCATTGCAAAAAGTGCTTTACGGTTGCCATCTATATAACAAGTCTTCTTATACTTTATCTAGTGACAGAATGGACATATCTATTTTTGTATAACATCCTTTTTGCACGTTGACTGATATTGAAGACATGTCACTTACCATTTAATGCTCGCAGGTTTCCGTTAGTCACATGTTTCTACAATGTATGACCTATTGTAACTGCATGGGAACAAACATCAAGAAATAAGAGACAACAGATACTTCAATGGATATCTCAACGGCTAGTAGAAATGCTTATAAGAAGACTATGGTTGTGAAGAAAAAAAATTGAACAAGTGTACATGCATGCACACAAAGATCTTCACAACCATTCATATTAGAAGAGCAGTGCAACCTTACTCCAAGTCCATCTGCTCAGAGCTCTCCTGAAGCCTTCTCATCTCTTTTTATTTTGAGAGCCTATTGTTTCTGAGAGAGAAGCATCATATCCCTATTCTTCTCTCTCTCAGTTCGTGCCTCAGATCAAGCACTGCATTGTTGTATAAGCTTGGTCTAGGGGCCATCTGTTCAACACTTCTTTAAGAGTGCTCCATTTCCTGTTAGTACAGAAGACCTGTTGTGGGTAGGTGGTTTATTCCCCTTGTTGAATGGAAGACTTGTTGCTACAAGTGGTTGTATTGCCTCTTCGTGGGTAAAAGAGAAGGCCAGTGGGTGCTATATGTGTAATTGCCTTTGAGGGGGATTGTACCCTTGGTTAGTGGAATCCCTAGTAGTTTCTTCGGGACTGGACATAGGACTCCTGGT
The DNA here is from genome assembly GCA_014218235.1 of Colocasia esculenta. Taxonomy (NCBI): domain Eukaryota; kingdom Viridiplantae; phylum Streptophyta; class Magnoliopsida; order Alismatales; family Araceae; genus Colocasia; species Colocasia esculenta. The sequence goes on from CM024754.1 coordinate 133,462,473, forward strand.
GATAAGAGGTCTAAACCAGGATAAAAATCCTTGTGCATTTTGTGTGATTGTTTTTATCTTATTTTTGCTGCTCAATAACACTAACACATGCGTTTAGTGTTTATGTTAGAAGTTATTTTTATCAGAAAAATTTTAAGATATATTTCAAGCAACCATTTACTCCCCCCTTTGCGCTTGCAACCTGGTCAACAGGCATCAGAAAGGCCCTACTCGTCCGATACCATCTCTCTCTCAAAGCCTGAACGAGGGGGTTGTCCATGTAGATGGGCTCGATGTCCAAGATCAGCTCGAACCCCATACCCCTCACTCTCTCCCTCTTGAAGTCGGGGAGCCCTCTATACGCCGCAATCACTTGCTACCAGTGGGTCCGGGTCCTCATGATCCCCTGCATGCAAAAAGACCAAGTTAGCACAAGTTTGGCACAATGAAAACAACTAAAACAAGCCAAAATAGGGTCAATTTCCAGCCCTTGGGCAGCCCCTTTGAATCGCGACTGCTTCAGAGGTTGCGATTCATCCCTTTGAATCACGATGATTTCAACAGTCGTGATTCAATATTTGAATCGTGTCGATTGAACTCATCGCGATTCTCACACCCATCTTCCATGGCCCCGACGACCACCTCCTCCTCACTCCCCTCTCACAAACCACAAAGAAGGGTAGGGGTACTTACCATGTCACCACATGGGGGTGCTTGACGGCCTCTCCTCCCTCGCCAGGGCCTCCCCGCTGGTGCCTCCTTTGCTGCTTCTCTCTCTTCCTCCTCCATCATCAGAGCTTATTCCTCCATCGCCGTCGTCAGCGCCATTTCCTCCTCTACCACCATCATCCTTGCTGTTGTGGCTGGTGTCTACACCTCCTCTACCATTGTCGCCCCCGATGGTGTACCCTCCTCCGCCGAAGTCGCCTCCCCTCCCCGACGTTTGGAGGCTGTGAGTTTCGTCATTGCCGGGATGAAGAGAGTTAGAGAGAGTGAGAAATCGGAGATTGAGATAGTTTGAGGTAGTAGAGAAGGAGAGCTCTGATCTTCGATTGTCGAAAGGAGTGAACAGAGAAGCTGTCAAGCATTTTGTGCAGTTTTCGGATTTGATTGAAACACGATGGGTTCAGGTGTCGTGCAATTGGAAGGCCTAATTGATACGCGATAGGTTCAGGCATTGCACAATAGGAAGGCCAAATTGATACGCGACATGTCGTATGGTTGTGATTCAGAAATGTTATCATTACCTCGAAACTAACTTTGAGGAGAAAATTTTGAATTTTGAGGTACAATTTAAAGCGTGACAGGGTAAGTGGTCGTCTTTTTGTAATATGCGACGTCTACAGTGGTCGCATATCTGGAGATGAAGCGTGACACCTGTGTCCATCGTGGTTTTAGAAGTACACCCGAGGGCTATATTTTAAGGTTGAATCTCATTGTTTGGAGGATATAATCATTGTACACATGAGTTTTGGCAAAAATAAAGGTTGATATTTAATTCTTATGAAAAGAATAATCATTGCCCTTACAAATGGCCACCTTGGGCCAGAGTTCTTAAGCTCTCTCACATAATTCATCCCATCATTTTCAACCTCCACTACATTCGGGACCGGTCGCCTGTAGGTGCATTTTTCCAGAGTGCTTTGATTGTTTCTACCACCTCTCCATCACCATTGGTTCCAAGTTCCCTCTTCTTGATTGGCGGAAGGTGTGACGGCCCCTCCAAGTTGCACCTTGGGAGTCTGAGCTGAGAGAGGCAACAAAGTGCATTATAGAGTACGAACTCGGTTGTCCCAATGAGCCGAAGTGCCACACCATATGCTAGCCTTGTCTGCACATCCTTGGATAGAAGTTCTTTGGAACACAAGTGAACACATTTCATGGAATGCTTCGGAGGTGGTCACACCAGTCAGCCCGTGTCTTGAGCTAAGGCACGCGGTTAGCAACTTGCCCTTCTAAGCCCACCAAGCTATCTATGTGTTGAAGTGGGCTTTTGAAGAAGATACAAGACGAACTTGTGGCCTCATTGTTCACATCAAAGTTAAAGTGCAAATCGACCCAACATGTGAATAATAGCATAGATCCGTAGACAGGCTTGCCCAAGCTCGCCTCCGCAAGTACTATTTGGAGATAGGCTAGCACCGACAGTCCCAATCTCTCGCCCTCCCACATTCTGCATATTGCACTTAGTTGTTCTTCTTCAAGCACATTGTCCACGGATGGAAAGAGGAGCATTCCTGCTAGGGATATGGTGAAGCCTTTCATCACTCTCTCAAGCTTCTCGTCATATTCCACCTTTGGCAATTCCTTGATTGTACAAGCCACTAGTTTTTGCAAGTTGACTCCTTTCATGGCTTGGACATCTTGGGCCGCCTTTCCTCTCCCCATGAAGTTCTTATGTACCTCCTTGCTTGCAATTCCCCTCGGCATGATCTCTATGTCATTTTTGTCTCCTCTCTTCATCCGCTTCAAACCTAATAAGAACTCAACTTCTTCCAATAGGATGATGGCATCGAAGGTTTTGAAAAGAAAGGTGTGGGTTTGTGGATGCCATAGTTCAACTAGAGCCCCCATAGCCGCCCAATCTATGTGGATTTCATGGTAGTGTTTGGCGTGGACGGCTAGGTTTTGAATATCCCACTTGGAGGGGATGGCTTTCATGTCAAGGCTTATGAAGGAGGATAATTTCTGGAGCCAAGGCCATCTCATGTATCTTCTAGTGCTCGAGAAAAGTGTGTAATCCTATAGGTTTGATAATGGGTCATGAAGGCGGCGCATGCATGGGGTGATCATTGGAGTATAGAGGGGTAGATGGGTTGGCCATGAATAGTTGAAAAAGAGAAAAAAGAGAGAGGAGAAAATCAAGAACAAGAATAAGAACTAATGAAAATTCAATGCACAAAATCAAGTTAGCTTACCAATTTTGCTTCAATCAGCCTACAAATATGTCTATCCACCTTATGCAACCTCAGAAAATCTTCAACTCTTTGCCTTTTAGAGAGGGGAACATCACCATGGTCCATGGATCTTCACTTCAATCTCCCTCTCTTCTTCTTCTACCTTGGCCAATGTTTGGTTCTTAAGCTTTGGAGAGTGTCAAATGCTTGGGGAGAGCAAGGAGAGGGGTGTTTTAAAGCCCCATGGTCGTGCAAGCCCATAGACCAAGTCCTAAACGCAGTAGAGCCATGAAACAGGTGAGTAAATTTGGCCTCAGGTGGAATGTGGAACATTGTTGAAATTCACGATGAGCACATACGTTATGATTCATGAGCTTCACTCCAACTCCTATTCCAACTACTGAAGGTAATGTGCGACTGACCAGGCCTTCGCGATTTAGGTAAGTATATGCGACCAGTCAAATTGTTGCGATTTACAAGCATAATTATTTCAAAATCTATGCTTTATATCTATGCTTGCCATTACTGATCAGTCTTTGAGTGTAGGCCTGGATACGCCTCTGTCACCGTAAGCTTAATGTTTTTCTTTGGCAACCTGTGGTATCACCCTTCTCTTCATTTATACTACATAGTATGCTTTATTAGAACATATCAAGGACCTTGAGGCTCTGATAAATCTGAAGTTTGAGTTCCCCTTCACCATCAAAAACAAGAATTCTTAAACTTCATGGTAGGCTGTTACACTTTGCCCAAATAGGAGGACCGACCCACTCCTAGAAAACCTAGTGTTTTGACTTAACTCAACATCGTAACAATATTACCCTTGATTTTTTTTTTTTTTTTTAATCTTTTTTTTTAGCCCAGCATGCATGATGTAGGACTTTGAGGTCATTGTTGGAGAATTACTATCATGCTTAATTGAGGAGAACCACTTATTCCTAATTCGAATTAACATGATATATTCCATTCAAAGTCAAGTATTCAGTTCATTTTGTTGATGTTTGTAGATTGCCTTTTGAAAACCCTCTTGTTTTGGATTCCTATATCATTCATTTGTTTTTCCCATAGATCCCCCTTGGCTACAACACGTCCACAAGCTGGTAAATGCTCCCCAATGTTGAAACCTACCGGATTGTGTTTGTAGGCACTTCCCCTATGGTGGAAGTTGATAGCTCTCTCTTTGTGCCCGCACCCCTTCCCTTTCGTCCAAACAGTTGGGTTATCTCTTGAGGCTTTATCTAAGCCACTTCATTTTGAGTTGAAGAACCACTCCTGTCATATGTTGTTGAAGGCGTGTCTTATCATACCATGGCATCTACTTTTCAGTCATTTCACTTCACTCCACCAAACTCATCTCATTGCATCACTCTCATTTCGTGTCCTTACGCTCCACTTCCTTGCAAAGCAGATGGCAATGTGAGGCAACTATAGTCATGCCAAATTTGACAACATACTGAGTAAATTTTATGTTATACTGTAATGCCTCAAAGTGGCGCTCCTCAATTAGCCATTTGAGTACTTTTTTTCTATTTTTTGGGATTTTTTATAGATTTTTGGGGATGTTTCTAGTGTCCTATTGGGGGTCTTAATGAATTATTGAATTGAGATAGGTCAAGTGGTCACGCTTCTTATATCAATTGATTAAGGCTGAATCGATTAAACATTAATTGTTAAGGTCAATCGATTGAGTTCATCGATTGGTGATATTCGTGTCGGGTTACTCAGTCGTAGTTTAGATGCAATTGATTGTATTGCAGATGAGCAATCTATTGGGCTTACATCGATTGCCAAACACTGATTCACGACGATACACATTGTCGCATTTCTTTGTTCCGATTGGTGCTTGTTCTGATTGAAGCTGGTATCGATTGATGACATGAATATCGATTGGTGTGAAGCGTGACCGGTATGTCTGTCCATGATTCTTGTACTGATTCCCAATCTTATTCCGATTGATGTTATCATAAACACATCTAGTCAAGTAGTCGTGATTAAGATTTTCCATATTCGATTTTTGGCAATTTCCTAAATGGTTTTTAGAAAGTGTTTATTGCTAAATATAAATGTGTCCATTTAGGTCGTCACATTTTTTACCTTCCTTTATATTGATTCCCACTGAAACATCGATTCTTTCCAAAAGCGCGACAGGTCATGTCGTCGTGATTCAAACTTTCTATTTATAAAATTGGACAAGAATTCGATTAATATTGGAAGTGTTTAGAAGTGCAATGACCCATGTGGTCAAAATTCACACTTTCTATATTTCAACTGAGTCAAAGTAGGGAAGGAGCCAGTCGAAGTATAGAAGGTTTCTAAATGCGACGGTTTGGTCAAACGTGTTTGATCATAAAGGGGACCACTGTGTCCATTGAGATTCACAATTTTACCCCTATAAAAGGATCCACATGGCCATATTTTTAACAGAGGATTCCATGTAATAGAGGTGAAGCCCTGCTACGTTCCGAAGCCTTCAGACTCTGAGCTTTGAAGAGAAGATCCCCCTCAAGCTTGCTTGAAGTGTTCTTTCAATTGGAGAGGCAGTTTTGACGGCTTTCAACCGTCATTGGACCGTGGATGAGGAGTCTTCTTTCTCACCTTCAACCTTTGCTGCACTTAGAGCTTCATTAGATTCTTCTTCTTCCGTTTACTTGCTTTCAAGTTTATTTTTTTGGTGCATGTTTTTCACACAATCACTATAGTTTTCTTCACATCATTCAATTCTCACTCATCTTCTTAGAGGTTTTTAAAACACCACCACAAGGTGTGTTCAAACCCATGCATGTTTTCTTTCTAGTAATTTTGGATTTGATACTACCCAATTTGTTCTAATTGTCTCTTTCATTTATTTACTTGTGTCTTTCTTGCAAGGTAACCAAGAGCTAAAGTCTTCCTTGCCGATTGACTAGTTAGAGAAGTAAGAGTCAACCCACCATTCAACTCCCACGATCTTCGAGTCAAGGTAGATAACCCATCCTTTGCTCTCTCCTTCAGTACCCACGTGTACCAGGCGATCATACTCCATCTTTAGTGCACACATGCACTCTCTCTCCCTTTATTTTCTTTCTTTCTCCATATTTTCTTCAATTCATTTTCCATTCTTCCACCGCCTTAAAATAATCTCCTTTTTTAACTACTCTCTGTGGAGTTTTAAAGCACGTTCACACCAATATGGCACACCAAGGCTGTAGTCATAGAGGACTCCAAAAACCTGTCAAGACTCACTGTGGAGGAGTTGATTGAAAGTCTCATGACTTATGAAATAAACCTCAAAAGGGAGGAAGCAGAGCAATCCAATCTCAAGCAAAAAAGAAGTGGCTCTGAAAGCTATGAAATCCAAGGCAATGTGTCTAGATGAGAACTCCTCAAGTGAATATGAGGAAGAAGTGGCCAAGTGTAACGACCCGAGAACCCGACCCTTGGCCCATGCCGAGGACCCGATTTTCGCGGTCGCCGCCCACGGATCCGGAGACCTGTAAGGGCTATAATATATATCAAACAGGATATGTAACGGAAGTAAATGTCAACTGCTAAACTAGAAGCGTACAAGTGGAAATAGAAAAGAGAGCGAGACTACTGCGTACCGCCCTAAGTACAGCCCCAACGCACGCTAGTACAAGTAAAGGCAGGGGATGAACAGATCCCTTAGGGGCATACCCCGAGGGTGACATACACTAGAAAAAAATGAGAAACCACTGCTAGCTATGGGCTTCTCACCTACCGCCCCGTCTCCTCTGCCCGGCGCGGGCCCTGCCGCTGCTGTGAAGTCTCACCTAGGAAAAGGAGGGATGAGCTTCACAACAGAAGCTCAGTAGGGACTACCAATCTCCTACTGGCTCTAACAGGTAGAAGAAAATAATAAATAAATGATAGCAGTTATATCTTCTACCTACAAACGGAAGCGCGGATGCGAAGCTACAATTAGCGCGGTACGGTAACACAACACGATCAGAAAACCCCGTACGACTGCTCGTCGTGACCACCACACGGCTAGTCAACACAGACAGAGGGGACTTCACCTGGACATGGAGCACTAGCTACGGAAAACACTACCAGTAGTCAAAGGTCAGGCGCGCCCACCTACTTCTTACCCTCGACTTGAGTCTTAACCCTCACGTCTCATCAGAGCGAGGTAGGACACAAGGTACACACAGTAACCGCCGTAGTCTGGCCGGACTACAGTCCCACGCCTGACCTCTCCAAGCAGTTTCGGGGATGCAAGGAGCGAGGCAGTGAGAAACAGGACTGGCTAGCCTGCACCGGGTAGAACTCCTAACTGTCCTCGGCATCCCAGACCAACCACGAGAGCTCTGTAAGTGACTCAAAGCCACTGTCCCAGCCATCGTTTTCCCCTCAACTCCAGAGTCCACCTGCTAGGCTGCCAACTCGAGCACACTCATAGCCCGGAGTACTCCCTCAATAGGCCCCCGAGGATCGGGGTCCCAGGCAACGTTAACAACCTCTCACACGGGACAAGACCTCAAGTGGCGCGCACCGGGCAAAAGACTAGTGTAGGACCGTACTAGAAAACTAGCATAGGTGCCACGGGTATAGTAAATGAAATGGAAATGGCGAGGACCAAAAGTTGTCTCTCAGTTGAAGTCGCGACGCATCGGTCCATCGCAACAAGGTCACGACGCCCTACACTGTCACGACACTATCGTGTTGGCCATAGTCGTCGTGACCAGGTCGCGACGCTCAAGAGCATCGCGATCCTATCGCGACCGGCGAGGATATCGCGATAAGATCGCGACCTTTAGAATGCTCGCATCTTCAGCAGAGGGGGGGTTCCGGAGTGCTTCTTCCGGAGACCACCCCAAAAACACTAAACGAGCATTCCACACGGGGAGGGAGCATGCTTAACATGTAAGGAAAGTTGTAAATCATGCAAACCACCAATACAACCCCACAAACATGGATATAACAAGAATCTACACTCGAAGGGGAAAAACTCACTCAACCACGAGCATGGATCCTCACTCTCCCACAACCATAAACCACGAGGAAACACCATCTCTACGGGGAGGGGAGCATGCTTAGGGCGAGAGGATCAAGGGTCCCTACCACCACATGAAGAGCAAACCCTGTTGGGGCCTTCTAGTAGGAATGGCCGCCTCCTCCTCACTCCAAATAACATTACCACGTCCCCTGCACGAACGGAACGACACCCTCCTCAGCACGGACACCTCGAGCTCGAAGAAATGCCAAGGAAACGCAAGTGAAGCTCAGAGGGAAAGAGAGGGGGAGAAGAAGGAGAGGAAGAGGGTGAGGGGGAGAATGGGGCGCGGTGTTCGGTTTTAAAATGACGGCCTCCAGAACGTGACCGGCCAACCTAGCGTGACAACTACCGTTAGGCGTCGCGACCATGTTGTGACGGCTGTCCCCGGCGCGACCCCAAAAAGGCGGCCAAACCTCGAAGACCGGAAAAGCAATCACGATGGTTGACTAGGCCGCGTCAGCGCTACACGTGCCTGACACCCGATAAGACCGTTCTGATAGAAAGGACAACGGTCACGTCTATCAGAAAAGCAGTAGCGACGCCGTCAGACACCGCGACCAGGATGCGTTGGCCACCCCTGCCACGACAAGAACGCAGCGGCCGGGTACGATGCAACCCAACCCTGTTGTGGTAGTCCGATCTGGCGTGACCAAGTCGCGGCCAGGGCGCCTATCGTGACCCAGAGGACGGGGCCAAGGGCCCAAGGGGGGCAGTCTTACACCAAGATTGCATGAAGCTTCAGGATAATTTTAGAAAGAAAAGGCCACAGTATGGGCAGAAACAAGGAAGAGGACTCTAGCAAAAAACTGAAGTGGTCTTCTATGAATGCCAAGGCATTGGGCACATGAGATCTGAATGCCCAGTATTTTAGAGAAAGCAGAGCAAAGCCAAGGTAAAGAAGTCCAAGGCCTTGGTCGCCACGTGGAGTGACTCTGATGAGTCAAGCTTCACAACAGAAGATGTTCAGGAAAAGAAGGACATCGACTGTGGTCTCATGGCTATTGAGGATGAATCTCTTGAGGTAACTTCTGACCGAGAATCTTTTACCATTGAGAAGATGAAAACAATGTACTCTGCCTTGCATGAAAAATATAAGAAAGTTAAAAAGAAAATAATGGATTGAAAAACAAAATCAATGATATGCTGCATAGTAAATATCCTTGTGAATCATGTGATTTGTTGAATGTACAATATAATGTTCTTCAAGATGAAACTGAAAACATGCAAAGTAAAATTGAATTGTATGAGCAAGAAATGGACTACTGCAGATGTGTTGTAGTATTTGTCCGCAACCAATGGGCATCTACCTGCTGCAGTATTTGTCCACAACCAATGGGTATCTACTGACAGCCACAGTTAAGTTGCAACATGTGAGCAACATGTGATCTTTATTAGGGCGTCCTCTTCTCTCACGAATCCCAAGTGTTGCGTGAGAATAGGACACTTCTATATAAAGAATTTATAGACTCCTATTCACAGCAAGCAGCCTCCACATCAAATCCCAAGCCTAGGAGAACCAGAAGAAGGTTTCTAGAGCTCTGCTTCAAGCTTCAAGCCTCAACAACAAGAAGATCTTTCTAATAAGACAAGGTTGGAGCAGATTCATCCTCAAGGCTTCAAGCATCAACATCAGATCATCTATAGCTTGAGATCTGAAGATCATCTGGATGAAGGACTTGAAGAGTTCGTCTATTCAATCTGGTTCTTTCACTCTGAACTCTTCCTACACCTTAACTTTTTGTTTCACTTGTGAGTTGTTGGTTTGAGTAATCCTTGTGCTCATTCTACATGTGTGTGAGTTGATTTGAGATCATCTCAAACCTCGTGTGTATGTGTGTTTGTTTGCATTGAACTTGTTTTATAAGCAGTTTGGCGTGTGTGTTTGTGGATGGTGGACGTAGGATACACAAGTTGTGTAGTCTGAACCACCTTAAATCATTGTGCCTTGTGGTTTGCATTGATCTACAGCTAGATGTTTGATAGGAACTATAATTTGTTCTCACATCCTCCATACTGCTAATCCTCTAAACACATTCTACACAGACATTTAGATTAAAATTTGATCCATATTCTTATAAGCTTTCTTATAATTTGTTTTAATCTCAAAACTAAGATCTGTTTGCTTTTAATTGGTTGTAATCTATTCAACCCCCCTTCTAGATTACCGTTATAACTAATTCCGCACACTCAACATTGCTGATAAAGAAAATATGTCTCTAAATTATAAGGCTAAAAACTATTTATGTTGTGCTTTGTCTAAAAATAAATTTAATAGATTATCCACATGTGAAACTCCTAAGGAAACATAGGATAAACTAAAAGTAACATATGAAGGAACATATAAAGTTAAGCAAACTAGAATAGATATTCTTGTTTCTCAATATAAACAGTTCTAGATGTTGCCCAACGAAAACATTACTTAAATGTACAATACCTTTACCAATATAGCAGTTGGTTTAATCTCATCTGGTAAAAAGCTTACTAATGAAGAAATAGTCAAAAACATCCTTAGATCATTAACTCATTCATGGACTCCTAAAGCTACTGCTATTGAAGAAGCGCATGATCTTATAGAACTTTCTATAGATAAATTAATCGGTTCTCTAATGGCCAATGAAATTAATATGGAATGATTTTCTGAAAGCTCTTCAAAAAAGAAAATTCCAAATGCTTTGAAGGTTGTAGATTCCTCTTCATCATCTTCTGATGGCTCAAAAGAAAAATATGAAGACTGTGATGATGAATTCATGCTATCAAGAAAACTTCAAAGAATCCTTTCGAAGAAAAAGAAGTTTTCCTCAAAAGATATTTCAAAAGGGAAAAGAAGAAAGAAACAACATGCTATGAATGCAACTAGCTAGGACATTTCAAATCAGAATGTCCTAAACTAAAAAGAGAGATTAGGCTGACAAGCATGAGAGAAAGAAAGGCAAAGAAAGAAAGTTCAAAAAATACAAGAAGAAAGCAATGGTAGCGGCGTGGGACACGAGGAAGCAACAAGTTCAGACTCATCAAGCTCAGAATCAGAATCAGAAGAACAAGTGAATCTAGCCCTCATGGCAGGACTAAATCTGGTAAATTCTGAAACCTCTTTTACTTTATGTTCAAAATCTAATTTCAATAGTCTAGAAGATGCTTTTAATGAGTTGTATGATAAATACATAACTATAGTCAAACAAATGAAAATTGGTAAGCTAAATTTAATAAATCAAGAAAAATCCAACTCCTTTCTAAAAGTTGAAGTAGAGAGATTAGGACAACACTTAACTGAAACCAAAAGAACAAATGAACTATTAAGTGAAGATTTAAAGACTAAAAATGGTAAAGTCATGGAACTTGAATAAAATATAAATGAAATAAAAGATGAAGAAAAATTAGAGATAAAATAATTATTTAAGAGCTACCATTGACAAAATCACAAACTGTAAAACATCTCTAGTTGTAAAATTAAAAGGTGTTAGAACATCTAAAAAGAAATATGGAGTAGGTTATACACCTCTAATAAATGTAGAAGAAATTGTGTATCCTGAAAAATACCCAACCCCTATGTTTGTAAAAAAAAGGTAATTACAAATCCTAAAAGGGTTAATCAATATGTCTACAAACATAAACTTAAAACTAATAACACTACAAATTCAAAGCATGCATATGATTTGTGTTGTAGTCATTGTAATTAATTCGGACACACAGTTAGCACATGCACCACTAGATACTTGCGCTGGATTCCAAAATATAACCATCAAGGACCTAAGAAAATTTGGGTACCAAAAGTCTCAACTTAATTCTATTTGCAGGGATGCATGAGAGCATCTAAATGGTATTTGGATAGTGGGTGCTCTAGACATATAACAGAAGACAAAAATATATTCACAAGTTTTAGAAATGAAGTTCGTCAAGTCACATATGGTGATAATAGAAAAGGTAAAGTGATAGGCTATGGAACAATATGAATAAAAGAAAAGGATTTAATAGAAGATATTATGTGCATTGAAGGATTAAAGCATAATCTCATTGGTATGAGTCAATTGTGTGACAAAGGTCACTTGGTAAAAGTTCAAAACGGCAAGTGTGTTATTCAACAGAATGGAAAAATAGTATTTGAAGCTCTAAGAGTTTAGAATTTGTACATCTTACAGTTGGCAAAATTAAAAGAAGTTAACTAGTGCCTTGCAACTACAAAGAGTGAAGAGACTGATTTATGGCATAGAAGACTAGGATATGCAAGCACTTCAGTGATCAAGAAATTAATCAAGCATGATCTAGTTGAAGTTCTTTCAAAGCTGGAATTAATGAAATCTAGAATTTGTACAGCTTGTGCAAAAGAAAAGCAAACCATGGTATCATTTCAATCCAAGACATTGGTGACAACTGCCAAACTGTTGGAACTCATTCACATGGATTTATTTGAACCTATAAGAACAGTGAGCCTTGGACGCAAGGTATATGGCTATGTAATAATAGATGATTATTCAAGATACACTTGTGTATCATTTTTGGAAGACAAATCAGAAACCTTTTGAGCCTTTCAGAAGTTTAGTAAACTGGTATAGACGAACCATAAATATCAAATAATCAGTATCAGATCTGATCATGGTGGAGAATTCAATAATGAAGATTTTGTCAAATTCTGTGAAGAAAATGGCATAGAACATAATTTTTCTACACGTAGAACACCTCAAAAGAATGGAGTAGTAGAAAGGAAGAACAGAACAATGCTGGATATGACTAGAACAATACTTACAGAGTAAAATCTACCAAGATACTTCTAGGCAGAAGTAGTCAACACAACCTGCTACATTATCAACATATTCATGATTAGACAAATATTATAGAAGATACCTTATGAGCTATATAAGGAGAAAAAGTCAAACATCTGTCACCTTTAACCCTTTGGTTGTAAGTGTTTCATTTTGAATAATGGTAAAGATAATTTAAGAAAATTAGATGCTAAATGTGATGAAGGATTTCTATTAGGATACATCTTAAAACCTAGAGGATACAAGGGGTTTAGTAGAAAAACTTTAACAATTGAGCAAACAGTTCATGTCTTATTTGATGAAACTAACCCTTCTATTAAGAAAATAGAAGTAGAAGAAGATGTTGTTGAAGAATTGTGCAGGGATCTGGAACAAGCTTCTCTTAAAAAAAAAACATGAAGACAAGGAAGATTCTCCATTAGAAGAACTACAACAACAAGAATAAGTGCATGAAGAACTTCCTAAAGAACTGAGGTATCACAGAGATCATCCAAGAGAAAATATCATAGGTGATCCTCAAGATAGGGTAAGAACAAGAGGTGTGACTATTCCCTGTGATTACACTGCATTTGTTTCTTAGAATGAGCCTAGGACAATCAATGATGTACTACCAAATGAATCTTGGATCCTAGCTATGTAAGAGGAACTTAATGTACTGATCTCGAGAACCCGACCCTCGGCCCACACGAAGGACCTGATTTTTACGGTCGCCACCCATGGATCCGGAGACCCAAAAGGGCTATAATATAAATCTAACAGGATATGTAACGGAAGTAAACGTCAACTGCTAAACTAGAAGCGTACATGCGGAAATAGAAAAGAGAGTGAGACCACCGCATACCGCTCTAAGTACAGTCCCAACACAAACATAGCTAGTACAAGTAAAAGGCAGGGGAAGAACAAGTCCCTTAGGGGCATACCCCGAGGGTGACGTACACTGAGAGGGGGAAGACCACTGCTAGCTACGGGGACCACGCCTACCTCCCCGTCTCCTCCGCCCGGTGCGCGCCCTGCCGCCACTGAGAAGTCTCACCTGGGAAAAAGGAGGGATGAGCTTCACAACAGAAGCTCAGAATGAACTACCAATCTCCTACTGGCTCTAACAGGTAGAAGAATATATATAATCAATTAATTGACAGCAGTTATATCTTCTACCTTCGAAAGAAGGTGCGGAAGCAAAGCTACTAATCTAGCAACGGTACTGAAATACAACACGGTCGGAAACTCTGTATGACTGCTCATCGTGACCACCACATGGCTAGCAAACACAGACATGGGGAAAACCCACATGTACAAGGAACACTAGCTACGGAATACACTACCACTAGTTAATGGTCAGGAGCGCCCACTGACATGTTATCCTCGACCCGGGTCCTGACCCCCACATCTCGTCAGAGCGAGGTAGGACACAAAGAACACAACAGTAACAGTCGTAGTCTTGCCGGACTACGGTCCCACGCTTGGCCTCTCCAAGTGGGTACCAGGGGCACAAGGAGCGAGGCAGTGAGAAACAAGATTGGCTGGCCTGTGCCGGGAAGAACTCATAAACTGTCCTCGGCGTCCCAACCAACCACGAGAGCTCTGCAAATGACTCAACGCTGCTGTCCTAACCACCATTTTCCCCTCAGCTTCAGAGTCCACCTACAGGGCTGCCAACTCGAGCACACTCATTGCCCGGAGTACTCCATCAACGGCCTACCGAGGACGGGGGTCCTAGGCAATAGTAACAACCTCTCTACAGGACAAGCCCTCAAGTGCTGAGCACCGAGCGACGACTAGTGTAGGACCATACTAAGAAACTATCACAGTTGCCACGGTATAGTAAAAAGAGGAAACGACGAAAACTCCTCAAAGCACAGAACCTCGCAAGACCATAACCTGTCTCTGCTGTAGTCATGACGTGTTGGGCCATCGCGACCTTGTCACGATGCCCTAACCTGTCGCGACACTGTCACGGCAGCCAACACTGTCGCGACCAGGTCACGATGCCCAAGAGCATCGCGATCATGTCGCGATCGGCCAGGCCGTCGCAACAAGATCACAACCTCTATAGCGGTCACGTCTTTAGTCGAGGGGGGTTCCGGAGCAACCCTCACGGAGACCTCCCCAAGAACGGGGTACACACAAACCACAGGGGGAGGGGAGCATGCTCAACTTCTATTGAAAGCTGTAAATCCTCCAAACCACCCTTAAACACGATAAAAGCATGGATTAACAAGGATCTATGATCAAAGGGAAAACCTCACTCAAGCACGAGCATGATCCTCACACTGCCACGACCTCAAACCATGAACAAACGTCGTCTTTAGGGGGGAGGGGAGCATGCTTAGGGCGAAAGGATCAAGGGTCCATACCTCCACGTGTAGAGCCGACCCGTTGGGGCCTTCACGTAGGAGTGACCACCTCCTCCTCACTCCAAGCAACACGAACATGTCCCCTACATGAATAGGACGTCACCACCTCAGCATGAACACCCCGAGCACGAAGAACCAGCAAGAAACAACAAGAGGGCTCGGAGGGAAGGAGAGGGGAAGAAGAAGGGGGTAAGGGGGAGAATGGGGTGTGGTGCTCAGTTTTAAACCGACGCCCCCCAAGATGCGACGGGGTGACTCGGTGCGACAACAACCATGTCGCGACCCCTCTAGGCATCGCGACCATGTCGCGGAAACCACCCCCGGCGTAACCCCAAAAGTAGTCAAACCTCGATGATCGGGAAAAGCAAACGCGACGGCTGATCAGGACGCGTCAACACTATATGCTCCTAACACCCAACACGACCATTCTAACAGAAAGGACAACAGTCACGTCTGTCAGAAAAGCAGTCATAACGCCTTTAGAAGGCACGACAAGAATGCGACACCCACCCCCGTCGCGACCACGTCGCGACAGACAGGTGCGTCTCCATAGAAACCTTGTCATGGCGGGCCATCTTGGCGTGACCATGTCGCGACTAGGGTGCCTCTCGTGACCCTGAGGATAGGGCCATGGGCCCAGGAGGGCTGGTTCTTACATCCCACCCACCTTAAGATATTTTGTCCTCGAAATTAAAATAAACTTGGTCTCAAACTGGAAAGTAATACAGAGAGAAATAACATATCAATCAATCAAACAAATAGGGGAACTGCTCGCGCATCTCATCCTCGCGCTCCCAGGTGGCCTCGCCACCGACGCGGTTCTCCCAGGCGACCTTCACTAGCGGAATCTACTTCTGACGCAACTGTTGCACTCTACGGTCGACGACTCTGACCGGGTACTCCGGCACTGACAAGTCTGGTGCTACTTCTAGCCTTGAGTATTCCAACACGTGCGAAGGATCTGCAACGTACCTTCTGAGCTGTGAAACATGGAAGACACTGTGCACACCTACCAGCTCTGCCGGGAGACTCAACCTGTAAGCCACCTCGCCGACCCTCTCTGAGATAGGGAAAGGCCCAACGTACCTTGGGCTGAACTTTCCCTTCCTGCCAAACCTCATAACACTCTTGGTCGAAGAGACCCACAAGAAAACAAGGTCACATACACTGAACTGTAACGTTCTCCTGTGGATGTCTACATAGCTCTTCTATCTGCTCTGTGTTGCCTGAAGCCTCTGCCTGACAAGACTGACCGTGTCTGCACACTACTACACCAACTCTAGTCCCAAAAGCTGCCTCTCTCTAACCTAGAACTAGTGAAGTGGTGTCCGGCATGGGTGACCATACAAAGCCTCGTATGGTGCCATTCCGATGCTCGAGTGATAACTTTTGTTATATGCAAACTCTACCATCGGAAGGTGCGACTCCCAGGTGCCACTCCAGTCCAAACAGTACGCTCTCAGCATATCCTCCAAGGTCTGGATCGTCCTCTGTCACTGCCCGTCTGACTGTGGATGATATGTTGTGCTCAACCTCATCTCTCTTCCAAGAACCCTCTGCAAACTGTGCCAGAACCCTGATGTGAACCTCGGATCTCTGTCGGAGATGATCAAAACTGGAGTTTCATGCAACGGAACAACCCTGTCCACATATAGCCTGGCTAACCTGTCCATTGACCACGACATTCTAACTGGAAGAAAATGTGTTGTCTTGGTCAAACGATCCACGATCACCCAGATACCATCGTGCCTCTACGGGGTACGGGGCAAACAACCTACAAAGTCCATGGTGATGTCGTCCCACATCCACACAGGAATGGGCAATGGCTACAGCTCACCACTAGGACGTTGATGCTCGACCTTCACCTGCTGACAGGTAAGGCACCGAGCGACGAACTCTGCCATGCCCCTCTTCATCCCTGGCCACCAGAAGGACCTCCTTAAGCAATGGTACATCTTGGTGGAGCCAAGATCAACATCAATCCTCGATCTGTGAGCCTCTAACAAAAGCGCCTAGAGTGCCTCCTCAGGAATGTACAAATGGCCTCTGAACCTGACCTCACTGTCCTCGTCAAGCTCCACATCTGGCATCTGCAAAATGTCTTCCAATTGTGAGTCTTCCTGCTGGCCCTGCAACACCTGCCTTGACACTGACGGTCGAACTGACAAACTGGTCACCACAGCATGGTCTCTGTGCCTCGACGGGTAGAACACTCCCTGGGACAGCTCCTCAAATAGCCTCCACTCCCTGACCATCAACGAACTCAAGTGAACGTGACTGCTCAAAGCATCGGCTACGACGTTAGCCCTTCCTGGGTGATAGGAGAGGGTCAAGTCGTAGTCCTTCAAATACTCCATCCATCTGCGCTGCCTCAAGTTCAAAACCCTCTGAGTGAAAATGTATTGCAAACTCTGATGGTCAGTGAAGATCTCGAACGCCTTTCCATACAGATAGTGCCTCCACAACTTCAGAGCGAACACCACTACTGCCAACTCTGCTCACAGTCCTCGGACCACACAAACCTGACGTCCAGCCTCGTCAACTTGGTCAAGGGCTCTACAATCCTAGCAAAATCTTGGATAAATCTCCTATAGTAACCTGCCAGACCCAAGAAGCTGCGAACCTCTGACACTGATGTGGGCTGCTCCCACGACAACACTGCCTCCACCTTGGCAGGGTCCACTGCCACACCAGATCCTGAGATCACGTGCCCAAGAAATTGCACCTCTCGTAGCCAAAATTCACATTTGTCAAATTTAGCATAAAGTTGGTGACTCCGTA
Source organism: Colocasia esculenta (assembly GCA_014218235.1). Classification (NCBI taxonomy): domain Eukaryota; kingdom Viridiplantae; phylum Streptophyta; class Magnoliopsida; order Alismatales; family Araceae; genus Colocasia; species Colocasia esculenta. The sequence continues at coordinate 133,480,237 of CM024754.1, forward strand.
GGGTCTCCAGCATGATCCTCAGGTGCTCCTCGTACTCTTCCTCAGAATCCGAGTAGACCAAGATATCATCCACAAAGATGACCACAAACTAGTCCAAGTACTCACTGAACACCCTATGCATCAACTCCATGAACGCCGCGGGTGCGTTCGTCATCCCAAATGGCATCACGACGAACTCAATGTGGCCGTACCTGGAACAAAAAGCCATCAAGCCAACATCTGACTCTCTGATCCTCATCTGATAGTAACCAAATCTCAGGTCAATCTTCGAGAAAACTCTGGCCGACTGCAACTGGTCGAACAAATCATTGATCCTCGACAACGGATACTTGTTCTTCACAGTAACCTGGTTCAGTTGCCGATAATTGATACACAACTGTAGACTACCATCCTTCTTTCTCACAAACAAAACAGGTGCTCCGCACGGCGAATGACTGGAATGAATGAAGCCCAGCTCAAGCAACTCCTGTAGCTGGTGCTTCAACTCGCGTAACTCCGTCGGGGGCATCCGGTAAGGTGCCTTGGACAAGGGCATCGTACCGGGCAAAAGCTTAATGGAGAACTCTACCTCTCGCTCACGCGGCAACCCAGGTAGATCCTCTAGGAAAACGTCAGAGAACTTACAAACTACAGGCTTGTCAAAAATCGATGATCCGCTATGCTCCAAGAAATAAATAGAAGCAAGGTGCGCCACACAGCCATCATGGATCAAACGACGAGCTCTACACCGGGAATTAAAGGGTCGACGAGTAGACCTGATACCTCGGAAGTAGAGAACATGTGCTCTAGGTATCTCAAACCGAACGGTCTTCCGCTGACAATCTAATACAGCCGAGTGAGCCTCAAACTAGTCCATGCCCCTGATGACATAAAAGTCACGAAGTTACAACACGTACAACCTGGCCAGCAACTGATGTCCCTCAACCTCAACCGTGACACCCTCCAGGTAACTGAAAGAACGCATGTGATCACCGGACGGGAGATCGACCATCACGTCACACTGCCTCTTGGGTGTGTGACGAACCAAAGACTCATAAAACTCCTCGACAGCGAAATAGAGAGAAGTACAGGGGTCAACCAAAACACGGGCAACTCTACCAAGGATAGGCATGGTACCTATAACTAGGTTTGATGCCTCGGCCTGCTCCATGGTGAGTGCCATCACGCGTCCGCAACCACGCCCACGCTGCGGTGCCTACTGGGGCTGCTGCAGCAGCTGCTGGCGCTGAGGGAACTGCTGCTGCTGCTGGTATGGATGGTACTACTGCAGTTGCTGAAACGGCGGAAATTGTTGGGCCTGCTACTTGTATTTTCCCTGCTGCTGCTGATGGTGTGGCTGCTGCTCAGGAGGGTACTGGTATTGAGGTTGCTTCTGCTTGCACTGTATTGGTTGCTGCTACTGCAGAACTTGCCCTATCGGGCAATCCCTCCAGAAGTGGCCCGCCAACCCACAAGTGTAGCAAACTACCTCCTGCCTGCCCTGCTCAGCTCCTTGCTGGACCGACTACTGTACAAACCTGGACTGACGCCTCTACTGCCGGTTCCGACCAACCCCGCGAGTAGACAACTGCCTGAACTTCGAGCGAATTATGGAGCTACTGGAACTGCCCGAGCCTGAGGAAGAGGAAGTCGTGTTACTGTAGCTCCCAGCGGGATGCTGGTACGATGAGGACGTGGAAGAGGCTCCTCCCTGCTACTGCTGCTACTGGGGCTGCCAAGTCTCCCTCTCCAAGGCGGTGGCCTTAGCCACGACCTCTCCTAAGGTGGTACACATGTGAGCCGTCACACCCCACCTCAGGTATGGTCTCAGTCTTGCGATGAACTGCTCTGCACAAGCCTGCTTACTACCTGCAACATGAGGCACATGCCTCAACAACCGGACAAACCTCTGGTGGTACTGAGAAATAGTGAGATCGCCCTACACCAACTAGTGGAACATGTCTCGTCTCTCACGTCGAGCGTAGTCGGGGAAGTACTCACCGTGAATGATCCTCAAGAACCGCTGCCAAGTAATCTGATCCAACTGCTGCCCCTGGATGTGAGTCTACCTCTGAACTCTCCACCACTCATGGGCTGCTCCTTTGAGCTGGTACACCGGCAGTCTAACCAGATCCTCCTCGGCACACTCCATGGTCTAAAACGTCCAACTCGTGTGTCCAGCTCTCTGCCTTGTCTAGATCATACTTACCGAAAACATCAGTGGCCGGAGACGCAAGAAGCTCTCAAGTAGAGCGGTCCTATCCTCCGTAACCATCGTCCTCCTCCGACCGGCCTGGGTACTCCCAGTACCCGACGGCTGTTGACGTACATGCTGCTCTAGCTCTAGCTCTGCCTGCTGCTCCGGTACTGCTGGGGGAGGTACCGGAGGCTGACCACCTGTTGTTGCCTACCTGGGCTGCCATGCTCCCTGGTACATGTTCCTGAAGAACTGCTCTGCCATGGGAAACCAGTTTGCATACTACTTCGACTGAGGCTGGTACTCCTGCTGCTACTGCCCACCTGCCGCTGCTGTTGCCGCTGCACCCTGAGGCAGTGCCATTGACTCCTCAGCTGACATCTCCTTCTGGGACTACCCTTGCACGGACATATCCGACTCATCATGCTGCTCAATAAGCTCTCTAGCCTACCTACGCCTGCGCGGAGCCATATCCTGCACGGCTCACAACCTAGAAGGTTAATAACACCACTCGGGCGGCTAGTAGTGTACTTGTACTACTATTGGGACTTTCTGTCACAGTTTAAATCCACTACAAGTCCTGTCAGACTCTTGCTCTGATACCAAGTGTAACGACCCCGAGAACCCGACCCTTGGCCCACGCTGAGGACATGATTTTCATGGTCGCCACCCACAGATCCAGAGACCGAGAAGGGATATAATATAAATCTAACAAGATATGTAATAGAAGTAAACGTCAACTACTAAACTAGAAGCATACGTGCAGAAACAGAAAAGAGAGTGAGACCATCACGTACCGCTCTAAGTGCAGTCCCAACACACACATAGCTAGTACAAGTAAAAGGCAGGGGAAGAGCAAGTCCCTTAGGGGCATACCCCTAGGGTGACGTACACTGAGAGGGGGAAGATCACTGCTAGCTACAGGGACCACGACTACCTCCACGGCTCTTCCGCCCGGTGCGTGCCATGCCGCTGCTGAGAAGTCTCACCTGGGAAAAAGGAAGGGATGACCTTCACAATAGAAGCTCAGTAGGGACTACCAATCTCCTACTGGCTCTAACAGGAAGAAGAATATATATAATCAATTAAATGACAGCAATTATATCTTCTACTTACGAAAGAACGTGCATTAGAGGGGCCAAGGCGTGGGGAGCATTAGAGGGGTCATGTAACAGGAAACGCAGTGAGGTTTTCCCTGCCCGTGGTCATGAAAGAAATCCACAGACTTACCATTCTCCAGAGTCCATCTAGTATTTTCAGCAATGACAACATTAGCAGTGTAGAAAATATTCTTAGGAAGACCATGTAAAGGTTGAGATTGCAGTCTAGCATAGCGGGCCCAAAGAGAGGATCCATGATAAATATTCCAAAGTTTTTTAGTAGCCATAGCCAACTGAACATGCCATAAACTCCAAACCCCCAAACCACCTTTAGCAATGGGGTGTTGGATAGTAGTCCAAGGTAACCATTTTCTTCGCTGAACCCCATCAGGACCACTCCAGAAGAAAGATGAGCAAGCTTTCTCCAGCAGACGAATAGCTCATTTATGTAAGATTAAGGTTGAGGCGGCATATATAGGGATGGAAGAAAGCACAGAATTGATAGGAGTGACCCTTGCAGCTTGAGATAAAAATTTTGATTTCTAAGAAAAGAGCTTCTTGTTGACTTTCTCAAATAAGTTTTTGAAATCAGAAATGTTAACTCTTCCTTATTTCAACCGAACACCAAGGTAATTCATGGATCCCTATTGTGGTTTGAAACTAGTAATAGCCTTAATGCTGGTAGTGATTTTGGGGGAGCTTTTCTAGAATTAATGAATTGGCTCTTGGTATTATTGATGAGCTGGCCAGAAGAAGACTCATAAGATTTTAAGAACTGAAGAAGCTGAGATATGTTTTTAGCATGGCCATTGGTGAAGATGAGTGTATCATCAGCGTACACCAGATGAGAAATCGGTGGACAAGCTCTAGGACCTGCATAAGGTTTGAGAGAGCCATTAAGAAGAAGATTGCAAAGACCTCTGCTGAGAACTTCCTCCATAATGATGAATAGAGCAGGTGCAATGGGATCGCCTTGCCTAAGCCCCCTGGAAGACTTAAAATACCCAGATTGATGACCATTGACCAGCACCGAAAACCAATAGTTGGATATCAACATCCCCACATAAGATATAAATTTATGATAAAATCCAAAGTGGCGAAGAACAATAAATAAGAAATCCCACTCAACACAATCATAGGCCTTCATCATATCGAGCTTAAAAATGACATTTTGACCCCTTATCTTTCGCCCATGATTTTTAAACGAACTTTTGGAAGGAGAAATGTTGTCAATAATAGAATGGCCCTTAACAAAGGCACCTTGTTCCTCAGAGATAATATCAGGGAGAATGTCTGTTAGCCGACCACACAAATTTTTTTAGATAATTTTGTGACAAAAGTTGCACAAGCTAATAGGACGGAAATCAGCAAAAGAAGACGGATTATTCACCTTGGGAATGAGAGCAATGAGAGTAGAAGTAACACCATGAGGCAAAAGAAAACCACTGAAAAAACCTTTGACCTCCTAAAAAATGTCAGAGCCAACCATATCCCAACAAGAAGTGTAGAAAGTGCCAGAGTACCCATCAGGTCCAGGGGCACTATTAGCATTCATAGACCAAACTGCATTTTTAACCTCATCAATAGTAGGGATGGCACACAGCTGAGCATTCTGAGAAACCGAAATCTTACTAGGAATCACCTCTAGAATATTTTGATCAATCTCAAAATTGCCAGAAGAAAGAAGGTTACTGTAATACTGCACAACAGCATCCTTGAGAACTTCCTGATCATCACACCAATTGTTGTTGTCATCAATTTTCAGTCTAGAAATACAATTTCTGCGCCTATTGACTTGAACAACGGCATGGTAGAAAACAATGTTTTTATCCCCATCATCCAACCATTGAAGTCTAGCCTCTTGACACTAGAAAATTTCCTCACAATGTAGTGCTTTCTTCAGGTTGGCCTGAGCAAGGTGCAAGAGCATTCTATTATCTTGTGTGGGAGAGAGATGAAAGGCTAACTCAGCATTTTCCACCTCCTTTTCAGCAGTAGTATGATTACTATGAATATTACCAAAAGTGTCCACGTTCCAAGATTTAAGAGCAGTCTTCAGATTTTTTAACTTGACTTGAAGCTTAACCATGGGGTTAGGGTGCCATCAAGAGGTTTCCTTCCACGCTTTCCCAACAACATCCAAGAAAGTGTCATGAGTAGCCCACATAGATTGGAATATAAATATGGCAGGTGGTCTAGAAATATTCCTCAAAGAAATAAGTAAAGGAGCATGATCAGATGGGCCCCTTATAAGGTGTGAAACACAAAATTCTGGAAGGGAATTATTTCAGTGAGAAGAAAAAAACACACAGCCAATCTAGCCTTAACAGCAGCAGTGCCCACTCTATTATTAGACCAGGTAAAAGGTAACCCAGAAAAACCAGCATCAATCAAAGAAGTAGATAATATAAAAGCATTAAAATCTATCATGGAACGAACATTAGTAAAAACACCACCACTTTTCTCAGATGGCTGGGATATGCAATTAAAATCACCACCCCACAAGCCATGGCACTGAGATATCAGAAGCAAAATTCATTACATCAGCAAACAAAGTTCTGCGCTCCCTATAACTGCAAGATGCATAGACAAAAGTAATATAACAAAGGATATTCTCATCAATCTTATTGGCCAAAGTAATATGCTGCTTAGAACAGTCAGCAACCTCCAAATTAGCCTCCTCCTGCCAAACAACCCAGATCTTAAGAGTTTTCACCATCATATCCAACAACATCGTCCATCTTGATAGATTTGCAAAGATCTTCAGCACGATTAAAAGGAATCATTGGTTCATAAATAGCAATGATCATAGGACGATGTTTTCGACAAAGCTGACGAAGGTGCCGCCTTGAAGCAAGGTTGGAGGCACCTCAGATATTCTAGAAAATAGATGAACAATTCATGAGGAACAATACCCAGATGTAGAGCCATCGGCCTTAGCCTTAGATCTAGTGCGGACACCTTCTGGAGGTTCAAGTCTGCCTTCCCTTGATATGACAACCGCAGGCATCAAATTTTTTTCCATATTTGCTTGTTCAGCATTAGAGCTCTTATTTAATGATTTTCCTTTAGATGAGGACGCTTCCATTACATTTTTGTCTTCACCAGGGGGCGCACGAACCTTGTCCTTCGAAGCAGTCGATTTCAGGTTGTATTAGATGTTGAATATTTCCAGTATTTAACTACTCAGCCAAAGGCGGAGTTAGTTGCGCAGAAATAGGAGTAGTTGATGGCTCATGCATAATACCTTCGTTGCAGTTATTGCCATGCAAAGGAGAAATAGTAGCATGTATGTCGGGGGGCCTCTCGTATGAATGGCTGACTGCGCTACCTGGAGGGGACAACATCGCAGTAGGCGCGACATCTAACTGAGCGGGATGTTGAACAACCTCCTCTTCCTCAACAGTGAGACTCTGAAATCTATTAGACGTAGCCATGGGATCCGGAATAGGAACTGGTGGTTTCTTTCTCTAGAGGTGCCTGGCATGAAGCGATTCACCAGATTTGGAGGACTCCTTGACAGGGCCATCGTTGCATAATTTGACAGATATTTTCTTCTGCTTCTTGTTGCAATTCTCCTCAGCATGCCCAAGTTTGTGTTAGAAAGAGCATAAAGATGGGATACAATGATAATTAACGAGTTGCCAAAACCCATCTTTATCACAACCAATCCAAATCCGATCAGGCCTGGGATTCTTAATGTCCATCTCCACACAAACTAGTGCTTCTTGCGTCTGAGTTAAGGCACTAGTGGCATCATGAATATGCAGAACATGTCCTAGATTTCTAGCAATAGATTTCAAGTAATCTTCATAATAAAAATTAACAAGAAGTAAAGGAAAACCAACCCATACTGGGTTCAACATGGGATCAGCTTCGAAGTCAAAAGAAGGTTCCCATCTAAAGAATCGGAATAGAAGCCCTTTTATAAATAAACTCTACCTTAAAATAACCTTCAAGAAGTCTTCCTTTGGTGCAACGTGCTCACAATAAAATCCTTTTTTAGATCCAGGCGCTGGGTAAGGCATGCTTTAATTTCTGGGATTGAACACTAACCATAAGAACACCTGGCAATAATGGCCATTTGCAAGGGTTTCGTGGAAAGCAGCAACTCATCTTTCGAGAAAAACATCGCCGGCTCGCCTTGATCAGTAAAGGCAGCTGGTTTCACGCCTATGGATATCTTCTATTGAGGTTTGGACGTGGCTATCATCTGTGCATAAGAGAGACGCCCAACAGCTTGACCTGGAGCATCTTCTGGAGAGGGGAGCACCATGAGGAGGCTGGCCAAGGCGGCCGCCAACCCCAGGAGGGCCGGCGGCGACAGAAAAACCTAATATCGCAACAGAGCTTCTCTCTCTAACTTTCTCTCTCTACGTCTTAAAGATTGCACATGGATCCCATGATGGGTGAGCTTAATTACTTTGTTGGCTTGCAAATCAAGCAAACCAAGGAAGGCACTCACATTTGTCAAACCAAGTATATTTCATATTTGCTCTCTAAGTATGGATTTGACAAGTGTAAGCCTTTAGAAACTCCCTTGAGTTTAGGAATAAAGATAGACAGTGATCCAATTGGCAAGAAAGTAGATCAAAAGATCTATAGAAGTATGATTGGGTCATTGCACTATCTTACTGCTAGTAGACCGGACATAATGTTCAATGTATGTTTGTGTGCCAGATTTTCGGCTGATCCTAGTGAATCTCACATTAATGTTGGTAAAAAATGTTTAGATATCTTATAAATACAAGTAAATTGGGTTTATGGTATCCCAGATGTTCTAAATTTAAATGGCTTAGATATATTGATGCTGACTATGTTGGATGTAAAATAGACAGAAAAAGCATTAGTGGTACTTGTCAATTTCTTGCAGGGTGCTTAATTTCTTGGTCTTCTAGAAAACAAAATTCAGTAGCATTGTTCACAATAGATGCAGAATGCATTGCAGTCGGAAGTTGCTGCACCCAACTACTGTGCATTAAACATCAACTGGAAGACTGTGGTCACAAATTGCATGAAAGTCCAATGCTGTGTGATAACACAAGCGCAATTAATCTGACCAAGAATCCTATCCAGCATTCAAGAACCAAGCACATTGAGGTCAAACATCATTTCATCAGAGACCATGTAAGTAATGGTGATATCTTGCTTGAATTTCTTACTACAGATAATCAATTAACATATATTTTTACTAAACCACTCCATGAACATAAGTTTACCTCAATTAGAAGAGAAATAAGAATGTGCAATCCTGAATGAATGCTTAACACTCTGAGTACATTGTATGTTCTATCCATCGTCAACTCTTTCTAGGTCCTGAACTTTCGACTTCTCCAGAGTCGGAGTTTAGGAAGTCAAACTTTCTGGAGTTGGAGTTAATGTTAATATACAAAAAAATTATAATTATATGTTTGGGGTGAAGAATTAAATAATTATTTATTCTCCCAATCTCAATCGTCAATTCCTTGATCTACGATGCTCTTTAGACTTCCCTCTCTTACATAAACTTCTTCCTTCTCTTTCCAAATCTCCTCTTTTGAAATATTTTCGACTCTCTCATTGTCTTCCTGGTTCCCTCGTCTACTCTGACTCCGACGGAACCAATGCTGTGAATCTTTTGTTTTCTTCAAGCCTTCAGAAGAAAGGTAGGATCTTTGACTTTATTGAGATCATCTCACACCTACTTTGTCATTTCCAAAGAATGATTTATTCTCCCAACCTCAATCATCTCACACCTACCTTCGGGCATAAGATCAGTGATGTTGTGTCTTTGGAGAAGTAGAGATTGGGGATTATCGAAAGTCAGGGTAGTATCTCCAAGAAGGGGCTTCACATCAACGAGCTCTCCATAAAAAATAGGCTCCCTCATGCTATCCTCACAACTATATTAATGCCAAGAGTAGGTACTCATTCTTCTATCATTTCCAGAGATGGCAACATGCTATTTTGGGTGATTTAGAGGCATCAAGTGAACCTTGCCTCTGTAATCTTGGAGAGAATGGTAGTGTCCCAGTTCTTGAAAGAATCTCTTCCTTATGGACCTTTGCTCACAATCATTTTTAGAAGATTTTCAGTGGACTTATCAGAAGAATTTTTTGTGTCAGTAAAAGAGAAGATTGGGCTATCCACCCTTCGTAGGAGCCACTACATTTTAGAGGATAAAGACCAGAACTTTTGGACTAAGGACTCTATACCCAACTGTACTCATGATTCATTCTATGATGAGGTACATGGATCCTTTTCTGCTCACCCAATTTAGCCACTAACAGATAGAAGAGAAGTAGTAAGAGAAGAAGTAGCTGCACAAGAGCCAGTACAAGTTGAGCTAGGAGGACCTTCCCTTGAGCAATATCTCCCTGGGGATACTATCAATCAAGTACATAGAGATCTCAAGGGTAAAGCAATAGCTTATGAAGAAAAAATTCCAATCCCTACACATTTGGAGCCTGCTATAGAAGAAGATTTCCGTCATGTCTCTCCACCTCCAGTTGAGACCCAGCCAAGGTCTCAGAGGGGAGACTAGCAGGACCATGGATGATGTGCTTAATATGGTCCTCAAGCAACAAGATATGCTTGGTGTACTCCAGATGTAGATACACCAGATTGATGTCAAGGTTGATTCCCTATTAGAAGAAGTTCAGCAGATGAAGGATCTGCTCCTTTTGTTTGTTTGTCAATAGGGCAAGAGTAGCTCTCCAGCACCAACCACTGCCACTCAGCCTGAAGCACAAAAACCAGATCAGTCAGTTGAGCAGCCTTTAGAAGAAGAAGCAGTACAACCAAAGCAGCAGATAGATCCGTCAGCTGTGGAGCCAGAAAAACACTCAGATCAACCTATTGACCATCAATAGCAGCAAACTAACCAGAGTAGCCTTCTGAGCAGTTAAAATAGCAATAAGTGGAACCAGAAGTGTAGTGTCATGCCCCAACGTGGAATATTGGGATGTGAAGTAGTTAATATAATGCAAGTATAGAGCGATATAAACATTAAACCACTGCACAGTTTTAAATAGTATAAAACCAACTATATTTCATTATTCCTTACACCGTGTCTGTTACCTTCACTTGTTCAGAGCCTTAACTATGGGTCCAAAGAACATCTTCATACTTAAATAAAAACAACTAACTAAACTAAATTAGACTCTAACAGTCTGGACGACACTGGGGTTACTCATGATTCTGCTCATCGCCATCCTCTTGTGTGTGGTCCTCATCATCAGCATATTCACCTGAAGACAAATCACAATTACACCGGATGAGCGATAATGCTCAGTACGACTTAATATCTCGTAAAACAGGCATGCTTTAGGTGATTAATATCTTGGATAGTAGGATAACTAGAGAGAACGTTCAAGAGAGTCATAGCACATGATAACAAGGACATGATAGTACTTTCAAGAAAAGAATATAGGACATCTAGCACGTTAAAAGATTGGTCATATCACGAGATAGCACGTCACAATAGAACACTAGTCAAGATAGCACTTTTGATTGTCTTTAGATTATCGAGATAACTAGCACTTGAGTGTAATGCCAAACACTTAGGTCAATTAACTCCTGCGGGCACTAGCACTTTTGGGCGCACCTCCCAGGACCAGACCGGGCCCATTATAATATTGCCAGGAATTAGTCATTTATATTATCTTTAGACAATCAATCAATAGCCAATAGAGTATGAAGGATAGATGAGAGTAAAGGAAAAATGGATGGGAGCACAAAGAAAAACTTGAATAGATGAGTTTATAAAGAGATCTAAATAGAAACAACAGGTTGGGAACATAAAACGATAAGTAATACCAACGATAGTATCTGTTGTATAACACAATGGATACTGGCAGAAAGTTTGATTCCTTTTCTTCTGGTTGGTGTGTGCATGTGAAGAAAAATCCAAGACAGTGGAATAGATCATACACATCTTACATAGATAGAGCAATTAACATACTTTTAACCTTAATATTATCTGATATTGTTATAGTCTTTATAGGAACTTAAAGATAGACTCATCACGGTATCAAGTAGGATAGTTCATAATTCTGGGTTTTAAGGCTAGAGAAAACACTTAGGTCTCGATGTATACGACATGTAACTTATGGAAATAGCTAAACAGCTCCTAACAAGGTATACTCAAAAGATATCGAGGTCTTGATAAGAACTTCATGAAGACCAAGAGCAACCAAAAGGTCACGGGTACGTGAGATGATTGAACCTTGAACATGAAAATCTCACAACTTGAGAGATAAAATCTAGGACAAACATGGGCTTTGGCTACTAGTTTTTTGGACTGTTGATGAACAAGATTATTTAGGTTTGTGCTTGAGAGATTGTCTACCTTTGGACGTTCTTAGGAAAATTCTCTACACGAAGAAACAGAACGGGGTCTAGGAAAGAAAGCTCTAGTTGGGGGATCTCCTCCTTCTCTAGTGCTCTAAGTATTCTTTTGCGAGTCCTTTAGAAAGCTGATAACTCACCTTCAAGGGCTTATGATGAGTATTTACACTACAAGAAAATTAGGCTATGCCTATGGAATTTACCTACGGATGATCTATACATAGGTAAAAGTGACATACACCTACAATTTATAATAATAGTAAGTTTGGTATACCTACATTAGTTATGGTTAGTGGATATAGCCTAGGATATTCCTACGATAGTTTACTAACTATAGGTAAAATTCACTTTAACCCACATGCATGTGCATATCGTAGGTAATGGATCATATTTTCATATACTTCATGTAAACTGTAGGAAAAATCTACCATTAAAAATTTTAAAAATCTTTTCAACCGTGAGTATTAACTTTAGTCATTTGGCGCCAAAGTATACATGTTTCTTATTCTACATATTCACGCTCAAAACAAAATGTGCTCCTGCACCCCTTTTTTCCCTCCACCTCGGCCCACCTCGTGCCACAAAATCCCTTCCCCCTCCACACATAAGCCCAAAATCCCCCCGTTCAACTCCCTCCTCTCTCACAGTCGCCGCCACCACTTGCAAGTTGCAACGCTGCCGCCGGCCACTTTCATTGTGCACAGGTACTTCTCTCTCTCTCTCTCACGCCGTATCCTCCTCTACCTCTCCCCCTCTGTCGCATTTCCCGCTCCCTCTCTGTCGCGGCTGGTGGTGCTGAGGAGGATGTAGAAGAGGGGCGTGGTGGGTGCAGCTGCCTTTCAGTAAGAGGTGCCCCCTGCTCAACGCGGAGGGCCTCTTCGCTGGGTTCTTGAGGATGTACGAGAAGTCGTATGCCACCCCCAAGGAGCACAGCTATCGTTCTCTGTGTTGAAGGCCAATCTCCGCCAAGTGCGGTGGCACCAACTGCTAGATCCCACCGCTGTTCACGGGCTTATGCAATTCTCGAACCTCACGCTTGAGGAGTTCGAGCCGGGGTACCTTAGGCTCCACCGCCGGCTGTCCCCCATGTTCTCGAAGAAGGCTGCAGGGGTTAGCTCCACGCACGAGGCCCCGATGCTGCCCACCGACGACTTACTGGCGGACTTCGACTGGAAGGATCATGGCGCTATCACCCTGTCAAGAACTAGGTCAATCTATACTACTTTTACGAATTCGTCTGATCATCTTCATTTCGATCGCCCATCCTATTTTCTCTTTCGACTTTTTTAGGGATTCTTTGGTATATCATCCCGTGGTTAATTTGTTTGTATTTATGTGTTGTGACTATGTTGGATGGTATTTCTTCAAGGCACCTGTGGATCTTGCTGGTCCTTTAGCACATCGTGGGCTCTAGAAGGTGCCTACACCTATCGACGGGCAAGCTGGAAAGCCTCAACAACAACAAGTAGCTGTTGGTTGGTTGCGACCACGAGGTATCTATCTTGTTACTCATCCCAACCGTAAAACTTATTTCCCGTTCATTTGTCCATCTCATCTTATACCTGGCTGCTATAAGACCTGAGAAGTTAGCTCCTTTTCCTGTGTTACATAGAGAAGCACTTTTTTCTTAATTTCTTCCCCTCGGTATTTCTTAGGAATTTTACTCCACTTTTAGAAGAATTTTAGATGCCTTTGTGCTTGCTGAATAATGATATGGATAAATCACTCTTCTTACCATTGGGAACTTTATAGATGAGTACAATTTAAACATGTTCTTGCTAAAAGTCACAGGGCTGCAGTGAGAATCTGATTGTCCTTACACAGGAACAGACTATGGTGAATGCAAATTTGACGAGAGCAAGATCGCAACTTCTGTGTCTAACTTCTGTGTTCGATCCATTGATGAAGATCAAATTGCTGCTAACCTTGTGAAGCACAACCCTCTTACATGTAGAAGACTGATCTTTTGATGCAATTTAGTTTGGCCTTTCAAAAAGTTTTCCCTTAATATTAGTAATCTCCCTTCTTCTGCTAATTAGTGGATTCTTTGTATAACACGCAGAAGTTTGTGGTTCTTTTTATGTACCAGAAGTTACTGAAAAATAATTTCTGATGACCAGAAGTTTTGTTTACTTTCTTTAGGTTGATTTTAGTTTGAGCATCAATATAAAAGGTTGCTTGTTTCATTTCTTTAGGGCAGCTCTAGGTGGCAAAACAACATATATTGCGTCATTGATGAAGAACATTGATTGGAGATATTTTCTTCTAATTTTTACAAATTAGTCACATTATGAATTTGTATTGTGTTCTATTTTAGAGACATTTCTCTAGGGCATTTAATAAAAGTGCCCCAAATCTATTATGAATAGGGGCAATTCTCTCTGAGGCATTTAATAATGTGCCCCCAAACCATAGTCTATCACTGTTAATAGCACCTTCTGTGAAGGGATTCTCTCTCTCTCTCTCTCTCTCTCTCTCTCTCTCTCTCCAATCCCCTGTTCAATGTCTAGCCTAAGATTGAAACCTGAGATGTTAAGTACATCTCAAAGTCATAGATTTAGAAACAAGCAGGTGTGAATCACAACTCTATAAATCTTGCAGGAATCTCAAGCTGAGCCCAGGAAACTATAGACCTGGAGATGGGAGGATATGAAAGGGACAAGGTGCAAGATGTTAACATCGGATGGTACATTTATGTAGAAGAAATGTATCGGGTGACTTGTTATACCTCTACATATACTCTGCAAATTCTTTGAATATGACTATACATGCTTTGTGTGTGGACATTTTAAACATGAAACTTAGGATAGATGAAATATATTTCACTAGGATCATAAAATTGTTTCACCAGGATCATGTAGATTTCAGGTTTCTTTTTTTTGGTTTCAGTTTTGCAGATTTCAGTTTTTTTTTGTTTAAGTTTTTTTTTTTGAAGAATTTGATTGAATTTTCTAGACAAACTTAAAAGGTACATTTTTTTTAAGATTTGAGTTGATCAAATTTTGTTCAGATTTATTGGCCTCAAGTCATGGAGTCTGCCTTTTAAATGGGCTTGTGGATCAGATTTTGAGCCCAAATTTATCATTTGGGAGTTTTATTATCTTTTTATCAGCCCCTTACTTAACCCATTTTAAATTTAGGCCTAAATTGCGTGCTATATGAAATTTGTTGTCGATAGGAGCCAGTATTCTACTTAGTCTTGCCATTTCTCATCTTTTGATATGTCTATTTCATTATTGAGAATTTGTCATTGTGGATTTGGTGTTCTATTTTAGACTGTCCAATGCAAAGCATGAAATAATTAGATTTTTGCATGATAGTGTTCAGTTAGTTCTTCTAACTTAGTCAGTTGATACCTTTGTCTTGTGCCATATGATGTGAATGGTGAAATGACACATCACTTAAAGAGACTTGGCAAGAAGGATCCCATGACAAAGGTAGTGAAAAATTTTTTCATTATGAACTGTTTTCTCTTGTAGTTTTAACTGCAATTTTCTATTTTATATCAATGTATAAATGATCTTGGTTTATTTCATGTTCTAGCATAAGTAATATTTTTTTTTTTTTTTGGTGGGAGGGAGAGAATCACAAAAAGTTTATCTTTTTTACAAGCAACTCTACTATTAATCCTTCTTCTCATCCTGTAGCTTTGTCCATCCAATTTCAGCTTCTTAGTTCCACTTGAGAATCCTAAACCATTGGGCACTGTTGCTAGCTAGTTGCTAACTTGATGCCAACTTCCCACTTGTTGCCAACTTCCCTGCAGAGTACACAAGTAGGCTGAATATCAAGAATGAAATGGTGTCTTTGTGAAGAATTTCCATGGGTTTGTAGATGAGTTCTTAAAAAGGCCTGAGTCTGTCGAACTCATGCGTAGACATAGTGCACTGGGTGATGGGAACCAGGACAGGAGTAAGTTCATAATCTGTTTTCAGCAGGTCCTCTTTCTGGCTTTGATGATGAAGAAAAAATTGTTGTTTGGCTCTAACTAATGATGATAATCTAGGTTTGAACGGTAGAACCTGTAGGCAAGGAAAGGTGAAAGGTTGGTATGGGCTTCTGAGGCATAGCATAAATATTGTGACCTACATTTCAGATTAAATAGCAGTACAATACTGCAATAAGGCAGAACCTTAATCTAAAATCATCAATAGTCAATACTTCTGAAAGTTTCACCTTGTGACGTGTAGGCACTCTATCATCTGATGAATGTGAAGCAGCTTATCTATACTTGGCATATGTCCTAAGAAAGGTAATTCATCACACGCACTTGATTTATATTTAAGGTACCATCTAATTCTAAAAGTATTGACTATGAGGAAAAAGTATTATAAATAACAATTTATTTCTACAACCGTTCATTAGAAATTCATATTAGGATGGTGGGAAGACAGTTCTGGAGGGACACTTGGGTGAATAATAAGTCACAAAGAGAAGTTTTTTGCAGTCTCTATCTTAAAAAAGAAATAAGGGTTTTCCCGGTCTCACTGTGTGCCATTATTTGGTTGATGGAGGTCAGTATTAGAACTTTGTGCTCCAGCCAAGGTGACAAATGCTATTGGGATTGATTGTTGGTGAGGACATTACCATTTCCTATCTAGGCCTTCCCTCAGTCTCTACTTCTTTTCCTTCATATTTCTAATCTAATAGACAAACTTGAACATCTCTAACACTTACAGCTTATGTTTTTCTGTAGATTTTTAGAGCTCTGGCATATATCCATGGAACTCTTGGTGTATGTCACAGGGACATCAAGCCTCAAAATGTTCTGGTACTTTGCCATTTAATTGTCCAGTGATAAACCATACAATAGTACAGACTTTTTGTTCCAGAAATTGTTTGAAAAATCATGCAATCTTTTAGGTATCACACAAAATTGATTCACTTGTCTTTATGGTATGTTAAATGCTTGTGTTAAAAACAGCTTCACGTCTCTGAATCTGATGGCATATTCTACCTGTCTTTCTCAGGCACATGAAAGGATTGACAAAACACAAACTCACTATATGTGTTCTCCCTGTTCATGGCACTGGAGTAATGTTCCATTTTTTCAAATGCCATGTGCACATTTGTTTCATGTTTGGACCAGATCATGAACTTCCAAAATTTACCAGATCAAGCCATGTCATTGTTTATGTGGATATTTGAGTGAACATGTGAATGTTATGGATGTGAATGTGAATGTGAATATTATGGATTTGAATGTTGTTTTGCTTATGTGATGTAGATGAGTGGATATGGATTTGAATTTTCTTTTAGTTATGTGAATGTATCTTTATTACATGTTTACATCATATATGGACAGATATTTATTTTTATTTGTAAAAAAAAAAATTAAAATTCTACACCTACGATTTTTAATATTCATGACTAAATATCATTACTTACAATACCGTAAAGCCATAAGTATATATATTGCAACATCTCAAAAAAGGTATTACTACGGTTATGAAACCATAAGTATAGATGGCAATACCTATAGTTTTTTTAAAATTTTACCTATGCTTTTTATAAGTCTTTACCTACGATTATTTTTCTGTGGGTATAGGATTTAGTCACGCGAGCATGCGTGTCGGATTCAAACCGTAGCACTTTCTATAGGTAAATGGTTTTACCTTCGGATTTTTGGCATATACCTATAGTTTGTACGCGAAGCTATATGTCATTTGTTTTGTAGTGTTATAGATTTATAGTTGTCAGGAGTCCTATCGTAACTAGAAAGTGGAGTTGCAGTTTTTAACTTGATCCTTTCCATGCCTAGAGGATTCCCGTCCCAATAGGTGTGGGAAACCGTTAGAAACTCTCTCTCGATGGGAAAAAATTTAGATTAATATGGAAGTCCATTGATGGTTAAATATCTGTGTTTGGAGTTGCCTAACGATTGGTAGGAGTCCTATTAGGTTCCAAAATTTCAACAGGAATCTTTTTTATAACAGGTCTTCCTATTTGGTTTAGTTCTAGGGATCAGGTTCGGAATCCACTATTGGATTTAGTCACGTTTCTATGGTACGTACTTTTCCTTTTCATTATCAGATATATAGTTAACACGTGTTTTAGTTTGGAAAATAACCAGTAACTTTGTCATATACGATTTAGTCATGGAATGTCGAAGCTAACTTCATCACATACAAAATTATCTTTGTCACACCGAAGTCCACTTCCTTTTAGTCTTGATCAGTTGAAGCTTAACTTCATCATATACGAAGTTAACTTCATCATATCTGAAGTCCACTTCTCCATATACGAAGTCTACTTCGTTTTGGTCTTGAACAATTGAAGCTTAACTTCGTCATATACGAAGCTAACTTCATCATATCTAAAGTCCGCTTCGTCATATACGAAGTCTACTTCATTTTGGTCTTGATCAGTCAAAGCTTAACTTCGTTATATACGAAGCTAACTTCATCATATTCGAAGTCTACTTCATCATATATGAAGTCTACTTCATTTTGGTCTTGAATAATCAAAGCTTAACTTCATCATATATAAAGCTAACTTCATCTTATCCGAAGTACACTTCGTCATATACGAAGTCTACTTCGTTTTGGTCTTGATCTGTCAAAGAGTAACTTCATCATATACGAAGCAAACTTCATCATATCCGAAGTCTACTTTGTCATATACGAAGTCTACTTTGTTTTGGTCTTGAACAGTCCAAGCTTAACTTCGTCATATCCGAAGTCCACTTCGTCATATACAAAGTCTACTTCATTTGGTCTTCATCAATCAGAGCTTAACTTCGTCATATACAAAGTTAAATTCGTCATAAGTCCAACTTCGGCTGACAACAATATATCTGGGCTAGTCGATTTGATACATCGATTGCCCTAAACATTGATTACTATTCAACATCGATTATCCTTTAATATCGATTACCTTGAACATTGATTACCTTGGGCATCGATTACCTTGGACATCGATTACCTTGAACATCGATTACCTTGAACCTTGATTACCTTCAACATCGATTACCTTGGGCATCGATTACCTTGACCATCGATTACCTTGGACATCGATTAACATGGGCATTGATTACCTTGAACATCGATTACCTTGGTCATCAATTACCTTGATCATCGATTACCTTGGACATTGATTACCTTGAACATTGATTAGCTTGGGTATTTATTACCTTGAACATCGATTACTTATCAGCCCATAACAATTATTGACTGTTTAATCCAGTACTCTATCGTTTAGTGCGCATTTAATCAGGCCTCTTCATAAACTTATTTTTATTATTCCTATTTATTTAGGTTTTAAATATTCCAAGTTGTTACATGCAGTCAGCAGCATAGTCCTCACAGGCAGAAGAGGCTCAACCAAAGGTTCAGACCTTCAAGATAAGAGTCAGGAGGAAGTTGGTCAAATCTGATTCTGTTATCTTTCCTTCCTCTGAACCTACTCCCTCACCTCTAGTTTCCTCTAATTCTTATCCCTCATCTACTTCCCAGTTAGAGGAACAATCACCCTTACCTCCAGTCACCTCTTATGCCTCATTTCCTCAAGTGTATACTTTCACTTCTGCACCCGTAAACACCCAAGTTCTTCACAACTTACCTCCTTTCTTCGTCTCATCTCTTCCCAACTCATCTACTCCTTCTGCTCAGCCCATTCACCCTCTTGCTCAAATTGTGCCCACTGTGGTACTTTCATCTCAAGTTGGGCAGAAGAGAAAAATAAACCTAGCTCATCTTTTCCTTCCTTTTAGTATGCTTTCGTTTATCATTCTGAGCGGAATTTAGCTCTTTTCAAAAAAAAACTGCAAATCAAAGTCTTTCTTCAAGTCCATGGGTGGTAGGATAAAAATTCAAAGAATGGCTCCCTCTCTTGATTAAAACCCAGAATGTTCTTCTAGCTGATTTAAATCTCATCACTCAGAAAAGCCATAGTCTCTCTCCGAGGACTTTCTGTCTATTTACCCAGAAGAAGAAGCGAAGTATAGAAATGCTAGAATCAGGAACAATGTATTGAATCTTATCCTCCATTTGGATCTTAAATTCTTTGATATGTTTGGGGACTTAATAATAGAGCAGCAAGCTAGTTTCAGCAAAATGAAAAAATTCAATGAAGAAGGATTCAGATTAAATATAGCTGAAGTTGTTGGCCCACTTATGGTTGGCAGCAAGACTAACCTAGAGGGGGGTGAATAGGTAATCTAAAAAACTGAAATAAAATCACCACTTAAAAATATTTGGTTAGTCTAAATAAGTGTGTGCAAGGAAATTAAAGGTGCGGAAGCAAGCACACAAGGAACACAGAGATTTATCCTAGTTCGGCCCTTCCCACATGGAAGTCCTACGTCTAGTCCCCAAGAAAACTCTTGGGATTTCACTAACCAAGGGTACAGTCCCCCTTTAGGACATACAACACCCAACACCCCAGTTGATCTTCTTCTCTTTCCAGGGCAAGAATGCAGCCCACTATTTTACCTCAGTCAGGTGCTTCTTTTACGAGCTCAGAAGCAACTCACTGGTACACAGCCCAGCTGGTCTTCCCTTCAACAAGGAGAACGCTTGCACAACAAGCCTTCTCTTCCAACCGAATAGGAACACTTCTGAACATAGAAGATAGGACATGAAGCCCCTAGATCAAGCTCTAGATAAACGATGTTATGCTTGATCTGAGACCGAGTCTATGGAGGAAAGAGTTTACAAGGCAAGACTCTCCTCAGGCTAAACCCCTAGCTCTCTCTCTCTCTCAAATACACAAAGACACACAGAGAGAAAATGAGGAAGAAGGAAGACGGCTTGAATGGTTCAGCTTGAATAGGCCCGAGCTCTCTTCCTTTATTGCTTGAGTGTGTATAGAGTTGGATGCTCACTGGATGTACACTCCTTGAATAATCTTCAAGTTAGCTCCATCATCATCTTCTTTCTTCTCTTTTTCCTTCTCCCTTTTATGGAGCAGCTTTGAACAGATCCATTGATAGATGGCCATTGGAGTTCTCTGATCTGTTGCTCATCTTCTTTCCTTAGAGTCTAACAGCTTCCTTATTATGCCTACTGGCTACTTGGAATGGAGGAAGATGTTCTAGCTGGTGCGTACTTCTAAGGATGTCAACAACAGGTCCAAGAAGTTGACTGATTGTAGAGGAGGACCTACAGAAATTAAATGCAAGGCAGATGTTTAGACTCATGAAGTCTCTTGTCAAGTGGCTCATACCTCTTTTTGCCTTTTGTCTGTATTTCCTGTAGATAGCTAGGAATAGAATGTAAGTGCTTTTCTCACTGACAGCTTGCTATAAAACTTTTTTATCTGTCAGAGAAATGACAATATAAGAGTTAGAAATTCATTTGAATTCTCACTGGGCGCCAAAGGTATTTTGAAACATTTGAAGTGAGAGGTAATCGATGTCTTAAGGTAGTCGATATTCAAGTTAAAAGAGAATCGATGTTCAAATAGAGTTGATGTTAAAACGTAATCAATGTTCAAAGAGAGTTGATGTTTAAACGGAATCGATATCCAAACGTAATCGATGTTTAAATGAAATCGATGTTGTGAGTGAATCGATGTTTAAAATGAAATTGATGTTCTAACGGAAATCGATGTTCTGAGTGAATCAATGTTTAAATGAAATTGATGTTGTGAGTAAATCGATGTTTAAAATGAAATCGTTGTTCAACTGAAGTCGATGATTCAATGGAGTCGATGTTTCAGTGAAATCAATGTTTAAGCAGAATCGATGTTGATGTTTTTCAAACAGTAATCATTGTAAGCTTACAACAGTAGTTGATGTGGACTTAAGCTAATCATGATAGTGCCATAGTAAGTTGTATTTGCGAGGAAAACATGATATTAAATATATTCATGATATTTAAGTTAATCATGAGTTTTGTTATCACAAAAAAGGATAAAATATAAGAGTAGTTCAACAGAAGTCAATAGGGGTCAATGGGCTATGTTACTTAGAGGGCAAAGAACTATCACTCCATCTATGACTATTGGTTTACCCTCAAGTCTATACTCCAGCCTGATAGTTGCAATTGTTGACCTGGTTGAAAGCCCAAAGGGGGGGGGTGAATGCATTGCTAAAAATATTTCTATAAATTTTCCTGTAAAAAGATTACTTTGACAAGAAACACTAAACTCAAATGTTAGAGTTAATAAGAAATGGAGACAGAATAAAAGCAATCACAAGAACAACAGAAATTTATCCTGGTTCAGATCTCCTATCACAAGGAGTCGTACGTCCAGTCCCCAAGAAATAACTTGAGATTCCACTAGCTAAGGGTACAGTCCCCCTTAAGTACACCTACACATCCAGCACTAGCTGGCCTTCTCTTCACTACACAAAGAGGTAACACGCCACCTGTTACAACAGGTCTTCCTTTCTACAAAAGGGAAGCAACCACCCACTCCACAGCAGGTCCTCTCTTCACAGATGAAGAGGAGCACTCAAGAAGAGTAAAGAGATGATGGCCCCTAGACCAAGCTTATACCTAATGCTTGATCTGAGGCGGAATCTGAGAGATAAGAGAATTACACCAGGAAGAAGTTCTCTCAGATCTAAAACAAGCTCTCAACCTTTGGAAGACAGGAACAGTGCTTTGTGGAGAGTTGAGAGCAAGAGAGTTTTTCTGAATGAAGGAATGAGCTCTTCATTTCTTTTTCTTTTCTTCAAGTTGGTTTCCATGGTGTCAACATACTTTTATTTATCTTCTCTTGAGAAAGTATCCGTTGAAGTGTATGTTGTCTCTCATCTTGAAACACGTTAGCTGTATCAGGTCCAACGTAGGAATCAGAAGAAACCTACAGTCATTAAATGCTTGGATAGAGACCCAGAGAGAGAAAGATCATCTGGATATCCTCTTTGCGTCTATCAATGTGACAAGTCCAACGTTGTAACGTGTGTGACTACCGGAAACCTGCACACAATAAATGCTGGAGCATAGACATTTTAAATGTGTCTAAACTGTAAGTCAATGTCACCGGCCATGCTTTAGGAGGATATACTAAAGAGGAAGTTTCGTTTTGTCATAGTTTGCGGGAAAGTTTGAAATGCACAGTTCGAGGAACTTTTGTCCATAAGAGATTTCATGCCCGAAATAATAAATGTTTGAGTGCACATAGTATGCCATAGTTTGTGGGAAAGTTTGAAATGCACAGTGATTCAAAATACATTTAAATGACATTTGAGATAAAATATAATGAAAACTATCTTGATTATTTTTGAAACTAGAATGAAAATATTATCTATTAACTGTCTAAAACATAATCGTTGTTCAAGGAAAAGTGATGTTTAGAGACAGTCTATGTATAATGGCAGTCATTGTTCAAACACAACTGATGTTCAAGTGAAATCAATGTGAGTATAATCATTGTTGGAATGGAATCAATGTTGATATGAAATCGATGTTGAGATGTGACCATAATCAATGTGAAAATGTAGTCGATGTTGGAGCATAATCAATGTATGCATAATCTGTGTACAGATGTAATCGATGTTGGAGCATAATCGATGTGAGCATAATCTACGTATAGATGTAATCGGTGTTGGAGCATAATCGTATGTTTCAATGTAGTTGATGTTTAAAAGGAATCGATGTTCTAAGTGACATTGATGTTGAACCGAAATCGATGTTTAAGTGAAATTGATGTTCTAAGTGAAGTTGATGTTAAACAGAATGAAATCGATGTTTTAAGTGAAATCAATGTTTAAATGAAATCGATATTCTAAGTAAAATCGATGTTGAACCATAATAGTTGTTTGAATGATATCGATATTTAAATGAAGTCGATGTTAAACCGAAATCGATGTTGAATGAAATCGATGTTTTAAGTGAAATCAATGTTTAAATGAAATCAATATTCTAAGTGAAATCAATGTTGAAGCATAATCATTATTTGAATGAAATCGATGTTTAAATGAAGTCGATGTTTTAAGTGAAATCGATGTTTAAATGAAATCGATATTATAAGTGAAATCGATGTTGAACCTTAATCGTTGTTTGAGTGAAATCGATGTTTAATAGAATCGATGTGATATCAAAACAGTAATCGTTGTGAGCTTACAACAGTAGTCGATGTAGACTTAGACACATTATGTGCAATTAACTTCTAATAAAGATGAGTGTAAATAACTTACTGAATTTTTGTTTTATTTGATACCTGTTGACAAGCTTCAGAAAATAGTGTTAGTCAACAATTTCCAAGGTTTTGTTGATCACCATATATATATATATATATATATATATATATATGGAGATAGGCTGATCATCAGCAGTTTCATCCAGAAAAGCTTCTGCTCAAGTAGTCTTTAATAGGCACATCAGCATAGCTATTAGGTTCAAAATCAAGTACAACATTAAGCTCTCCTTTCATAGGTTTGCCCTAATGAATGCCCCAAAGTGTTCAACATATCTCAAAGATTTTCAGCACAATTTTGCCGAGTCTGAAAGACTGACAGAGGATCAGTGGGTAGTTTGTTATCCTGAAGAGGCTAAAGAGTGTAAAAATTAGAAAATGTCTCCCTCTTCATATTTCAATCAGATTTATGATGCCCTTTTGAAGAATGTCTCTATGAAATGGACACACAGATACAAAATCTACTACAAGGCCAAGTCAACAACACAATCACAAGGTCTTTAGTGGAATATCACAGTTCATGAGTTTTTGCATAAAGTTGCTAGTAGGAAATTCAATCCCTTAAGGCAAACTCTAACCAGTGATGCTCTTCATAGAAAACTCCTTTGGTATCATCGTCGGCGCATTCAGTCCTTTAGGAAAATTCCAGCCATAGGGCCTTCATATAATTTAGATAGTTCTGTCTTTATGCATGTAATCCTTAAAAATGAGAAGAAGCTGTGGGAACTTCTTCAACCTTTCTTTTATCAAGTCTCACCTTCTCTGTATCTCCCTAGCTCTTCCTGATCAGTTATAATTTTATTTTCATATACAATGTTCATCTTTCTCTATCCAAATCTTTCTCTTTCTCTCTTTTATCTCCTTTCTATTAATGCCACAAAGGGGGAGAAGAGGAATGATATATAGAACAAATTGGAGAACGACAAATAAAACACAAAATGAAATGTTTTATCACACACAAATTTCTTTACACTGTCTATATATAAAAGATTGTTTTGTCATTAACAAAAAGGGAGAGAATTATTGTGCATTTATTTCTTTCTAATGGTTGATTATTGCTTTTGCTTACGATAAAATCTTTTAGTATCTCCTAAACAAATTAATTTAATCATACCACACTTTATTTTGTATGAAAATTATTGTGTTAAAGTAAAGACATACATGTATTATATTATATAACCTTTATAGTCAGTGGTGTCGACACACTAAGCTTTAAGTGTTGACACACTATCTATTTTCATTAAAGAAAAATTTCTATGTACACATTGTATACATACATATATATCATACTGACTCCGACTCCCAAGAAGTCGAACTGTTGTACCGATTGCTAAACAAATTGGCCTCACTGTAACTGTAGAAAAGTCGAAGTGTACTATCGATTGTAGAACAATTTGGTACCAATCTAACTCCAGAAAAGTTGAAGTGTGATATCGATTGATGAACAAACTTCTACCACTCCGACTCTACAGAAGTTGAAGTCTCGTACTGATTATCTTATATAAAGAACATCAATCGATATCTCACTCCGACTTCCCTACAGTCGAAGTCTTTCATATCGTTTACTAAAGAGAAGCACTCTGGCTCCTAGAAAGCTGAAGTATGATATCATCTATTGGATTACTGGAGTAGTACTCCGACTCTTTGAACGTTGAAGTATAGTATCAAGCTCTGTGTTCATCCATACTTGGATGTTTTTAAGTATCCCTTTTTAATGCTCACCCACCTCTATATTGTTCAAAGGATAGAATTTCTTTGGAATTGATAGATGTCTGTTGTAAACTACTTGTCTCCTACTTTATATTATATATATATATCTCAGTCTAACCCCGAGATG
Source organism: Colocasia esculenta (assembly GCA_014218235.1). NCBI lineage: Eukaryota > Viridiplantae > Streptophyta > Magnoliopsida > Alismatales > Araceae > Colocasia > Colocasia esculenta. The sequence continues at coordinate 133,505,765 of CM024754.1, forward strand.
GAAAAAAGACTTGGATGGTATTGTGCATGCAGGAATTCAGGAAAAGCTAATGCAGCTATACTTCTAGCCTAAAGTCGTTAAGACTAAAGATCTGAGGCTAAACATCTCAGCAGTTTAAAGACTCACAATGTTCAAATTCAAACGGATAACTCCAAACGGGAAACAAGGGACTCTGAAATATTTATATATATATGGAGCTAAAGTTTGAATTACATACACAATACACAAGACAGTGAGACATATTTGAGTGCATACAACCATGAAAATACAAGAGAAGAGAAGTCTCCTCACACAAAAAAGAGGAGCACACAAGATCTGAAGAGAGCCAGCTGATTCAAGCTTCGACTTCTAGCTCTCATGTGTTCTTCAGTGGCATTTGTATTCTAGTTTCTCTCAGTCCACCTTCTTGAGTCAGAAAAAGTTCGAGCAGTCACTCTTATTTATTTTCTCTTTCTGATCTCGTGTGTTTGTTCATTTTCTGAGCAGACACAATGAGTTCATTTCTATGTTGTAACCAGCAGGGGTTTGTTCCCTGTGGTGCCCCTCTGTAAAGGGTAGACCTACGATTATAGGTGGTTGTAATACCTCTCTAAGAAGGGAAGACTTGCGTAGGAGCAAGCTGGTTGTAATACCTTTTAGGTTGAGAGAACGCCAAGTGTTCTTGGTAGTTAGTGAAAATCCCAAGGGGTTCTTGGGGACTGAACGTAGGACCTCGGATTGATAGGAGGTCCGAACCAAGATAAATCATTTGTTCACTTGTGTGATTGTTTCCGCCAAGTTTACACTTGTTTCACACACACTACACTAAGTACTAACAATACTATCTAGTGTTATCTGACTTTCATATAAAATTTTTAAAGTTCAAGAAATCCTATTCACCCCCCCTCTAGGACATCTAAAGCTCCATCTTGATCCAACACGCCAAAGTGAAATATGCAAATGCTGAAGCAGAGCATCAGTGTTCAACACTGATTCAAGGCAATTTGCACTCAATTTCGTGAGGAATTCAAAGGATTGATTGTATCAAATATGAAAAATAGAAGCCTAGATCTGAGGTTCAATAGCTAGAGATTCAAGTTCTGAATCGAGTAGATCTAGAGGAATCAAACCAGTCTACTATAATAGTGTTTGATTAAATGCTTCTCACAACTCAGAATACCTTGTGCCTTTCATTATTCATTTCAAGCATCATAAACTTCATTTGATTACTCCTACTGGTGTTCGTAGGCTTGATCCAACATTGGGTTATGTTGCCCAGCTAGCAAGCCCGGAGGGGGGTGAATGGGATTCTTTAAAATATTGAGTACCTTAAACCTGTTCACAAAACAGTCACATAAAACACACTTCGATGGGTGTTAGAGTTAGTAAACGCAAAGCAAGCACACAAACAACACAAGGAGTTATCCTGGTTCGGACCTCCTCTCCACAAGAGTCCTACGTCCAGTCCCTGAGCAACAACTCAGGCTTTCACTACCCAAGGGTACAGTCCCCCTTATGGACCCTTACACACCCAGCCGCAACTGGTCTTCACTTCACAACCTGAAGAGGAATTACAACACCCTGGATACCACCAGCTATTCCTTCTACTCGAAGGGAACACACACACTGAAACCCTCAGGTCTTTCTTAGATACGAAGGGAACACTAGAACACATTAATGTGAAATGAGATCAAGCCCCTAGATCAAGCTTATACAATGCTAGATCTGAAGCTAAAACTGAGAGAGAAAGTTCTAGAGTGAGGGACACTCTCAGTTCTTAGAAGCTCTCAAGACTAACACAATGAATGCAGAGAGCTAAGAGCTAAACAATCAAAAGCGTGAGGCTTGGCACTTCGAGATGCTCGTAGAAAAAATTATGTAAGATTGTCGTTGGTATTCTCAATCTAAAAGCTATATTCTTCTAGAGCTTCAGTCTTCTATATATATCTTCTATTTGAAATTTCAACGTTGAAGTGCCTGTTGTCTCTAAACTTTTGTTTACGTTAGACTGCATGGTCTTGTAGAGCTTCCCGTTCAACGGTCTTTAGCCTTCCATGCACACAAAAAAGGAGATGATCTTCAGAGATATCGTTTGGCTTCTATTGTGTCCAACATTGTATGAGAAGTGTTGTCAGAGACCTGCATGCATTAAATGCCAAAAAATAGACAGCTAGGCTATCTGTTATTGTCAGTCAACGTTAGATTGATTTTATATAGAAAAAAAGTTCCATTATTTCTTTCTAAAAAGATGTTTACAGAATATGCATGGTAATGGAAGATATCGTTTGCATGCACTGCGGTGATACGTTCAGTCATAATAATGCATAGTTGTCAGAAAGATATACGTGAAGACTTTGACTTTTCAACGTATTCAAAAATGAGCTCGAAAATCAAATCATTATTTTCACATGGAATCGTTATATGCATGACTTATGAAATCATTGTGAGTGAATCGTTGTGCACTCATGAGCAAACTTATACACAAATCGCTAAATATTAATAACTAAATCGTTATATAGTCAAATCGTTGTGACTCCATAAGCAAATCGTTATGCACAAGTCGTTATAATCAAATCGTTAAAGACAATGTGAATGAATCGTTGTTTGCTGTATCGAATCGTTACAGTGACCAAGTCGTTATGTAACTTGATATATCGTTACAGTAATAGAGTCGTTATGTAACTTATCAAATCGTTACAGGGATCAAATCGTTTTGAAACATGATGAGTCGCTGTGACACTGAAATCGTTGTTCTCACTTATCAAATCGATGTGAGAGCAAATCGTTGTTTTTTCTTAAGAAATCGATGTGATCACTTATCGAATCATTATGGAAGCAAATCGTTATGAATACTTAGCAAATCGTTATGAATACTTAGCAAATCGTTATGAAAGTAAATCGTTGCGATCACTTACCGAATCGTTGTAAGGAAAAATCGTTTGCGATCACTTAACGAATCGTTGTGAGATAGACTGTGATAGAGTGGCAATGACTTATGAAATCATTATAGAGCCAAATCGATGTGAATGAGGAAATCATTATGATTCTAAGGAAATCGTTATAACAACTAGAGAGTCGATGTGTACATAGAAAATTTCATGCTTTGAACTTACATTGCTATAGAGTAAATAATGCTTACCCATTTAGCTTGTTATTCTCTATTTCATTTCCTATGCTCAAATCTCATAGAAAATATGTTAGATTAAACATTATATAGTTTTGTTAATCACCAAAATAAATATGAAATTAATTTAAATTACATGGGGATAAGCTGAACATCAGGTTAGTGTGTGGATCTTGAGATCTTTGTGATCTGCAAGCCGTGAGGCAGCGAATTTCAAGTTGTGAGTCAACAATTGTTATAAGCCGTGGATCAACGGTTGTGTGAGGTTTTCTCACATGTGGATATTGCTTGAAAGAGCCTCACTCGGTTGAAGTGAGGGGTGGACGTAGGTTTCCCTCTAGGAGCCGAACCACCTAAAAATCTTCCTGTCTTCTATGGTCTATTATGATTAATTTATTTTAACTCTTTAGAGCATTAATTTCATGTTCTTAAGTTTTTAAGGGGGTAAATCTATTCACCCCCCTCTAGATTGCCAATTCCACAACCAACACAATTAACGAGCATAAAATGCCCGTCTGTACACGTTTTACCTAGTAAAAAAGTAGTTTTAAACATTCTTGCAATAACACGTACTAGGGCTGTCAATGGATATTCACTTTTCACATTTTGACCCCTTTCTGACCTTTTATAGTGGATGCAGAAACAATTATTTTCACATCCATTTTTCCGTTACCGTTTTTTGATAATGTAAAATATATTTTATTTACAAAATATGTACTCTTAAAATTTAATTTCTTAATATTGAGAATTTGTAGACTAAGTTTTTGACTTCACCTTAATTTGTAAATATAATCTAATTAACTTGTCTACCTCTTAGTATTTATTATGCCTATTATTATCAAAGATATGTCTTTCGTCACTAATTCTAATGCCACACACATCCACTATTTGATCATAGTAAATGCTTTCGATTCCTTTCCGTTTCTGATCTATTTCTGATTTTTTTTATAGAAAATGAATGCAAAATGTGTCATTTCTGTTTCCAACTTCGACCCGTGGCAACCCTACCGCATACATGCAAAATCGGATATGATTTTTTTAGTGGTAAACATGGAATTTAATTTGTAGCAGTGATAAATTCTCAAAAGGAAAATTTTTGTGATCACATTTCCAAATCTAAACAAGGATAGCATGTGAATGTATTCTCTTATTTATGGATGACGTAATTAATACAGCTTCTTGATCGGGTCATGGGACGTTCTTTCTATATATTAATCTAGAATCTATGTATGAAGGAGGGACTTCCTCTCTCTCTCTCTCTCTCTCTCTCTCTCCCTCCCTCCCTCTAAATGGATACAGGTTTTAATGTCGTGGATCAGTACATGTAGAATGGTCCCTCTCTCTCTATTGCAAAATTACCAAATAGGATTCCAATTATTAATTGATCACATACGAATAAGATTCTTATAAAGAATCACATATTTTAAACAAGGTCTACAAGTGTAGAAACATAAAATATATGAATAATGTTCTCACTCTTATTAGTACCTGCATATGCAATTTTAAGAACAAATAGTTTATAAAATAAAGTATAATTAGCTCCCACCACGTTAGACGTAATTGCAAGTTTAGAATACAAAAAAGTTTAATTAAAATTGACTAGAAAAAAATTAACATAATTACATTTTAAGGTACAAGGACTTTATAATAGTCATACAGTACATAAGCCTAAGCTGAAGATGAAGAACAGGAATTGTTACGGTATGTGTAATTGAGGTCAGCTCATGCCGAGGTGACCACTCAGGCAACTAGCGCGAGGCGTCTGAGCTGAGAAGATAGACGAGGGACTGATCCAATGTTTTCTTAGTCAACCTGGGACATGTGATCCGAGCATCCGACGACGTTGCCCGAGGACCTACAAAGCCTACCGAGGGGTCTCGGCGGGGTGACACTCTGACACTTAAGTTAGTAGCTAGCTAAGAAGAATGGCCTATCCCAAGGAGTGGAACAACATACCTAGGTCTGAAGAGTGTCTGCCTCTTTTATAGGGCTTGAGCTCCCATGGAATTAGTTGGATGACACTGTGAATCTTGCGGCGGATCTCCTTGATTATCGCTAGATTGTGGTCGTCACTAATCTAGGTTTGCCACGTGTCAAGATCTATACCCTTGCGAAGATGATGAATATCATGAAGTACAAGTGTACGTGCGTAAGCAACCAAGAGGGGAGGTGTGAATTGGTTATTACCTAATTTAAAAATCTTTTCAATAGAATAGATTAAACTCAATTCAAACAATTTATAAAAGGATGTTCACAGTGGAATATGATAATAGGAACTGCGAAACCAACTATCCTAACGTGTATAGAACGGAGGTAGAAGATATGGATCAAACCATAAGACACTCAAGATTTATATTGGTTCAGCATTCAACAAACACATCCCTGTGTTCACCTACGTCCACTACCTCACACCCTGTGAGGATTTCCACTAACTTGATTTCTAGGTACAAGTCGATAAAGCCTTCACACGGTTGTTTCCCAAGGACAACACCAACCCCTCACATGATCTTTGTTTCACGGCTACAAAGAAACCAAAATACCCAAACTCCTGCTCACAAACCGAGCATACATACAATGATGATGTTCAAAATGAAATTCAAACAACTCAATAAGCACATGACAATGGGAAGAGAGGTAGAACGATAAACGTAAGAATTCCCCCTGTCTGAAATATAGAGAGCCGTTGTAGAAGCAAGATCACCAATGTAGAACTCTCTAGGTGAAGAACAACGAATTGATCACCCAAGTTCACATCCTTCTGATGAAGATCAGCTCCTTAGAATGTTTGGATGTCTTCTGGATCAATAAGAACTGATCTTCCAACCATCTAGATGTTCAGGGTTTCATGCAAGTCTCTCCAGGACAAGAAACCTTGTTCTGAACTCTAGGGCACAAGATGGGCTCTTGGGTGCGTGTAGAACTCTTTAAAATCATGAGAACATGTTGTATTTATAATCCCAAAAGATTCCTCAAAGTTTGGAAAGAGTTGGATCTTCGTATGATTCTATTTAGGAAAGTCTGTAAGCAGAAACGTAGGAATCAGTCGACCGAAATCTTCTAATCGGTCGTCCCATTACTGCCATAACTTCAACTGGCGCTTCAGCTGGCAAATCAATTGGCCAATCAGTCGTCCGATTCTAGAGAATCAACTGTTTAATTTCTTGACTGTGCTAGTGCCAAACTGTACCGGCTAGGTCGGTCGTTTAATTTTCCAAATCGATCATCCGATCTTTTCTTCACCAATCAGAGCCTTGGTCATCAATTGATTTGCCTTTTCACCATCAATCAATTGGACTGAACATCAATCGATTGGTCCATAATCAGTGGACCAAAATACCCAAATTGGTCGTCCAATTTCCTACCTAACCATCAATCCATTGGGCCTTGCTCTTCAATCAATTGGCCTTGACTTCATCAATCGATTGGAGCTTCACACAATCAGTCGACCGATTTATTTGACTTGGTAGTCCGATTGTGTCAGTTCTGCAGTTCTTCTTCTAGTCTTGTCTTTTGTTTTTGTCCAAGTCTTGGGCTTTGTGATGTCCACTTCAAGTGCGACTTGTGGACACTTTTAGTGCACACATAACACCCAAATTAGACCCTCAAATCATATATAAATAATTCAAACATTTGGGTCAAGAACATGAATTATACTCAGTGTTTTTGTGATTTTCTCGACATGAGTTAAACTTAGTGTTTTTGTGATCATTAAAATCTACAGGGTACTACAATCTCCCCATTTTTGATGATAACAAAACACTTGTAGATTTTTCACACACAATAGAACGTTCATATTCATATGTCAACTTGATTGATGTTTTTTTTTAATATATATGCATGCAAGCATTTAGTCATGCAATATGCAAGCATTCAGTCTTGATACTTCTATCTCTCCCCTTTTCTTTTGAACAAACTTTCCCCTAAAGTAAAATATAAAATCGACATATTCTCTCCCCTTTTTGACAGCATCTAAAAGTGGGTGGTATTAGAGATAATAAATACAGTTGGCATAAATACAAAGTATGTGAAGATTTCACCAAAGGGATGATGATGGGAGTGCATACATCAAGAGATATCCATTTTATAATCCATGTATTTCATCAAATTTGAAACACATTTAGAAATGAAATTCCATTAGATGTGATGTGTGAGACATGATTAAGAGACATTACGAATGATGATAAGCAAAATTTCTAATTAACCCTAATATATACTCTCAATCTTACCCATACACGAAGGACTCGATTTTTGGTAGCTATCACTCTCTCCCTCCCCCCTACCCCCACCCTTTTTTTTGTTGTTTTGAAACAAATGATATCATTCATTTTTTTGTTTATTTCTTTTTTTCACTTTAAGGAAGGTATTGCCGTTTGATGCGAGACTTCTCACTTGTTCAGGGGAAAGACCCAGTTACTAAGCTCAATCCACTTTTCACTTTTCAATCTTGGACAAGTAAGTTTTTCCTCACGAGTTACTACAAGTTAGGTGAATTTTAAGTATCACATAAGTGTTGAAAAAAAAGTTACCACCGATCATTAAGATGATATATGTTAATCGTAGTTATGTGCATTAGTATGTTGGTCTCAATTTCAGATGTATTTGAGAAGCAAGTTAAATATAGAAATATTTGGCTCTCCCTTAATGTATGGACACACCAAATGCAGAAGTCTCTCCTTAGTGGTTGAATTAATGCACACTAAGTCTTAAGCCAAAATACAATATAATATGAAGGGAGTATTAGGCCATAGAAAGAGTGAAGGAAGTGTCTTTACATATACTTTACATGCAAGCACACAAGGGATAGATATTTAAAAGTCACTAAATTCTAAGACTCTTTTTGTGTTTTTTATTATTTTTTTAGATTTTTATTTTTCTAAAAGAAAGAAAATAAAATCACAGCCTATAATCAAAATCTAAACAATACAAGAAACAAGAGTATTCATGTGTTACATTGAAAGTCCAAAATTGAAGTGCATGATACTTACAAAACAATTTCGGTGTCTTGAGTTTCACATTGATGTTCCAACTCCAAATATCACAAGACACCTGCTACCACAGATCTCAGGTGGATTTCTTTGGTACGCAAATGATTTTGAGTCCAACAATGTTAGTCTTGGAAGACAATGAATCCTTCCTCATCCACACCAACTTCATTTTCTGCATGTTTCTTTTTAAGGAACAAATATTATTCATATGCCCATGCCCACCACATAAATAACATGAGACATTAGAATTGTGTTTTGTGGGTTGTGGCCTATAAATGATATGATATTCAACATGCTTATCTTTCACATGAACTTGTTTTTTATTTTGCACATATTTTTAGTACGTACAATTTTATCAAGATGCACAGACTTCTTAGCATGGACATATTTCTTAACATGAGAATTCAATTGGGCCTTTTTCTATTGTAGTTTAGCATGAGAAGCATTTGAAGAATTGGAAGCATGAACAAAGATGTTACTGTCTTCAAAAGATTTGCACTTTTTATTTTTAAGGGAGTAGCCTAAACTATGTCTATTAGTGTTAACTTTAACACTAAGGATTTCATCAAGTTTTTGTTTTCCCTTCATGAGTCTAAAAACAATAGTTTTAAGTTTAATGGTTTCATGCTTGTTTTTGACAGAAGTTTCAAATTGTTTAGCCTTTTCCTCAACCACATGCACATGGTGTTTCAATTCTTCATTTTCAGATTTCAAAGAAATATATTTTTTTTCAAGCATGCTGAATTTTCTTGGAGAACCATTATCAAGAGAACTGGATTTCTAAACCATAGGCTGGGTTGTCGACAGATGCAACCTAAAAACATTAGAACTATTGTTGAGCATGATCATTTAGCATTTATTTCTCAAGTGGAACCTAAAAACATTGAAGAAGCTCTAAAAGACAACTCTTGGATAGATGCTATGCATGAAGAACTTAATCAATTTCAAAGGAACAATGTATGGAGCTTAGTCCCTAAAACCCCAGAAATCTCAATAATTGGAACAAGGTGGGTGTTTAGGAACAAGCTAAATGAAGAGGGAAAAGTAGTTAGGAATAAAGCTAGATTGGTTGCAAAATGGTACAATCATGAATTTGGGGTAGATTTTGAAGAATCCTTTGCACCAGTAGCTAGGCTTGAGGCAGTGAGAATCTTGTTAGCATATGCATGTTCCAACAAATTCAAACTACTTCAAATGGATGTCAAAAATGCCTTTCTAAATGGTTACATCAAGGAAGAAGTCTTTGTTTCACAGCCAACTAGATTTGAAATTCCTAATAAACCTAACCATGTTTACAAATTGCACAAAGCTCTCTATGGTTTGAAACAGGCACCAAGAGAGTGGTATGACTGATTAAGCAATTTTTTTGTTAGTAAAAATGTAGCACCCCGTAAATTTTAACTATATAAAAATTCGAATAAATGGAAATAAATAATTTTCATAATATCAAAATATTTAAAACATACTAATCATTATCCTATGTGCCAAGATAGATCGGAAAAATCTGTAAAAATTATAAATCAACCCCACACATTATTCTTAAATGTTCCACAAGAAATTTGTGCCATAAAAATCAGATTAGCCAAGTTTAAAGTGTTTCACGACTTATTATCGTAAATCATGAATAAGTCGAAAAATCATTATCACATGTACTTGGATGAGTCAAAAAATTAAATAAAAATCATATACGGACTTAAAATAATATCCTCTAATGACCATCAAGAAATTTGGGTCAATAAAAATCATTTGGATTAGGTTTAAGAGTTATTGTGACCGATTATCCAAATTAGGAAATAAGTCGGAAAAGCGTCAACACGAAATACGACGCAACAAAAATTTAATAAAAGTGTTGGAGAGACACCCAACATTATATATTAATAAACCAATATCATAATTGGGCCAATGGACCACATATGACCCAAAAATCAGATGAAGCTAGAAAATGCATGGAAATTCGTAGCTTAAAATAGCTGAAATTAAAAAGAGGCAATTAAAGTTGAATTGGGAAGAGATCTTGCACTCTTGGCAACCCAAATTCGTGAATACCCACCCATGGAGATTGCTTCATGGCCAAGACTCTCTAATGGAGGGAGAGATCTTCAAATTTTGGAAAGACACAAGCCAATTCTGCAACCCTTCTTTCCTAGTTACAATAGGACTCCTAAAAACCTTGGTTTCTTAAATACTCTTCACCCAAACCCTAGGAACGAGTTTACAACTTGCTGGGGTCATGTGGAGGAGCTCTTGGGGGCTGGGGAGCTGTGGATCGACCACAAGAAGGATATCTTCTTCCCCCGTTCATCTGCTGCGACCTGCACAAACCGTCCACTTGAAGCCGATCAAAGGTAGGCCAAACCTAAACCAAACCTTGCAAGGCTTATACCTCTGTAAAGAGGGTCAAGTCTACGTCCTAACCCAAGTAGAATGCCTAAATCTCATGCAATATACACGGAGTATTAAGCATTTTCCTACAAGTGATCTGAACATGGGTTTTCTGGAGAAATGAGACTTCTTCCACCGAGAAGGTAGGTTTTCTCGGGCCAAACCTTAAATATCCTATACCAATGTGTAGAGCATCAAGTTAAATTTCATTTGCCACTAGTTTCATCCAATTCCAATGAGTTGGTTTTGAGTTATAAGTGTTTTCCCAAGTCGCACACTGTTAGGGCTTTTTCTATTCTTTATATGTTGCATGCGATTTGAGACCGAATTAGAGCAAACCCAAAACATGAACGTTTTTCTACTAGTTGTCCTCGTCATGTCTTCTGCATGTTCTGACCCCCTTGTTGCGTTCTACAGATACCCTTGTCGCCTTCTTCATATGAACCCGTCGCGAACTGCCTGCCTGATCAGACAAGACTGACGTGATCCTTACAAGGCACTGTCGCATTTTGATCTAACCCCATCGCGTTCCTACAAGGGTCTGTCGCGACCTTAGGATTTTTCATGAAACCCCACCTATTTCTTTTACAAAACATACTGCTATACCTGAGGTCTGTTTAAATATGATATTTAGTGTGTAATTCACATGTCTTAGGTCTGCTCATTGCATGATGGTTTATTTAATGGCCTAAAAGTGATTAACCCATTTAAAAAGCCTTAATTACATGAATATTATTCTAATTGCTTTCTTAATGATATGATCATTCATGAACTTGTGATTTAATCTGTTACTGTTCTAGCTTCATTTAAATGATAATTATTATCTTAAAATCTCGTAAACCCATGTGTAGTTAAATGCATTGTCCATTGCATGCCATCATGTAAAGTGTTTTCCGCGAGTTTGAGACCGTGAATTGAGACGCGTACATCACTACACACTTGCACATTAGGCAGCCCTTTGTTGGGAAATTGGAAACTCTCTAACAGTCATTCTGAATCAGTAGTCTAGCGACCTTTTCTCCAAGACCTCCGTAAATCTCCTTTGACCATGGATTCCCACATGGCCGACGAGTTGGTTGTACCATTGAAGTTCCCTGGAGATAGCGTGCACTTTCTTCCTCTTCTTGTTCTCGTGAGTGTGATTTACAATCTAGACTAAAGCCATTAATGTAAAGATTGAACTAAAGTATAAATCATATCGTTATGTTGCCAAATTTATCTCTTGACCATTGTTATCATGAAATCATGTTCAATTACTTATTACTTGTTCTCATCATCATCATGAACATGACTACACATGCTTACATCTTGAAACTCTCATTGGCAATTATAATGACTGTGGGTATCTACATTTAAAATTTTACATGAGATGCTGACCGGCACGGCGAGTGTCAAAGGCTCCAGTCTAGCCCCAGTGACGGAGAGTCATAAATATACTGTTAACCATGTGTATAATGATTACTGGGTTGCATCTGCGCTGGGAGTCTTGCTTGCTTGTTGAATGATAGATACAATAACCACATACACGTGTCCTGGTGTACGTCTTGATAGATCTTTTCTTGGTGTACATTAGTATCTACGTGCCTGATTAGTGTTACATGATCGTGCTCATGCGTGCTTGCTTGCTTGCGTGATATGGCCATCCTACATTTAATGCGATTAGTGATATCTTGCGTTCTTGACATCTAGTGAAGTCTTGCGTGCTTGTACAAAGTGATCTATTGCTAGTTCTATCTTGTCATCTTGTTCTCTCACGATCACTCTATCTAGCTTGTTTCATGTATCATGTTTTTAACGATTTTTATTCGTACATGCATATCATGACAATCATCGTGCTTACCTATTTCTAAACTGTTAATCACTTATATCATTGCCCGCACATTGAGATATAAATCCTACTGGGCTAGTTTGCTCATCCCCTACTTTTACAAATCTAGGTCACTATGAAGTTCAAGAGAAGAGCAAGTCGAGGATGGGAATGCGTCCGAGTGATGAGCGTTCTAACTATGAGTCTAGTTATAGTTAGTTTGCTTTGAGCATTAAATTCATGTAGTAGGAAGTGAGGATAAATTGTACTTTTCCTTTTTATTGAGTCTTAGTCCTGTATTAGTTTCTATTTGGAATACAATGAGTTGAGATTTGAATACAAGATTAGTTGAGTTCAATATTTGGGCCCTATGATGATGTATGGTGTTATACATTTAGTGTGTGCTAGCTAGAGGCTTATTTCCGACTGTTCACGTCTCGGGATATCGACTCGAATTATTTCCGAATTATTATTAATATCCACTGCGTAATTCTCGAGACGTGACAATTTAGTGGTATCAGAGCCTAGGAATACCAAATAGGATATATGTCTTAGGAATAGGAGATACCTATGGAACCTAGGTCATGGAAATAAATACAGTACTGGTGAGAATGGTAGAGACTGGGAATATGCTAGCAAGAATTAAACACTCCTACCCATAGACTATGATAATGTATCTAGAGACATTAATTGGTTTCCATCCTTTTCTCAGGAAACCTCATACTATTGCACTCAACTGCAATGGCTCGCAACCAATGGCAAGCTATGCAGGAAACAGTAGCTGGATTGACTCAGGCCCTAAAAAACATGGTTTAGGATGGAAATCAGGCTGTTGCAGTTAGAAATGGAGCCGGTGATTTGCACCGCAATTTTAGGACTTTAACCCTCCTCGTTTCTCTGGATCCCTGATCCAGACGAAGCAGAGAACTGGTTGGAGGAGATAGAAAGTATCTTCCAAGTCATGCAATGCACTAACGGAAAAGGTTGTACTAGCCACTTTTCAATTCACTAAGGATGCCCGAGCATGTGGAAGGTCACATCGGCCCACCTGCCTAATGTTGGCAAACTGGAGTGGGCCGGATTCTTGAGATATTCCGGGGAAAGTATTCTCTGAGAGAGTCAAGGAGAAGAAGGCAGCGGAGTTTGCCGCATTAAAACAGAAAGGAATGTCTGTGTCTGAGTATGGGGCTCAGTTCGCACGTCTTGTTGTGTATGCCCTAGACTTGGTGGGAACTAAAAGACTTAAGGCAAATCGATTCATGGATGGGCTCAGGCCCATGTTCATTGAAAGGATCGGACCAAACAACATTCAAACTTACACTGAGATGGTCCAAAGAGCTCAGCTGGTAGAAGACACCATGGCCAAAGTAGAGGGCATGAGGGGCAAGGACAACTCCAAGCCGGTCTTCGTCAAGAAGGGAGCACCTATATTGCTCCAACTTTTCGTAACAACAATGTCAACAACAACAACAAAGGCCGAATGTCGGAAGAGATGTTATGGAGAAAAGAGAGTCAAAGTGGAAGGTAGGTAGTTGGTTGAAAACTACAAATTCTATGATAAACCCGGGCACTGAGTGAAGAATGCTAGAAGAAGCTCGGGGCATGCTTGAGGTGTGGTGGTCGTGACCACCGTATTCCTGACTATCCAATGATGAAGGACAAACCAGGCAAAGCCCGAATGTGCCACGACGTCAAGGACGCTTAATGCTGTCCTAGAAGCTGACCTACCTGAGGAAGGGGGTATGGTGGAGGTACATTGTCATACACTCGCAACCTGCATTTGTGCTTATTGATACTGGAGCTGCTTATTATTTATTTCCACCACCTTTGCTGCAACTACTATCAAACCTGTACCCTTGAAATCCAAGATCACTGTAGCTTCTCCACTAGGCTCAGAATCGTAACTCACTCACTACTTGCCGAAATGTGAATCTATAATTGGAGGACACAATCTCCCTGCCGACCTTATCTGTTTAGACATGAAGGGTTATGATGCCATTTTGGGTGTCGATTGCTAATTGAATATGATGCCGATGTAAACTGTCGCCATAGGAGGGTTACTTTTAAAAGACCAAACCTTCCAACTCTATCACTACTTGGCACTCGTTATTACAAACACCCTATCTTGATATCCTCCCTCAAGGCCTCTAAGCTAATCAACCAGGGTTGTGATGCTTTCCTAGTTTCCGTCAGGCAATTGATTGAAAAGAAGAAACCTACCCTAGAAGACATCCCATAGCTAGGGACTATCCTGATGTATTTCCAGAGGAGTTACTGGTATACCACCTGAGCGGGAGGTAAACTTCACCATTGAGTTACTGCCTGGGGCAGCCCCTGTTTCAAAGGCTCTGTATCGCATGTCCCCTGTTGAATTGCAGGAGTTGAAAAGACAGATGCAAGAATTGCTAGACTAGGGTTTTATGATGCCTAGCACATCCCCGTGGGGAGCGCCAGTGCTATTGTTAGAAAGAAGGACAGTTAATGAGGCTATGCATTGATTACCGTCAGTTAAACCAGTTGACACAAATAATAAGTATCCACTGCCCCGCATCGACGAGCTGTTTGACCAGATCTTCGGTGCACAATATTTCTCCAAGATAGATCTAAGATCAGGCTACCATCAACTAAGAATAAAGGAGGAGGATATTCACAAGTCTACATTCCGGAGTAGATATGGTCACTATGAGTTCGTGGTCATGTCGTTTGGCTTAACAAATGCTCCAGCGGCTTTCAGGCAACTTATGAACAATATTTATAGGTCACGCATGGACCAGTTTATAGTGGTGTTCATTGATGACATCCTTATTTACTCCAAATCAAAAGAAGAACATGAGGAACACTTGAAGGTTGCTCTGCAAGTGCTCAGAGATAATCAACTCTATGCTAACTTAGTAAGTGTGAATTCTGGATGGAGGAAGTGTCTTTCCTGGTCACGTCATATTCCAAGGAGGGAATCTCTGTGGATCCATCTAAGGTGGATGGTGGTAAAGAATGGGAAAGGCCGACAACTGTGTCGGAGATTAGGAGCTTTTTGGTTTTAGCCGGTTATTATCATCGCTCCATTAAAGATTTCTCAAAGATAGATGTACCATTGTGTTTTCTGACCATAAAAGCTTGAAGTATCTGTTTTCCCAGCAGGACTTGAATATGAGACAATGGAGGTGGTTGGAGTATCTCAAAGACTTCGACTTCACGATCCAATACCATCCAGGAAAAGCAAATGTTGTGGCGGATGCTCTAAGTAGAAAGCCAATGATCACATTGTCAAGTTTAATGGTGGACGAATGTAAGTTATTAGACTTCGCCAAGTTAAATATTGATGCTGACATCAATGAGAAGGGATGCCTTATTGCTAGTGTTAGAGCACAACCTACACTATTGGAGGACATCACAACACTTCAAGACAATGACCCTGTACTTGTGGAGATTAAGGCTAATCTAGACCAGAGGCCGAATTTCTCATTAACTGAAGATGGAAGACTATTGTTCCGGGATCGAGTCTGTGTACCCGACCATGCGGAGCAAAGAAAATGATTATGGATGAGGCTCACAAGACCAGGTATACCTTCATCCTGGAACTACCAAAAGGTATCAAGATTTGAAAAGAAGCTTTTGGTGGCCTAAGATGAAGAGAGGGTGGCGGAATATGTCGACCGATGCTTAACATGCCAAAAGTCAAGGCGGACACTTGCGACCCACAGGTAAACTCAAACCCCTAGAAATCCCGGCATGGAAATGGGAAGGTATAGAGATGGACTTTAATTTCGGACTACCCAAATCTAGAGTGGATTCGATGGTATCTGGGTTATTGTTGACCGCTTAACTAAGTCGGCTCACTTCTTTCCAGTGAAGAATAAGTGGTCAGTAGATGTTCTGGCTGCATTATATGTGAAGGAAATAGTCATTTATATGGAGTACCGTGTTTATCGTATCTGATAGAGACCCTAGTTCCCACTTCGAAAGGACTGCACTACTCCTTGGATCTAAACTAAACTTTAGCACGACTTTCGATCCACAGATAGATGGTCAGATGGAGAGAACCAACCAGGTGATTGAAGATATGCTTAGAGCATGTGTCCTAGAATTTGGAGGTAGCTGGCACGAACACTTACCTCTCGTGGAGTTCGCCTACAATAATAGCTATCAAGCTAGCATTCAAATGGCACCAATTGAAGCACTCTATGGCAGGAGTTTCCGATCTCCAATATGCTGGTATGAAGTTGGCGAAAAACAAATGCTAGGACTAGAGATGATAAGGGAAACCACAGAGTAGGTAAAGCTTATTAAAGAAAGAATGGCAGTGGCGCAGCAAAGACAAAAGCATATGCAGATAATAAAGAAGAGACCTGGAGTTTCTGTTGGGGAACATGTATTCTTAAAAGTGTCTCCAGGCCGTGGGATCAGGTGTTTTGGCATTAAAGGCAAGTTGTCACCAGGTTTTGTCGGGCCTTTCGAATCCTTGAAAGAATCGGCGAGGTGGCATATCGTCTCGCTTTACCACCACAAATGGATGGAATACACAATGTGTTCCACATATTCATGTTGAAAAAGTACGTACGGATCCACGGCATGTCATAGAATATGAGCTCCTGGAATTCAACAAAGACGGAACATATCAAGAGAAGCCAATTAAGATCGTGGACCGGGAACTGCGCCAATTAAGGAACAAGATCATCCCACTAGTAGGGTTAGATGGAATCACGCATGGATGAAGACGACATGTGGGAAACCCAGGAGGCAATGTGCAAAAGATACCCGAAGCTATTCACAAGTAAGTACACCTCACTGTACAATAACTTTCTATACATGATTTGGGGACCAAATTCTCTTAAGTGGGGGAGGTGTAGCACCCTGGAAATTTAACTATATAAAAATTTGAATAAATGGAAATAAATAATTTTCATAATATCAAAGTATTTAAAACATACGAATCATTATCATATGTGCTAAGAAACAACAGAAAAATCCGTAAATTATAAATCAACCCCACACATTATTCTTAATGTTCCACAAAGAAATGTGTGCCATGAAAAACGGATTAGCCAAGTTTAAAGTGTTTCGTGACTTATTATCGTAAATCATGAATAAGTCGAAAAATCATTATCACACGTACTTGGATGAGTCAGAAAATTAAATAAAAATCATATACGGACTTAAAATAATATCCTCTACTGACCCATGAAGAAATTTGGGTCAATAAAAAATATTTGGACTAGGTTTAAGAGTTATTGTGACGATTATCTAAATTAGGAAACAAGTCAGAAAACTGTTAACACGAAAATACGACGCAACAAAAAATTTATAAAGTGTTGGAGAGACTCCCAACAGATATATTAATGAACCAATATCATAATTGGGCCAATGGACCACATATGACCCAAAAATCAAACGAAGCTAGAAAATGCATGGAAATTCGTAGCTTAAATTAGCTGAAATTGAAAAGAGGCAATTAAGGTTGATTGGGAAGAGATCTTGCACTCTTGGCAACCCAAATTTGTGCCTACCCACCAAGGTCAAGTCTTATGTTGAACGTTTTGTCTAAATGTCATTTGTTATAGAGTTATAAGTGTGGTAAGAGGGTCGCTGCATGAAACTACGTTTTCGGGTTGCACTTGGCTTTTACGATTCTGTTTGACTTGATTCAAGCCTATCGAAACCATCGTTGTTTTCTAATTCTGATTTACTGGAAGCACCCTTGCATGTCTAGGTTGGTTTAAATTGTTTCCTTATTTTTCATGCACTGTACAATTTGTTCTCTATTTTTGAAGCACCTGGTGTCAATATAAAGCAGTTCTAGACCACAATCGAAGAACATGTCCTTTCTCCGTCGGATTCAGGCGCAGACCCTGTGAACGTGACGGCCTGATAGGCCGCATTCTGAGGTCTTGTCACGACAGCAACCCGTCACGTTCTGAACACGACGCGCCTCGTCGCTATCTCTCTGCCTGTTCAGACCCCCTTGTCGCGTTCTGCACATACCCTTGCCGCCTTCTTCATATGACCCGTTGCGAACTGCCTGTCTGATCAGACAAGACTGTCACGATCCTTACAAGGCACTGTCGCATTCTGATCTGACCCCGTCGGATCCTTACAAGGGTCCGTCGCGACCTCAGGATTTTTCATGTAACCCCACCTATTTCTTTTACAAAACTTACTGCTATACCTGAGGTCTGTTTAAATATGATATTTAGCGTGTAATTCACATGTCTTAGGTCTGATCATTGCATGATGGTTTATTTAATGGCCTAAATGTGATTAACCCATTTAAAAAGCCTTAATTACATGAATATTATTCTAATTGCTTTCTTAATGATATGATCATTATGAAACTTGTGATTTACTCTTATTACCGTTCTAGCTTGATTTAAATGATAATTATTATCTTAAAATCTTGTGAACCCATCTGTAGTAAATTGCATTGTCCATTGCATGCCATCATGTTAAGTGTTTTTCGCGAGTTTGAGACCGTGAATTGAGACACGTACATCACTACACACTTGCACATCTAGGCAGCCCATTCTTGGGAAATTGGAAACTCTCTACCAGTCATTCCGAATCGGTAGACTAGCAACCTTTTCTCCAAGACCTCCATAAATCTCCTCTGACCATGGATTCCCACATGGCTAACGAGTTGGTTGTACCATTGAAGTTCCCTGGAGATAGCGTGCACTTCCTTTCTCTTCTTGTTCTCATGAGTGTGATTTATAATCTAGACTAAAGCCATTAATGTAAAGATTGAACTAAAGTATATATCGTACCGTTATGCTGCCAAATTATCTCTTGACCATTGTTATCATGAAATCATGTTCAATTACTTATTACTTGTTCTCATCATCATCATGAACATGACATTGCACAAGCTTACATCTTGAAACTCTCATTGGCCATTATTAATGACTGTGGGTATCTACATTTAAAATTTTACATGAGATGCTGACCGGGCACGGCGAGTGTCCAAGGGCTCCAGTCTAGCCCCAATGACGAAGAGTCATAAATATACTGTTAACCATGGGTATAATGATTACTGGCGTTGCATCTGCGGTGGGAGTCTTGCTTGCTTGTTGAATGATAGATACAATAACCACATACACGTGTCCTGGTGTACATTCTTGATGGATCTTTTCTTGGTGTACATTAGTGTCTGCGTGCCTGATTAGTGTTACATGATCGGCTCGTGCGTGCTTGCTTGCTTGCGGATAGGCCATCCTACTTTTTGCAATTAGTGATATCTTGCGTTCTTGACATCTAGTGAAGTCTTGCGTGCTTGTACAAAGTGATCTATTGCTAGTTCTATCTTGTCATCTTGTTCCAAAATCTTGTTCTATCACGATCACTTCTATCTAGCTTGTTTCATGTATCATGTTTTTAACGAGTTTTATTCGTACATTCATATCATGACAATCATCGTGCTTACCTATTCTAAACTGTTAATCACTTATATCATTGCCCGCACATTGAGATATAAATCCTACTGGACTAGTTTGCTCATCCCCTACTTTTACAAATCTAGGTCACAATGAAATTCAAGAGGATGAGCAAGTCGAGGATGGGAATGGCGTCCGAGTGATGAGCGTTCCAACTATGAGTCTAGTTAGTTAGTTTGCTTGAGCGTTAATTCATGTAGTAGGAAGTGAGGAATAAAATGTACTTTTCCTTTTTATTGAGTCTTAGTCCTATATTAGTTTCTATTTGGAATACAAGAGTTGAGATTTGAATACAAGATTAGTTGAGTTCAATATTTGGGCCCTATGATATGTATGTTGTATACATTTAGTGCGTGCTAGCTAGAGGCTTATTTGCCGACTGTTCACGTCTCGGGATATCGACTCGAATTATTTCAAATTATTATTAATATACGCTGTGTAATTCTCGGGACGTGACGAAAAACTACTCCAGAGGTAAGTGTAGACACCATTCTGACCCATAAGTTGAGCCAAATTCCTTCTCACATCATTGATGCCCCACGTTGGCTCATCATCATCTAGATGGCTTTATCCGATCATGGTATCTTTCAATTTAGTTCATTGTCGTGGTGGGTTCTTCTTGATCAAATCAATCAGTCTTCATCATCATCATAGCTGTCTGAGTGAGAATCCAACGCCTCAAACTGTGTGCCAATCCGATACCCATGCCAGGAGATCAGATATTTTGAGTGAGTCATATGATAAAGATCTGAAGGCGACAATGACCTTGTCGCGTTCATATTCAGAAGGACGACTTTCATGTCGCGTTCATGCCTATACCGATTTACCTTCAGACCGTAATCGATCTTTGTCAGAAGGAACGCCTCGATACGTCGCATTCTCATTTGGCCTTTAATTCCCTAAAACTTCGCCAGAAAATGCTTAAAGACTTCCTTCCATGGAAGGCGACGTATCGAGCGTCGCCACTGATAGCGACAAGTAGCTATCGCGTCTGGTTTCCATCACAGAACCATGCAACATGGCCTTTCCTATCCCATTTGGACCCTTTCTGTAGCACCCCGGAAATTTTAATTACATAAAACAAAAAAAACGAAATAAATGGAAATAAATATTTTCCATAATACCAAGTATTTAACCATCCGTATCATTATCGTATGTGCTAAAACACAATCAGAAAATTCCGTAAAATTATAACTCAACCCAAACATTGTTACTAAGTGTTCCACAAAGAAATTGGTGCCAGGAAAAATCGTTTGGCCTAGGTTTAAGAATTATTGTGACCAATTATCCAATTAGGAAACAAGTCGGAAAATTGTTAACACGAAAACACGATGCAACTATAAATTCAATAAAAATGTTGGGGAGACTTCCAACATTATATATTGATGACCCATTATCATAATTGGGCCATTGGACCTCATATGACCCAAAAATCAAATGAAGCAAGAAAATGCATGGAAATTCGTAACCATAAATAAGTTGAAATTAGAAAGTGGTAATTAGGGTTTAATTCGGATGCAATCATGCATTTTTGGCAACCCAAATTCGTGCCTACCCACCCATGGAGGTTGCTTGATGGCAAGACTCTCTAATTGAGGAGAGATCTTCAAATATGGAAAGACACAAGCCAATCCCGCAACCCTTCTTTCCTTGTTGCATTAGGACTCCTAAACCCATAGATGCTTAAATACTCTTCACCCAAACCCTAGGGACGAGTTTAGAACTTGCTGGGGTCGTGTGGAGGAGCTCTTGATGGCTGGGGAGCTAGGATCATCCACAAGAAGCTAATCTTCTTCCCCGTTCTTTGCTACGACCTGCAAAAACCGTCCACTTGAAGTCGACCAAAGGTAGGCCAAACCTAATCCAAACCTTTCAAGGCTTATACCTCTGGAAAGAGGGTCAAGTCTACGTTCTAACACAAGTGAAATGACCAAATTCCATGCAGTATAGCGGAGTATTAAGCGTTCTTCAAATAGTGGTCTGAACATAGGTTTTCTAGAAAATGGGACTTCTTCAACCCAGAAGGTAAGTTTTCTCGGGCCAAACATATCCTATACCAATGTGTAGAGCATCAAGTTAACTTTCATTTCCCACTAGTTTCATCAAATTTCATTGAGTAGAGTTTGAACTATAGCATTTTCCCAAAGTCGTGGAGTGTCAGGTTTTTCCGTTCTTTCTTTGTTGCATGGATTTGAGACTGAATTAGAGCAAACCCCCAACATGAAAGTTTTCCTACTAGTTATCCTCATCATGTCTTGCGTTGAACATTTTGTCTAAATATCATTAGGTAGAGTGTTATAAACTTGGTAATAGGGTTGCTGTTGAAAATTCGTTTTCAGTTAGCACTTGGCTTTTACGTTCGAGTTTGACTTGCTTAAAGCCTGTCGAACCATCATTGTTTTCTAATTACGATTTACTGGAAGCACCTTGCATGTCTAGGTTGGTTTAAAACTAGTTTCGTTATTTTCATGCATTGGCAATTTGTTCTCTATTTTTGAAGCACCCTGTGTCAATATAGGCAGTTCTGGACCGCATCCAATGCCCATCCTTTCCCTGTTGTACTCTAGCACGGACCCTATGAACGTGACGGCCCGATAGGCGCGTTAACAAGGCCATCGTGACAGAGCGCACTGTCGTGATCGGATCGCGACAGGACATGTCGTCGCGATCTGCTGCCCGGTCTGCCAGAACCTGTCGTGTTCCCTTCATACCTTGTCGCGATCTGCTTGCTTGTTCTGTCATGCCTGTCGCGACTTGTACAAGGCACTGTGCGTTCTATTCCCGACCCGTCGCGACCCTTACCAGGATCCGACGCGACCTCAGTATTTCGCATGAAGCCGAAACTATTTTGTTTGTAAACTTTACCGTATACCCAAGGTCTATTTAATATGATTTTAATGTTAAATTGTACGTCATGGGTCTGATCATTGCATGATGTCTCTTTAACGTTTAAAAGTGTTAACCCATTTAAAGAGCCTTAAATACATGAATATTATTCTAAATTCTTTCTTAATGATATGATCATTCATGAAACTTGTGATTGACCCCTGTTACCATTCTAGCTTGATTAAATGATGATTATTATCTTTAAATCCTGAAAACCATGCATAGTAAAATACATTGTCATTCACATGTCATCATGATGTTTTCCACGAGTTTGAGACCGATGGATTGAGAATTGAGACGTGTATGTCACTACACACTTGCACATCTAGGCAGCCCTTTCTGGGGATTTGGAAACTCTCTACCGGTCATTCCGAATCGGTAGACTAGTGACCTTTTCTCTAAGGCCTCCGTAAATCTCCTCTGACCATGGATTCCCACATGGCCAACGAGTTGGTTGTACATTGAAGTTCCTTGGAGATAGCGTGCACTTTCTCTCTCATCTTGTTCTCGGAGTGTGATTTACATATAGACTAAAGCCATTAATGTAAGATTAAACCAAAGTATGAATCGTACCGTATACTGCCAATTTATCTCTTGACCATTACTATCATGAAATCATGTTCAATTTACTTATGTTGGTTCTCATCATTATCATGAACATGATATCACACATGCTTACATCTTGAAACTCTCATTGGCCATTATAAATGACTGTGGGTATCTACATTTAAAATTTAAGTGAGATGCTGACTAGACGGCGAGTGTCCAAGGGCTCCATTCTAGCCCCAATGATGGAGAGTCAAATATACTGTTAACCATGGGTATAATGAGTACTGGGTTGCATCTACGCTGGGAGTCGTGCGTGCGTGTTGAATGATAGATACAGAAACCACATACACGTGTACTAGTGTACATCTTGATGGATCTTTTCTTGGTATACATTAGTGTCTACGTGCCTGATTAGTGTGACATGATCGTGCTCGTGCGTGCTTGCGTGATATGGCCATCCTGCATTTAATGCAATTGTGATATCTTGCGTTCTTGACATCAAGTGAAATCTTGCGTGCTTGTACAAAGTGATCTACTACTAGTTCTATCTTGTCATCTGGTTCAAAAAATCTTGTTCTATCGTGATCCACTCTATCTAGCTTGTCCATGTATCATGTTTTAATGAGTTTTATCGCACATGCATATCATGACATTCATCGTGCTTACCTAGTTCCAAAATGTAATCATTTATATCATTGCCCGCACATTGAGTATAAATCCTACTGGGCTAGTTTGCTCACCCTACTTTTACCCAATCTAGGTGACTATGAAGTTCAAGAGGAAGAGCAAGTCGAGGATGGAAGGCGTCCGAGTGAAGAGCGTTCCAATTATGAGTCTATCTATAGTTAGTTTATTTTGAGTGTTAGAACAATGTAGTAGGAAGTGAGGTATTGTGTACTTTTGCTTTTATTGAGTCTTAGTCCTGTAATAGTTTCCATTTGGAATACAATGAGTGAGATTCAAAAAAAAGTTAGTTGAGTTCAATATCTGGGCCCTATGATGATGTATGTTGTTATACATTAGTGCGTGCTAGCTAGAGGCTTATTTGCCGACTATTCACGTCTCGGGATATCGACTCAAATTATTTCTGAATTATTATCAATATCGCTGCGTAATGCTCGGGACGTGACACTTTCTATTCAGAATATCCATCTTTTGGAGGGTCTAGAGATCTCCAAATCTTTCCAACTCGAAGGAGACCTTCATTGCCACGTTCTAACTCCCCTTGCACGAGCATACTTACCCAACGTCAGACTCCAGCTCATTATTCCTCTCCAGCCCGTTTAGGAATAATCACATATAAAACTCTTCATAGGGCATGGTTTGGGGCAAGGCCAGCGTCTGCTCTTCCTCTCCCAGAGAGCTACAAATTCCCAGAAGACTCTCAGCCTCCAGACGACCAGGAAGTGCCCCCCAGGGTGTTTTCTCATCATCTACGCTTCTCTTTCATGTTCTTCTTGATATTCTCTTCATACTTGCATGTTTATATCAGTTTTTTCGTAGATTTACATTAGAACACTCCACACACACCTATTTAACCACTCAAAAGGGTTTTAAAACACCACCCCACGTGAGTTCCCACCAATTATTTCATGTTCACTCTTATTTTAGGATAGATTCTACACCAACATTTGTCTAATGATGTTTTGTTTTTTTGATGTGTGTTTGCAGGTTGTAGAAGTTCAGTAGCAGTATGAGGCTCTTGCCCCTTGGCCGGCTAGAGAGCAGGAAGAATAGAACCCACAGTCTTTATCCTCTGTTGCAGAAGGCGACACACATCCAGTCACGATCTCAAGAAGGCGACGGCTTCGCGTCGCTTTCAGGGAACCACAAGGTGGCACCCTCCTTGTCATGATCCAAGAAGGCGACGGCTTGCGCATCACATTACAGGACCAGGTACCCTTCGGCACTCTTCTTCCTCTTTCCAAGGTAGTTAGCACCTGTTCTTAGTACTATTCCTCTTTGCAACTACTTTGGTTGCGATCACGGTCCTTTTCTTTATTTTTTCATCATCATTATTTGGGGAGCAAATCCATGATTACACTTTGGCGATCACAGTGGGACCACTAGTCCCTATCTTGCTGTTACTATCTTCCCTGCCTTGTTTCAGTACTTCATGGTGTGTCTTTCCTTAATTCTGTGTTTTTTCCATTTTATTTCACTGTTGTTTGAGTTTATACACTGGGTGCGAAGGCGACGTTGAAGTCATCGTGATCTCTAAGGCGACAGGGAGGCCATCGCGATCAGGTCAGATCTATTGATTCCATCTATTTCTCTATTTTTGGGTTCATTTTGAGCATTCCATCCATGCTTCAAGTTATTCTACGCCTGATCCATGCCTGTAAGAGTCTGTCAGTCCTCTATGCTATAGGGTTTGTTGATTTTTCGTGCATAATCGGGTCTCATTTTATCTCTGCCCACTGCGAAGAGGAACGCGACGAGCTTCCTGTCACGATCCAGGTAGCGCGGGTTGTTGTCACCTTTGCTTCTGAGAGTAGGTCAGCTGATTTCTGTTTGTTAGTTTAGGTTAGATGTTGCATGAACTCCGATGCACATAGGCACATACATATTTCCATCTTTTAGCTTAGGTTGTCCTCCTCGGCGACGCCCGCTCTCTCGACCACATATTCATTGTGTCCGACTAGAGCACCTCCGTAAGTCCCCGCTGACCATGGATTCCCACACGGCCACCGAGCTGGTTGTACTTGTTGCCACCTAGAGTTAGGATCCATGCATTGGTGAGTCTGTGAGAATCCTAGTCAACGAGAAGTTGGAAACCTTCTCCCTTAGGAAACCCTTCCTTTGAGGGAACTTGATAAAAGTCAATCCATAAAAAGCAAACTGAGTCAAATAAAAGAACCATCATCATTGCCAACTGCTTGCTTTGGGTGAGACATTTTCTTTTCTTTTTTGTGCATAGGATGCTTGTTTTTGGAAACTAGGTGTCCATGTAGGTAGGTTGTCTTTTAAGTCTGGACAGGTGTCTTTCACTCAAAAACTCTTACTCTTCAAACAGAAGTCTTACTTGAACCCGGTCTATGATGGTGAGAATCGAGATGCTGCCTGCTACACCTCCCAAAACTATGAGGAATCTCATCCTCATGATCTCTTCGAGGAGTCGCCCAACCCTGGGCCGCCATAGTCCATGCCAGTGAGAGTCACCGTCCCGACGATGGTGGCCCATTACAAATTGTCCCTTCCCCTCGGGCGGATGATCAAGCTGCTCAATCATGCGCCTAATCCTCAACTTGATCAATCCCAAATCCAAATCTCATGACAGCTCTCAGAGGAAAGGCCGTCTCGTCCCCCTCACCCAGAGTGGGCGCCTCTCCCCCATGGCAGCTACCTCTAGCCCCCGTGTCGTCACGGACAAGCCGACAACACTCCCATTCGGCCACGGGCCATTCGATTCACTCCCTTCGAGTCTGAGCACTATTATCCACGTGAGTCAAGGCCCCGGTCTCCACCCTATCTCCCTTGCCATCCTCCATAGCTTGAGCCACGTGCAAGGCCGACATTTCGTACCTCCTCCTTGTATGCTCAACCTTTCGCCGCTCCCGACATGGTGTCTGTGTGGGCGTCCATCAAGAAGGAGATCCAAGAGCTGCGAAAGAAAGTCGACCCTAGGCAGCCCTTGATGTTCACATGCCTAACTTCAATGGCCTGTGAGTCCCATCTCCATCCAAACTCCCAAGTATTGCAAGTACAATGGCATGGCAACCCCTATATTCACATCAGGACTTCATCTATGAGTTTGCACCTTATCAGCATGACCATCGCCTAATGGCATATCTGTTCCGTCGGTCATGGATGGGGCCTACACTAGATTGGTTCTACTCTTTACTACCCGAGGATGCAGAGGACTTCGCCATAGGGCAAGTTCCTTTGAACAATTCAAAGATAGGGTTGGGCCAGAATATTCCCTCACGGATCTCATGGCAGAAAAAGAATGATGCCGGATGAAGAGTTCGCCACATATGCCGACAGGTGGAGACAGATGGGCCACATAAGTCCCTGGTTACCTTCCGGAGGGAGAGAAAGTCAAGATCATCATTGCCAATGCAACCCCGCCTATGAAAGCATTCTAGAAATGAATGATATCACCACCATGCATCAACTCTATAGTCTGGCCCAGTTCATCCAAACCCAACTCAAAGACTCCCCCATACACTCCATGTTCAAACCCAAAAAGTCACGATTCCAAAGAAAACCTCAGGGAGCAATGACCGAGGGTGTCCAAGTCAATGAGCAGGTGAGTGCCTTCACCCTGCCGGCCAAACAACAACTGCCAACCCTATACTCCCAGGGTCAGAACCCCACCAACCCTCCATAAGGCCAGTCATGTCAATACAATGAAGTACCACCTCCCGATGGCTCCCAGCAAAGGCGTTCCCTTAGTTCCAAGGAGAACTCAATACCCATCACTTCCTAAGACACTCCTCGACATCTTCTTGGCCCTAATCTCCACGATGCCATCAAACTCCCTCGGAAAGACCACTAAACCCAACTGCAGACCAAACAAGGTACTGCATGTTCATCGGCAGCCAGGTCATACCATTGACCTGATGTATGATGTCCATGAGCAGAAAAGGCTTGACTGGACAGCTCTCCGAAGAGTAATCAGAGATATCAAAGAAAGACAGAGGCAGCAGCAAACAAAGGCAGCAACGCCAACCACCCCCTCAACAACAACAACAACAACAGCCATCGCAGGACCTAGGCATTGTCCATAACCCCCTACCAACCCACCCGGCCAGCTCTCAATCCACCACAACCACCGGCCCAGGTGAATCGTATCGCCTATCACCCCCCTCCTCAAGCGAACTGGACGTACGATGATGAACCCGATGTTCAGCAATGATGGCCATTAACCACCAATATCCTAAACCACCTCAAACAATACAACTGGGCCACCATGGCCTCCCAATCAATCCCACCTTTAGTTTCCCAAGCCAACACTATCATACTGCCGTCGGCTCCACATCTGCTCCAGTCGCTAGACCATCCATTATCCTACCACCTATCATACCTCTTTCTCTGCATCTCCATACCACCATAACAAGTCGCAGCCGCTCCCACACCCATCATCTTACCACACCTGGGCTGGACCAACCTTCCGCTGCCACCTTATCCTCCGTTAGACAACCTGTCAACCAACCAACTACCCTGCAGAGCGGATGAGTCTTTCGTGCCCGTATCCACCCATCTCCACCAGCCAAAGCAATCCCCAATAGGTCCTACAACCACCTCAGCAACAGCCTCAACAGCAACCGCAAGATGATGGGGTGATTGAGCCACTGCCCGATACACATTATGATATCCTCAAACATCTTGATCATGTGCCAGCTAAAATCTCCATACTAGAACTGATAAAGATATCCAAGGAACTTCAAGAAGCATTGAGAAATTTCTTGCAAAGGGTAGTGGTGAATGAGGACATGCTTGCTGACAAACTGCCATGTGCACTAGCCATGGTAACTCATGGGCCGGCCATTACATTTGCTGAAAATGAATTAGCACTCCCAGAAGCCAGAAGGCTCCCGCTCTGTGTCACTTTAGTCATTAACCATGTAGCAGTAGGGGCAGTACTGGTCGACACTGAGGCATCAATAAACGTCTGCCCATTGAGCAATCTGAGAGCATATGATGCGTCGGAGGGACTGCTAAAACCGACACCAACCACTATTGCTGCGTATGATAACTCCAGAAGATCTTGCCATGGCATGGTGACTGTACAAGCTGAACTGGGGCCACTAGCTGTCACCGTTGATTTCTATGTGCTTACCGTATGGCCCGCCAATAAACCCATTGTCTTAGTGCTGGACGTTAACTATCCTTGGGCCAACTCATTCCATTCCAAGCAAGAGGCTAGTTCCACACAAGTTAATGCAGTCAAAAGGAAGGAGCCGCTAAATACTAAGGGGTGGCAAATCATGATGAAGCTAGGCTATGAAGAAAGAAAAGGGTTAAGGGGCAGAACTATAAGGAAATACCAAGCCTATTCCGGACATTGTCATGAAGAGCCGATGGGGACTTGGTTACAGGGAGAAGTCCAAGCTGTGGTCATCTAGCACATCTACTCTTAAGGCAGACCACCAACCACTCACATGGACACTGTGGTGTCATTTTGTCAGAGGCCCAACCCAACCTGAGTACAACACCGTAGTGGTCGAAGGCAGAACTTTCACGACACGATGTACATGGCAAGAACTTCTCTCAGCACATGTCCCCTATGCTCACATATAAGGCACTGGAAACACTCCGCCCATGAAAAAGAAGGAAGACAAGAGACCAAGAGGCTGAGTGGTACCACTGGTTCGACATGAAAGATATAACCATAGCATTCAATCGCTTATTCTGGGAAGAAGAAAAAACAGCCGACAGCTGTAGCTGAACTTCTAGATCCTCCCACATCCATCACTACAAAAAGGCAATTGATGAGCGACGCCACAGACGTTGGAGAGCCAGATATCGCCTACAAAGAAGGGAAAATGGTGGACGAACTGTGGAGGGGCACATGCCTGGCCATACACCCATCACTCTTATGCTCTCTCCTTCCAAGTCTCGTTCCTTCATCCCCTCCTTTAGTCATCCAATTGTCTCACAACTCCTGACAGCTGCGCATAGCATCCTCACTCCTGACCTCCCACCTCAGTCCTCACTACTCTGCAATCTGATCCAAGCGACCACGAGATCACTCTCTCTTGTTGCATGCTCACCACTCATCTCCAAAAAAATTCCGATTTTCAAATGCACATTGACGTCAAGGAGCCGCGTACCTCCTTCACCCTCCTGATCAGGGGCACCCTCCATTGAGGCTCCCTTTCCACTCCTTATTAGGAGCCGTTCTCTTCAAGGACCCCATGTCCTCCACTGGTCTTGTAGACTCATCTATTCAAGTACAGTGTCTAGGTTAGGAGAGTCTAGTCTTAGTTTAGGCATGTCCAGAGTAGAGAGTCAGGTCAAACCCACCATCCACCAAGTCCAAACATCGCCCTAGGAAGCAACGGGGCAAGGCTATTCCCTGAAGATACCTTCAAGAGTTAGCTCGGCGATGTCAAGTGCTAATGTTAATAGAGGAGTTCACAAAAGAAGCACTGGTGTTAGAAGAAGATGTTGTGCAAGATGGGGTGTTTGTAGATGACGGGTTTGGTGTCTACGAAATCATGAATTATGAGACCCAATAGATGAAGAGGATAGCGAAGTAGATGACACTGCCGAGTTGTACACTAGTGGTGTAAGAAGATTTGATGAGCCTACGTGGCAGTGGATGAACCTACTAAGGAAGTCAACCTTGGAACATAAGAAGATCCCAGGATTGTGATCATTTCAACAAACCTCCCTCCTGATGAAGAAGAGGAACTAGTGCAAATTATAAGGGAGTATAGCGACACATTCGCCTGGTCATATGAGGACATGCCCGGCTTAGACCCTCATTAGTGGAGCACCGACTGGTGTTAAAAGAAGGGCCAAGGCCATAAAGCAAAAAATCATAAGGTTCCACCCATATGGCCCTGAAGATGAAAGAAGAGGTGGAAAAACTCCACAAAGCTAGATTCATCAGGGTAGTGCTTTATCCAAACTGGGGGTGGCAAATATAGTCCAGGTCATGAAGAAGGACGAAAAGGTCAGAATTTGCATTGACTTTTGGGACTTAAATAAGGCATGTTCGAAGGATGACTTCATGCTTCCTCACATTGACGTATTGATTGATAACACGCTGGGTATGAGACCCTCTCATTCATGGATGGTATTCAGGCTATAACCAAATCTGTCTAGCTCCTAAAGATCAAGAGAGAAACCTCCTTCACCATGCCCTGGGTACGTGTTGTTATGTAGTCAGCCATTTGGGCTAAAGAATGCTAGGCTACCTATCAAAGGGCGATGATGTCTATCTTCCATGACATGATGCATGTCATGTAGAAGTGTATGTGGATGATATTCTGGTGAAGTCAGGAACCAGGAGAAAAACACCCCGAGATCCTCGCCAGGTGTTGCCAAAGATGAAGGGAGTATCAACTGAGAATGAATCTGAAGAAGTGTGTGTTCGGGTGTCATCAGGGAAGTTGCTAGGCTTCATAGTTAGTAAGCGGGGATTGAGATTGATCGAAACAAGGCTAGGGCTATTGCAGAAATGCCGCCTCCAAGGAACATCTAACAACTAAGAGGCTTGATGGGCGTCTGCAATTCATTAGAAGATTCACATCACAGCATCCACAAAGATGCCACCCATTCTATGACCTTTTGAAAAGGGGGGCAAAGTTCAAATGGAATGACAAGTGCGAGAAGCCTTGATGATTTAAAGAGGTATCTCATGAATCCCCCAGTTTTGCAACCTTCTGTACCTGGAAAACCACTGATCCTATATCTCTTAGTCATTGAGGACTCCCTAGGTGCTTTCCTTACACAACACGATGAATCTAGAAGAAAAGAAAGGGCAGTGTAATATCTTTCTAGACTTTTCAACACCACGGAATCCAAATACACCACCGCGGACAAAATTGTGCCGCACTCATATGGGTAGTTCAAAAACTCAAGCACTACTTTCTTGCCCACGAGGTCAAGCTGATCTCGAGGATGGATCCACTCAAATACCTCTTAAAAAACATGTCCTCTCTGATCGGCTTGTGTGCTGACAGAGCTTCCTCTCCCAATTCGACATCTTTTTTGTGGTCCAAAAGGCCATCAAAGGGTATGCCATGCCGAGCACCTTGCCCATTTGCCACTCCTTCATAGCGATTCCATTCGAGAGGAATTTCCCGATGAAGAGCTCTCGGTCATTTCCAAAGATCCCTTCTGGTCCCTTCATTTTGATGGTGTGCTCAACTCTCAGGGACGGGGCATTGGAGCCGTGCTGCTCACCCCAGAGGGTATTACCATCCCCTTGCCTTTCAACTCACCTTCTCTGCCACTAATAACTGTCTGAGTATGAAGCTCTACTCGCTGGTCTTAAACGTGCTTATATCTTGGTGCATTCCACCTTAGAATCATAGGAGACTCTCAGCTTGTTCTGCGGCAGGTGCTCTCAACTTACCGCACCTGTGACCCAAAGCTTAAACCATACCAAGACTTGTTCACGTTGCTGGCAAGGTAGTTTCGCCAGCTTATCTATGTCCACACTTCTCGCTCACAAAATATCCTAGCTAACGCCTTGGCATCACTAGCCTCTTATCTATCCTTCCCTCTGAGCCACCAGACCAAGATAATCATCGTCCAATGGCTCGATGTTCCATCTACCTAGGATCCTTGGGTACAAACTTAGGACAACCTTAAATAGAGGGCTAGGAAGAGAGGAGTGCAACAAATCATGTTGGCTGAGCTTGAGGAAATCCTAGGTGAGGAGGAATTGCCATGGTATTTTGAGATCGAGCAGTACTGTAAGGATGGGTCATATCCCGAAGGGGCAAATTCGGAGGATCGCAAGGCCATAAGGCGAGCCGCTCGGAGGTACACAATCGTCGGGGAAGTTTGTGTACAGGCGGGCACTTAATGGAGTTCTTTTGAGATGTCATAATGATGACGAGAAGGTTGGAAAGTGGTAGAGGAGCCAATGCTAGTGAATGCGGAGGGCATGTCAACAGTCAAATGCTTGCTAAGAAGATCATTAGGCAGGGCTATTACTGGCCAACCCTAGAAGAAGACTATGCCATGTACGTCTGTAGGTGTGCAAATGTCAACTCCATACTGACAAAATTCATGCTCCTTCATCACACTTCATCCACTCTCCACGCCTTGTCCATTCTCCATGTGGGCTTTTGATATTGTCGGTCCCCTTGGTGATCCTAATGCTCAAACCAAACAAAAATCTTTTATCCTAACAGCAATTGAGTATTACACCAATTGGGCAGAAGTAGAAGCGTTTGCAGAAATCAAAGCATCCACAGTGTGTCGCTTTATCATGAAGAATGTCATTTTGCGGTTCGGAGTGCCAAGCAGCATCGTCACAGACAACGGGCCGTAATTCATCGCATAAGAACTTCAGGACCTCTGTAAGAAATACAATATCACTCTGCATCATTCATCTCCATATTATGCCCAGGCAATGGCCAAGCTGTAGCAACTAATAAAACCCTTCTTAAAATCCTGAAGAAAACTTGTGAATCACACAAATTCGCGTGATTAAGAGTCCAATTAATAAAGAACTTAATCTCGCCGAACGTCGAGAGGCTTTGCTAGTACAGTTGGAACTCTTAGACGAAAGGCGACTAATGGCAGCCGTCATGTGCTCTCATACCAAAGGCGAATCTCAAGGTCTTTGAAAAGAAGGTAATTGAACGGAACTTCCAAGAGGGTGATATGGTTTTTAAATGCATCTTGATCAACCTGGAGGTCCAAGGTCTAAATTACAACTAAATTGGGAAGGTCCGTACGTTGTGAGGAGGTGTATCCAAGAAATGCCTACCGCATAGTCAATGCTGAGGGTGTAGAATTGTCACATCCGTTGAATGTGTTATACCTCAAAAGATTCTATCCTTAGGTCTATAGGTGTGATGCCACAACACATAGATAGGGATAACCCCGTGTAAGAATCCGAAGACCTTTCCCAAATCATCAAGGGTTGCTCTAAAGTAGGACCAACACACACACTGTAAGCCCGGGTGACTGCGCTTAGTAGATACCGTACCTATGTAGGCCCTGCTTTAACAATGCGATGGTCATTCTCTTCCAAATTGGTCAAAGTGTGGGGGCAAAGGGTCGTAAGGGCAAGGTTGTCGACCTTAAGCATACCCTGACAATAGGAAGTCTCAACAGGGACGGTTAAATAGCAAAGGCAAAGTGACAAAGAAGCAAAAGGAAAAGATAGAAAGATTACATGGTTAGAATAAGGGCATGGCAAAGAGTGGCAAAGTCCCCGCGGGACGTTCATGAGCCTGGTCGTACGCATACCCCAGATGATGCAAATCCATAAGAAAAGACCACAAAGTCCCTACGCAAGAGACCTAATCTTTGAAGAGTATGCCACGGGAAGAAGCCGAACCCGACATCCCTTGAACCTGCATTAGACTTTCCTTAAATAGTCTTCCATCTCCTCTATATGATCGGATCATCTCTCAGGTATGGCCTAACTAGCCGCACTATCAGCTAAGGGCAGTCACCCATGGCATGTCACCCCTAAATGCACATCCTACCTAGTAAAGCCTTGGTAAGAAGGGAAGTGACCAAGACTCCTAACTAGCGGTTTGAATTGGTCTACAAGTTGTGGCCAAAAGGGGTGAGCATCTTCCGTCTCGCGCGTCTTATCTTAGGAAGGGCTAAAGTCGGCTTTAGGCGCATTTCAAAACTAAAAAAAAAATCAAATATTTCAAAATTCCAAAAAATTTCAAATATTTCAAAACCCAAAAAATCAAATATTTCAAAACTCCAAAAAATCAAATATTTCAAAACCCAAAAAATCAAATATTCCAAACCCAAAAAGTCAAATATTTCAAAACCCAAAAAAAGTCAAATATTTCAAAACTCTAAAAAAATCAAATATTTCAAACTCCAAAAAATGTTTTCAAACTCCCAAAAACACTTTACTCATTCATTCATGCATGTCATTCATTTACTTATGTCTTTCGCCTATTTAATAAGGCTTAGC
Organism: Colocasia esculenta; assembly: GCA_014218235.1. Classification (NCBI taxonomy): domain Eukaryota; kingdom Viridiplantae; phylum Streptophyta; class Magnoliopsida; order Alismatales; family Araceae; genus Colocasia; species Colocasia esculenta. The sequence continues at coordinate 133,540,482 of CM024754.1, forward strand.
CCCTTGACTATTTATCGAGATTGGTCACTTGTCATGCTTAAGGCAAGGGGCTAAGTCGAAGAATGGATTTAACCTGTCTTCGTGGTTGTCCTAATGTGCAGGTCGCAGTAGAGAAGAAAGAATACAGCACTCATATTCACTCGTCACTGTCACACAATCACGTTCCATAAACAAAAAAATTCCATCCATCATTTTACATCATCATCATGATACATCATGAACAAAAGGCAAAAAATGTACAAGCCCTCAACCACTCTCCCCTGTACTCTCAAGCGGGAAAGAAGGTGGGGGGCCATCTCCCTCGGCTCTGTCGTACTCCCCTCAGCCGCTCCTCATGCCGTCGTCCCTCCTCCTCGTTCCTCTATCGTCCGGAGGGAAACCGTCAAATAATGCCCCGCTGAGGCACTAGGGGCACTGCTCCTGCTGGCCGATGAGTGACTGTAGCCACCAGTGATTGGGCTCTCTCCAACCCCTCATCTCCGCCATAAGTACCAGGATGGTCTCGCGCTCTCTCCCTAGCTGTGAACAGAGCTCGTTCGCCTCTCGACGCCCAGCCCGTCGCCTTGTCCACCTAGGGGCATAGGCGCACCTCCGCCTCTAGCACGGTCGTCTACGCTAGAGCGTCCCTCAACTCTGCCTCCTGCAAGGCAAACATTTTTCAATAAGGGAATAAAGTACAAGGGGTAGGTAATTAATAACTCACCCACTCACGTAGCTGGGCCATGGCATCCTCCGCCCGAGTCACCGTTGCTGCCAACTAACCCTCCAACATGGAGCGGCCAGGCTCGTCCTAGGAGGTGAAGCACCCCCACCATCTGCTGCGCACGCTCCAGCTCGGCACGCTGTAAAGAAAAAATAGGGTCAGTCAACTGAAGTGAAGAATAGAAGAAGCAAGAAGTAGAGCACTCACCAGCTCGGTCACGGTCCACTGGAGGTCATGCCTCTGCTGGATCGTGGAGTGGAGGACGCCCTCGAGGGAGGCGATCCGACCCTTGGGGTCGAGCTGAAAACACAAGTCAGCTTATCCAAGGAATTAACAATTAAAATATTTAGAAAAGGTTAGGTTAGTAGCACTCACTAGCCATCGGGTCCCCCTGTAGACTTGAGCCCCGTACCTCCGTGCGTAAATACGGAAGTAGTGCTCGTCGCTTGTGGCCTGGGAGGTCACCACTCGGCCCCGCTGTTGCCAGTCCTCAAGCTACTCTCGGGCTCGCTCCCTCCAGTCTGTGGTCTGTTGGATGCCACAGAAGCTGCGACCCGGCCTCTCCCACAGCCTCTACCGGGTCGGGAACTCCACCACCGCCTGATGGGCCCCGCGTCCGTGCGACCAACCGTAGGTGGAGTGGTACCACCATGTTGAAGGCATGGAGCCAGATCTCCCTGCCGAAGTAGGGTGGCCCTGCTCCACCCACGGCTGGTTGGCCTCATCATCCCGGCGTAGGGAGTCCACTCGACCTGCCCATCACATATAGAAATTATTTGTCAATTGTCAGTGATAAGGAAAAGGAAAGGTTTTAAAGTGTAGAAGTACTCACGTGTCCAAGGGGACGACGTCCAATGCATCCTGGATGAGGGTCCTATAGGTGCAGGGACCGCTCATCGTGGTGGAACCGCCAGCGCTGCTGAGCGACACAGCGCCCGGCCGCCTCGGCACTCCCCGGCCTAGGGAGGAAGATAGTAATAGGCCACACCTGTAAAACAAGATAGTCAGTATCACGATCAATTATAATAACCAGGAAGAAAGGAAAAAAAGGGTAAGGGTGAGAAACGTACCTATAGAAATGGGAAGAATCCGGCTACCCTTGTCTCCTGACTGGAGGGTACCCAGGCTGTCAAAGAGGTGGGCCAGAAGGGCCGCACCCCATGCATAACTCCTTACCTGGGTTAGGTCCTCCAGCAGGGGCAGGAACCAGCAGCTCACTGGGCCTCTGGTCCATAAGATAAGCTTCCCGATCATGAGGATCAGGAAGCGCCTCAAATCTTGGTCTTCTGCCGCTCCCTCCCCTCCTCCAGCACCACTCTGGCATCTCCAATTGGGCCATGTACTCCGCCTGGTCCTCTCTGTCTGGTGGTGCAGTCTGCCACTCCCAGGCTGGCCTGCAGCCTCGTCCTCGGCAGCAGGGATGACCTCTCCCTCATCACCTCTAATCTCAAGAGTCTCTCTACATCTCCTGATACCATGTGTAGGTCACCCCTATCACCGCCTGGCCGTCTACCCTCACGTCGGTGATCCGTGCCACATACTACAATGGGGGGATCATGTGACCCCATGGGAGGAGGAAGGCGTGGCACGCAGGGTCCCAACGCTCCTTCAGTGCCTGAATCAATGCCACGTCGGGCGTGAGCTCGTCCAATCTAAGGAAGGGGTCAAACCCCATCTCCTCAAATCTCGTCCTCTGGAAGTCCGGCAGTCCCTAGTAGACTGCCCGGACGAAGGCCCACCCCAGCCGGGACCGTAGCTCGCTCTGTAAAACAGCCAAAAAGCATAAAATCATTCAAAGTCCACAAAATAGTAGTCTGTTCAGATTGTGACAAGGTCTCTGTCGCCTTCTGAAAGAGACACATGGGCATCGCGTTCCGTTCATGAAGGCGATGGGTCGAGCCCTCACCTTCTGAACGGGACACACTGTGTATCGCGTCCTCTCTGTTAATGCGACAGGACCCTGTCGTGTTCACAGAGTGACCGAGGACGGCCAATGGCTGTTCACCGGTCGTTCCACCTTGGGCCAAAGCCCTACATAGGTGCCTAGAACCTTGTTCCCCCGTTCTACCATCAATCACACATGGGTTAGGGTTTGAATCACCTACCTTTTGGGGTCGATCGCCTCTTTCTCGCCCGGGGCCTTTATGGGTCTACCTCTATGAGGAGGGCTGGAGCTTCTTCCCCCGTCGCCGTAGAAGCTTCCTCTGCCATCCGCCGACGGCTAATGGTCTTCTTGGACCACTTTGACCTCCCCTTGCCATCGCCACCATTACCTCCAACGCCTTCCATTACCTCGGCCACCGTAAAAAAGAAGCAGGGGAGAGGGTGAGAAGACAAGAAGAAAGGAGAGGGAGGAAGAAAGGGGCAGCTGCTGCCGCCGCCAGTCAACGATCACTGGAGAAGGGGGGATAGGAGGAGATTCTCTATTGCCGGAAAGAAAGGGGAGAGGGAAGAGAGAGAAGAGAGAGAGGGAAAGAAGGAAGGTGCGTGTGGGTCCAAAATTCAAACCGCCTTAGGCATGTGGTCATGACAAGTGGTTGTCGCGTTCTGGTCATGTCGCAACAACTCCCTGTCGCGTTCTTAAGCAAGGTCGTGACCGTTGACTAGTCGCGTTCAAGGTTTTCGATGCCTATGTTGTCGCCTTCTCAGTTTTTGCACAGAAACCTCTAAAATTCGGATTTTGATTGCAAATCTCAAATGCATACATCATAAAAGCTGAAAATCATCATAAGGGTCTGATACATTACTCTAATCCTCTCAACACCTCAAATCTCTCAAAATCTCCAAATGTTCAATCAAGTCCTCTCACAAGCTCGCAGTCCCCACGTGGCTGGATTCTCTGTACTCTCTGAGGTATGCTTGGTATGCCTCGCACTCCTCATGCATCGTGGGTGGTAGGGCTCGAGTGGCACACACACGCCACATCACTCGTGCGCTCCTCACGGCTTGCTCGTCCTCCGGATCTCCCAAGCGCCCGCTTTCATAGGAGGCAAGTGTGACGTCTGAAGTAGCTTTGTCCTAGGCTTCCCGACCTGAAGGTAGCACCTATGTAGGTTGTAGAGAACCATCGCCATGTTCCCCACGAGCTATAGGTTCAGTCCACATCCAAGGGGAAGCCGTATATCCACTCCGCGTAGCGTCGCTATGTCCATGGCGAAGTGCTCTATCGGAAGTGTGTTGAGTTATAGCCGCCATGCACTCCGAGTTTTCTTATCCACTATTCTGCACACGACACGATCGGAGAATTTGGCCACTCCGCCGATGAAGCACAAAGGATGGCACCCAAAGATCCTACTCTCCGTAGTGGGGTTTCCTACATGTTTGAATTTTATCCTCACTCCCAACCAGCATTCTAAGAGGATTATAGAGGCGTAGAGTGGGCCCCCCGTAGCCGCCAATGTGAGTCCCGCATAAAGGAAGGCTAAGACCGCATGAGAGAGACTGAGTCCCCGCCAAACCCCGCTAATGGCACTCAAGTTCACATGGTTTAAGAGGTGATCTCCGGACGGGAAGAGAACCACCCCGCAAAAGCATATAGCCACGGCTTTGGCTATCTCTTGGTAATTCCCGCACTTATTCTTGCAATGAGATATGACCCACTTGGACAAGGGGATTAGGTGAATATGTTGAGGGCTAATCATGGTATACACATCTCCAGGATCCATCATAAATTCACCTAGGATGAGTTAGGATTAATGGGCTCAACGGTATAACAAGTCTTTTGCTCATCTCCCCGTGTGGTCTTGGGTAAAGCCATGAACGCTTCCACCACCTCAAGTAAGACGGTGGCCTCAAACTTTGGGAAAAGGAAAGTATGAGTTTGTGGGTGCAATAGTTCTATCAAGGCGGTGATGCTATGCCAATCAAATGAAATCTTATGATAATTATGGGCGGCTATCAGGATACCCCCCAAACCCCACTCTCTTAAGGTGCAGATCACAGCATGGGAAGGACTTTGATCATGGGTGTTATCTAATTGAGCTTAGAATATCGGCGGGAGCCAAGAAAGAGCTAGAGAAGAAGAAGGAAAAGAAAACGAGAGGAGAAGAAGAAGAAGGTGCATTAATGTGGAAATTTGGAGCTTAAAATCACAGAAATTCAAAAAAACCACTTTACACACATCTCTCATGTTGGCATTGCTACTCAGATGATTGAGAACCTCCATCAGCCTCAAGAGCTCTCTGTAAGACGTCCGGGCATGCTTAGGACCCTCATAGGAAGCCTCTCCATCCATGGGAGCACTTGGAGCTCTCTTCATGGCCATGGGAGACTTGAGGTCTTGAAGAGAGAGGAGGGAGACTCGAAAAATTGGCCTCTTGGCCTCTCCCCTTACTTATAGGCATTTAGAACTCCTATTCATGGTGGGAGAGAGTTTAGAAGGGCTAATGTGAGTTAGAACAGGACTAGGGAACTCTAGGAGTCCAAGTGGGAGGCAAACATGGAGCCCTCGGGTTGCCAATTACACTCTGGGCACAAAAAATGAGTCGCAACGTAACGACACGTCGCCACCTCATCGCGATAGGCTCATCGTCCCGTTCATGTTCTGGTAGCGACAGCCAAATTGTTGCATTCTGGTTTGAACAAGTGTTGCTGATTCTTTACATTGTCGTGATTCTTATTGCCAATTCGGTATGTATTTGCACTTATGCTTTAATCCTTCAATTATTTTGATGCAAATTGAGTTTTATCTTGTTCTTCATTGCTTTCTTTATATCGTGAAAATCCATTAAAATCAGAAAATATAGAAAATCCACAAAAATTAGATAATCCAAAAAGGCTCGTTAGGTAAGTTCAGGTAAGTATTTCTAACCCTAATCTCTGCATTACTATATGGTATCTACCTACTATATCATCTCAAGGATCGGCTGTTCATAGTGTGTTCTGGGATTTGAGTTCCCTTGAACAAAAATGAGGATGATCTAAGTGCACACTGTTAATCATTGGATAGGCCGTTAGATGGTATGACATGGGGGTGATGGATTCTATCCACGTCGGGAATGTGAAGTGTCCTGACCCTTGCTCATCTTGTCTAGCAATATTATCCTTGAGTATTTGTTATTTTCTCTTTTTCTTTGCATTTTTTATGATTTCTTTTCTTTTAGCCCAGCATACATCATGTAGGATTATGAGCTTCACATTTCATGATTAGTCAAAGCCAGCTTCTTAATGATGTCCAACCAGATCTTCATTTCCCAACAAGGATTTCCATTCCACTCTGAATTTGAATGTTTTCTTGGAGCTAGTTGCTAGGTCCAGTTTGCCAGTATGGTTCCTATTCAGGATTCCTCTCATCCCCATTCATTATATCAGTCATCCCTTCCCCACTCATCCACTCATTAGCCATGAATCGCTCGAAGGCCAGAGTCGAATCAACCCTCTGGGACAGCACCTATCCCCTAATGAACGAAACCTGCAAGCCTAACATGGCGAGGGTACCTCTTCATAAGAGGTTGATCATTCTTTCTTTTTGATTGTTATTCATCCCAGATTGGAACAATCCTTGCACTTTGTTCCAACCATGTTCGATGATCATCGGATAATTCTCGCTACTTATTCGTCAGAAGGATGTCTCTTTACCTTGATGCCCGCTTTTCATCTCATTCTGCTTCACTCCACTACATCGTCATTTCATGCATCTCCACTTCACTATTGCTCCACTCCCTTGCAAAGCAGGCATCAAGGAGGGGCAATCTGTAGACACCCATTTCTGACCATAAGCTGAGCCAAATTCCTTGCCACATCATTGATGCCCCACGTTGGCTCATCATCATCTAGCTAGCTTTATCCGATCATGGTATCCTTCTATTTAGTTCATCGCCATGGTGGGTCTTCCTGGTCAAATCAATCAGTCTTCATCGTTATTTCTTAGCTCTTTGAGTTGAGAATCCAACGCCTCAAACTGTGTGTCAATCTGATACCCATGCAAGGAGATCAGATATTTTGAGTGAGTCATATGCTGAAAGATCATAAGGCGACAATGACCTTATCGCATTCATATTCAGAAGGCAACACCTTTCATGTTGCGTTCATGCCTATACGATTTGCCTTCAGACATTAATTGATCTTCTTCAGAAGGCGACACCTCGATACGTCGCATTCTCATTTGGCCTTTTAATTCCTAAAAATTTGCCAGAAAATGCTTAAAGACTTCCTTCCATGGAAGGCGACGTATCGAGGCGTCGCTACCTAATAGCGACAAGTAGCCTATCGCGTTCTAGTTTCCTTCAAGAACTATGCAACGTGGCCTTTCCTATTCTCATTTGAACCCTTGCTATTCATGAATAATCTGTCTTTTGGTGGGTCTAGAGATCTCCAAATCCTTCCAAACTCAGAGGAGACCTTCCTTGCCACATTCTGACTCCCCTTGGTGAGCATACTTATCCAAAGTCGAACTCCAGCTTTTATTCCTATCCCAGCCCATTCAGAATAATCACATATAAAACTCTTCATAGGGCATGGTTTAGGGCAGGCCGGCATCTACTTTTCCTCTCCCAGAGAGCTACGAATTCCCAGAAGACCTCTCAGCATCCAGACGACCAAGAAGTGCCCTCTAGGCGTTTTCTCATCATCTACGCTTCTCTCTCCTATTCTTCTTGATTTTTCTCTTCATACTTGCATGTTTGATCTGTTTCTTTCGTAGATTTACATTAGACCACTCCACACACACCTATTTTAATCACCCAAAGGGGTAAAACACCACCCTACGTGAGTTCCCCCCAATTATTTCATGTTCACTCATTATTTTGGGATAGATTCTACACAAAACATTTGTCTAATAGGTGTTTTGTTGTTTTGATGTTCTTGGAAGGCTGTAGAAGACAGTAGCAGTACGAGGCTCTTGCCCCTTCGCCGGCTGAGGAGCAGGAAGAATAGAACCCACAGTCTTCATCCTATGTTGCAGAAGGTGACACACATCTGGTCGTGATCTCAAGAAGGTGACGGCTTTCGCATCGCTTTCAGGGAACCAGAAGGTGGCACCTCCTTGTCGCGTTCCAAGAAGGCGACGGCTTGTGCGTCGCGTTCACAGGACCAGGTACCCTTCTGCACTCTTCTTCCTCTTTCCAAGGTAGTTAGCACCTGTTCTTCGTACTATTCCTCTTTGCAACTACTTGGTGGCGATCACGGTCCTTTTCTTTATTTTCATCATCATTATTTGGGGAGAAAATCCTATGATTATAGTAAGGTGGACCATGCTCTCTTTACAAAATGTGTTTATCATATAATTTTTGTTCAAGTGTATGTGGATGACATTATCTTTGGTTCCACTAACCCCTCACTATGTGAAGAATTTTCAAAACACATGCACAGTGAGTTTGAGATGAGTTTAATAGGAGAGCTACAATTCGTCCTTTGCTTGTAGGTCAAACAATTTGAAGATGACTTCTTCATCAATCAAGAGAAGTATGTCAAGGAGCTACTACAGAGGTTTCAATTCGAACAAGCTAAGCTAGCATCTACACCTATTAGCACAACTGTATAACTGAAAAATGATGAAAAAGGTAAAATGGTAGATCCAAAACAATACAGAGGTATGATTGGCAGTCTCCTTTATCTTACTACAAGTAGACCAAATATTTAATTTTGTGTTTGTCTCTGTGCTAGATATCAATCTAGTCCTAGAGAAAGCCATGTGATTGCAGTTAAGAGAATTTTTAGATATCTCTCGGGTTCATTGATTTGGATTTATGGTACCTAGTTTGTTGCAATGTTGATTTAATTTCATACTCTGATGCTGACTATACTGGTTGCAAAATTGATAGGAAAAGCACTAGTGGATATGTCAATTCCTAGGGGGTTGCATGGTTTCGTGGGAATCCAAGAAGCAACACTCAGTTGCACTCTCCACTGCAGAAGTAGAATATGTGGTTGTAGGGAGTTGTGCAGCTCAAGTGTGTGGATCAAGAGTCAATTGAATGATTACAATATTGACATTGGATGCACACCTATCTTTTGTGACAACACTAGTACCATCAATCTTTCAAAAAATCCAATTCAACACTCTAGAGCAAAACACATTGAAATAAGACATCATTTTCTAAGAGATGAGGTTGCCAACAAGAACCTTGAACTTAATTTCATTCCAACTGAAAAACAAGTGGTTGATATATTTACAAAACCATTGGTAGAAGACAGATTCACATTACAAAGAAGGGAACTATGCTTATGCAAACTTCAATGAATTTCATGCTAAATTCAGGAATAATTGATCTTTTATGTAGTGACTATGTGGTATATCAAATGGTGAAATGTGAAAGGACAAGTCAGGCTTATCTGGAAACTATCATTATGCGTGAGGCAAATTCTCCGCCAAGTATCAATAGTCTTCTTCTGCATAATGGTCATAAAGAAAAGAATAAGATCTCAAAAACAATTTCAATAGGTTTCCTTCAGTCCTCGCAAGTTTCTCTCTTCAAATGAATTGCATGTTGGTGTTTACTTGACCATGTTGATACTCTCTTTGTGCAAAATGCTTGACATGAACGTATCTAAATTGCTTGAATGATCATTTTAATACCATGCATACATTATGGGGGACTAAGTCAAAAAGAACTTTTGAGTGAAAAGCTTGAGGGACATTATTTCATATCAATCTTGTCAACAACTCCCACTATGTTTGTCAACAGATGATCATTCCTCAAAAGCTTCAATTCTGCAATTTCAGCAACGATCGACAGGTATGAAGCCTGCTGTCAACAGATCACAACTTTCAGCACTGTCTGTTTGCTGTTTCTCAGTACCTGTCGACACACACTCTTGCTGTCGACAGATGTCTTATTCTTTTGAGTTCTTCTCAGCTGTCCACAATTCTGAATGAGATTGTTCACTACTTTATTAAATGGGGAGAATTGGAAACTTATGCTTCATTACAACCTTTCATTTTCACATAGTAGAAAAGACATTGATGCAATCACAATGATTTTGAAATAATGATATGTGATTGAGCCTAGGTTTGTATCATCTAGAATACACTAAACAAATCTAATTTCTTTAAAATGCCTCTATTGAATGACACCTTTGCACATGCTCTTATTTATGAATGGTTTGGTAAGTAAGAAGATTCTTGAACTTAATATTCTTAGTTGGCTTTTGACCTCAAACATTCATTGAACTTGATGAGTAAATTAAAAAGAGGAGAAAAACTACCTATTTCTTCAAAAAATTAAAAAAAATAATAAAAAAGGGGGAAAGGCAGTGCAATGATAGTTCACATACTGAGTAACTGGGGACATTGGCATCACAAATGTCTGTCTTCCCGTCAAAAAGTCAAATTATCAACTCTGTAAAATGGTATGATGGTTAACTGCACTAAGTAACTTGGGGTATTGACATCACAATTGTCTACCTACACGTCAAAAGGTGTATGTAAACTAAATTACCACCTACTCCAAAGCAACATGAAAATTCCATGATAATATAAAATAGAGTGAAGCCTCCATGAATTTAATCAAGATCACCCTTCATGTTTATTGTCAAATGCTAAAATGAATATTCACTTTAAGCATCAACTGAACATCACACCACAAAAACATAAGTAACTCTTCAAAGATTTTATTCCATGAGATATCTTATAAAAATCTTCTTTGCAACGTGCCTTCTATGTGTTACATTAATCAAAATTTCCGGAATATTATCTCCAAACCATTGTGAAAATTGAAATGTATTAATACTATTGTTTATAACATCTTGTAATGAGTGTATCTCACAATTCCTCTCTTAAAATTTGTTTTGAACACTCATTTTCAACTCAAACTTGTCAAAATCCCTTTGTGGACAAACTTTCTCAGTAGCTATCGACAGATGGCCTGCACCTGTCGACAGTCGGATTCTTGTCTTGCCCTAAACTTGCACCAGTTCACATTCTGTCCGGTTTTGGTGGGTCCTTTCCATTTCAATTGGGTTTTAAATAACCCTAAAGTCTGGACCACGACTCTTCACCCCCTCACCTTCCTCAAACCGTTGCCTTCCTTTCTTTTTAACCCAAACTGTTCCTCCTCTCAACCGCACCCTCTCCATCCTCTTCCTCTATTGCTGTCTCATCTTCCTCCTCCTATTTCATTTGCTCTACTGCTCTCTCTACTCCATCTTCACCATGTCCACTCTCCAGATGATGGTCGCTTCCCATCAAAGAAGATCCACGCAAGACGTCGACGACAGCTCTAGGGCTCCGGTAGAGCGACAGAGCAAGCACAAGGCTGACCGCAACCCCGAGCTCAATGTCCCCCATAACCTGAATCTGTGTAGGGTTCATGGGGTCTTGAAGAAGATTATGCAGCCCCGTTATGTGTACTTCCCTTCCCTAGAAGACATGTTCGAAGGCATGGAACCTCTCTTTGCCAAACAAGGGTGGATTCCTTTCTTGACATCCCAAAAGAGATATTCCTCAACCACTATCACCGAGTTCTTCAATAATATGGGGATGTCTAATCAATAGGACTACTACTCCACGGTCAAGGGTATCACATTTCAACTCACCCCCAATCTAATCAGCCGTGCCTTACAGATACCCAACACGAGGGCTGATATCCTTCTTACCCACCTTAATACTTCTGAGTATCATACTCTCATTACCCAACAGCCCTATGACACAAGCAAAACCATTGAAAAGCTTAATGACAATACCTTTCCACCCCTTCATAGGATGATCCATCACATTTTCACTACCCTCATCGCTCCCAAGGATGGTAGTCGGGAACTCATCACCGAAGTCCACAAAAACCTATTCTACTACTTCCTTCAAGGTCAACAGATCAACTTGCCCAATCTTATGTTTGACCTCATCAAACAATGCTATAACAATCCTAAAAGATCAATGCCCTATGCTTGTCCCATCACTTCTGTCCTTTCCTTTGTTGGGATTCCACTCACTACGGGTGAATTAGTCACCCTCAAAACTTGAAGTGCCTATGACATTACCATTGCTCATAGGATGGGCTATAAAATGGTTGATGGGAGTGTCACCAGGACTCTCAAAGGACAAGAAGCTAATGAAGAGCAAGGTCTAGATGACGATGAGGACAGTAAAGAAGAACCTCCCCAAGAACAAATGGAGATCTCTGGTGGTGATGACGATGTCCCAGAGTTCTCTACTGAGCGAGACACTCAGCGTGCACCTCATGCTCTAGTCATTGAGGACTTGAAACACTTCCTGGCTCATCAAATGCCTCAGTTCCAAACATCCATCACCCAGCATATCAACAACATAATTGATCAGCTCACTCGACATGTGAACACTCGGATGGATGCTCTGGAGGATAATCAAGCTGAGATTTAGAGGCATTTAGATCATCTTTCTACTTTTGGTGTCCCGGTTCCCCGCCATCCCACTCCTCCTAGGGATGACCCTCATTAGAAATGTATAGGATGCATTTCCTTTCTGAAGGACATACGTGTTGTTAGGTTGTCATTTCAAGTTTCCTCTTTTGCCATGTAATGCTATGACAATGTACTATTTGCAACTCAAGGTTATCAATGAAATCATTCCTTGTTTCCTCTGTGATCTTGTGCATTCTTTTATCTTTTTGAATGTTGCCTAAAAGGGGGAGACATTGAGTGTATTTTTGTCATCATCAAAAAGGGGGAGAATGTTGAGTTATGCTTGAATGATATTCATGATAATTGTATGTTTTTTATGATGACACAATGTGATAAAATGACATGCCATAATGACAAAATGACTTAGACAATGCCTACATGATATCTTGTAGGAAATTACATGAAAAAGGAAATGCACATTGTGATAAAATGATAGTAGCTGTCGACAGCCAGGTTGCATATGTCGACAGCCCAACTTATGGTTCAGAAATCTAGTTCTGGAAGGTAGATGTGCTGCAGTATTTACCGACAGTCAATGGGCATCTGTCAACCGAACGCGGCATTGTTGACTGTACACTTTCGCTGTCTAGAGTTCCTTGCACAAGTCAATATGCTCACCTCCTCTAAAATGTCTCACAGATTTAAAATATTAAAGATGAACTAGCAAAGTGGTGAGAACAGGTCATTTCCACGGAGAGGCTGAATAAAGCTTGATTTAAACTACTTTTACTTGAAACCATTCTAACGAACACATTTTCACTAAAATAATATTGCATTAATTCAGTTGTGTAAACAACATCAATCAATTCCCTCACAACTCGACAGGTCAAACTTAATGAAAGAACAAACAGAATTGAAAACAAAAGAATTGGTATCACTGTACTCTCACAATCGAGGGATCAAACAAATAGACAAAAATAGAAATTAAACTAAGATTGCACAAAGATGCAACTCTAATTATGAAATGATCTAAAACTCAAGGAAATGAAAGGATGACAGAACAAAATCTTAACAGAAAATTCTCAAACCACTGTACCCCTACAGATTAGGGGATGAACATTAAGCAACATTAGATCTCTACAACCACCCGATCACTACTTTCACAGCTCACGGATCAAACAGAAAGTTTAGAAAAGATTTGAATAGAAAATTTAGAAATAGAAATATTGCTAAATCAAATGCTTAATGCTACCACTGCACTGCAGAATAGGAACAAGAACAAAAGATTAACTCGGAAAATTAGGAAAACTCTTAAATCCTCACAAATTCAGAGTTATTCCCTGCTACGAAAGTAACAAAGATTCACGAATTCGTCTCAAAATTTGAACTCTGTAGGCCTCCGGAAAACCTCTGGATGTCGTCGCTCTCCAAGGTGCAGAAGAAAGAGGAGGAAGCCGTCGATTTTTGGGAGCCTTCTACAGAAGAAGAAGATGCTGCTCTTTAGATCGATCTCCACAGTTCCCACCAGGTGCTCCTCCTGCTCAACCAACAGAAGAAAGAACACTTGAATTCTTCACACAACAATCAGCATTCTCGCATCAATCTCTCAGACAACCAACAGAAGAAAGGAAGACATGAACACGAAAGAAATGGACAATTTAACACAGAAGAAATGAAGTAAACTACTGGATCAAAATCTCCAACACAACCAGCCCAATCTCGTAAAAGAAGGAAGAGATGAAAATAACAATTTCGCTGGATCGGATTCCTCTAAACACAAAAAAATGGAAGATAAATGCAGCCAAACTAATTTTCCAACATAGATGAAAAGAAGAACTCCATTGGATCGATCTCCTCTAAACACAGAAGCTTGCAGTACACAAAAGAAATATGGAACAATTTCCCTTGCCCAACAATCTGAAGCCTCCAAGAATCCTCCAAATGTTGAACTAAACAATCTCAAATCTCACATAAGAAAAGATAAGAAGCATTCTGGATCGATTTCACTAAGAACATAAGAACTGAATAAGAAAACCCCCTGCCTCTTATAGAAAAGCAAAAACCAAAAATCTAAACCCCGAACCCTCCTACAGATGCTGAAAGGAAAAATATAGAAGAAAAATGCTAGAGAAAACCCAAAAAAAAAATCCAACTAGAGAACCCCTCACAACTGCAGAACCTCCCCCTCTGAGGACATTGGGGTCCTTTTATAGGTGTTAGGATTCTTCCAGGCACCTCTGCTTCCCACCTCTATCGTGCACCGCACGGCTAGCTTTTCCATCAGCTTGCACCACCACGCCATCTCACAGGACCAGTCGCAGCAGATCTGTGCCTCAGCAGCCGCACACGCACCTGGTCCGCAGGTGCCAGCTCCTTCGCGCCCAGGGCTCCGCAGCACACCGCCTCTGCATGCCAGCGGTAGCACACCCAGGCCTCCATCTGCTGTGCACGTGCCTGCACTCCATCTCCGCAGCACCAGCTCCATCGCCAGAGCTCCACAAGCCAGATGCAAGAGTCCGCACACACAAGCTTCACGCGCACCTGAGCTCTCACACACCGCCCAGCTAGCTGCCATCTGCCTCAAATCTCACTGTTGGGCACCACCAGCAAAGCTCCTCACGAAGCTTCTCCCTATTTCCAACTGGGAAACAAAGGGTTTAAATCAAAATTTCTGTGGGTACATGGTCATTTCTAGTGAGATGAGAAAAATGGTAAAATGGATTTTGGGGGGGGTATGTGGCATGATGGTATTGGGTAGGGTATTCTTAAGTAAAAAAAATATTATTTATTTACAAATTTATACTATCTACTCTTAGAAGATATTTACAAAACTATTGTTTTGACAAAATTATTTATTTACACAGATCTTTTATTTTTCAAAATGCACCTGATTAGTCAATCTAAGAAAAAAAATGACTTGTCGAATGAAAATCTAACATGTGTATTCTAACCCATTATCAACTAATATGTTCAAAAATCCATTCTTAGATGAAATGAGAATTAAAAACAAACTGCACAGTATTTATAGACAAAAAATGTCTAAAATTACTATATGTATGAAATTTAACACGAAAAATTGTGTAGTTATCACTCCCCCCTACTTGAACATTGCTAGTCCCTTAGCAATAAAAACTACTCCAAATGTAGGACTAGAAGATGCAATGTCTCATGCTAAATAGTCATCATGTAAAAGATTAATGTAGAGATATGTCTTTCCTAATTGTAAGGACTTATAGCAAGAAATTAGTGCACAAATGGTAGCTCACTTAAGAGTTCACATCAGCCCTCCTGAAGCTCCTTTGCCTCAACAGTATTTGAGATTAGATTAATTCGAGGGAGAAGAAAAGATTTGTGAAATAAGATCCTTACTCAGTCAGATCGGGTTGTTTCCCTCAGTTCCATTCTGCCCAACTTCCTTGAGGATTATTTCTTTGAGCTGAGGACTTTGCCTCTTTATTTGCACTTTGTGCACTCAGAATTTTCTTTCTTTTTCATCCATAATGTTGCACAACCCATCACTTTTCAAGAGTAGCGAGTCCAACTTTACTCAGATCCGGGGCATTTTTCATGGATACTTTTTTTCTTTTGCTTTTGATTTTTTTCTTTTCTTTACTTTTCCTCTTAAAGGAAGGATGGGTAGTCAGTTTCGTTGATCACACGCCTTCACTTCCTTCGTAATTCACTTAAGGGGAAGGGAGAAAACCAATCACCTCTCTCCTACTAGCATTGACAAATTTTCTAAATTCCGGTTCACCTAGTCTAAGTGGCTATATAGTGTGTGTTGAAAACTTCTTTCCATAAATCATTACATAAGGTAAACAGGGGATACATGTAATCCTTTACTAGAGACTACCTAACACGGATGTTTGCAAAGGAGTGTGACAACTACAAAATTTTAATGGTTAAAGATCAGACACATAGTCTGTGTTTTCGTAATGCCAGGCATTTTTTATTCAAAGATGAAACATTGTGATATTTTATTTTTATTTACACATGCTCAATATAAAGAATGAAAACGAAGCATTGGTTAGGATGGGGTCCATGAATGCATGCTTATTCTACCTCTCCCCCCTACTTATTTATAGGAAAAGAAAGTAAGACAGAGAATTACCTGACAAATGAAATCTGTACACTTAGGTTGCCTCCCAAGAGCGCTAAGTTTACCGTCTTCAGCCTGATGCAATTAGCTCCATTTGGCTCAGCTAACTTGGTAGAATCAATTTTCAAGGGAGATGGGCTTTCAAAGAAATGCTTTAACCTCTGCCCATTAACAGTGAATGATTGTCCAGTTTTAGGATCAAGAATAATGACAACACCATTGTCATAAGCTTTGACAACAGTGTAAGGACCATCCCATCGGGATTTCAATTTTCCAGGAAACAGACGAAGCCAAGAATTAAACAACCAAACCTTATCATGCACTTGAAAAGTTTTTCTTTGAATGTGTTTATCATGGAATGTTTTGGCTTTGGCTTTACAGATTTTTTGCTTTGGCTTTGGCTTTGGCTTTGGCTTTGCTTTGGCTTTACAACATTGCTAGCAATTATGATGAGCCAAGTCTCATTCTCTCCTAGAAAGATGCTCTTTGAACTAGCAGGGAGCGGTTTTAGCTCAAACATAGGAGGACACTTTGATGGAATTGATGGATCATTATTATGAAACAGGGAACTGAATTGTCCTTCCTCTCCCTCAAACCCTAGAGCACAGGGTTGGTCTATTGTTTCTTCCTCACAAGATTCCTCCAAGGAGTCTACCACTAGACAACTCTCTCCTTGATCATGATGCCTAGATGCCTTAAAAATATTGATACTAACCCGCTTATCACCAAATGATATATCCATCATCCTGGTAGCACAATCAATGTTAGCTCTAGTTGTGGCCAAAGAAGGTCTACCAAGGATGATGGTGGACTGAGTTAAATCTTGAGGAGTGTTCATGTCAAAAATGATGAAATCGGTAGGGAAGTAACAATCATTGGTTTTCACAATAACATCCTCAACTAAGCCCTTAGGAGTGGTGACAGAACGATCGGCTAGTTGAAGGACAACAGAAGTGGGTTTTAATTCTCCTAAATTGAATTTCTCAAAAATAGCATAAAGTAGGAGATTGACACTGGCTCCCAAATCCAAAAGGCTACTTTCAAAAGTGACTCCACCGATGGTGCAAGGAATTAGTGGAGTGCCTGGATCTTTAAGCTTTTTAGGGAGTTGGTTCAAGACAATGGTACTCACAGTCTCTGAAAGAATGATTGTTTCAGTTTTATTCCTCACTTCACGTTTTGGAGTACACATTTCTTTCAAGAATTTGGTATAAGCAGGCACATGCTTGATGGCATCAAGGAGAGGAATGTTGATGTGAACTTGCTTAAAAAGTTCCAATAGTTCTTCATTACCAGTAGGTTTATTTTTGGATTTTGGCTTTAAGGCTTCAAGAAAAGGGACTCTTGAATGTAACAGTTTGGGTCTTCATTCATTTTGATTTTGTCTAGAGGATCTTCAATCATTTTCTCTTTTCCCTTGGATTTTTCTTTTTCAATCTCTTCTTCAGTTTCAGTTTCAATTTCATTTTCTTTATCCTCATTCAATGTTGACATGTGTGGGTGAGGATTTATCCTGAATTTTCCACTTCTTAAAGTAGACACAGTTTTAACATTTTCTACTTGGGGGGCCCTAGCTTGGGCAGGAGGAAGGTCCTGTTGTATAGGTTGATTCTGATTTTGTGGTGCTGGAATGTTCTGGACAAAAGCTTGTTGTGTGTTTGATGGCGGAGGTGCATTTGGTCGAGAAGGTGGTCTGTACCCCTGTGTTTGATGGTATTGCTGGTTCTGATAAAATCCGGGAGGGTTGTTCCTTGGGTTTGCTATAGCTTGACTTGGCAGCTGACCTGATTCCCTCCTATGACATACATCAGCAATTTGGGACTCTATCCTTGCCAAATTTTCTTGAAAATTTTGATTTTTATTTTGATTTTGATTTTATTGTGCTTGCACAGTTTGGCATAGAGTCATCATCATGTTTTGTAGTTGATTTATTCTATCTTCCCAATTGGGCTGAGGAGGTGGTGGTGGATTATATGAAGGTTGCTGGAAATTGGCATGAGCAAATTGATTGGAGTTTTGATTTCCTTGGACTTATGGAGGTTTGGAATAAGAAGATTGACCAAATCCCAGATTCTGATTGGGATAGGATTGACCATACATGGGTTGCTTAAAAGAAGGCTGAGACACTTGTTCAGATTGATTTTTCCAATAAAAGTTCGGGTGATTTCTCCAACTAGGGTTGTATGTGTTAGAATATGGATCGTAAGAGGTTTTGTAAAAACCTTGGGCAGCTTGGACTTGTTCTTGAATAAAAGGAGGCAATTGGGCAGAAGTGGGACAAGCACTGGTAGGGTGAGCTGAGCTAGCACACATAGAACAAGTTTCAGGTGGTTGAGAAAATTTGGGTGTGGCTTGCCCAGTTAAAGACATTAATTGATCGAATTTTTGTTCCAACTTCTGCTCCAATCTCTGATCAAGTCTATCTAATAGATCTTCTACCCTAGAATCTGATTCTCCTCTCCCTCTCAATTCATGCAACCCTGCCTTCTTTATAGGTCCTAGTGCTCTCTCGTAAGAGTGGAGTGAGGCATGATTGATAGAATTCTCACTCAATGTTTCAGACAAATTATATGCCTCATCCACGCTATTAGTCATGAATGCTCCTCCACACGAGTCATTAACCATCTACCTATTTGATTATGTCAGACCCTCATAAAAAGCTTGGACAATTTGCCACCTCGACAGACCATGGTGGGGACATTTTCTAAGCAACTCTTTTAATCTCTCCCATGATTCATGCATTAACTCTCCCGGGTGTTGGGAGAATCCAGTTATTGCTCTTCTCATGGTGTTAGTACGGCCAATGGGGTAAAACTTCTTCAAATACTCCTGTTGCATTTCTGGCCATGTTCTAATGGTTCTCCCTATGGTTCCTAACCAATGTTTGGCCTTATCTTTTAGAGATAATGGAAATAGGGTCAGTATTAAGGCATTTTCAGTGAAATTTTTTATCCTGACAGTGGAAAAAATCTCTAGGAACTCATCTATATGCCTATAGGGGTCTTCATTGTGATTGCCATAGAAGGATGGCAACATTTGAATGGTTCCATGCTTGATTTCAAAGTGGTTTGCAGGACTTTCTGGCCTGATGCAAGTAGCAGGTTGATAGTCAGAAGGAATAAAATACTCCTTCATATGTCTGGGTGCGACCTCCTCTACATTCCTACCAACATGGTTTCGGTCTTGGTTGGCCATCCTATGAAAGAATCTTTCAATCTCGTTTATAGGTTGAGCCAAATCTAAGTTCAGGGAATGTCTATTAAGCATGCACAGTTGAAAAGCCTCTATTTATGATTTTTGAATTTTTAGATTTTTATTGATTTTTGAATTTTTATGAACAAACACAAACAAACAAACACTTTCAAAACAAATTAACCAAAACACTAAGTGTTCCTTGGACCTATGTTATTTTTCTCAAAATCGGATTTATACTTGCTTAAGTCCAATCCTAACTGTTCTTGTACCGGCCAGGTAAGAGGTGGACTAGAGGGAGGCCCCCCTTGCTTTCGCAAGGACCCAATTAAATAACATCTAACTCACTTAAGCATAAGCCTTTTAACCTCTAATCCTAGACACCAGACTTAAAGAGAAATTTTTGGAATTAAGAAAGGATAAATCTAATTATCATGAACCCTAGGGCCAAGTCTACTGGTTTTTATTGAATGTTTAGGAAAATGCAAGAATGTGGAAAATTTTTGTGATTTTTGGGCAAAGGAAAGGGTGATGAAATCCCTCACCTTATCTTTTTATTTCTAAAGGGTGATACCCTTAAGCAGTCCCATTTACAAATATGAAATGGAACACATCAAGTTCAAACAAGGATTTTCTAATGCTACGTCTAATGCGTGAAACAAGAGATAGAAACCTTATCTTTCCCCCGCACTCTTCTATGCAGAAAAAGAAATGGAATTAAAATGACAATTAAAATGATGAATGACCTAAAATAAGTGATTCTAATCTTGAGAGAATGAAAATTTTAATTTGCAAAACAAACGGCTTACTTGAAATAGCGATTTGGAAATTTTTTAGATTTTAGATTTTTTTAATTTTTTATTTGGTTTTTTAACTAAATAAAATGAAACTTAACTAAGAAAATATAAAGTGATACTGTAAACTAATTTCAAACCACCCAATTATTACATGCCAACGGGAAAGAAATCTCTGTACATGCATAGAGAGTACATGAAATCCTCACTACAAGTTTCACTCACACTCTTCTATCTAAATTTTTGAATGAAAGAAAAATGCAAAAACAAATCAGCAAGCTCTCCTCCTCCAATGGGCTCAAATTCAAGCCCAACCTCCATGTTCCACTTCTTGTGCAAATCTGAAATAAAAAGCCCAACAACAAGTCACTAAGAAGCTCAATGCAAATAAAATCAAATGAAAGCATATTTAAATCAAACTCTAATGCCTCCTCAGCAACGGCGCCAAGATGAACGCGGCATTGTTGACTATAGACTTTCGTTGTCCAGAGTTCCTTTCACAAGTCAATATGCTCACCTTCTCCAAATTGTCTCACAGATTTAAAATAGTAAAGATGAACTAGCAAGTGGTGAGAACAGGTCATTTCCATGGAGAGGCTAAATAAAGCTTGATTTAAACTACTTTGACTTGAAACCATTCTAACGAACACATTTTCATCAAAATAATATTGCATTAAATTCAGTTGTGTAAACAACATCAATCAATTCCCTCACAACTCGACAGGTCAAACATAATGAAAGAACAAACAGAATTGAAAACAAAAGAATTGGTATCACTGTACCCTCACAATCGAGGGATCAAACAAATAGACAAAATAGAAATTAAACTAAGATTGCACAAAGATGCAAGTCTAATTTTGAAATGATTTAAAACTCAAGGAAATGAAAGGATGACAGAACAAAATCTCAACAGAAAATTCTCAAACCACTATACCCATACAGGTTAGGGGATGAACATTAAGCAACATTAGATCCCTACAACCACCCGATCACTACTTTCACAGCTCACATATCAAACAGAAACATCAGAAAAGATTTGAACAGAAAATTTAGAAATAGAAATATTGCTAAATCAAATGCTTAATGCTACCACTGCAATGCAGAATAGGAACAAGAACAAAAGATTAACTCAGAAAATTAGGAAAACTCTTAAATCCTCAGAAATTCAGAGTTATTCCCTGCTACGACAGTAACAAAGATTCACGAATTCATCTCAAAATGTGAACTCAGTAGGCCTCCGGAAAACCTCTGGATGCCGTTGCTCTCCAAGGTTCAGAAGAAAGAGGAGGAAGCCGTCGATTTCTAGGATCCTTCTACAAAAGAAGAAGTTGTTGCTCTTTGGATCGATCTCCACAGTTCCCACCAGTTGCTCCTCCTG
Organism: Colocasia esculenta; assembly: GCA_014218235.1. Taxonomy (NCBI): domain Eukaryota; kingdom Viridiplantae; phylum Streptophyta; class Magnoliopsida; order Alismatales; family Araceae; genus Colocasia; species Colocasia esculenta. The sequence goes on from CM024754.1 coordinate 133,561,901, forward strand.
CTCAACCAACAGAAGAAAGAACACTCGAATTCTTCACACAACAATCAGCATTCTCGCATCAATCTCCCGGACAACCAACAGAAGAAAGGAAGAAATCAACACGAAAGAAATGGACAATTTAACACAGAAGAAATGAAGTAAACTACTTGATCGAACTCTCCAACGCAACCAGTCCAATCTCACAAAAGAAGGAAGAGATGAAAATAACAATTCTGTTGGATCGGATTCCTCTAAACACAAAAAAAATTGGAAGATAAATGCAGTCAAACTAATTTTCTAACACAGAAGAAAAGAAGAACTCCATTGGATCCATCTCCTCTAAACACAGAAACTTACAGTACATAGAAGAAATATGGAACAATTTCCCCTGCCCAACCATCTGAAGCCTCCAAGAATCCTCCAAATGCTGAACTAAACAATCTCAAATCTCACAGAAGAAAAGATAAGAAGCATTCTGGATCGATTTCACTAAGAATAGAAGAATTGAATTAGAAAACCCCATGCCTCTTACAGAAAAGAGAAAACCAAAATCTGAACCCCAAACCCTCCTACAGATGCTGAAAGGAAAAATACAGAAGAAAAATGACAGAGAAAACCTAAAAAAAAATCCGACTAGAGAACCCTGCACAACTGCCCGCACCACCACGCCAGCTCACAGGACCAGCCGGAGCAGACTTGGGCCTCAGCTGCCACTCACGCACCTAGTCCGCAGGTCCCAGCTCCTTCGCGCCAAGGGCTCCGCAGCACACCACCTCTGCATGCCAGCGGAAGCACACCCAGGCCTCCATCTGATGCGCACGCGCCTGCACTCCATCTCCGCAGCACTAGCTCCATCTCCAGAGCTCCACACGCCAGGTGCAAGAGTCCGCACACACAAGCTTAACGTGCACTTGAGCTCTCACACACTGCCCAGCCAGCTGCCATTTGCCCCAAATCTCACTGTTGGGCATCGCTAGAAGAGCTCCTCACGAAGCTTCTCCTTGTTTTCAACTGGGAAAGAAAGGGTTTAAATCAAAATGTCTGTGGGTACGTGGTCATTTCTAGTGAGATGAGAGAAATGGTAAAATGGATTTTGGGGGTGTATGTGGCATGATGGTATTGGGTAGGGTATTCTTAAGTAAAAAAATATTATTTATTTACAAATTTATACCTATCTACTCTTAGAAGATATTTATAAAACTATTGTTGTGACAAAATTAATTATTTATACAGATCTTTTTTTTTTCAAAATGCACATGATTAGTCAATCTAAGGAAAAAAATGACTTGTTGAATGAAAATCTATCATGTGTATTCTAACCCATTATCAACTAATATGTTCAAAAATCTATTCTTAGATGAAATGAGAATTAAAAACAAACTGCACATTATTTACAGACAAAAGATGTCTAAAATTACTATATGTATGAAATTTAACACGAAAAATTGTGTAGTTTTCTTGTAGGAAATTACTTGAAAATGGAAATGCACATTGTGATAAAATGATAGTAGCTGTCGACAGCCAGGTTGCATATGTCGACAGCCCAACCTATGGTTCAGAAATCCAGTTCTGGAAGGCAGATGTGTTGTAGTATTTGCCCACAGCCAATGGGCATCTGTCGACAGCCGCAGTTAATCTTGTTTTTCCAGAAACTTTGAGATGAAATTCTTCAGTGGCTGTGGACAGGTGAGTTCTGGTCTGTCGACAGCTACTATTTCCTTTAGTTTTCTAGAACCTAGTTGTAGGAAGGACTTCAGTGGCTGTCGACAAGTGCAGTGGAGCTGTCGACAACTGTTGCTAGAATTCTTCTATCTAGAACCTTTTTGCTTAAGGTTTCTTTATGTTGTGCATTTCCTTTTTCATGTAATTTCCTACAAGAGAGAAGTTTCAAATTAGATATCATGTAGGCATTGCCTAAGTCATTTTATCATTATGGCATGTCATTTTATCACATTGTGTCATCATCAAAAACATACAATTATCATGAATGTCATTCAAGCATAACTCAACAAACTATAGATAGAGTAGAAGTGCCATTAAAAAGTATAGTATAGTCACCTTGCTCTATTACCTATCACAGACCAAAGTTGTGCCTTATGTGACACCTCAAATTAATATCAAGTATGAAGCTATTAGTCTAACATATCTATACAAGGAAATTATTCAAAGATTTATATATAATGAATATTGTTCCATGTTAGTACCATTTCCAGACATATGTACATCGAAAGAGTGTCACTAGATTTTGGCAACAAAATTTAAGTTTGAAATTACCATAATTATCAGAAAAATATGTTGATTTCAAATTTTTCAATATTGAGATTTTTTATGCACAGTTAACGAGGTAAATCTGATTTATCTATTATTAAGACAATTTTACCTAGTGAATGTTTATTTCATAAAATTAAATAAAAAATACTATATAACTAACCACATTCTAATCAAATTGTGGTTGAAATTTCGTTTTGATCGATGTTATTTAAATACTAAATTAATGTTACAAGGAGACCTAAATAAATAACAATCTATTAACGTAACTTGTATACGTAAGATAATTGTTCCTTCACCGGGAAGTAACTTGCATCCAAGTGTGAACATGTGTAGATAGTGGTAGGCATGTGTAAGAATGTACATATGCATTAGTGTAAACATATGTGTGTGTGTGTCAAAAGAAATGATAAAATAATAACAAAGAATAGGATAAGCATTTCTGCATGTACATACATACGTGTAAGTGTGTGCATGTTAGTGGAACATGATATGAGTGTGTGAGGTGTTAAGAGAAAGTGTGTGCAATGATGAGAAGGTTACGTGTGAGTGTGTGGGATTGTTTAGCATGCAGGTGCGAGCATATATGTAAAGATAGGAAGGGGTTGGCGGTGGCAGCATTGGAAGAAGAAGAAACGCCCAGAAAAAAGGATTTTGCAGAAGGAGTAAAGGTCAGCCAGGTTCTGTTGGAAACGAAGAAGAAGGAAGTAACGTGCAAGGTAGGTATCTTCACATTACCTATAAGATAGTAATGTTTCTCTTGATCCTTAATCAAGTTTATAAGTCAAGAGTTCTAATTAATATAGATCAAGAACAAATATTTCATCCGAGAGTTCTAATTAATATAGATTATAAACAAATATTTCATTTGAAGTTTCACTTTAAAAGCACATCATATGATTTCTAGCTAATATATATATATATATATATACATATATATTTGTTTATTTATTTCTCTTGGTACTATCGCAAATCTTTGTAATTTCTTATGAATTAGAATTCATCATTATTATTTAAAACCTTGATATTAATATCTGTAGCATGTTCTTTTCGTAGAGGACATGAGGTTAAATTCTATTAAGATCAATCTCTTTGATTGGTAGGTTCTGAAAAGCTAGAGTAGGTCAACACACCTTGATCAGGGTCTTGACATAGGCTGGGTTCCAGTAAGGTAATTCCCTTACAAGAATAAAAAATTGAAGGATGTGTTGACACACACCATTCAGTGTGTTGACACACCCTTTCATCAGGTTGACACACCTTGCACTCAGGTCGACCTAACCCTTTCATCAGGTTGACACACCCTACACTCAGGTCAACCTAACCTTTTAGTCAGGTCGACACACCTTGAAATCAGGTCAACCTAACCCTTGTTTCCAGTGACTCAGGTTGACACACTCAGTGACTCTGGTCGACACACTCTTGTTTCAGGTCGACACACTCTTTTAATCAGAGTTCTTTCTTGAAGTACCTTTACATCAATTATGGTATATTAAATTTCATATTTACCTGAAATAATTATTAGTTATTTACTCCTCTGAAAGTGATTTATAAAGTATTCATGGATCAACTCTTACATATTAGCTTGTCTCATATTTCTTGAAATTCACTTGCAATGTCTAGAATTTGGGATCTCTGGATCTCTCATGGATTTTCAATGCCAGAATGAACCAATTTAAGGGCCCTGACCTAGTCCTAGGAGGAGCACCCGAAAGTACTTGTGCCCATGGGAGTGTGAATGGTCTGGTGTGGCAATGCACCTAAAGCACATGTTAAATTTACTAGACATCTAATTTCAGATAGCGTTCATGTGAGTACTTGGTGCTCAATATCTGTTTGTTCGATACATGAAAAGTTCCCACTTTCTGAGAACTTACCCCTATAAACTTGTTTTACTTGACTCTTCTTGTTTCTAGTTTAATCCTTTACTTGATACTACATGCCTAACATCCTTACAATGACATTATTGCAACACATGAATCAAGGTGTTCTAATTAAGCTTGATATACTCTCTCATTACCATGCCAATTTTTAGTATACTTATTCATCAAGTTTATCTACCCCGATTTTAACGTCTTAATCACTTAAGCCCGACAATGTGAACTTACCTATTGGGCAATTAGCTCATAATGTGATTACAACACTTTTATAGGTTCTAGCCAGATCGATAAGGAAGAGGGCGAGCAGGGGACTAAGGATTAGATCAAAGAATCACTTTTCTACTGTTCTCTTTGTGTCTCTTATTGTACAGTTGCTTGGTAACTACTAAGTAAAGGACTATGACAATGTAATATAAGACTGTTATATGTAAATATAATGTCATGATTTCCTTCTACCTATATGTTGTTACACTTAATCGAATGATATCTGTGTGCACCCGGGTTTTTTGCTACACTCAGGGCGTCACAAATTCAATGGTATCAGAGCAACGGTTCAACAGGTAGTCCATCCTAGGATTATCACCTGAGGTCTTGTAAATAACATATGATGTGGGAATAGAGCCAATGGGATTGTGTGACAAACTAGGAAATTATATAGATCTGATTTATATAAAGTCTCATGTTTATTTATTTCAACATAATGATTGGAGATGCAAGGGACCGATTGCTTGAGATTTTCAAGCATGGCGGCTGAATGGGGAAGAATACAGTAGAGATCAGGAGCCCTCCATTCATTGATTAAAGATTGGTTTACAATTTTAGCATGTTATGGACGAGCAGAAGATGTAGCCCAAGTTCTTGAATGTGTCACTGCAATCCAAGAATTACTAGATTGGCTTACAATAACACAAGAAATGCTATTAAATCGAGCTGAAGGGCAATGGGATGCAGTTCGTGAAGTCACTCATGAAATATATCATGATCAAGATGTACCACAGAAGAGTAAAAGGGGTCAGTTATAGACCCATAAGTGGAATTGGTTCCCAAAGACTAAATAAGTATATAAGATGTAAATACACATGTATAGTGGTGGATAAATGGGTAGTCATGGGGTGTAAGTTGTTAAAAAAAATGATGGAAGTAGTCCATTAACTTTTGTCCGACATAGGTAGAGTGTTGAAACATTTTGTGGCAATGTATGATCCGGTATAAGGTGTTTTAATGAGATGAGGATGACTTTATTAATTGTGTATGTGTGCCTACTTGGAATTTTGATTTAAATGACTATGGTATCAGTATCGAATTCTTGGATTGTGTAGGGAAGAATTTTTTTCATGGAAGCTGAAAACACACAATGGACAAAAATGCAAAGGATTGTACAAGGGTTGACTCAAGCCCTGCAACGATTGGCCTAAGGTGGTGGAAATCGAGGGACAGGAGAGTTACATCGAAACATTAAAGGTATGGATCCACCTCAAAGCAGAGCATTGGGTAAAGGAAATGGAAAGAATTTTTAGAGTGATGCAAAGATCTGATGAAGAGAAAGTATTATTAGCCACTTTTTAGTTGGAAAAGGATGCGACAGCATGGTGGGAATCTATGGAAGCCATGTTACCAACCCAACCGTTGATTTGGGCTGACTTCTTATAACATTTCAATAAAAAGTTCTTCTCTGATAGAGTTAAGGAAAAGAGGACTGTAGAGTTTTCAATGTTGAAACAAAGAGATTTTTCGGTGGCAGAGTATGAAGCTCGATTTGATCAGCTATCTAATTATGCACCTCATCTCGTCAGTACTGAAAAAATGAGAGCCAAGAAATTTCCAATGGATTACGACCCTAATATATCAGTCAACTAATGCATTTGGATATTGAGAATTACTCTAAAATAATTAAAAAGTCTCAGCTATGTGAGGATGCTGCTGAAATAACCAATATATCATGTCTGCAAGGCAGACGTTTAACAAGAAGGAACCTGTACTCGAGTCTGGAAACCAGAAATCAGATTTTGGAAAAAGAAAACCTAAAGGCAAGATGGAACAACAAGGTAACAAAAAGTTGGAAGGAGTTGTGTACAAAGGCGAAAAAAAATGAACCTTGTAAGTATTGTGGTAAAATGGGTCATAGATCCGAGGAGTGTTGTTGGAAGCTAGGTGCTTGTCTGCGATGTGGTAATAAAAACCACCAGATTTCAAAATGTCCTATGTTAAAGGAACTTGAAAAGGGAACTGGGTCTCGTGAAGGTTAGCACAAGCAAGGCAAATTGTAGGCTTTACTACATAAGGAATCTGGGGAAGGTGGTGTTGTTGAAGGTATTATTGTAGTTCACTCCAAATCTACACATGTTCTTTTTTATACTAGAGCAACTCATTCAATTATGTCTTCTAGATTTGCTTCTACTTTATGTGTAGAACCTGAAATTTTGAAGGAGGAACTTGTGATATCAACCCCACTAGGCATGGGAGTTAAATTAACTTAGTTTTATCCTTCTATCGAAGTGATGGTCTCTAATTACAAGTTACCTGCAGACCTAATATATTTAGATATGGAAGAATATGATGTGATTTTAGAAGCTGAATGGTTAGCTAAGTATTTTGCTAGTGTGAATTGTAGACAAAATAAGGTGGTGTTTGATATTCCCAATCAACCAAAATTTTGTTTTTTGGGTACTCATAAAAAACAGTCACTACCTCTTATCTCTGCTCTTTAGGCTTGTAAATTAATTATTCAGGGGTGTAATGTTTATCTAGCTTGTGTGTCGATAAGAAAAGATAAAAGGCCCAAATTGGAGGACATATCAGTGATCAGGGAATTTCCAAAGATATTTCTGAATGATTTTCTAGGGATGCCTCCAGAAAGGGAAATCAATTTCACAATAGAACTTTTTCTAGGAGCTACCCCAGTGTCTAAAGCACCATATAGAATGGCACCAGCTGAATTGAAAGAGTTAAAAGAACAACTATTGGATTTGTTAAAGAAGGGATTTATCCAACCTAGCACATCCCCCTGGGGAGCGCCTGTGTTATTTGTTAAAAATAAGGATGGATCATTGAGGTTGTGTGTTGATTATCGGCAATTGAATCAATTGACAATTAAAAATAAATATCCACAACCCAGAATCGATGAACTATTTGATCAGCTAGTAGGAGCTCAATATTTTTCTAAATTTGACCTTATATCTGGGTATCATCAGCTGAGAATCAAAGAAGAGGATATTTATAAGACAATGCTTCGTAGCAGATATGGACACTAAGAATTTATAGTAATGTCATTTGGATTAACTAATGCACCAGCTGTCTTTATGCAATTAATGAACACAGTGTTCAGACCATATCTTGATTAGTTTGTTGTAGTATTCATAGATGATATCTTAATTTATTCAAGGACTCGACAGAAGCATGAGGAACATTTAGGAGTTTCTTTACAATTATTGAAGGATCACTAATTATATGCAAAATTGAGTAAATGTGAATTCTGGCTAGAAGAAGTGTCATTTTTTGGACATGTAATTTCTAAAAAAAGGAATGTGAGCAAAGTTTTCCAAACCTTAAAGAACTGTTTGAAATCAACCCCAGTATTAGCTTTGCCTTCTACGGAGGAGGATATGAAGTCTATACTGATGCTTCTAGTATAGGACTAGGTGTTGTGTTAATGCAACAAAAGAAGATAAGTGCTTATGCCTCAAGACAAGTAAAGAACATGAAGAGAATTATCCTATACATGACTTGGACTTAGTTGTTGTTCTGTTTGCTCTAAAGATTTGGAATCATTATTTGTATGGTGACAGTTTATAGTTTACTCTAATCATAGGAGTTTGAAATACTAATTATTTTCTCAGATAGAATTAAATATGAGACATGAGGTGGTTGGAGTATTTGAAGGATTTCGATTTTTCTATTCAATATCATCCAGGCAAAGGTAATGTTGTGGTGGATGCCTTAAGCAGAAAATCAGTAACAATGATGTCTACCATGATGATCAAGGAATGGGAGTTATTGGAAGAACTTTCTCAGTTGAATTTGGACTTGGATCACCAGGCAGAACGTACCTTACTAGTTAATATAAAAGTTCAATCAGTTCTACTAAAAGAAATTAAAGAATATTAAGAAAACGATCCAATGTTAGTTGATATTAAAGAACACCTAGAACAAAGGCTTGATTTTAAGCTTGCAGAAGATGGAAGATTGTTATTTCATGAAAGAACTAGTGTTTCAGATTATACACATTAAGCAAAAAATCTTGGAAGAAGCTCACAAGTCACATTACACTATACATCCTGGAGAAACAAAGATGTATCAAAATCTGAAGAAGAATTTTTGGTGGTCTAGCATGAAAAAAAAAATAGCTAGTTATCTATCTTGATGTCTTCCTTGACAACAAGTCAAAGTTGAACATCAAAAACCTACTGAAAAATTGAAATCACTAGAACTTCCACAATGGAAATAGGAAAGTATGGAATTGGATTTTATTATGGGTTTACCAAGAACCAGAAGTGAATATGATGCCATCTAGGTAATTATGGACCGATTGACCAAGTGTGCACACTTTCTACCCATTAAAAATAAATGGTCAATCGATATGTTGGTTGCATTATATGTTAAAGAAATTGTCAAACAACATGGAATACTAGCAACTATAGTATCAAATCGATATGGAAGATTTCCTTCTCATTTTTGGAAAGGATTACAAGTAGCATTGGGCACCAAGCTATTATTCAGTATGACATTCCATCCCCAAACCAGTGGTCAAACTGAAAGAACTAATTAGGTGGTAGAGGATATGCTCCGAGATTGTATATTAGACTTTGGAGAAAACTGGAATGATAATCTAGCTTTGATTGAGTTTGCTTATAATAATAGTTACGAGTCAAGTATACAACTGGCACCATTTGAAGTATTGTATGGCAGAAATTGCAGATCTCCTATCAGTTGGAATGAAATAGGAATAAAGCAATTGCTTGGTTCTGAAATAGTGCAAAATACCACGAACAAAATTCAAGTGATTAAGGAACGGTTGAGAACTACTCAAAGTCGACAGAAAAGCTATGCTGATCAAAGAAGATGACATTTGGAATTTGAAGTGGGTAATCATGTGTTCTTGAAAGTGTCACCAACTCATAAAACTTAGAGATTTGGAATGAAGGGCAAACTAAATCTAAGGTTTATTGGGCCATTTGAAATTCTGGAACGAGTTGGTGGGGTAGCATATAAGTTGGCATTGCCACCACAACTTGCTAGAATTCATGACGTCTTTCATGTATCAATGCTCAGGAATATGTTTATGATTCTTCACATATTATTCAGTTTGATGATACAGAGGTACAAAAAGACTTGACTTATGAGGGCAAATCAATTAAGGTATTGGATAGGAAAACATAAGAACTTCGAAGGAAGCATATTCCAATGGTCAAAATACGGTGGAACAAGTACAAGAATGAGAAGCAACTTGGGAACGAGAAGATGTCATCAGAACCAATACCCAAAATTATTTGCAGGTTAGTACCAACTGCAATTAAATTGACATATTAGTTAACTTTGAGGACCAAATTTTCTTAGTAGGGGAGGAATGTGACACCTCAAATTAATATCAAGTATGAAGCTATAAGTCTAGCATATCTACCATAGGAAATTATTCAAAGATTTATGTATAATGAATATTGTTCCATGTTAGTACCATTTCCAGACATATGTACACCGAGAGAGTGTCACTGAATTTTGGTAACAAAATTTAAATTTGAAATTGCCATAATTATATAAAAAAATTTGTTGATTTCAAAAATGTAAATATTGAGAATTTTTATGCACATTTAACAAGGTAAATCTGATTTATCTATTTTAAGACATTTTGTACCTAGTGAATGCTTATTTCATAAAATTGAGTAAAAATTACTATAAAACTTACCACATTGTAATCAAACTATGGTTGAATCTTTATTTTGATCGGATGTTATTTAAATACTAAATTAATGTTCCAAGAGACCTAAATAAATAACAATATATTTAGGTAACTTGTATATGTAAGATAATGTTCTTTCACCAAGAAGTAACTTGCATCTAAGTGTGAACATGTGTAGGTAGTGGTAGGCATGTGTAAGAATGTACATATGCATTATTGTAAACATATGTGTGTGTGTCTCAAAAGAAATGATAAAATAATAACAAAGAAAGGGTAAGCATTTTTGCATGTACATACATACATGTAAGTGTGTGCATGTAAGTGCAACATGATATGAGTGTGTGAAGTGTTAAGAAAAAGTGGGTGCAATGATGAGAAGGTTACGTGTGAGTGTGTGGAAGTGTTTAGCATGCATGTGCAAGCATATATGTATAGATAGGAAGGGGTTGGCGGTGGAAGCATTGGAAGAAGAAGAAATGCCAGGAAAGGAGTTTCGTAGAAGGAGTAAAGGTCAACCAGGTTCTGTTGGAAAGAAAGAAGAAGGAAGTAACGTGCAAGATAGGTATATTCACATTACCTATAAGGTAGTAATGTTTCTCTTGATCGTTAATCAAGTTTATAAATCAAAAGTTCTAAATATATAGATCAGAAACAAATATTTCATCTAAAGTTTGACTTTAAAAGCACATCATATGATTTCTGGGTCACTTATATATATATATATATATATATATTTATGTCATTTCTCTTGGTACAATCACACACCTGTGTAATTTCTTATGAAATTAGAATTCATCATTATTATTTAAAACCTTGATATTAATATCTGTAGCATGTTCTTTTCGTAGAGGACATGAGGTTAAATTCTATTAAGATCAATCTCTTTGATTGGTAGGTTCTGAAAAGCTAGAACAGGTCGACACACCTTGATCAGGGTGTTGACACAGGCTGGGTTCCAATAAGGCAATTCTCTTACAAGAATAAAAGATTGAAGGATGTGTCGACACACACCATTCAGTGTGTTGACACACCCTTTCATTTGGTTGACACACCTTGCACCCAGATTGAGCTAACCCTTTCATCAGGTTGACACACCCTGTACTCAGGTCAACCTAACCTTTCAGTCAGGTCGACACACCTTGAAATCAGGTCAACCTAACTCTTGTTTCAAGTGACTCAGGTTGACACACTCAGTGACTCAGGTCGACACTCTTGTTTCAGGTCGACACACTCTGTTAATGAAAGTTCTATCTTGAAGTAACCTTTACATGAATTATGGTATATTAAATTTCATATTTACCTGAAATAATTATTATGTTCTTTACTCTTCTAAAAGTAATTTTATAAAGTATTCATGGATCAACTCTTACATGTTGGCTTGTCTCATATTTCATGAAAATTCACTTGCAATGTCTAGAATTTGGGATCTCTAGATCTCTCGTGGATTTACAATGCCAGAATGAGCCAATTTAAGGGCCCTGACTAGGTCCTAGGAGGAGCACCCGAAAGTCTTATGCCCATGGGAGTGTGAATGGTCTGCTGTGGCATTGCACCTAAAGGACATCCTAAATTTACTAGATATATGATTTTAGATAGCGCACATGTGAGTACTTGGTGCTCAATATCTAGTTGTTCAATACATAAAAAATTCTCACCTTATGAGAACATACCCCTATAAACTTGTTTTATTTGACTCTTCTTGTTTCTAATTTAATCCTTTACATGATACTACATGTCTAACATCCTTATAGTGACATTCTTGCAACACATGAATCAAGGTGATCTAATTAAGCTTGATACACTCTCTCATTACCATGTCAATTTTTAGTATACTTATTCATCAAGTTTATGTACCCCTATTTTAATGTCTTAATCACTTAAACCCCGACAGTGTGTGTTGGGGATCGGATAGGTGACTTTGATAAATGAACTAAGAAATTGTGTGTATGGCAACGGAATTAAAGTAAGTAAAGCACACAATTCGATCAGATCCAAGTATGGTGTGTGAGTATAGTGAATAAGAACAGCAAACCACACATCAAACCACAGTGCACTGAAGATTTTAAGGTGGTTCGGAGAACACAACTTGTGTATCCTACGTCCACCTCCTCACAACGGAGGAACCAGTAGCACAAGTGCAGTACAATTTGAGCACAACGACTCCAACCTCTTTGAGTGCGACGACTCAAAGAAACCCAGGAGATAGGCACGACAACCTACTCCACAGACCACTTGTGAATTCAGCAAATTCACAAGCCCTTGAGCACCACGGCTCATGCACCAGAGCACAACGGCTCCAAACCAGAGCACTAGGGCTCCAAAACAGAGTACAAAGTACTCAAACCTCTGGACCACAATAGATCCAAGTTCTGCTAGAACAAGCACACTTAGAGAATAGATCCTCTAGCATGATCTATCTCAATACAATAGACATGGTAGAGATAAATAGAATTGGGAGATCTGTGTAGAACACATACACAGATTCCCCAGAGAATTTAACACTCTGACCAAATATAGACTCGGCTGGATCTCCTTCTAGATCAGCACTGCTGCAATCACGAGCTCCTCCTCTTCTTCTCCTTCTTCTTCCCTTGGCGGCGCTGCTCTGCTCCTTTGGATGCAGATGCCTTTTTCCCGCTCTTCTTCCCTTCTTCCAGGAAGCTCTTGGCTCTTGTCTTGCGTGGGATGCCTTTGGAGTACCAAAGACATGGGTATTTATACCCCCATATGTCCATAAGGAGCCTTAGGGTACGTGGGCGTAAAAACCTAGGCAGATTCCCTTGAACCCCAAGCGGCCACGTGTCCAGATAAATTCACGATTTTGAGTTTCAGCCGGAGTGTGTCGACACTACCAGGGAGTGTGTCGACACACTGTCCCATTTGCGCAAAACTGGTCTTCTGGGAGCTGAGACTAGTGTCGACACTGCCACTGGCTGTGTTGACATACTGTCCCAGTCAGGAAACTGGGTCTTCTGGAGGCTGGGTCTAGTGTCGACACTACCTGGGGCTGTGTCGACACACTTGATCCTGTCTTCATGAAAAAGCTTCAGGGACTCTGACCCAGTGTCGACACCATCAATGGGTGTGTCGACACTACCATGACAAAATCTGTATACTCCTGCAAATTTAACACATAAATCATTAGTACAAGATATTATCATTAAAATATGAGATATTAAACATCAAAAACATGTTGTTTAAGCATTATTGTGATATGTATAGAATGTATAATATGTTAACATATCATCATCAAAATCACAATATGTCATCATCAAAATCAAAGTATGAGTGATGTTCATGGTCATCATTAAAATACAACTTTAGAAAATTCCAAAACACACTCAACCCAACAATCTCCCCCTTTTTGATGATGACAAAACATATGCACAATCTCCTAATAACCTGACTTCCTTGACTGCAATAACTCCCTTGATCATATACACCCTTTGAACTTTCTCCCCATAAAGAACTTTCTCCCTCTAGAAACTTTTACTTTCTCCTCCTTTAAGGAACTTTCTCCCCCTTTTTGACAGCATCAAAAAGATAGATAAGAGAGAGGAACAAAGATTGTAAGAGATCAAGAAATGAAATGTAGGAAATGAATGGTCAGAAATATCAAAATAAATGAGGCAAAGTGAAATTACATATGAGAGAAATTATTGTGTTCTTTGTATTGTGCAATAAAGTTTAATCACAAAGACACACTCAACACAAAGTATAGCAAAGTATAATGATCTGAATGTGGTTAAAATAATGATGCAAATGTGAAATAAAGTGACCTATATGAATGAGCAGAAATATTTAACAATGATGTTTGGAGCTTTAGGTTTAACACAATGTAAAATAATAGGTCTAAACTCAGTATACATGAACTTTATGAAAGTCTTAAGCTTTTTCATCCTGTCAATTTGATTTTCTTTCATTTTTAACTGGGAAAGAATATAAGAATAAATTAGTAAAATCTCACTTTTCAGTTCAAGAGATCACATTGAGTAGATGCAAGATCTCCTGATTACTTAGTGGTTTAACTTTCATTATCCTATACATAGTTGAAAACTTTGATTTCCACTTTTTGACGCGAAACAAATACTTTTTAGGTGAAATGGCCCGGTTACTCAGTGGTTCAAGAATTTGCATTGCTCTGTTTGTATCTTTCCAGATTGTTGATCATTTTTTTTTTATGTTTTGCAGGAATATGTTTGCTTCGACCAGAAAAGTCATGACTACGAATTTAGAGAAATTATTCTTAACATGTGGCAAAAATGAAGCTTAAACATACACATGTGAAATATTAAAGCCACTCATGTGCCTATAATAGTGTTTTGCAAATCATTTTAAAATATTCAGTATTAATTGCTTAACCTTGAAATGATAATGAATCTTTGAAATTAAACTAAGTGCTTAATGAGTTTAGGTTTAATGTCTTAATTCTCTCATAAGAAAATAGCACAATGACTCAAAAATTCTGATGATTGGGGCTCATATAGACATCAAATGTCAAGAGAAATGAGTGAAGAATAGACAAAACTCCCCCACAACAATTACTCCTCCTCAACAATTGCATAAAGGAATCTTGACACTTGGCGGAGACATATACTCACGCATAGTGAAAGTGTTCAGACAAGCCTAACTTGCCTTTCTTCAAATCACTATTTGATATACCAAGAATTCAATGCAACTGAGAAGTAGGAATTTATTTGCAAAAGAGAATGGCCTTTATTTGCACAAAGAATTGAGATGAAGATTTCAGACATATGAAAACTTGCATAAACCAAGTTCCCTTCTAAGAGAAGTGAATCTAGGTTTTGCAAGAGGCTTAGTAAAAATGTCTACAATTTGTTTTTCTGTGTCAATGAAGTGGAGTTCAAAAGAATTCTTTGAGACTTCATCTCGAAGGAAATGATGCTGAATGTCAATGTTTTTGTGCGGGAATTTGAATAGGATTTTTGGACAGATTTATAGTACTTGTGTTGTCACAAAGAATGGGAATGCAACCTAATGTGTGATTATAATCTAGAAGTTGATGTTTGACCCAAGGACTTGGGTACCACAGCTACCAGCGGTAACATACTCAGCTTCTGCAGTTGAAAGAGCTACAGAATGTTGCTTTTTGGAAGCTCAAGAAATAAGACACCCTCCTAGATATAAACACAACCCACTAGTGATTTTTCTATCAAGTTTGCACCCGGCATAATCAGCATCACTATATGCAATCAAGTCCAATTTACATCCAGCAGGATACCAAAGACCCAAATCACATGAAGAAAGAAGATATTTGAAAATTCTTTTAATAACAGACATGTGACTATCTTTAGGATTTGCTTGAAATCTTGCACACATGCAGACACTAAATTGAATATCTGGCCTAGAGGTAGTTAAATAAAGAAGAGATCCAATCATACCTCTGTAAAGTGTAGTATTAACAAGCTTACCAGAAGCATCATTCTCAAGTCTTACACTTGTGGCCATTGGTGTGTTGGATGGCTTGATGTTTTGGAAGTCAAACCTCTTGAGCAACTCCTTGACATATTTTGTTTGACTCAAAAAATTTCTTCAGCAGTTTGATGTACTTGCAGACCTAAAAAGAATGTAAGTTCACCTATTAACTCATTTCAAATTCAGATTGCATAAGATGGGCAAACTCATTGCACAAATGTTATCTGTGGAGCCAAAAATGATATCATCAACATAAACTAACAGCAATAAAATGATTTTTTGCAGTTTTTGCAATAAAGTTTGATCAATTTTTACTCTTATGTAACCTTTATTTACAAGAAATGAGTTCAACTGGTCATACCAAGCTCTTGGAGCTTGCTTAAGACCATATAGAGCCTTATTGAGTTTAAAAACATGATTGGAAAATTTTTCATTTTCAAAACCAGGGGGTTGTTTGACAAAACATTTTCTTTTATGTATCCATTTAAAAATGCACTCTTGACATCCATTTGAAAGACTTTGAATTTCAAAGAAGCAGCAAATGCAAGGAATATTCGAACAGCTTCAAGTCATGCTATAGAGGCATAAAACTCTTCAAAATCAATACCAAGTTCTTGGTTATACCCCTGAGCAACAAGTCTAGCTTTATTTCTAACAATTTGACCAGATTCATTCAATTTATTTCTGAAAATCCATCTAGTTCCAATGACAGAAGTCAAATCTAAGGTTTTAGTACTAAATCCCAAACTTGATTTCTTTCAAATTGATGAAGCTCTACATGCATAGCATTTATCCAGTTTTCACAAGATAAAGCTTCATCAACATTTTTGGGTTCAATTTAGGAAAGTAGTGCCAAAGAATCTTCAACTATGACAGAATGAAAAGATGATTTGGTTCTTATTCCATCTTGCAAATTACCAACAATGCTTTCAAGTGGATGATCTCTTAAAAATCTGGGTTCAGAAATTACCTCAGGGTTTGCATGATTTTCAGGAACATGATTACCTGAATTACTTGAAGTTGGCATTTCAAGAACCTCATGTACATTTGGTACTTCTTGATCTTCAAGATTTGTAGATGGATGTTCAAGAAACTCATCTCATCATCACATATTTGAGTTCTGTACAAATCAGAAATGTCAATCTTTTGAAAATTTTCATCAAAAATGACATGTGGAGATTCTTCCACAGTCTTATTTTTCAAGATATAACTCTGTAAGCTCTTGAAGTTTCATAATAACCTAAAAAGATTGATTCAAAACTTTTTGCATCAAATTTATCAAGATTTTCTTTGTTGTTATTGTGAACAAAACATTTGCAACCAAAAATTTGAAATATGACACACTTGGCTTTTTATTCTTGAACAACTCATAGGGGTTTTTCTGATCTTTGGTCTTACTAATGCTCTATTCAAAATGAAATTAGTTGTGTTTACAGCTTCTGCCCAAAAAGATTTAGACAGTTTACTTTCAATTAGCATAGTTCTGCCCATTTCACAAGAGTTCTATTTTTCCTTTCTACAACTCCATTTTGTTTTGGAGTTCTAGGGGAAGAAAACTTATGGAGAATTTTCAGTTCAGTTCACAGATCAGAAAATGATTTGTTTTCAAATTCACCCCCATGATCTGTCAAAATGGAATTCAGTTTGAAAGATAAACCCACTAAGGCAGAATTGTAAAATCTCTTGAATTCTGAACATGCATCACTTTTATGGGATAGGAATAAGACCCAAGTATATCTTGTAAAGTCATCAATGATCACAAAGCCATATCTATTACCACTGAGACTTTGAGTTCTGGTTGGACCAAAAAGATCCATATGAAGCAACTCAAGTGTTTAGATGTAAGTACTTCATTGAACACTTTAAAAGATTTTCTTGTTTGTTTTCCTTGAGCACATATCCCAAAACAGGATTGTCAATGACTGGGAAAGATTCGGGAAGACCTTTTACAAGATTCATTCTTATGAGTTTACTAATGGTTTAAACTTGCATGACCCAACCTTTTGTGCCACAACCAAACAGTGTCATTTTTATTTGCAATCAAGCAAACAATTGAAGAGGAAGTATCACACAAATCAATCATGTAGACATTATTTTCTCTTTTTCCAATCAATTTAATTTTCTCAGAAGAGGAGTCAATTATTTTGCATGAATCATGTTCAAAAAGAATCTTGTGACCATTGTCACACAATTGACTAATGCTAAGCAAGTTGTAATTCAAACCCTCAACTAAACAAACATCATCACATAAGGTAATGCAAGACTCGCCAATTTTTCCTTTGCCATTATTTTTCCCTTTATTCTTACCTCCAAAGGTGACTGATCCACCTTCCTTTTCAATCAAGCATGAAAATTTATCTCTGTCTCATGTCATGTGCCGTGAGCATCCACTGTCAAGAATCCAGATGTTGTTGGAATTGGATGCACGGCTTTCTTGCACAGAACAAATTAGACAAGAAAGTTTTGGTACCCACATGAGATTGGTACCAACATCCTGAATGAGAAGAGATAACAAATCCTTTCTAACCCAAATTTGTGTATTTTTCTTCACAGTGTTTTTGAAACAAAATATTCAACTTTTTGTTTTTCAATTTTGTGAACATTATACCTCTTAGTTGATTTGTTCCACTGTGAAAAACTTGGCATGTATTGCTGTTGATATGCAGGAAAAGATGAATGATAGAAACAAGGATTGAACCATTGGTTACCATTGTACCTTTGGTTCAAAGACTTATTCCATCTTGAATTGTAAGAGGAGAAAACATTCCAATTTCCATGAGAAAAATGATTATTGATTGGTTTGAAGTTTTTGTGATTTTTATAAGAGGGGTAGGTCGACCTTTGACTGGGATAGGTCGACCTGTGCATAGTGTGTGTCGACCTAGGTAAGGTATGTGTTGACCTCTCAGGTTCTTTCTGTTTTTGTATTTTTCCTTTGTTTTCAGATGAGTTTGCCTTGACAAATTTATTAAAGGAGTTTTTGATCATTTTATTTTCTTTGGAGATGATTCTGTTTTCTTTGAATTTTGTGGTTCAAAACCTAAGCCATGCTTATTTGAATTCATCTTAACTCCAAGTAGAGCATTTAGATTGTCTTTCCCTTGAGTGAAGTTCTTGATGATATCTTCTTTTTCTTTAATACAAAGATTGAGTATTTCAATTTGATTCAAATTTTCATGATTTTCCTTTTCTTTTTCTTCAAATTTATTGATAGAATTGATGAGTTCTTTATTCAATTTTTGAATTTTCAATTTCAAATCATCAGCAAAAATCAACAGTTCATCATTTTCTTTGATTTGGTCTAAAATTTGAGCTTCCAATTCATAAATCTTTGCAGATGATGAAGTATCATGAAGAATGCTTTCAATTTTTCTTTTCAAGTATTTCTTTTATTTTCTAACATCAGAAAGATTTTCAACTAAATTACCATATGCTTCTTGCCAATCTTCAATGGTAAATAGTTAAATGGATATATCTACCTATTCTTCACTGCTTCCTGCCATGAAGCAGATTTCATTCCTTCTGAACTTGAGGATTCTTCATTGCAGTCTGAACTTTCATCATCTGACCATGTAGCCACCATGGCCTTGTTCTTCTTTTGTGTAACTCCTTCTTGTGGTTTATGTGCTTTTCCTTCTTACCTTCTAGACAATCAGCCTTCATATGTCCAGATTTGTTACACCTATAACACAGGAATTTCATCAGTTTTCTTATGATCAACATGAGAGAAATGTTTCTTTTTACTAGACATAGCATTTTTCTTATTACCAAAATTCTTCTTGTTTGATTTCAGAAATGCCTTAAATTGTCTAGTGATGAAAGCAAGATTATCATTATCAGATTTAGAATTTTCTTTAGATTTTCCTTTATTACTTGATGAAGCTTTAAGAGCAATGGTTTTTGTTTTTAGCATGTGTTCTTCTGATCTCTTAAGATTTAACTCATATGTCATTAACGATCCAATGAGTTCATCTAATGTGATTTTGTATAAATCCTTTGAATCTTCAATGACAGTTGCTTTAGTGTGGCATACAGGAGATAATGAACGCAAGATTTTTCTTACCAATTCCTCATTTGAGTATTCCTTACCCAAGGCTCGATGTCCATTTATAATAACCATGAACCTAGCAAACATCTCAGATATAGTTTCATTAGATTTCATGATAAACAACTCATAATCAGAAATTAACATGTTAGCCTTAGTCTCCCTAACCTGAGATGTGCCCTCATAAAGCAATTCTAATTTATCCCACATCTCCTTGGCAGACTTACACATAGAGATTCTGGAATATTCCTTTGGATGGATGGCACATTACAGCATGTTCATGGCGCTGTAGTTCAGGGTGACCCTTCTGATCTGCTCCCTGGTCCATTGATCTTCATCTCCAGTGACTTCATTGGTCCTTTTTCAACAATTCTCCATACTTCATAGTTCTGTGCTCTAAGAAAAACCATCATCCTATTCTTCCAGTAAGGATAGTCAGTACCATCAAAAAATGGAGGCCTATTGATTGAATGACCTTCAGCAACAAAACCTCTAGAGTCCATGATAAAACAATCAACCAAAGCACACAACATTTGAGCAAGTGATCAAAATCTGAAATACAGAAAATTCACCAAAGCACCTCAGAGTATAGATTTGACTCTGACCTGCTCTGATACCAATTGTTGGGGATCGGATAGGTGACTTTGATAATGAACTAAAATTGTGTGTATGGCAGCGGAATTAAAATAAGTAAAACACACAATTCGATCAGATCCAAGTGTGGTGTGTGAGTATAGTGAATAAGAACAGCAAACACACATCAACCACAGTGCACTGAAGATTTTAAGGTGGTTCGGAGAACACAACTTGTGTCTCCTACGTCCACCTCCTCACAACGGAGGAACCACTAGCACAAGTGCAGTACAATCTGAGCACAACGACTCCAACCTCTTTGAGTGCGACGACTCAAAGAAACCAGGAGATAGGCACGACAACCTACTCCACAGACCACTTGTGAATTCAGCAAATTCACAAGCCCTTGAGCCCACGGCTCAAGCACAGAGCACAACGGCTCCAAACCAGAGCACTAGGGCTCCAAAATAGAGTACAAAGTACTCAACCTCTGGACCACAATAGATCCAAGTTCTGCTAGAACAAGCACACTTAGAGAATAGATCCTCTAGCACGATCTATCTCAATACAATAGACATGGTAGAGACAAATAGAATTGGGAGATCTGTGTAGAACACATACACAGATTCCCTAGAGAATTAACACTCTGACCAATACAGACTCGGCTGGATCTCCTTCTGGATCAGCACTGCTGCAATCACGAGCTCCTCCTCTTCTTCTCCTTCTTCTTCCCTTGGCGGCGCTGCTCTGCTCCTCGGATTCAGATGCCTTTTTCCCGCTCTTCTCCCTTCTTCCAGAAGCTCTTGGCTCTTGTCTTGCGTGGGATGCCTTTGGAGTACCAAAGACATGGTATTTATAGCCCCATATGTCCATAAGGAGCCTTAGGGTACATGGCCACAAAAACCTAGGCAGATTCCCTTGAACCCCAAGCGGCCACGTGTCTAGATAAATTCACGATTTTGAGTTTTAGCCAGAGTGTGTCGACACCACCAGGGTGTGTGTCGACACACTGTCCCATTTGCGCAAAATTGGTCTTCTGGGAGCTGAGACTAGTGTCGACACTGCCACTGGTTGTGTCGACACACTATCCTAGTCAGGCAACTGGGTCTTCTAGAGGCTGGGTCTAGTGTCGACACTACCTGGGGCTGTGTCGACACACTTGACCCTATCTTCAGGGACTCTGACCCAGTGTCGACACCATCAATGGGTGTGTCGACACTACCATGACAAAATTTGTATACACCTGTAAATTTAACACATAAATCATTAGTACAAGATATTATCATTAAAATATGAGATATTAAACATCAAAAATATGTTGTTTAAGCATTATTGTGATATGTATAGAATGTATAACATGTTCAACATATCATCATCAAAATCACAATATGTCATCATCAAAATCAAAGTATGAGTGATGTTCATTGGTCATCATTAAAATACAACTTTAGGAAATCCCAAACACACTCAACCCAACAGTGTGAACTTACCTGCTGGGCAATTAGCTCATAATGTTATTACAACACTTTTCCAGGTTCTAGCGAGACTGATAAGGAAGAGGGAAAGTAGGAGACTGAGGATAGATCAAAAGAATCACTTTCCTACTTTTCTTTTTGTGTCTCTTATTGTACAGTTACTTGGTAACTACCAAGTAAAGGACTATGACTATGTAATATAGACTATTATATGTAAATATAATGTCATGCTTTCCATCTACCTACATGTTGTTACACTTAATCAATGATATCTGTGTTAACCTGGTTTTTCCACTGCATTCGAGGCGTCACACCTCGAATGAAGCATTCCATTCTCATTTTCCAGTACTGGTAATCTTCTTGATCAAAGAATGGTGGTCATGTGATGGACTGTCCTTCATACTTGTGAGCTTCAGCTGCCATCGCTTCTCAAATCTTTCGATTCATCTTAGAAGACCTCGCTCTGATACTATTTGTTGGATCGAGATGGAGCTTTAGATGTCCTAGAGGGGGGGTGAATAGAACTTCTTGCACTTTAAAAATTTTATCTGAAAGTAAGATAACATTAGATAGTATTGTTAGTACTTAATGTATGTGTGTAAAACAAGTGTAAACTTGGTGGAAACAATCACACAAGTGCACAAAGAATTTATCTTGGTTCGAACCTCCTATGAATCAGAAGTCCTACATCCAGTCCCCAAAAACCCCTGGGGAATTTCACTAACTGCCAAGAACACTTGGTCTTCTCTCAACCTGAGAAGTATTACAACCCACTTGCTCCCACACATGTCTTCCCTTCTCAGAAGGGTATTACAACCACCTACAATCATAGGTCTTCCCTTCACAGAGGAGCACTATAGGGAACAAACCCCCTGCTGGTTACAACACATAAATGAACTCAGTATGTCTGCTAAGAAAATGAACAAACACAGAAGATCATAAAGAGAAAACAAAAAGAGTGATGCTCTAACTCTTTCTGACTCAAGAAGGTGGACTGAGAGAATCTAGAATACAAATTCCACCCAAGAACACTTGAAAGCGGGAAGTCGAAGCTTGAATCTGTTGGTTCTCTTCAGATCTTGTAAGCTTTTCTCTTTTCTATGTGAGGAGACTTCTTTTCTCTTGTATTTTCGTGGTTGTATGCACTCACATAGGTTGATCCCCTAAAAAAGTCGTGTGCCTGGCATGGTGCGGATTCATGATTGGTTCTGGCATGGCACGTACTTGTTGCATGTGTTACACTTGACTTGACTTGTTACTTGCTACTGCGTGCTAGTCCTTAACCTGAGTGGTAAAGGGACGTACTTGCTTGAGGCACTAGTAGACCTGCGTGATATGAAAAGTACATTCTTGTGGAGTGCCCAAAACAGGTTACTCAAAATGCTTACTAGTGAATTGTCCTACGTGCTTGCACTTCCCATTGTTATCCTAATCTACTGAAAGATACTCTAGTGACTTTCTTGTGTGAATGAACTTTCTTATATAATCCTGACTTTTCCCTCTTCAGTGATATTGACACATGAGTTATCCTGACCTTCTTGAACTATTAAGCATGTTTATTACTTACAAATGTGAATACTCCCCTGTACGTGCAATATACCTTCTAGCAAGATAATCTCTTTGGACATCTCTTGAATGCATTGCTAATTATGTTTTCACTAGATTTATCATACATGTTAGAACATCTTGTTTTTACTCGTGCCTGCCTAGTTATAAAATGTTAATTACTTATATCATTGCCCGCACATTGAGGTGTAAATCATACTGGGTTAGTTTGCTCATACTTGTTTCCTAACATTTTCGGTAGTGAGGATGAGGAATATGTTTAACGATGGGACTTGTGTGCCGAGCGTAAAATACACTTAGAGAGGTATTTATATTTCTAGTTAGTCTATGAGAGAATGGTCATTATTGTAATTTTCCCATTCTTTTGGGAGATAGATAGATTGTTGAGTAATGAGTGTTTTCATTAACATTGGAGGTTGTAACAATTATTTTTGATAAATAAAGAAGAGAATTTAATTATTTCATTATGGGCCCTACTGGTAATAGTTATTTATCTAAAGCTTCAGAATGCATGCTTGTTCGTCACGCCTCTCAATTTATTCCGCTGCTAAAAATTGGGGGCGTGACAGAGTGGTATCAGAGCCTAGACTTTCCTAAAGTCCTAGGTTACATTAGATGCTAAGTTATGACCCTAAGTTAAAGGATCTTGGTCGTGAGGATCTATGAATCATAGGGATTGTATCTATCATTAAGTTAGGTTCATTATAACCACCTGGTGAGATTCGGTAGAGCCTGAGAAGAATTAGTTCAAAGGTTGATAAACAATATATCTGATAAGCGACCTACTTTGAGAATTATGTCTTACATGCACAGTCTTAAGTAGGGGAGATGATCAAGATAAATATTCCGAATAATTTGGTGCTCATATCATTCTATATCATATGAATTTGGAGGACCAAATTCTTTTAAGTGGGGAAGGATGTAGCAACCCAATTTTTGAAAATATAAATAAATAAGACAATTATTAGAACATGTGAGATATTGCAACATAATTAAATAAAAATTTATGTACAGACACTAAATAATAAATTACAATGGGTGATAAATAAGTAGGTCAAGACATGAATAACTGGGTTGGCCAATGCTGAACAAGTATTAAGATGAATAAACCCAATAATGATAAAAGTTATTATCGCATGTGCAAACCAACTCTGAATCATACCTCTTTTTGCCTTTTGTCTGTATTTCCTACTGTCAAGCCCCCAATTTTTATTTTAGCAGCGGACACTACAAGAATAATACAGTTTAGCTATGAATTTAGCTATGGAAATATTTGTAGCTAATCCATAGCTCAATTGCTACTGATTAGCGACAGATATATTGTCATCGCAAAATTCTTAATATAGCTACAGATTTGCGATAAAAATAATCTGCCGCAAATCCGTAGCTAATTATCTACAGATCCGCTACGAGATCATTCATAGCTAAATCCGTAGCTAATTAGTTATGGATCAGCTACGAGATCATTCCATAGCTAAATCCTTAGCTAATTAGCTATGAATTAGCAATAGAATAATTCCGTAGCTAATCTATAGCTAATGAGCTACGGATTTACCTATGGAAAGTTTTGTAGCTATATATTATATATATATATATTGTTGTATATATATACATACTTATATACTTGTATAAATATGTTTAATTATGTACTTATATGTGTATATATATTTACATATATAGTATTTTAAGTGTATAATATAAGTATATACTTATATACATATATGTGTAAGTATATAAGTGTCACGTCCCGCCATTTAATATTTCGATAAATGTCAAGACGTGACCGAACAGGAAATCGAGAACAAGTTAAAAAAAAATTGAGCAAGAATTGCCCGGGGGTCGTGGCCTAAAATAAAATATAAATTAACAGTTGTTCCTCAAAGTGGAGGTAATTACATGATCCTCAAGCCGTAATTCAAAGGTCAGACATGACAAGTGTCGATCTCTCAGCACACAATTCCCATTGCCCCGCCTTCTAGAACTGATGCATACCTGGAAAAAGAGTAGGTATGAGCAGTCTTGCTTAGTAGGATTTACCCTCTAAGAACAAGAAATAGATATTGGAATCAAGGAAATTTGCTGCATACGAGGATGACAACTAACAGTGTTCAAGAAAGGGATGAATAATGCAAATCAAGATGTACAGTATTAAGCCATGCAAGATTAAATCATACATTAATGAACTGAATCAAAACAACAAGTGTCAGGCACATAATGACATGCCATCGTTATCAAACATGCAATCACTATCTAGCAATCCATTGAACACGTACTGACAGTAAATGTAACCCACTTAAGTCATGCTGATGGGAAACAATAACATATAATTCATCAGTCAAGCAGTAGGAGTGTCCGTTGGTGAGACACTCAGTATGTCCAGTCTTGGAGGATACATATTCGAATAGACCGATTCAAGGGCCGAGTTTGGAAGATCCATTCGCAACGGGTATATTTGAATCATGTTCGATTCAGGGACCGAGTTCGGGTGTTTCTCCCAAGGACTTGGACTTGCCCCTATAGGCATCTTGATCCAGTAGAGTCCGAAGACTCGAATAGTAAGTACACATTCATTATTGTTATGTTCCCGGATAGTTATGCAACACTTTGGAGTTTCAAGGATAAGGAACATGTAAAAGACTGTATAAGAATCTCAAAAAAGTTGGAATGATTGGAATTTCAAGGGATAACACAGTTATGCAATATGAGAGGTGTATGATAGTGAACCAAATTCGAGGTGTATTTATTTCTGAAGTCAATCGGGAGTCGACCGAAATGACCAAGTCGGCACTCTCCCTACAGTTGGGTTTGGACTATAGGATTGGTCGACCAAAATGACCAAGTCGGTCCACCGAATATTCCAATAAAAACAAGAATCGTACGGTCACAGTCTCCTGGGGATTCAGACTTCAAACGTCACCATGTAGTTCCACTTTCCCTTGATTACGACTGAAAGTCACTTGCTTCCAAGGGCTGAGCAAGGTTGTTTGTTGTGGATTGAATCTCTTTTAAATGCATTTCTCCTCCCATCACGCTAGACTGAGCAAATAAGTTATATATCTATATCTATACATCTATTAGTATGTATATTTATATTATAAATCATGTTACAGTAAGCACCTCCCTATTACAACTAGAGACTTCTAATTAATTTTCTCATATATCTATATATAAATATAGTATATATATATCTATGTAGATATATATGGATTAATAGATATTTTATAAGTTATATTATATATATTAATATATGAATGTATGGACATTAATACATATATACATTATCTGTATCAATGTATATGCATTATATGATATGTATATTACACATTAATCATTTATGTATATATATTTCTATGTATCTATATATTGTATATACCTATGTATGTCTATACTTATATATGTATATATCTATTATATTCTATGTATCTATGTATATCTATATATATTATTTTTTTAACTTAATAATATTGGTCAATGACTTACTATTTTTTTTCTCAAGGCAAGAGCGGGGCCCAACTAAGCCCAGGCCTTTTGAAGTCCTTTACCAGAAACTTTTGAAGTCCTTTACCAGAAACTTTTGAAGTCCCTCCCTCTATGCGAGAGCGGGACCTAGCTAAGCCCAGCCCTTTGGCATGGTGGAAGAAGGATATTTTTTGGAGCATAGTTCTTAACTCACCTTTCATATGCAATATTTCAGGCAAAGGGATGCTTTTTCTAATGGATCAAACAACATGTATTTTTTATTAAAGGTTAGAGGATTTGGGCAACTTTGTGAAATAATGGGATTTAGGGGAGCTTTTCTGTATCTGATGAAGGCATTGGAAACATGGCAAATTCATATTGCTTTTCTGTATCTCTTTTGTAGACTTTTTGGTTCAGATCTTTTGGATTTTATATAGTTCAGTTCTTATAGAACATATGAAATGTATTTTTATTATTTTATACATGGAAAATTCATATTACTCATTAATTTTCAACATATATTTTTACAGGTTAAGTGTGTGTGCTATAAAAGTCAAAGAGTTATCCTTGGTGGATATTGCCTTGGGCAGTGTGTGGAGAAAGGTACATTTGCTAAACCCTACCAGTTTTATGTATATTTTCTTTTTCTTTAAGAAAAGTTCAAAGTTTCTAGAATTATTTGCTTTCTGAATATTCATTTTAGTAGTGTTTAAATGATTGATAATTCCTACCAGTTTAGGTCTACATGTTTTAATGTGCTTATATTCCTGACAACATTGTGTTGCTATTGTGTGGAATTGAAATTGTTTCGGGGTTTTATACTGTTGTTGCTATTGTGTGATCTCAATAACTCTAAGGGCATTGCATGTTTGATGTTGGGTAAGCAGTGTTGGAATGTTGTTGAGTGGCTTGGTTTGGTGAATCTTTTGACAGAGTGCATTTTTAACCTTTTTAAGCAGTTTATAATAGTAGAATTGTACTCACACTGGTAAAAATGGACAAATCCCTAAAGTAATGTTTTAATGAAAGTAATGTTTTATATGAAAGACGTCTTTGACTATTATATTTGAAATGAATTCATTTAGTAGTGACATTTTCTTCTGAGAAGTGGAATGTTGTTTTTTCTATAGATATTTTTTTCAAAAGTAGAAGAGTATGAACAAATTTTGTAAACAAAGTAATGTTTTATATGAAAGCAGCTAGCAGAAAGACCTTTTTGACTATTCAAGCACAGTGCACGCTACCACAAAGCTCATAAGAGCAAGCAACAACATTATGTGTACCATTAGTGCACTGTGCTTGCAAATGGGAGGGTATATATCATCACAGAAGCACAAAAAGCTGGCCAAGCACAGTGCATAGAAATTTAACAAATATAGAAAAAAGAATCTTTGACTATAAAGGAATATTGTTTCAAAAATTTCAAAAATAGTTTTAGCAGTCTTATAATTTACTAACCATATTACAATAGTCCTCTCACAGATGCCCCTGCATTTTCCCTTAAGGCATTCAGGAAAATATGTATCTTTTGTCCTAGATACAGATAAACCCAACTACAGTGGTTCATCTTTTTCGGTGAACTGAAAGGTGGTACTAAATCGTCCTCCATCTCACTTGTTAACATTTACTAGGTTAACATTTACTTGGAAAAATCAAGAAAGCTCAACTCCCAGGGTACATCAATGGAAGACTGGAAATGAACAAACTGAAGTGACACAAAAGTCATCTATTTATGATTGTTTGACACTAAAACTCAAAGATAAAATCCAACATTTAAAGCCCAAAATTGACAATCAGAAGTGAACAAACTGACCAAAATAAGAAAATAAGAAAAATCCCAAAATCAAGATAAAGGCCTAATATTCTTACTGTGAACTCTGTAGGGCAGCATAAGGCCTATTAGGCCCAACCCAAACTGAACAAACCGAACCGAATCAAATTGATTTGGTTCGGTTCAAAATGGTTCATCCTAGGAAACGGTTTGGATCGGGTCGGTTTATAGTGTAATTCGGTTTGGTTCGGTTTAAAAAAAATAGAAAAAATCCGACCGAACTGAACCATGAACAATCCTAATTGTTCTACACTTGCAGTTATTGTTCACATTAGGTTTCTCTATTGCTAGATAATAATTGGTGACGCCAAAGAATGCTATTGTCTTATTAGGTCAACAGTGAGCACCCACTAGCGAACTCTGGTCCCTACTTTAAGAACTATGGGTATTGGTTTGAGATCTCCTGCTAGGGTGACTTTTTCCTGTGATAGTCATGCATGTATATATTTAATTATTCTTCATCTTATTCTGATTATTTACATGTTTATGTGATATTTGTTATTTCTCTTCCTTGTTTATAGGCCCCTCCTTGTCCCGATCATGCTATTGAGGCTCGTGAGGCCGAGAGAGATGATAATGAGGATGAGGATCTCCGTATTCAGACGACTAGGAGCACGTCATCATTGTCTTTTTATATTTTAGAAAACAATCTTATGTTTGTTGTGAACATTCTAATGAGACATTAATTGTAATTATGGATTTATGTTTGTATTTGTGTGATGTGTGAAATGTGTATGTGCATAGTTATATGTTTCCATTGAATGAATGAGCAGGTTTATAGGTACATGTAAAAAAATCACGAGAAAACTATTTTTAAAATATTTTTTTTTGTGTTTTTGATTTAGCTACGGATTTGCTACAGAAATATGCATAGCTAATCCGTAGCTAATTGGCTACGGATTGGTTAAGGGAATATCTACAGCTAATCTGTAGGTTAATTTAGCTACAGATTCGTTATAGGTATTTTCGTAGCTATTCTGTCGCTAAATTTAACTACAAATTTGCTACAGAAAAATTCGTAGCTAATGAGCTACGGAGTAGCTACGGAAATATTCGTAGCTAATCCGTAGCTAAGTAGCTACGGTCTACGGATTAGCTACGAATATTTCTTGCAGCTATTTAGCTGACAATATTTAGCTACAAACATAATCTGTAGCTGATCTGTCGCTAATTTGTAGCTATACTATTTAGCTACAGATTAGCTATGGATTGCGTCCGTAGCTAATCCATAGTATTCTTGTAGTGGGAATAAATCGGGAGACGCGACGAACAAGCAAGCATTCAGAAGCTATTACAAATAGGGCCCACAATGTAATAATCAAATTTTCTAACTTTATTATCAAAATAAATATTACAACCTCCAATGTCAAATGAAACACTCCTTGCTCACCAATCTATATATCTATCTCTCAAAGAGAGGGGAAAATTACATTAATGACCAATCTAATTAAAAATAGGAATGGACTCTCTAAGTGTACTCCACGCTCGGCACACAAGTCCCATCATTTAGCTTTACCTTCACTACCAGTAATGCTGAAGAGAGTAGGTATGAGCACACTCGCCCAGTCGGATTTACATCTTCCAACAATGATATAAGTATTTACATTTTAAAAGCTAGAAGATATGGACATGATATGTACATTGCAATTAAAATGTCGGTAGTAACATGTGTACAGTGTATCATGCAAGATGATATGATCAAGAGATTGTAATGATCAATCTAGCAATAACATTGTATTCAAGAGTTCAAGATATTGTGAACAATGATCTAGCAAGATGGTAACTTCATGAACAAGAGCAAGATAGCATGTAACAAGATGGCCATTTCACTAGCAAGCATTTTGAGTAACCCACTCGGAGCACTCCACAAGAATATCACGCAGGATCTACTGGTGTCTCATGCAAGTACGTCCTTCAGCCACTCAGGTTAAGGACCAGCACACAGTAGCAGGTAACAAGCAAGTAAGTTTATCATGTGTAACAAGTACATGCCATGCCAAGCACCAATCATGATTCCACACCACACTAGGCACACGACTTTGTTAGGAGATCAACCTAACAATCAACTCCTGGGGTAACAAACATCTTTTGGAAAATTAGGCAATCAACACCTTGGGGTAAACAAGACTTTGTTGGGGGTGAATCCGACAATCACACCCATAGGTAACAGGACTTTGCCAGAATCTCCAGGACCAGATACGGGCCCTCAGTCAAGTTCGTATTGCGCAACACTGGCATGTATCCCAATGAGCCCGTCGACTCATGGGTGACAAGAATGAGTTTTGAGTCCATGACTCCATTATCATTAATGTACTTCAAGAACATATCACAAGAAGACAATGTGTGTCAATAAGGATAGACTGGTCGAGAAAGTTCAGGATTATCATGTAAATAGTAATGATTATTGAGAGTGTCGCGTCAATAATGATATAGAGTTCAAGGGTACATTAGGAATATCGAGTCAAGAGTTCAATCCGGATGCATAACAACACATTTACATAGATTCTATCTTTAATAACTTGGTTTCATGTGTTATACTCGATCACTACGATAATGTTAAGACGTGGAGAGAAAGATCTCGTCAAGAATGCCGAGAGAGAAGAGAGACATGCACACTAACTTCCGGGTACTTCATTGGTACAACCTGCTCGTCGGCCATGTGGGAATCCATGGTCAGAGGAGACTTACGGAGGCCTTGGTCAAGGGGTCACCAGTCCGACAGAAGGAATATCCGACGGAGAGTTCACCACAAGTCAAGAAGGGTCTTTCCTATTGTGCTAGAGTGTATGCGCATGCCGCGCGTGAGAATCACTCTAGTGCGTGTGTGAATCTGATTATTGAAACTCCATTTATAAAAACTCCATTTATGGAAACTTCATTTTTTGAAACTCTATATATGGCAAGTATCATGAGTACTAAAACATGCATGACCAATTTTAGCAAGTAACTATGCATTTTAGCAAGTTTGATAACAAGGCAAGAAGTAGATAATCGACAAGTAGAGAATATGAACTTAAGATCAATTAAAATTCATGTAAACATGTTTTAAATCTTCATATGGGTTGATATATCCATGATATCAGTAACTAACGTTGTACAGGAGAAGACGGCGCATGGAAAAGACATCAAACGGGCTAAACATGGCTGATCTGCTCAGGGGTGCTTTATAAGGGGTTTTTCCTAGTCCAATTCAAACTAGGTTTGACACCTGTGGGTTTTCAAAATCAAAACAAATGCTAGGGTGATCCAAACCGGGTGAAACCACCTTTGTTAGTTAGAGTGTTCCAATACTTTGTACAGTGACAAATAATCGAGAAACAAAGGTCGTTTGCTTGGGTAATTAGACATATTTTGACTGTCTACGTGAATCTAACACAGTGCTCATGTTCTGGATAATACTCTTAGTAAAGTTAACAAAAATTGGGGAAACTAGTGCCAAATGAAAGTAGACTCAAAGGTTCTATGTTGAACACTCGGTTTAAAAATGCCTCCACAGAGAGGTATGGAACTCGTAAGACAAGTCAAGGTTAAATCGCGATAGTACAACATCAAGATCATGCAAGATTTAATTCGTGAAACTCTCAAGATAAAAATTGGGGAAAATAGTAAGAACATAATCTGTACATATGGATGCAAGCATGGACGAGTTTAATTAGAGTTTGGCATGGAGATGACCTACCTTTGGAGTTGAATAAGATTCACTCTCCAGAAAGCCCTAGTTCTGACCGCCTAGAGGAAAACGCCTAATACTCACGACCTACTAGATAAAAATTGGACAAAATTGAGCCTGAGATCACCAACCTTTGATCGATGCTAAGAAGAGTCTTCTGCAGGTCGATGTAGAGAAGTAGCTGGGGAAGACAGCTCCAGTTGGGGCGATCTCCACCTCCTATGGTGTCCAATATCTGCTCCACACCACCCCAGCCCAGGTAAACTCGTCCCCAAGGGTTTTAGGATGAGTACTTAAGTGGTTATGGTTGTTTAGTAGTCCTATTGTGTCTAGGAAAAGGAAATTCCGAGTTTTGGTTAGACCCTTCCTAAGTTTGAGGACTCCCATTCCTATTAGAGTGGAATGGCCATTAGGAAACCACCTAGTATGGTTAGGCATGAATTTGGGTTGCTAAGTATGACTAATTGCCTCTGGATTTGCCCTAATTACCGCTTTCTATTTTCTGCTCAATTTGTGTTACGAATTTCATGGTATTTTATTACTTGATTTTATTCATGGGCCAGAAGTTGCCCATTAGTCCAAATCCAATAATGGGCTATCAATGCATGTTGTTTAAAGTCTACCCATCATTTTTTATTTAGTTTATGATCACATTTTATACACATGATAATGGATTTCCGACTTATTCCCTAATTACGATTATTAGTCACAATAACTATTAAACCTAGCCCAAATGATTTTTATTGTCCCAAATTTCTTGATGAGTCATTAGAGGATATTATTTCAAGTCCATCTATGATTTTTATTTAATTTTCTGACTCATCTAGGTACGTGTGATAATGATTTTTTGACTTATTTATGAATTACGATAATAAGTCGCAAAACACTTTAAACTTGGCTAATCTAATCTTTCATTGCACGAACTCTTTCGTAGGTCATTAGGGAGTATTATTTATAGTTGAACTATGATTTTTATGAAATTTTTCCATGTGATTTCGTCTCCATTATGTTGGTACGTATGTTTTTACTATTTAAGAATATTAAATTATTATTTTCAAACTGTTTCTGAATTTTCAATTAATGAAAATTTTGGGTGCTACACTTGTAGATAGGTAGAAATAGAATGTAGGTGCTTTTGTTGCAGGAAGGAAGAGATCCTATGAGACAAACAAAAAGATCTTTAGTCTGAGAAATAATACGTTAAGCATATGAAGCGCATTTGAGTTTTCATTGTGCGCCAAAAATATTTTGAAACATTTGAAATATAGAGGTAATCGATGTTTAAGTATAATAGTAATCGATGTTACAATGAAATCGATGTTTCAATGTAATACATGTATGAATGTATTCGATGTTGAGGCATAATTGATATTGGAGTGAAATCGATGTTCTAGGTGAAATCGTTGTTGAATTGAAATCGATGTTTAAATTTAGTCGATATTTGAACTCGATGTTCAACTGAAATCGATGTTGAATGAACTCGATGATTGAGGTCGATGTTCAACCGAAATCGATGTTGAATGAACTCGATGTTTGGAGTCGATGTTCAACCGAAATCGATGTTGAATGAAGTCAACGTTAAAGTGAAGTCATGTTTTTGAAATCGATGTTTAAATCGAAATCGATGTTTCAATGAAGTCGATGTTTCAGTGAAGTCGATGTTCTGAAATTGATGTTTAAACCGAAATCGATGTTTCAATGAAGTTGATCTTTAAGTGAAGTCGATGTTGAATGAAATCGATGTGGATTTAATCTGAGCAGTCAGAAAATGTGCCACTCAAACATAGTATTTATAACATATATTTTTCTGTGATATTACTATAGTGCATTTGAGGATTATTTATGCAGATAGTTATGCACTCATTGAATGTTCAAACATATACATGAAATGCATGAGTTTTCAAATTAATATCAGAACATGATATGACATAAACATAAGATTTATTTAGTCATGAGTTTTAGTTATCACCAGCACATGAGATAAACAAAAGAGTGGTTCAACAATCTCCCCCTTTTTGGTGATGACAAAACTCATGTGAATTTTTTGAAATGAGAACTTTGAAATAGAAAATTCATAAATAAAATACTCTCCCCCTTTTTGTGAATAACTAAAAAGGAAGGATCTTACCATTTGCATTTTCTCCCTTGTAAAGATTTCTTACCAGTATGTTGAAGGAGAGGGGTTCACAATTTTTGTCATGAACATGTAACTCCCCCTTAGAGTATGCTCCCCCTGAATGTTAGGCTCCTTCAGATTTTTAGGAATTTTTATTGGATGGTCTTGTTGTTATCTTGACTTATCAACTTGTTGTTTGTCAAGTCTTCAAGATTTTTGCCTGCATTGGTCTTAAAAACAGAAAGACTTGTAAACCATTGTTAGTAGCATTATAAATTTAAATACAATTCTTTGACTACTTCGTCTTTAGATAGGAGTTGGATGAAGGGATGGCAGTCACCAATGCCTTGAGCATCCTTTTGTTTCTGATGCTCTAAGGCTATCATGCAAATAAACTACTCAGAAGTAGGTACCCAAATCTTTTTGGGTCCTAGATGGTTAGATGCATAAAAATAACCTTTAGGAATCCATACAAAGTGCATTACTGTGTGGCCTAATTTGTTGCAATGAGAACAACAATGAATGTAATTTGTTTTGCAAGGCTTATTGTCTTTGTGATATCTGTTTAGAACACAATTTTTAGAAACCTTTTTCTTTTGATAGAACTTGTTCAGTACAAGTGCCTTTATCTAAGTCATCTTGGTTTCTTTCACAAATTTTGGCAATGGATATTTTTTAAAAATATGGCTTTTTTTTCTTTTTCAGGAGGTTTGTATCCAAGGCCTTATTTATTGTTGTTAGTTTTGGAGTTTTTTAAGCATAGAGGTAGAAAGATTTTACCTTTTGTTAATTTTCTAATTGATTCTCTTAAATAAAGATTTTCCTCAGTTACAGTTTCAATTTTTCTTCTAACTCTAATTTTTCCTTGTTCTTGCTTTTTAAATCATAATTCAAAAGATAATTATTATTTTTACTTTCTTTTAATTGTGTTTACAATAGTTCCATTTCTGATTTAAGATTAGAATTAGTATTTTCTAAGCAAGTAAGGTTGTTTTTGATATTTTTTAGTTCTTTCACAACAACCTTGTGTTTATCATAAAGTTTATTAAAAACATCCTCTAAGTCTTCAGACTCTGACCCTGAATCAGTGCATGAATTAAAAGATGGGTCAGAATGTACCTCATCTAGTCCTACCATGAGGGCTAGACTTACCAACTCCTTTTCTGAATCTGAAGTTGATGAATCACCAGTGGTGACTTCTTCATTATCCCAAACAGCAAACATGGCTTTTCTTTTGAATTTCTTGTGCTTCTTCTTGGGATATTCTGGCTGACCAGTCTTCTTGAGTTTTGGACAATCTGGTCTTACATGTCCAGGCTTTTTGCATTCATAGCAAACTGATTCTTTTTTCTTTTTCTCCTTCTTTTGGATCCTTCTTGATCCATTCTTCTTCTTCTTCTTTAGGATCTTCTGAAGTTTTGATAGGACATCATCAACAAAACTATCTTCAAAACCTGTATTTTTTGAACTAGAAGAAGAGGATGTGGGAGGAGCAACTATGACTTTAGGAGCATTAGTGAATTTCTTCTTGGATGTGCATTCATATAGTCACTCCATGTTGATCTCATGTGCCATCAATGATCCAATAAGTTTTTCTAATGACATAGTTGTAAGGTCATTAGCTTCTTCGATGGCTGTGACTTTTGGATTCCATTGGCTTGGTAGAGATCTGAGAATCTTTCTTACCATATCTCCAATGTTGTACATCTTTCCAAGCCCTACAAGACCATTAGTTATATCAGTAAACCTGCTATACATTTGGGTAATGGTCTCACCTGTCAGCATTTGAACATCTCATATTGAGTGACTACGATGTCAATCCTGGTTTATTTGACTTTGTCTATTCCTTCGTATGTTAGCTTCAAATTGTCCCACATTTCTTTTGGTGATTTGGATGCTGAGATCCTATTGAATTCACTTCTTGACAGGGCACAGCATATGAGATTTTTGGCTTTACTATTCTGTGAGAGAAATTTTCTATCATTGTCTGTCAACTTCTCTCTTAGGTTGAGGACTATCAGATCTCCTTCTTCAATGATAGTCCATAGTTGATAGTCATAACCCTGGAGGAAGAACTCCATCCTTGTCTCCAGTAGTTGTAATCTTCACCATCGAACAACAGTGGTCTGTTGATCGATCGACCTTTAGCAAATTCTTGAGCTGTCATTCGATCTTTGCTCTTTAGATTATGAGATCTACTTGCTTGAAGAGACTTGGCTCTGATACCACTTGTTGGCCCATAGATATGGCAACAAGCTTTCTAGAGGGGGGGGGGGGGGTGAACAGAAGGGCTACAGAAATTCTGAAACTAAAATATAGAAATCACAACTTAAAAACTTTGGTTAGTGGATGTGATAGTGTGTGATAGAGAGTAGCAGTGCGAAAATTTTAAACAATCACATAAATGAACACAAGGAATTTTATCCTAGTTCGATACTTCACAGAAGGAAGACCTACATCCAGTCCTTAAGCAAACTCTTGGGATTCCACTAACCAAGGGCACAGTCCCCCTTAGGACATACAACACCTATCCCTAGTGGTCTACTTCTCTTTCTCGAACAAGAAGGCAGCCCACTTCTCTTACAAGTCAAGAAGCCAACCTCCTGGTACAAACTCCAGTGCGGTACTTCCCTTAACACAAGGGGAACACTTGTACTACAAGCCTTCTCTTCCAACCGAAGAGGAACACTTCTGAACATAGAAGCTAGGACTTGAAGCCCCTAGATCAAGCTCTAGATAAATAATGAAATGCTTGATCTGAGACTAAGCCTAAGAAGGAGAGAGTTTACAAGACAAGACTCTCCTTAGGCCAAACCCCCAGCTCTCTCTCTCAAATACACAAAGACACACAGAGAGAGAATGAGGAAGGAGGAAGACGGCTTGAGCGCTTTAGCTTGAATAGGCTCGAGCTCTCTTCCTTTCTTGCTTGAGTGTGTATGGAGTTAGATACTCACTGGATGTACACTCTTTGAATGATCTTTAGGTTCGCTCTCTCTTATTCTTTTTCTTCTGCTTTCTCTTCTCCCTTTTATGGAGTAGCTTGATCAGATTTGTTGATAGAAGGCCGATGGAGATTCTTGGCTCTCTTTTTCTTCAACTCTCTTTCTTGAGTCTAACGGCTTCCTTTTAGTGCCTACTGGCTACTTGGAACGGAGGAAGATGTTCTAACTGGTGCGTACTTCCAAGGATGTCAACAGTAGGTCCCAGATATTGACTGTGTGTAGAGGTGGACCTGCAGACATTAAGTGCAAGGCATATGATTAGACTCATGAAATCTGTTGTCAAGTGGCTTATATCTCTTTTTACCTTTTGTCTGTATTTCCTGCAGATAGCTAGGAATATAATGTAGGTGCTTTTGTTGCAGGAAGGAAGAGATCCTATGAGACAGGCAAAAAGATCTTTAGTCTGAGAAATAATAAATTAAGCATATGAAGTGCATTTGAGTTTTCATTGGGCGCCAAAGATATTTTGAAACATTTGAAATATAGAGGTAATAGATGTTTAAGTATAATAGTAATCGATGTTCCAATGAAATTGATGTTTCAATATAATCCATGTATGAATGTAATTGATGTTGGGGCATAATCGATGTTGGGGTGAAATCGATGTTCTAGTTGAAATTGTTGTTAAATTGAAATCGATATTTAAATGAAGTCAATGTTCAATCGAAATCGATGTTGAATGAAGTCGGTGATTGAAGTCGATGTTCAACTGAAATCGATGTTGGATGAACTCAATGTTTGAAGTCGATGTTCAACCGAAATCGATGTTGAATGAAGTCGATGTAAAAGTAAAGTTGATGTTCTGAAATCGATGTTTAAACCGAAGTCGATGTTTCAGTGAAGTCGATGTTCTAAAATTGATGTTTAAATTGAAATCAATGTTTCAATGAAGACGATGTTTAAGTGAAGTCGATGTTGAATGAAATCGATGTGGACTTAATCTGAGCAGTCAGAAAATGTGCAATTCAAACATAGTGTTTATAACATATATTATTCTGTAATATTACTATAGTGCATTTGAGGATTAGTTATGCAGATAGTTATGCACTCATTGAATGTTCAAACATATACATGAAATGCATGAGTTTTCAGATTAATATCAGAACATGATATGACATAAACATAAGATTTATTTAGTCATGAGTTTTAGTTATCACCAAAACATAAGATAAACAAAAGAGTGGTTAAACATGCACAACATGGCAAAGCTTCAATTCTTCAATCGGCTACAGCAGAGACGCATCAGGTCACTTCTCCATGACCAGATCTCATTAGAGGGCTCTCTTGCTTCCTCCTTGGCTCTCCTGCTCATTATATTGTCAAAACTCCCCTGATCGCTCAGTAGTAGTCTCTCACTATTGTGGCTTCACCGAATCTCCAAGTGGGCCCTATAAGATTCTTACTAAGTTAGAAAAAGTGATAATATTGCCACCAAAATATCTCTTCCAGAACTTTCATCAATCATCCAAGAAATTTTTATTCATTGGTCCTTGGACCATGTGCTCAAAAATTGATGCGCTGGCACTTAGTCTATATCGTTGGTTGGACGAAGGGTCCATCAATGAAAAGAAGATGTGCATCGACACGTACGTACATAGTCTTCCGCAAGTTCTAGACAGTGTGGGTCAAAGTATGTCAACGCAGCTTTGTACCCTACGTCAACACTCTGACAGAATTCTTTGAAAATAGCTCACTGGATAGACCAGGTGCGTTGACCTTCTGAGTAAGTTAAGTCGACGTAACTCCTATATCCTTCAAAGCTGGTTTACTGGATAGAAAAGTGTGTCGACCTCCTAATGGACATGTGTCAATGCTATTGTTTCTTGATCCTTCATGCCCTTATTGGAAGGGTTGGTGCGTCGACCTTTTGATGAACATGTGTCGACGCACATATGATCTTCTTGCTTTTGATGGTACCTGTTATGAGTATTAGGATGTAACACTACATGAAATCCTAGCTCTGCCTACGAAAGTTGCTTACGGTTCAGTATATTCGTAAGCTATTCGTATGGATAGACATATCTATACTTACGGACTGTACGTGTCGTAAGTATATCAACCTTTGTTCTTAAACTTTTAAGATATGCATATCCCTATGACGTAATATCGCAAGCATATAACGTATCATATGCCTACAGAGTTTGATACGGTAATATATAATAAAATTTAATTTTTAACATTAGCGCCCATTGAACCTTGCCTCCCGCGCCCCGATTGAAGGGGGAAAAAACCCCCTCCTTCCCCTTGCCTCCACTCTCCTCCTTCCCATTGCAGGGCGAAAGGGCAAGCAAGCAGTGGTGTCGTCGGAAGGCAGCGTGCCCACAGAAGACTCGCGGTGACGGCAGGCAGCGTCCGCACTAGAGAAGACTCGCGACGGAACTTGCGCTGCAGAAGGCTGTAGCAGCCGGCATCGTCGGTGGTTTAGGGAAAGCAATGGCCCATGCCTGACATTTGCAGCGGAAGCAGGCGGCGAACTTGCGGCGACGAGAGGGGAAGGATAGTCCGGCCACCCCCTCCGCCTTCCCCTATTCCTCCTCATGTCCTCCACGCCGCCAGGCATCTCCTATCGACCCCATCACCTTCTTCCTCCTCCGCTTCGGAGCGTGTGATTGGCCTCTCCCGCGGCGCGGTCCCCTGCCGCCCGTTCTGGCGGAGGCTGTGCCGCCGTGGTCTACTTTTTGTGGAGTTGAGGGCCGACTGATTGCCGAAGGTGAGTACTCTTGTTTGTTTTCTTTGCTTCTGTGTGGGGCACTGCTTTCTTTACTTCTGTGCGCACCGAAGGTGACTACTATTGTCCATTTTTCCCACTGCTCTGCTCTGTTGCAAAACGCTTATCCATTGCTTGTTTGTTGTCCTTTTTTTTTTGTCGGTGCTCGATTATGGCGTTCTCCCAGTTGCGATGCTTTGTTTGCTGTTGGGGATGTTGGGTTGGTGTGGTTTGTTCGTTGTTTCTACCATTTGTGATGATTAGGAGAAGGTCGGGGGGTGGGGGGTTTCCTTGCATCTTCTAATGTAATTTCGGGAAGATGCTAGTTGGTATCTCCCTATTCTTCTGTATTCTTTATAGATGAAAAAATTGATAGGTGGCTGTCATGGGATATGTATACTAGGATGATAAGTGAGATCAAGCTTTTAGGAAATAGGCAACTCATTTATTTTAATTGAAAGAAAGTGTTCAGTGTTGCAAGGTTTGTCGAAAATTTCTCTGTTGCTTTTGTGCCTCTTCGGGGTTGTCAACAAAATTTTTACATGCTTAAAGAGGGCAGGTGTGTATATATGCGGATTTGGATTCAATTCTGTTCTACACATGATGTGAAGCAGACTATACTTGATGTTTCTTATGCAAATTTGGTCCCCCGTCGCCGTTCTCGCAGTTGATCTTCCAGTGGATAAGGTTCCTCTAACCAATCTCCAATTGCATAGTCTCCGAGTACACCATGATGCTTGTTGGAAATTAAAGTCCACCTGATTGCGAAGGGAATCAACACCTACAACAAATAGGTATATGGGGAATTGCATTTTTTGTTGGTTGGAAAACTTTAGGAGGATTTTTCTGGTGGTTTACACATACATGTACCAAGTGCTATTGTTTCCTCTTACCGATTGTTTGGTACGTCAAAAAACATTGTGTGGTTTTGAAATCCATGAAATTAAAATGTCTGATTTTAAAATTACCAGTTTTAGAATCCCTGGATTTGGTTATGGTGGTTGTGGACTGAAGAAAAATGCCTAGAAGGGTGTCAAAT
Organism: Colocasia esculenta; assembly: GCA_014218235.1. NCBI lineage: Eukaryota > Viridiplantae > Streptophyta > Magnoliopsida > Alismatales > Araceae > Colocasia > Colocasia esculenta. The sequence continues at coordinate 133,602,840 of CM024754.1, forward strand.
TGAAATAAATCAACTGGTTTTGAAATCTAGCAATTTACAACCCATCAAATGCAAGGTAGATGCAGTGAAATGGCTTATGGCACTCCAAACATAAGAAATACACAATTTCATGGCATTTTAGAGTGCTTTACAGCTATTTACAGGACACCAAACAACCTCTAGATGCAAAACTATCTGTCGTGATTAAAAATTTGGTAGACCCCAGGAAAAGCAGACATATGACAATTTCATTCTTGTTTCAGGTTGTCTTGTATGCTGTAGATTCTATAGAGATGAACTGGAAAGGTTTTTGAACATGCATATTTAAGCAGACAACAAACCTAGTTCTTGGCATTTTCCATGCATCTGAAACCTGTGGCCACTGTTTCAATGTGCCTCTTTTATTAGCTCATCCTGGTTCGTTTAATTTTCTTTGCTATCTCCCTATAAAGTAAAGATAGGGAAATTGTTGCACAATGTTTAGCATCATTGGAGGGATGACTGTACACAGACTGGTCTTTTTTTTTTTTGTTCTGGTTGCTTAACTTATTTTTTCCCCTTTTAATCCTTGATGGGGCATGATGAAGCCCCACGTACTCTACCTTGTCATGTCGTTAGAAAATTCATTGGACATCTTACAACATTTATAGAATGATGAATATAATGTAAATGATTTTTTTTTATAGTGAGACGTTATGGATTGGAGTTGGATGGATAAATTAAAGAATACAAGGGAATATATGGATGGAGTTGACGCATACATTCAACTTGCTTCTGCTCACTTTACTCAATCAACAAAGATTAAGTGTCCTTGTTTGGAGTGTGTATGCCTCTTGAGACATGAAAAGGAAATAGTAAGACAACATTTGTTTCAATATGGAGTCATTAAAGACAAACAATTTTGGAAGTTCTATGGGAGTAGTTCTTCTTCCAGGAACATGTCTACGGATTTTACACGCAAAATACTTCCGAAGGATGTTGGTCTACATTTGATGTTGGAGGATGTTATTGGTGAGAAAAATTTGAAACATGCAGAAGTGAAGTCAATGGATGATAATAAAGGAGAGTATGGTGAATTTCAACTGTTGTTGGCAGATGTTGAATGGCCTTTGTACCCTGGTTGCAAGACATTCAACAAGCTGTCATTTATAGTCAGATTGTTCAACATAAAATGCAGAGGTAAAATGAGCAACAAATCTTTTGACATGCTTCTGAAGTTGTTGAAAGAGGCTCTTCCAGAAGGTGATGTGTTGCCAGCTACTTTCTATGAATTGAAAAAAATCATTGGTAAAGTGGGATATGATTATCATAAGATTGCTTATGTCATAATGATTGTATTTTGTACTGAAAAGAGTATGAGTCTTATGATCATTGTCCTAAATGTGGAGAATGTAGATGGATGAAAGGAACTGAAAGAAGTGGTCATAACAAGAAGATTAAGGTTGCAAAGAAAGTTCTTCGGAATTTGCAATAAATCCATTGATTCCAAGACTATAGAGATTATACACTTGCAATAAATCATCTGCAAGCATGTGTTGGCATAGTGATGAACACCAAGAAGACGATATTTTAAGGCACCCAGTTGATTCCCCTTGTTGGAAAGCGTTAGATGTGATTGATGGTTTTGGTTTAGAACCTCGTAATGTGCGCCTAGGTTTTGCAAGTGATGGTTTCAACCCCTTTGGGGTAATGAGTATGAGTTATAGTACATGGCTTGTGTTGTTGACACCATACAGCTTACCTCCATGGTTGTGTATGAAGCCACAAAGTATTTTTTTGTCGTTACTCATTCCGTGTCCTAAAGGTCTGGGAAATGATATTGATGTCTATCTTCAGCCACTTATTGAAGAATTACAATTCTTTGGCATGGAGATGAACATTTGATGCATGTAAGGGTGAAATATTTTCTATGCGTGCTGCACTACTTTGGACAATTAATGATTTTCCTGCATATGGTTATCTGTCTGGTTGGAGCACTAAGGGCCGATTAGCTTGCCCTACATGTAATGAAAACACATCATCATTATGGTTAAAAGGTAGTAGAAAATTTTGTTACACTAATCATTGTCGATGGTTAGGTGTGGGTCATAAGTTTCATTCTATGAAACGAAGAATTGATGGGAAAGAAGAAATGATAGCCAGACCAAGTGTGTTATCTGGGGTTGATATACTTAAGCAGTTGCATCCACTTAAATTTACTTTTGGGAAAGTTCTCAAATTTAAAGTGGGGGTGAAAAGAAAACAAAAGGAAGCTGCAACATCATCATCCACTCTTGAGTGTCATACCAATTGGAAGAAGAAAATATTTTTTTTTTACTTACCATATTCGAAGTCCTTACTATTGACACATAATCTGGATGCCATGCATATCGAGAAGAATGTTTGCGATACTATTATTGGAACTTTGTTAGATGTTGATGCCAAAACAAAAGTTGAGTGAGTATTTGTGTGTTTTCATTTTTCTTTAATATTTTTTCGAAGGCTAGCATGATTCACCAATATAGTATGTCTGTTGTGTTTTAAATTCTTTTAAACTTGCAGGTATTTGTGGAGTGTCATTCCATCAACGCTTTTAAAGCATTTTGAGATATTCGACAGTTTGTGATTTAACTTTTGTAGATTGACATCTGATGGTGTCAATAGAATTAATCAATTGTATAGAAAAATTCTTTGTTGGAGAAGTCATATTCTCCACTTCGAATATGTATATGGTATATCTAAACTATTTTATGTATTAAGTATCCAATACTGATCCAGTAACAAATCATCATTGTTTATTTTTTTGTTCATTTGTAGGAATCATTGGCAGCTTGTTGTCATATGTAACAAAAGGGATAATGACATGTCGTTCCTTTTGCTCCTTGACTCCCTTCACATGGGGGAACCAACTAGGATCAAAAATGAGTTGAAAAAGTAATATCTTCTATTATATATATATATATATATATATATCTATTTGAAACATATATATGTATAAAAAGTTTATTTGATATGTTGGTGCAGTTTCTTAAAGATTACATATGAAGGGAAGGAGATGAGAGCAGTGGCCGATGAACTGAAAGTGATTGATCTACACATGCCGAAGGTAATCCTTTAAATTTGGAGTGTTTGAATTGTATATCTAAATGAATAAAAGTATCATTAATATCTTTCATGTTGTAGGTGCCCCAACAAAAGGGAGCACAGAATGTGGATTCATGGTTCTTTATTTCATATTACGTTTCATACTTGCTGCTCCTACATCCTTTGGCACAATGACTACCCATCTTTTGTAAGTTGAATAACGTTAATTGTTCTTTTTTCACACTATATATGTACTTTTGTTCAATGGTTGAATATCTTTAATTTTTATTTATTTTTTTGCAGCTCACAGCTGATTGGTTCTTACAAGAAGAGTATGAGAAATTTATGGAGGACCTGCAAGGGAAAAGAATTCACATAGATGCTCATTCTGCTTCCACTTCTAAGGTGGTTAAGAGAGGCCCAACAATGTTAAGATCTGTACATGGATTGCAAAGTAATGAACGCATACAAGTGAATGTTAATTAGTTGGGGCAACCACTAGGAAGGGGGGGGGGCAGCTACTGAAACAATATTTGGGCACTGTGCCATGGATGGGGGATGAACTGCCGATCGATTGCATTTCTGGAGGCTAATTCCATCGTCTAACAAGGATGTTGTTTGGGATTTTATCGAGGTGATGTAATACATGTGTTTGTTTAATTTTCTATTCCACTTGATTACATCTAACTATTTATTTTTAAAATGTAGAGAATTTTGATGTTCCCATCAGCTTGCGTGATTTTGTAATGAAGGATCTAGATCAGAAATGGAGGTCTTGGAAGTATGACTTGAGGACGAAGTTTTTCACGCCATATCAAAAAGTGCAACACTTCATATAATTCTCATTATGTATGGATATTCTAATGTTGACATAATTCTCTTTATGATAGTGCTACAATTTCATGTTTTTTCATTCAAATTGTAGGAACAAATTCGAGACATTAAGCTGACGCAGCAATCAAGTACATCAAGCTCAATTGCAAGTGTGGGGGACGCTTATGAGCAAGTTATGGGATGAGACAGAACTGGAAGAGTCTGTGGCATAGGCATGGGTCCTACCCCAAAGTGCTTGTGGGGTTCAACAAGTGAACAAAAGCTGCGTCAGGACAATGACAGCCTAAAACAACAAATTGATGCTCTCGAAGAAAGAATGAAAAAAATTGAGTCTCGTGGCAATAATGAGATAATGAGATTCTGTTGACATACTTCAATATTAAAATTGCTTAATGTTGACAATCTACATATACTTGTGTAAAGTTCTGCAAGTGTTTGTCATGCTCAAAGGAGAAAGGCAAACAATCTAACTGATTTATATATTGGAATGCTTGTATATCCGACATCTATATCCAAAAATTTTATGGATTCATTGGCAGGGATGAGGGTGAGGATCCTAAATTTCTCTGGACAAGTAGTTGCCAGCGGCATTCTAATGTTTGATGATAATGATAATGTGGCTATGGGGAAGAAGTTAGGTGGTGAGTACTATGAGGTTTCTATACTCATAGCCCATGACCCGACTGCATCTTTGTTTATCAAAGATACAGATAGAAAAAATATGAACGATGTTGTTGGGAGTCACATAATATAGTTCAGAGAATATGTAAGTTTATTTATATTTATCTCATTCATATTTATGTTTGCTAATTGTCAACTCTGATGTTATTTACATTTTTACATGTAACAGTTGAGCTTGAGGTTTATTGATCTTCACCTCCACCCTTTTTGGTAAGTCACATAATATGGTCTAAATTTTTTAACATCTAAGTTGCAATGGATCTGAGTTTCACTGATATTCTTAACTTGTTTACATTTCTGAGTAATTTTGGCTTATTCTTTCAATCACCATATCTATTTTACTTGGAAGATGCTTATGTGGCCTGGGAAAGGAAGGGAAATGAATGGTAGTTGTAGTTATTTTTTTTTTTTGGTGAATGCCAATGATGAAAATTGATTTCAGTTTGATATAATTATTTCAGTGTGACCTGTTTTCACCTTTTACGTCCACATCCCAGATGTGCTTTTCATCCCAGTGTAGACCAATGAGCCTAATAAATTTTGATATAATTATATGATTGTTGCCAAAATTCTTGCTACAAGATTGAAGCCACTGATAAAGGATATCATTTCTTCTAATCAAGGGGATTTCACCCCTAGGCATGTTTGTTCTCAAGGTTAACCTCTCTAACGATAGGCTTGAATGGTCCTTTATACATGGCATGTTGGAGAAACGTGGTTTCACACTGAAGAGGCAAAATCTGATTATGCAGTGTATTAAGTCAGTGACATATTCCATCAATTTTAATGGGGAAGCAATTGGATACAATAGGCCTTCGAGGGGTATCAAGAAGGGCTGCCCTTTATCACCCTATATCTTTATTCTGACCATGGAAGCTCTCTCTTGTCTTTTTGCCAATGGGATGTGGAATAATCGCAGCTTCTGCAAAATGTCTCATCCTAAGGAATAAGTATGTGGTTTCAACCTTAGCAAAGGGAACAGACACATGTATCTTAGTCCCTGTTTCACCTCACTTGGCCATGATTCCAGACAGACTGATTTAGTAAAATTTGGAGTGTTCAGTTGAATCTGGATTTTGCATTGCCACCTTCACTTTCCAGATAGGTGCTCTTCCAACACTATCTGACCTTAAGCCATAGCCTCCACAATTGCTCCCTTCAAACCGTGTCTGACTTGTAAGAGTGCCACATACACTAACAACAACTACCTTTAAATTTGTGTTAGTAAATGGTATTCCCACACATCATTAGAAAAAGGAAAAAAAACAAACCACATTACAGTTATAGCCCAACCATAAGTGATGGAATAGACGGGGCACCAGCAGATAGAGGGAGGGGAAAATAGAAGGGGGTGCCGGTTATATCATCAGCAATGAGGCAGTAAACACACTACAAGACGGAGCCCTACATCTGCAAGAACAAGTTCATCTTGTCAGCTGAAGTGCCAACAACTTGGAATTGCGTACGCGATGCCAACACCACCGGAAATCTAGGAGCAGAAAGAATCTGGTTATAGGGAGATAACCATCAACTGATCAAGTTACCTCACGCAAGAGATTAGAGATGTCATCCTCTAAACTCACAAGCTACTAATTAAATCCTTTTAATTCCGCTTGCCAGTCACTTCACATCTGAAGTAACCCAGTCATGTAAACCATTTGAAGTAACCCAGTCACTTCACATCTGAATTAACTTTTGTCCTATAAATGTATACATATCACTTCATATCTAAAGTAACCCTGTCATCTAACACAGACTTTCCCGATCATTTTCCTCTATTTTTGAGTTGATTAGGATCGTCCATGGTACCTCACAATATACTCCCTGAGTTATTTGATACAAGTGTAATAGTTTGATGACGTATTTCCTTGCATTACTGTTTATGAAGCATATTGTTTCTTTTGTTATACATATTCTCACACAGTACTTATTGACCACATATTGTTGCTCTTGCAGTTTTGTCTGCTGCAACCTGTCTTGGTCGAAGGAGAAAGCAAGCTCATTTGAAGAAATCACAAATCTCCTCCCACCACATGTCAACAATTTCATTTACTAATAATTAACTTCCTCTTCTGAACAGACTTTAGCACCAGTATGTGAATGTGAACAATGATGTTTCATGTAATCTTTCATTAACATTATTGTTTGTTAAACTTTAATGTTTTTTATATTATTAATGTTTTTTGCATTGTGAATGAGTGGGTGTGAATGTGTGTGTGGATCTAAATGTGGATGTGTATGTGTTGATCTAATGTGGATTATGGATCTAAATGTGGATGTGTATGTGTGGAACTAATGTGGATGTATATGTGTTGATCCAAATGTGAATGTGTGGATCTAAATGTGGATATATATGTGTTGATCCAATGCTTGTGAATATGGATCTCTAAATGTAGGTGAATGTGGATCCATTTGAATATATATATATATATATATATTTTTTTTGTTGAAACAAACTGCTTATGTTGTACGCGGCCGTAGGAAAACATACTTGCTTATGGTGTATGTGGCCGTAGGGAAACATACTTGCTTATGGTGTACGTGGCCGTAGGGACACATGCTTACGGTTTACAATGCCGTAAAGATGTTCGCAGCAGTAACTGAGTCTATCCTTACAAAAAATATGACTACACTTAACATCACTGTAGCGAAAAGAGGATAACCTTATGGTGTTACTTACGGCTACCAACACCGTCACTATAGTGCTATACTTACAGAGTTGATAACACCGTAGTCCTAGGCCTTTGTCGTTGGACCTTAGCTAACGAAACCGTATCGTAGGGTAACACCGTAAGCAAAGGCTAGGCTTACGATTTTCGGTTCTCTACCTACGGTGTTTGGACGTAAGCAAAGCCTGATTTTTCTATAGTGTTAGATCATTATCAACCAATTTATGTGGATTATGTATCATAGTTAGACAATATCTAAGATATCATCAAAATATTAAGGGACAGTAATTGTACAAGAGATTTCTTTTTTCACTTAAACAGAAATCTGATTTTGAGGTCTACCTAGGATATGTGCCTATATGGGTCAAATAATACTTAAAAAAAAAAACTAAGTGGACATTTTTAATGGGGCGAACACGCACGGTCATCATTATTCTTTTGTTTTTTAAATTTTCTACTCTTCTATTAATTGCCGACGTAATTCAAACCTATCTCCACTCATGTGATTCTCTGGGTCATTAAAGTTTTTTACTTTTAAAAATCAAATTAATTACAGATCCAAGAGATGAAACAACTTTGGATGTGTCTCCAGTGGGGTTCCTTGGCCACAACGAAATTTTCAAATACCTTTATTTACTTCAAAACCTAGACACAAAAGGGTCAAAGCTCCTACGAAGAATCCCACTGCCTTGGGCCACCTGATCTATATTTTGACAATAATTTCACTGGATAAAATGTGTGGATCTGCGTAGCAAGTTTTATTCTTTTTAGACGATGGGCCGTAAATGCGCAGAGAAATACTTAGTGCACACCCATGGTGTGCACTAAGTTGGGCACACCCAATGAGAGTGTGCCACCAACCCTTAGAGTTGGAAAACTGAGGGATGTGGTATTATTATAATCCCCCATCCCTTGACATGGCACACCCTCATAGGGTGTGCCCAACTTAGTGCACACCAAGGTGTGCACTAATATTACTCAATGCGCAGATGATAAAGCTATGATAGCTTGCATGCGAACACATTTTCCAAGGAAAATGGAAGTAGCCCCTTGATTGGAATAACAGGTTGCTAGCACAAAGATTTACTTCAATCAAATCTTTAAAGAGAGGTAAAGAAGACCAAGATTGTCAGACATGCAAACACCATCAAGAGGAGTAGAGAATCTTGCAAATCTTTTATCTAATTCTAATTATATGAAGAGTAATGCTATTTTTTTTTGATGGATAGTTGGTTGGTTGGGGATGGGGAGAAATGAGGAGACGGCGCGGGATCGAACCCGCACCCTCCCGTCTCCCCCCTCCATTTGGCAGGGGGGCGACCACCGCGCCACTGGTGGTTCTCTAAGAGTAATGCTATGGATTACGTGAAATTTTTTTACTTCATTTTTATTAGGTCATGTATAAGATCCACTTTCAAGGAACATTTAATGCGTAGAAGATACATTTAGTTAGTTGTTGGGGGTGCATTTAATCATATAAATAGTGGTACAATATACATAAATATATAGTAAAATTACACACAAATGATATTATAATGTTACATTATTTATATAAATTATTATATTATTTATACACATTGTTCTATTATTTATGTCTATTGTACTGTTATTTGTGCGTATCATTTTGTATATATAATGTCTGTCATATAAATTGTGAACTTATTAAATATGTCCCCAACCTTAATCTATTAAAAAATAAATAATAAATAGAGGTGATTCCACCTTTACTCCCTTACGAGTATAGCATTTCTCGTATATGAAATACAATTAAGTGCAAGAGAGACCCAACAATTATCATGTTGAGGAGATTAACTATTATGTTGAAACTTTTAAATTTTATTTATATAGAAAAAGAAATGTCATTCTATGAGTAACTTCTTAGTTCTTGATGGGATAGGATGCTTGCATGGCGATGCCGCAGATCCCTCCTTAGTATCGATGCCGCGCTCCATCCGGACATATCCTTTCTCCCCCCAATTCGACCCCCACGAGTTCTTCACGATCCAGTATTTGGTCCCCTCCACGCTCACCCCGTAGCCCACCACCAAGACGCCATGGTCCAGATCTGTGCTGCAGTCCCCAGTAAAGATGCCCTGCATGCAAGAGAAAGCAGTAGCGAGATCAAGCTCCGGTCAGTTCATGAAGGGTACGTAGTACTCTTGACACTCGTAACGGAAGCAGGTGATGGAGATGGACGAGCCTCGGAATAGAACTGAAATGGCCGTCCCACGGATTCGATGGCCACGGACACCGGCTGCTGTGACGCCGCCTTCAACAGCGAGTCCTCGTCGCTGGACGGGACACTCTCATGCCCGTCGATGACTGTTGCACGGGACCTCACCTACACGCAAAGAAAACAAAGAACATCCACTCAGAAAGTTAATCCGGTTGCTGTGCCGCAGCAAGAGGACCCACTGGAAGGAGCAGCTCACTTTGTCGCTGTCGCAGGCGCCGCTTTCTACGGCGGTGTAGGGGTAATTGCTCTCGGTGGTGATTCCGTTGTTCTTGATGAACTCAAAGGCGTAGTCCATGACCCCGCCGCTACAGCCCAAGCTCTGGGCGGTGTCGCAGTCGAGCAGCTCCTGCTCCGATAAGGAGAGGAGTCTCTTGGTTTTGATCTGGTTGATCCCCTCTACAGCCCCCACTGCCGAGAATGCCCAGCAGTCCCCTTGAGGGGTTCGAAGACAAAAGCAGAGATCAAACAACTGGAATTAACTAACGTTGAATCAGGTGTTCGAGGAAATGTCTCCCCACAGCCATGCACCCACAGCGTAAGCTTTACTTACCACACTCGCCCTGGTTCTTGACAGGGGCGACGGCGCCTCGCGTCCGCCAGTCGACAGACGGCGGCACGTCCGTGACATTGACGTGGGAAAACAACTGGGACCGCTTCGGCGCTTCATGGTGGAGCGCACTATGGCCGATCTTGTACCCAGCGTACTTCTGCCGGAACTCCTCGGGTGTCAAGTCCCCGAACTTGTTGAGACCCAGCTTGTAGGGCTTGCCCATCTTGTTGAACTCGTGGATGTAGCGGACGTTGTCCTTGAACACATCGAAGCGCTTGAGTTTCTCGAGAACGTCTCTCGTCCTCATTGTGTGGTGGTTCTGCCACCGGTCATAGAGATCCCACAGACTCTTCTCCGTGGCCAGGTCCTTCTCGTCGAAGTGGAAGCCCTCCACCGCGGTGGACAGCGCCAGCGCCAGCACCGTAGCTAACAGCCAGGCCTTGCCAACACCCATCAGCACTTTGTATCGCTAGCTACAACGACACAGATACGTTGTTTGCAAATGTTGCCAGTTGGGTGCTTCATTTTAAAGGGGAGGAGTACCATGGAGTTTTTTATAGGGTATTCTGGCTCTCATAGAAGTCACCGGGAGCAACCCTTTTAACTTTCCTATCACGCCGACATCTTTTCGTCATTAAATTTCGTATCTTTCTCTGATTGTTACCGTTGGGTTGCCATGAATCTCCACGGACAGTGAGAGCACATTGAAGGAAGATGTCTAAGGTTAGAAGCAGAGAGATATGGAGATTTTGATCGAGAGAGAGAGCGCGCGTGTGCTTTAATGTGCTGATATAGAGAAGAAACGTTGCGTTTTCTTCTAGGTTTTTCTAGTTGCCAAACCCTATTATTTTTTTGAGTTTTTTACTTTTTAATCTATACGAATAAGCATCAAGATGGCAGATCTTGAGCCTCTTCTTGACCCGTTGGATGATCTCGGACGACAAGGATGCCACGAGCTCGTTTGGGTGAGATCTGTGCAAGAAAGACCACACATCAAGGGGGCTGAGGGATTTGTCTTGGACAATCATCCTCCGATGCTCAAATTAGGAGTGATAATAAGAGCAAACAATACAGTGACTCAAAATCATTCTCTACCAGTAAAATAAAAAAAGAGTTTAACTTTGAGGATTGCTTACCTCCATGGGAGGGTCTACCAGGGGTTTAATAGGCATAAGAAACCGTCACTACAAAAAAAAGTGCTAATAGTACCCAAAATTGAGACCGAATAAATTGATCCCTATTCATTCGCAAACCAGCCACCGACTTGAGACCGAGGTAATCGCTTCAATTTTGAGACCATTTCTGATAGATGGAGAACGGTCTCAAATTGGTTGCAAATTGGAGACCGATTAACGATTGTCTTCATCGGTCGCCAATCGATCGCTACTAAGCAACTAATTTGAGACTGATAATGGCGGTCGCAAATCTTGGATGACTATCATCACGATTTACGACCAATAGAAAATAGTCTCAAATTGATCACTGATTAGAGACCGAATTGAGATCGATTAGCAACTGATATTCTATCTCAATTTTAATTAAATATTTTAGTAATCATTTAATATTATTATATATTATACTAATTGTTTTATATTATATAATTGATTAATAATTACAATTTTAAATTGAGAGTGAATCATACGACCTACTTTATATGTATTTATTATATATTATAATAGTAGAAATTTTTAATAAATATTAGTTTTATATTTTGTTTTATTTTATATTAAATTATTATTATTTGTTATAGTTAATCGATTATAATTTATATCAAAAATGAATATACGAGTTCTCATATTCTAAATGGGGATAAATTCAAACATACAAATTCTCATATTTAGATTGGTAGATCTTGGTAAGAGTGTTTTATATTGACCACAAGCTGAACTAATGGAATGTACACATATTAAAAGTGAATCCTATAATTAGATTTTATATTGGGATAAATTGCAAAAGTTAGATATTGAGTATATGTAAATATGAGGAAATCAAACTCTCAGACCTTAGTATACATAGATCAAGAATGATTAGTTTAATGATTAGATTTTAGATCGAGATGAATTCAACGATCGAATTCTGATTAATAATAAAGAAATGAGTTCGATTATAATAATATGTAAATCGGGAGCGAATCCAACCATGTGAAACTGATCAATCTTTCAATGGGCGATATTTATATATATTTGAAGGAAATCAAGTAGGCAAATATATATTAATATAATTATGCTACAATCACAGTAAATCGAACAATAAGAACTGCACAGATTGAGAGTGAACCAACAACTTGATTTTATATTGGGATGAAATATAATTGTCGAATTTTAATTGACAATAGATATGGATCGATATACACTTTTTATACATCTCTATAACATATATATATATATATATATATATATATATATATAATATATATATATATATAGTATACACGTATCATGAAAGGTACATATATATGTTATATATATAATATATATATAGTATATACATCTATAGTATATATATGAATATATACATCTATATCTCTATATGTAGATTTATAGTATTTACACATGCATGTATTATTGTAGTCTATGTATATAGATATATATATATATATACTAAATGTAATTATATATACGAATATAGTATATATGTCTTAGTGACCGACTTGTGGTCGGTCGCTAATTGGTCTCAATTTGAGATCGAATAGGGACCAAACTAACAGTCGCTCTTTTTTGGCAGCCTTACATATAATAAATTGTGGCTTCAGAGACCAATTAGCAATCGACATTTTCAGTCACTAAACTCTTCTTTTCCCCCTCTCTCAACGGCCTTCTCTCTCTCTCTCTCTCTCTGAATGCCACTATCGTTGCCATCGCCATCACTGTGGTCCCCGTCACCGTCGCCTCTATCTCATCCGGTAATTGCCCTCTCTCTCTTGATGTGGTGGCCAACAGCGAGGTGCTAGGTGGGGGGCAGCCGACGGTGGGCGGCGGCGTGTTTGGTGGGGGGTGCGCGGGGGTGGTCGGCGCTAGTTTGGGGGTCGTGTGCCTAGCCATCCCCCTCCCCCACCCAGCCACCCCCCCCCTCCTGGCCACACCCCCTCGCCCCTTTTAGCTAACACCCTCCAAACCCACATCTTTCCCACCCAGGCACCCTCCACCGTCACTGCCCCTTTCCCACCCAACCACCACCATCCTCCTTGCCAACTCCCTCCCCCTGCAAGCCAACAAATCAAGTGTGCAACACAAAGTGGGGATTCCTAATCCACTTTTATCACTCAAGCAATGTTGCACACAGTCTTCTTCACCCCCCAATCTCCTCTGTAACACCCAGTTTTCCTAAATTTTAACATTTCTTTCAATTTTTTTATAATAGATAAAAATGTTGCATATATACTCACAGAAAGGGATGAAAATCCACCAATCATCCGACATGAGAAAACTTGATCAGTCAACCATCTTGAAATCACTCTACAATTCAATAGAAATGCCATATGATCCCACTTACTTGAAGCATCACTACTTTTAAGATTCTTATCCTATAAGGTACTCATAGTCTCTTGACTTTATTGATTTATCTTTTTCCACCCAAATATATATTCCTTAACACTTCTAAGAAAATAAATGCCACCACCCTTTGTTTTAAGATCATTAACTTATTAGTACATCTAGTGTGAAATAAACTAGCTCTCTTTTCTTTTTCCTTTGTTGAATGCACTTAAATAATCCCTTGCAAGTTTCCAACCCATACCCTTAAACTTAGCTTCAATGATTATTTTCCTTTCTGCAATTTCACATTCTTTTGAGGTAGAGCCATGTATTTGTTTCACCTATCTTTGACAAACATTCATTCCCTATAATAGTTTTAAATTTCACTACTCCACTATAAACTCTTCTAAAATTCTATTTCCTTGAAGAGTTAAACTACTTTCATATACAATTTGTTCACTTATTCCACATAGCATTTGCTTTATTTTTCCTTGTCCTATTTTTATGTGCCCTAACATTTCAAGTAAGTTTTATGTGTAACATCCTTCTTTCATTGGTCAGCCACCTTCTGATGAAGGTAGCGACGTATCGGGACGTCGCCTTCTGAAGGCGACGGGATGGTTGTCTCGTTGGGAATGTGACAGGCATGTCGTCACGTTCAGCCTTCTGACTATAGCATGGAGTTTTGTCGTTTTGCTGTTGGGATAGTTGGGACAAGTGTCAACCATTGACAAGATAAAGGCGATGTGTCAGGTGTCGCGTTCATGGTGTCAGGTCTGCAAGGATGACACGTGGCAGTTCCGTTGGTTAGGCCTGACCAGGATTCTAGGATCGCGACAGGTTAGTCGCCGCGTTCAGTAAGTGAACACGACAGGTAAGTTGTCGCGTTCTCAACTTTGAGGTTTATATGTGCTTAGACCTCAGAACAGCCTTCTTCTTCCTCTCTTCCGGCGATTCTTCCCTTCTTCCGACCCTGTGCAGTCCCCTGACCTTGGAGAGGAGCTGAGGGTTGTGGGGGGGAGTTGAGGGCTTGTGTGAAGTAAGTTTTTCCCTGTGGTGGTGCTCTTTTTGGTGTGTATCCTCCCCTTGGCGTGGCATCCTGTCCAGCATCGTCTCCTCTTCGTGGTGGTGACTCTCCTTCGGCGTGTAGGACGTTCGTGGCTCGTGGATGGTGTCTCTGTGGAGCTTGGAGCGAGGAAGAGGTGGCCATGCACACGATAAGACCCCAATGGGTTGGCTCTTCATTTTGAGCTAGGGACCCTTATCCTCCCCCTAGTTCTATCCTACTAGGGCTTCCAAACCCCTTCTCCAAGCCGTTAGAATCCATGCTAGGCTTTACAAGTGTGTTTGATGCTTCCCTTTGTGCTTGGTGTGGGGTTGGGTGATGAGTGTTTCATGTTTGCATGTGAGGTTTATAGAGTGTAGATGCATAACCTTGAGATGCATGGGTGTGAATGAGGGTGGTGGAATGTGGTTACATCGTTCTATATACTCCCCTCCCCTTGTACACACTGGATTTGGGAGTTATGCCTTGTTTTGGGGCTCTCGGGTGTGTATGTCTGTGGTCGCGACAAGTTTGTTGTCGCGACCCAGATCGCGACAGCCCGACACATCGCCTTCTAGTTTGAACACAATGCTACACCCCGTCGTGTTATGGTAGTGACATGTGATCAACAGTCCATCTCCATATAATTTTTTAATTATTATATATATTTTTGGTGATTAAAAAAACTCTAAAAATTATTGGCTAACAATGTTTTCTAAGGTTTGTCCACAGGTCTCAAATAAAACAAACTCAGTAAGTTATCTACATTTATGTTCTTTAAAGTCTATTGCATATGATTTCTCTAAGTATGCATCGACTTCTATTAAAAGATCACAATGATTACTATCTTGTTTCTACATCGATTTCACTTAAGTATCGACTTCATATTAAAACATTGATTTCTGAAAGAACATCGATTTCACTTAAGTATCGACTTCATATTAAAACATTGATTTCGGTTCTACATCGACTTCATATTAAAACATCGATTTCAGTTCTACATCGACTTCACATTAGAACATCGATTTGGGTTCCACATCGACTTCATATTATAACATCGATTTCAGTTTCACATCGACATCATATTAGAACATCGATTCCGTTCCACATTGACTTCATATTAAAACATCAATTTCAGTTCTACATCGACTTCATATTAAAACAACGATTTCCGTAGAATATCGACTTCATATGAACATCGATTTTAGTAGAACTTCAACTTCATGTAAACAACGATTTCAGTTCAAACAACGATTTCACTTGAACGTCGACTTCAGTCAAACAATGATTTCACTTGAACAACGATTTCATATCAACATCGATTTCAGTAGAACATCAACTTCCTGTAAACAACGATTTCATATCAACATCAACTTCATGTAAACAACAATTTCATATCAACATCGATTTCAGCAGAACTTTGACTTCACTTCAACATCGATTTTGCTTCAACATCGATTTCATTTATACATGGATTATGTTCACACCGATTTCATTCCAACAACGATTACACTCACAATGACTTCCCTTGATCATCAATTGTGTTTGGACATCGACTGCCATCTTACATAAATTGTCTTTAAACATCGACTTTCCTTTTTACAACGATTATGTTTTAGACAATTGATGGAAATTATTATAATCATTCTAGATAGTCTTGAATATATCTTATCCTTCATAATATTCAATATATTCAAATCTCTGTGGATTTCAAACTTTTTCGCGAGCCATGTTGTATCCTGTGCACTCAAACGTTTATTATGATTAGTATAATATCTATGCACAACATATCTTCAGGTTACCATGTTTTTGTCACATAACGTGAGACTTTAAAGGATGATAGAGTGGAACTTCCTCTTTGGTATATCTTCCTAAAGCAAGACTACTAATGTTGACTGACAGTTTAGACACATTTAATTTGTCTATGCTTCAGCATTTATTACGTGCAGGTTTCCAGTGGTCACATGTTACAATGTTGGACCTATCACCCTGACAAGAAGCATGAAGAGATTCAGATAATCTTTCTCTCTGTATGTGTCTATCCCAGCATTTGATGGCTGCAGGTTTTCTTAATTCCTACATCAGACCAGACACATCTAACGTGCTTGAAGATGAGAGACAACGGATACTTCAACGGATACCTCTTCAAACGGAAGATATATAGAAGACCAAGGACTCACGAAGAAAGGACTATTCCTTGACACCTCAAAGAAAAATAAAGAAGAGCTCATTCCTTCATTCAAATATTGCTTTCTACTCTTAGCCCCACAGCAACTATTTTCTAGTCTTTGAGAGCTTGTTGTAGATCTGAGAGACCTTCTTCTGTGTGGATCTTTTTGACTCTCAAACTTCACCTCAGATCAAGCAATCTCTATAAGCTTGGTCTAGGAGCCATCATCCCTTATACTCATTGTTGAGTGATCCTCTTTATCTGTGAAGAGAGGACCTACTATGGAGTGGGTGGTTGTTCCCTTTGGTAAGAAGTAAGACCTGTTGTATCAGGTGGTGTAGTGCCTCTTCATGTAGTGAAGAGAAGGCCAGCTGCGGCTGGATGTGTAAGCGTGCTTGAGAGGGACTGCACCCTTAGTTAGTGGAATCCCAAGTTGTTGCTTGGAGACTGGACGTAGGACTCCTTATGAAAGGAAATCTAAACCAGGATTAAATATCTGTTGTCCTTGTGTTTGATCTTATTCTATCTTCATTTACGTACTAACTCTAACCATCGAATTTAGTGTCTTCTATCAAAGTGTTTTTATTAACAAGAATCTTCTTGAAAGAATTTTTAGCAATCCATTCACCCCCCCCGGCTCGCAACCTGGTCAACAAGTGGTATCAGAGCTACGTCTCTTCAGGTAAGTAGATCTCACAATCTGAAGAGCAAAGATAATTGGCAGCCCAACGTCATGCAGAAGGACAATCCGTCAACCGACCTCCACTATTCGATGGTGAAGACTACAACTACTGGAAGATGAGGATGGAGTTCTTCCTCCAAGGACTTGATTTCCAATGATGGACAATAATAGAAGATGGGGATCTAAAAGTCACCAACACCAAAGACAAATGGACAGACGATGACAAGAAGAAACTGTCTCAGAATAGCAAAGCCAAAAGCAAGAAAGAATTTGTAATACCCTAGAATCTTTTGCTGGATTGAATTATGTAACTGTTTGTATGAACTTGACGTCAACATTTACTAACGTTGACTATAGTTAATGGCATGATCGTCATCTACTGTCTGTTAACGACAAAGGATTGTGCCGTTTATAATTTTCTTGAATATTTGGTTTTTCGGTCAAATAGTCTGACGGCATGATCGATGGACGTCTACTTCATGGTCAACCACAACATGGGTTGACATTAACCTGACTTGCCAGTTTTTGTTGTAACCATTCCGGGGATAAAGATCGGCCATTTCCAAGGCATTTAATGGATGGATCGGGGCGTTTTTTGGTTCAAGGGTCAGGATTGAAGCTTAGATAATCCGTAGGTGTTCTTATAAGAGCTCGGTTTGTCCTTTGGGAAGAGGTTTTTCCACTGTTGCGGAGGTGAGAAAAGAGGGCCGAAGGAAGGGTTGCTGTGTAGTGTTCGTGCGATCTGAAGCATGATGGACCAAGGAAGAACTTCAAGGATTGTAAGCAGAGGGTTCTCCATTGGGGTTTCTATTCTGGAGGTCGGATCGAGCATTTGAAGACGGTGGAAAGAACTACCTTGTGACCAAGGTGGGCGTCTTCAAATCATTACTCGTGACTCCAAAAGGAGGGTTAGAGGCAAGTAACATGGGGGAATGGTTTAGGATAGTATGTTCTATAGATTTACCATTTTTACATATTTTTAAACCCATGAATAAAAGAGTAGGACGAGGTTAAAGTTTCGTTATTTCATGTGCGATTTCTATGTTTTCTGGTCGGATGAACTAAACACCAACATCGACCGCCGTTTATTTCATGTAAACACCAAGCTTTTAGATGTAATATATATATATATATATATATATTAACGGCGCTATGTGCCGCCATCAACTGATATTAACGATAGGGAATGTTAACGTTAACCTGGGTAAACGGCAACATACCTTGCCGTTAAGTTCATCAGTGTTGTTTTCTAAAAAATTCTGATTCTGTGGATATTCTATGAACTATGCATGTGTAGGGTTTTCGGTTAGGCTCTGTTATGTATAATCTTTACTGTTATGCAACAGGAAAATCTTGGCAATGATGTATGGACTATGTATGGCTATTTTAAAGAATTTTCTTTGATTAAGTAAATAGAAAATGAAATAGTTGCAAGCTTAATCCATGTCGTGATGTTATAATTCAGAATTGTACTACTGTTGGATTGAATTACAGACCCATTGTGCTAAGTTTTTACACAGTAATTGCATGATTCTTTTACTGTTGTACCATGTTAAGTAATTCAAGTTTATGAGAATTAATCATATGAAATGATACAAAACTCAGAAAATTGTGAAAATTTATATGTGTGAAGCATGATCATAAATAGAATTTCTATCAAAATTTCAGAATTTTCACAGCACAGTACGTAATGTTATGATTTTATGAATGATGAAAATGTGCATGGAAATTATAGATGGAGAAAAAGAGTATGAATGTTGAACTATGATGAAATCAGTAAAGGTAGTATCATGATAGGTTAATGTTGTACAGTAGAATAATGATTTCAGAAATGAGAAAATGTGTTGTATAATCTTGCATTATAAACTTGCTAATTATGCATGATTTTATGAAAAAACATGATATAATTTCATAATTGCATGAAAACATGTATTTATTCTGAAATGATGTGGCCAATAAGGCATTGCTATTATAGAGATGTCTACATGAAACTACACCATAGAATGCCCCTATGACAATGGTTCACCTACATGAGTTGACTACATGAATCTGTGGGCAACGGATTGAAATCCTGGAGGTAGACATGTTCTACTGGTTAAGGTGGGAAGGACTTTCTCCGGTATTGCGCAATAACCAAGACTTCATCACTTTTTTGCCTATGTGATAAGTGAATGTTTTTTCTACATGATCTCTATTAATAGTGGGGCTATGTCTTGGCAACTATATCTGCATGCTTTATGATATGAACTACATGCTACATGATATGAACTACATACTACATGATATGGACCACATGCTACATGAAATTGATTACATGCTACATGATATTAAATACATGTTATAAAAATTTGACTATATACTATGCCACATGAAAATTTTAATGCTTTCTTTTATTATGTGATGTAATCCACATGTTATATGAAATTGTCTTATTCTACATGATAAGTAACCATGCCATCTAACGAGTGATTGCCAAATGAATTAGAGCATGTTGATAGGAAGAGCTATATGGTATCAAGGATAAGAAAGGGAATATGCTATCATGTTTTAAAATTTAGTATATGATAAATCTTGAATTGTCTTTCCTTGTTGCTTGCTGGGTCTAGTAGACTCACACTTGATTAACATTTCAGGAGAGCCTGAGGATACCGAGGAGTTAGTACATTCTGACTCTAAGCGTGAGGACGTGGAGGCTTAGTTCTTTTTTTTTTATATATAAAAATAGGTCCTCTGGGCCTCAAACTAGGAGAGTGCACCCTCCCCCACAGAGGGAGAATGTTCCCACTCCACCAGGGAGAATGTTCTTTTCTTTGAGAGACTATGTATGTGAGAATAAGTTGTAATTTGAACATTATGTTATTTTTGCAATTATGAACTGTTTTTACTTTGAACTATTGTAGTTCTTCTTTTATGCTTTAGACTTGGTATTTGGATACAATGTTGATTGAGAAATAAACTTCATATTCCATTGAAACTTGTTGGAATTCAATAGTCATTTATGTATATCTCAATCTGAACCGATTATTGTTGGATATTTTCCACTATAATACCACTATTGGATCCGATGTGAGTTGGTACAACTATACCGGGTCTAAGAGGGCTATTACTAAATTCAACAAAATATCTGCATGCAAGTTAGCCAAAGAGATGCGAGATAAGCTGAAGCTCAATCATGAAGGAACTTACAAGGTAAAAGAAACAAGAATTTATATACTGGTAGCTCAATATGAGAGGTTCCAAATGCAATCTGGAGAATCCATCTCCCAGATGTATAGTCACTTTACAGACATTACAAATGCCCTAGTTGTGCTAGGAAAAATATATGAGACAGGAGATATGTTAAGAAAAATATTAAGATCTTTGCCAACTTCATGGACTCAAGGTAACCGCCATAGAGGAAGCTAATGATCTCATGAAAATGTCCCTTGAGAGACTCATTGGGTCTTTAATGGCTCATGAGATAAACATGGAAAGGCTAGGAGAATCCTCTAGCAGGAAAAAGCAGAACAATGCCCTCAAAGCTATAGAGAACACATTTGAAGGTGAATCAAAAATGAAAGGAACGAAGAAAACACTGAAGATGAAGAAGCCTTTCTCTCCAGACGACTACAACGAATCTTAGCCAAGAAGAAATATCAGTCTAGAAGAAGGTACTTCAAGAAAGGTAAAGAGTTCAAGAGACCTGAAGGCAAAGAAGTCAAAAGATCTAAGCCTATATGTGATGAATGTAAGAAGCCTAGACATCTTAAGGCTGAGTGTCCAAAACTGAATAATTGGAAAAACAAATTTCTGAACTGAAATGAAGAAATGAACTACTATGTGAAGATGTAAAAATTAAAAATGAAAAGATATTAAGTCTAGAAGGTCAGGAAACCATGAGTAACCTTAAAAGTGAAATTAATGTATTAACAAAAGGTAATGAATATTTGACATTCACAATTGAAAAATTAACAAATGGAAGATCCTCTTTAATACTAAAAGGAGCAAGAAGATCAGGTAAGAAAAAGTATGGAATCGGGTATACTCCACCAGATAATGAAGAAACAGTTCTTTATTCCAAAGTATATCCAATGCCAAAATTTTTAGCTAAATAAAATCCTAACTATAAATCAAACTCAAATATAAATAATAATCCAAATAAAATAATAAATAGCATTTCCTGTTGCACTCATTGTAACAAATTAGGCCATACTAAAATTACCTGTACAACCAAACATCTAAAATGAATTCTAAAAAGGAACTCTGAAGAAGCTAACCAATCAGGGCCCAAAAGAACTTAGGTACCTAAATCTCAGTGATTTATTGCAGGAAAGCCTTAGAGCATCAAAGTGGTATCTGACCGGCAACAAAAGGCTATTCTCTTCTATCCAAAATGAAGAAGGAACAGTAAGTTATGGAGACAATGGTAAAAGATCAATGATTGGTTGTGGATCAATTGGAAGCAAAGACAAGATCCTGATAGAAGATGTTCTCTGCATCGAAGGACTCAAGCATAATTTGATCAGCATCAGTCAGTTGTGCGACAAAGGCCATCAAATTAAGTTTCAGGAATCAAAGTGTCTTATCATCAAAGATGGAATAACAATTTTTGAGGCCTGCAGCAAGAGGAATCTGTATGTATTACATCTAGAAGATTTGAAGAGTCAAGACATCTTTTTGGCAGCCAGCAAAGATTCGAATGCTGAACTATGGCACAAAAGATTAGGGCATTACAGGTTGGACGGAATAAAAAAACTTATGACGCTTCATCTAGTGGAAGGTCTGCCCAAGATGAATTCAAGACTAGACAACATCTGTAAACCATGTGCAAAAGGAAAACATGCAAAATCCTCCTTCAAATCCAAGACAATTGTTACTACCTCCAAACCACTAGAACTGCTTCATATGGACTTGTTTAGACCAATGAGAACTACAAGTTTGGGAGGAATGAATTTCAGATTTGTTATAGTTGATGATTATTTCATATATACATGGGTATCATTTCTTGAGCACAAAAATGACACTTTTGATAGCTTTGTGAAGTTCAGTAAGTTAGTTCAGAAAGATAAGAAGTTCAGCATCATAGGTATTCGATCAAATCATGGAGGAGAATTTCAGAATGATATGTTTGCAGAATTCTGTAATGATCTGGGGATTAAACACAACTTCTCAGCACCCAGAACACCACAGCAAAATGGAGTAGCTGAGAGGAAGAATAGAACACTTCTAGACATGGCAAGAACAATGCTATCTGAGTATAATCTTCCAAGATATTTCTGGGCAGAAGCAATCAATACAGCTTGCTACATAATCAATAGAGCCATGATCAGACCCATTCTGAAGAAGACAACATACGAACTGCAGAAGCAGAAGAAGCCCAGATCAACCATCTCAGAATATTTGGATGCCTATGTTTTATTCACAACAATGGTAAGACAAATATTCGTAAGTTGGATCCCAAATCTGATGAAGGAATTTTTATGGGTTATACTTCTAAACTTAAAGGGTAGAGTTTTTAATAAAAGATGTTTATTAATTGAACAAACTGTACATGTTATTTTTGTTGAATCTAACCCTTCCTTGAGAAAGGAAATTATTAGTGATGATGATGATGCAAAAAATCATTCCAAGAAATTGAAAGAAGCATCCATCAAAGATGATGAAGATCCATCCTTGGAAGAACTACGACAAAAAGAAATCATTAATGATGATCTTCCAAAAGAATGGAGATACAAAAAGGATCACCCATAAGATAATATCATGGAGATCCATCTGTTGGGGTAAGAACTAGAGGTAATGTTATTCCCTGTGATTACCTAGCATTTGTTTCTCAAATTGAGCCGAAGAAAGTCAATGAAGCACTCACTGATGAATCTTGGATTTTAGCCATGCAAGATGAACTAAATCAGTTCAAGAAAAATCAGGTCTGGTTTCTTGTTCCTAGACCATCAGATCATCCTATGATTGGCACCAAATGAGTGTTTAAGAATAAGTTGGATGAAGCTGGTGTTATCACTAGAAATAAGGCTAGACTGGTTGCTCAAGGCTATTCCCAAGAGGAAGGCATAGATTTTGATAAAACTTATGCACCAGTTGCTAGACTAGAGGCTATTCGAATTTTGCTTGCTTATGCATCCGTATTAGATCTAAAACTTTTTCAAATGGATGTAAAATCAACTTTTTTGAATGATGTTATAAAGGAGGAAGTCTATGTAGAACAACCTCCTAGTTTTGATGATTCAGATTATCCTAATCATGTTTTTAAATTACATAAAACTCTATATGGTTTAAAATAGGCACCCAAAGCATGGTATGAAAGATTTAGTGCATTTTTGTTAAATCATGATTTTATTAGAGGAAAAGTAGACAACACACTGTTCATTAAATCTAATGCCAAGAATATATTAATTGTACAAATCTATGTAGATGACATTATTTTCGGATCTACTGATGAATCTCTGTGCAAGTATTTTGAAATGATAATGCAGGGAGAATTTGAAATGAGCGTGATGGGAGAACTAAACTACTTCCTTGGACTTCAAATCAAGCAAAGCAATGAAGGAACTCACATCAGTCAAATCAAATACACCAAGGAACTGTTGAAGAAGTTTGGGTTTGAGAATGCCAAACCATTATCTACTCCTATGAGCACATCAACTAGGTTAGATAGTGATCCAGAAGGTAAGAAAGTTGATCAGAAACTCTATTGAGGTATGATTGGTTCATTACTATATTTAACCATAAGTAGACCTGATATTTTATTCAGTGTATGCATGTGTGCAAGATATCAATCTGATCCTAAAGAATCTCATCCAATCTCAGTAAAAAGAACATTTAGATATCTGGATCATACTTATAACTTAGGTGTGTGGTATCCTAAAACCCGTGAAACTAGTTTAATTGGATATTCAGATGCTGACTATGCTAGATGCAAAGTGAATAGAAAAAGCACTAGTGGTTGTTGTCAATTTCTTGCAGGATGCTTGATTTCATGGTCTTCAAAGAAACATAACTCAATAGCTCTATCAACAGCTGAAGCTGAATATGTAGCCGTTGGGAGCTGTTGTACTCAACTCCTTTGGATTAAGCAACAGCTTGAAGATTATGGACTACACATCAAGACTATTCCATTACCAACACCATTGTTACAAATCTCACTAAAAATCCGGTGCAACACTCGAGGACAAAGCACATTGAGGTTAGATATCATTTTATTCGAGATCATGTAGCAAATGGTAATATTAATATTTAATTTGTAGATACACGAAATCAGTTAGCAGATATCTTTACAAAAGCCTTACGTGAAGAGAGATTTACCTCTCTGAGACGAGAACTAGGCATGTGTAATTTGTGACAGATTTATCTGCATATAACTCAAATAAAATAATCTATTTCAGAATAAGTCTTATCTCTCTCCTCTCTATTTAAGTAAATCCATTCGCTTTTGTGCTACCATCATCGCCTATTTTGTCGTTTTCTGCATTTATTGTCCCACCTTTTTTGAAAGTCACTTTACATCTCTTTGTTGTGAAGGGAACTCATTCCTCACCGATTCTCTCTCTCTCTCGCACCCTTTCAACTCCAAAGTTTACAAAACCCAACATCAACTCTAGACTCCTTCCCGTTCCCGAAGGATCTAATTCTTCTCACTCAAATTTCTTGAGGGGTCTTGTTTCTCTTCCTTCCACGATCTTTTAGAACCCTCTCTTGAAATATTCCATGGTCGCTTCTGGGAGTTTCAGCAGTGTGGGTGGATACAGTGCCGCCTTCCTCACGACAGATCAACTCGAGCGATTCCAAAATGTAAAGATCAAGATTTGTGGAAACAAGGCAGTGGATTTGGATGATATGGAGAAGCACGGGATGAGCAGTGTGATTAAAGCTCTTCAGAGGTTCAAGTAGACAAGGGTATGCACAGTTTTTGAACCTAGTTACCCGCATCTGGCCAAGGCGTTCTATACCTGTCTAAAATCTGAAGAAGATGGGTCTCTTACCACCATTGACAAAGGTAAATCCATTCACATCACACATCGCTTGTTGGAAAGGCTATTTGGCATTTCTATAGTAGGGCATAGTTTAGTCAACATAGTAGACATACATGCTAAGGGCCTCGGAATCATAGAAATAGAGTACAAACTAAGGGATGGAAAAATAGATATCAATCAGTTCAATGCATTCAACAGAGTACTGCACTTTTTTGTTTGTCAAATCTTAGTACCTCATAGTGCTACCTTCTCTTCCTGTACAAAAGGAGATGCAGATGTTATGTTCTGGGCTATAGAGAATCAAGATGTCAATATGGCACAGATTATAGTTGAGAAGATAAAGTCTATTGCTGAGGTCATTTGGGATAAGAAGAACAAGTTGGCAGTATCTCTTCCCTATGCTCACTTGCCTACCAAAATCTTCAGACACTTTGAAATTGATTTGGAAGGTGAACTGATGGAGAAAATGGGTCAGCCTATTCACACTAGAAACTTGAAGAAAAGTGGTTTTTCACTGGTAGGAAATGTTTGGACTAAGACTTACGTGGCTGAAGGAGAAGCTATTAGAGGAGAGGGCTATACAACTAATGCTCCATCTATTCAAGAGCCTGAAGCTGTAGGAAGGATTGATGAATCTGCTGCATCCTCTGTACCTAAAAGGAGGGTTGAAGATATTGCACCTGATCTTATTGAGCCCTTTGGGCACTCAGCTGGAGGTGATGTTCCTGCCCCCATCATTGAGCCTCCTATTGTTCAGGAGTCCTCTATCAGCCATGTTGAAGAAGAGCTTGCACATACTGAGGAAGAGCATGTAGATACTCATATTGAAGATTCTGTACGTGCTCAAGTTGAAGAAACTGTTGTTGAAGGAGATCATGAAGAAGTTATTCCAGATGCTATGGCACCAGGCCAATCCGAAGAAATTCCTATGGCAGATGCTCCTACTCAGGGGGAGCCTGCTACTCAGGGGGCACCTACTGCTATTCATGAAGACCAATTTCAAGAAGGCTTAGTGGAAGATGCCTCTGATGAGGATGATGATGTTTGTGCTCACCAGCACAATGACTTTACAGTAATGCCTAATGTGCTAGTTGTAGGGTCTATTGGGAAAGGACAAGGAGTAACCAGAAATATTCCAATGCTTTCTAGTAGAGCTCATAATAAATCCAGGAAGAAGAAGACCTATGTTCACCTAGACCTAGTGGTTGCTCGGTTAAATGCTCAAGGAGAACTTTTTGTGCTCTCTCAAGTCCGAGGTAACATCAAATTTTCTCAGTCAGAGCACTCAAGCAAAAGATATTGGTGTAGTTAGATCTGAGCTCCATGATATGAGAATTGAGTTGGGCAGTTTAAAGAGTTTGGTGACTAATCTTGCACAGTTTGTGAGGGAGCACTTACCTTATTCTGCAGCTCCCTCCTCGGCTGAAGCCCCTCCTGCTCCATCTGTACCTATTCCGGAAGCTAATGCAGGGCCACCAAGGCCTTCTCAACCAGAACAGCCAGACCAGTCAATGCTAGTCGAATCAATTGTTGGGCCATCAGGGCCATCTGAGCTAGAAGAAGATATAGTTGGGCCATCAGGGCCATTTGGGCAAGAAGAAGAAGCAGTGGTTGGGTCATCCAGGCCTCAAGAACTTGAAGAGGAAGTTCCTATGCCACCAGGGCCTTTTAATCCTCCGGTTCTTAAGCCTGCAGCTCCTTCCACCCCAATTGCGTCTTTCACTGCCCCACCTGCTCCTGAACCATGAAAGAAAACCCTTCATAAACATGTTTCTTCTCCTACTCCTTTCTTTGTTGAACCCTCATTCTCACCTACTCCATCATCCTCCATTCCTGCTCCCCCTTTTGAGGCACCTCGTGCCTCTTCCTCTGGTCCATCATCTTTTGGTCCCTCCTCTGCTAGACCATCCACTCAACCTCCTCCTACTTCATCTTTCTCCTGTCTTCACCCTCCTACTCCACCATCCTTCATCACTCTCATTCCTGAGGGTGCAAGCACCATTGGACATATTGTCACCCATATTAAAGATAAATTTGAAGAGGCCATTATTAGGACAGTTTTGGCTGTATCTTCTCATATCCACAAGACTGATTCTTAGCCTTCTCCCAGTCCTGCTTCTAAGAAAATAAAACTCTCCATAGAGCTTGTACCCGACTCCTCTCAAGCTCTCTTTCCTCCTTTGTGGTACTCTCTTTCAATAGTCCACAGACGCAAATCCCTCTATTATGAATATCTTCAAAAATGCACTTGTGCTGCAATTTTTTGCCTCTCTTATCTAAATCTCACATAATATCTCACTCTCATTCTTCCTATCTCTGCTATGTCCAAGCCTAAACAATCTAAAATCCTCTCCTCGGTTGAGTCTGAGACTGAGGGTCAGTAGACCAGGTCCAATAAATCTCTCTTCAAAAAATTTGAGATTTCAAGGGATCGTAGATTTCCTCCTTCAGATCATACTCTTACCCTGTCAGAGTGGTTTGTTAGTCAGCACACTTCTTCTTGTGGTCCCTTTATTTAGAAGAAAATCAAGCTGATCAGGCAGTTTCAAATGTACAATGACTACTTCCATGTTAATAGGCTTCCTGAAGTTCAGCTTGGTCAATTTCAGTCTGCCATCTATGATCTCAGGACTGAACACCCACTAAATGTTCCCCTTCAAGTTGATTTTGCCACTATGAAGATGCCTGACTTCAAGCTTCTCCCTCAGTTGCACATTCTTCTCATGGACTCTGATGTGGGTCCCATCATTTTTGAGAGGTATGCCACAGTCAAGGCCAGAATTGTTGTTCAGAAAGGAGCCCCCTTAGCTTTTCATCAGTTTCTCTTTAGAGAATATCACCGGGGATTATTTAAGTCTTCCGTTTTAGCTCCTTTGCTGGTAGAGTTTAAAAGGTTTTTCCCCACTGACTGGAGAAAAACAAATCCTCAGGCTGCTCTCTAGCTGGATCAGCTTAATTCATCTGTAGTTAGATCAAATCAACCCACTCTTTCTCCTGAGCAGTCCATGGATCTCAACTCCATCAACTTAGTTTCAGATCCTTACTCCATTTAGGTTGAGAGATTCAAAGTTTTTGAAGCCTTGAAGCATGAACTGAAGGCTCACTCTCTGCATTATCCCATCACCATGAACATGTTCCTTCAGCATGCTAGTTTTGGATCAACTGGATTCTACCGACTGTCTCTCAGTGCTGATGAAAACACCAAGTTCATTGAGAATCAGAGACAAGCTCATATTCAGAGACTTAGTTTAGACATGGGGCCCTCTTATAACATTAGCTAGGATGTCCTTAAAAATCTTTTTGAAGAGCAGGAAGTCCAAGCTTGGCAGATCATTACTCGCCTTGCTTCCCTTCTATCTCATGGCCTTTATATTTCTGACCCTCACTAATTAATAAGATTTGCACTCTTGGCTCCCATATATCTTTGTCTCTTTCCTTATTCTTTTTGCTTAATGACAAAAAGGGGGAGAAAACATTCTGAAATACATACTTTACAAATTATCCAGCACATTTATTTCAACTTTTTCATATATATAATTTTTAATATTTTGTCATTACCAAAAAGGGGGAGATTGATAATCCGTCCATCTCCATATAATTTTTTAATTAATATATGTATTTTTGGTGATTAACAAAACTCTGAAAATTATTGACAGACAATGTTTTCTAAGGTTTGTCAATAGGTCTCAAATAAATCAATCTCAGTAAGTTATCTACATTCATGTTCTTTAAAGTCTATTGCATATGATTTGTCCAAGTATACATCGACTTCTATTAAAATATCACAACGATTACTATCTTGTTTCTACATCGATTTCACTTAAGTATCGACTTCATATTAAAACATCGATTTCTGAAAGAACATCGATTTCACTTAAGTATCGACGTCATATTAAAACATTGATTTATGAAAGAACATTGATTTCACTTAAGTATCGACTTCATATTAAAACATCGATTTCGGTTGTACATCAACTTCATATTAAGACATCGATTTCAGTTCTACATCGACTTCACATTAGAACATCGATTTCGTTCCATATTGACTTCATATTAAAACATCAACTTTGGTTCTACATCGACTTCATATTAGAACATCGATTTCGGTTCCACATCAACTTCATATTAGAAAATCGATTTTGGTTCTACATCGACTTCATATTAAAACATTGATTTCGGTAGAACATCGACTTCATATAAACATTGATTTCAGTAGAACATCAACTTCATGTAAACAACAATTTCAGTTCAAACAACGACTTCACTTGAACACCGATTTCAGTAGAACATAAACTTCCTGTAAACAACGATTTCATATCAACATCAACTTCATATAAACAACGATTTCATATCAACATCGATTTCAGAAGAACATCGACTTCACTTCAACATCGATTTTGCTTCAACATCGATTTCACTTATACATGGATTACGTTCACACTGATTTCATTCCAACAATGATTACACTCACAATGACTTCACTTGAACATCAGTTGTGTTTGGACATCGACTGCCATCTTACATAGACTATCTTTAAACATCGACTTTCCTTTTTACAACGAGTATGTTTTAAATAGTTGATGGATATTATTATAATCATTCTAGATAGTCTTGATATATCTTATCCTTCATAATATTCAATTTATTCAAATCTCTATAGATGTCAAACTTTCCCACGAACCATGTATCATGTGCACTCAAACATTTATTATGATTAGTACAATATGTCTGCACAATATATCTCCAATTACCATATTATTGTCACATAATGTGAGACTTTAAAGGATGACAGAATGGAACTTCCTCTTTGGTATATCTTCCTAAAGCATGACTACTAACACTGACTGACAGTTTAGACACATTTAATTTATCTATGCTTCAACATTTATTATGTGCAGGTTTCTGGTGGTCACATGTTACAACGTTGGACCTATCAACCTGACAAGAAGCAAGAAGAGATTCAGATAATCTTTCTCTTTGTATGTGTCTATCCCAGCATTTAATGGCTACAAGATTTCTTGATTCTACATCGGACCAGACACATCTAACGTGTTTGAAGATGAGAGACAACGGATACTTCAACGGATACCTCTTCAAATGAAAGATATATAGAAGACCAAGGACTCACAAAGAAAGGACTAATCCTCGACACCTCGAAGAAAAATAGAGAAGAGCTCATTCCTTCATTCAAATATTGCTTTATGCTCTTAGCTCTCCACAGTAACTATTTTCTAGTCTTTGAGAGCTTGTTGTAGATATAAGAGACCTTCCTTCTGTGTTGATGTTTTTGTCTCTCAGACTTTACCTCAGATCAAGCAATCTCTATAAGCTTGGTCTAGGGGCCATCATCTCTTATACTCATTCTGAGTTATCCTCTTCATTTGTGAGGAGAAGACCTACCATGGAGTGGGTGTTGTTCCCTTTGGTAAGAAGGAAGACCTGTTGTATCAGGTGGTGTAGTGCCTCTTCGTGTAGTGAAGAGAAGGTCAGCTACCGCTGGATGTGTAAGCATCCTTGAGGGGGACTGTACCCTTGGTTAGTGGAATCTCAAGTTGTTGCTTGGCGACTGGACGTAGGACTCCTTGTGATAGGAGATCTGAACCAATATAAAATTTCTGTTGTCCTTGTGTTTGACCTTATTCTGTCTTCATTTACATACTAACTCTAACCATAGAATTTAGGGTCTATTGTCAAAGCATTTTTATTAACAGGAATCTTCTTGAAAGATTTTTTAGCAATCCATTCACCCCCCCCCTCTAGGCTTGCAACCTGGTCAACAATAGGGTGGTCATCACCTTCATACTTGGTTTTCCCCGTGTGTTGTGGATGTCTCGAGTGGTCACTCGGACTTCTGTCTATAGTTGCGACAATTCCCTGTCATGACTCAGTTCGCGACGGTTTCCCTGTCGCCTCTAGACCCACGTCACAACAGGCAAGGTGTCGCCTTCAGGTGGCGACAACCCTGTGTCGCCTTCTTAACATAGAATGGATTGGCGACTTGTTCAGAGTTTTCTTTCTGTTGTGACTCTATTTCTGGGCACCTGTTGTCACGCCCCAACGCGGAATATCGGAGCGCGAAGGCAGTTGCAAGAAAATGTATAGAGCGTATACTAGACATCAAACCATTGCACACTGAATAATACTAAAGCAAATCTTTCTCATTAATAATTTTACAAATGTCTAGTTACAACCACTAATATCAGCCATTCTAAAGGGCCCAATTACATTGCAACAGAAGGAAATAACTAACTACAACTCTAAGATAACATAATGACTCAAGGGTACTCCTGGCTTCACTCTTGGTCATTCCCTTCCTCGTGAGTGTATGTGTCATCCTCGGTCTCACCTGAGAACACAACATCAATAACGTAGGGTGAGCGATAACGCCCAGTAGGACTTAAATCTCAGGCTCAAGCAGGCTTTAAATAATTAACACATTTAATGGCAGAGTGTCTAAAGATAGCAGGTACAAGAGAGTCAAAATATAGCACAACAGGTAACAAGATAGCACCATAGCACGAGATTGAGTATAGTTTCCAAAATAGCACAAGTATCGAATATAGCACGAATAGCAGGATGGCCATAGCACAACTAGCACAAGTATAGTAATAGCACGATGAGTATAGCACTTGTTTGTCATTCTAGACATCGAGAGAGTATAGCACGTTTTGTGTTTTGATTGTCATATAGATAGTCAAGATAGATAGCACTTGAGTGTAATGCCAAACACTCTGATCATTTAACTCCCATGGGCACTAGCACTTTCGGGCACACATCCCAGGACCAGATCGGGCCCTTTATATATTGCTAGGCATTGGTTATATTGTTTATCTTTAGACAATCAGTCAATGGCCAGTATAGAGTACCAAGAAATAGATAAGAGCACAAGATGAATAGATGAGCTAGTAGAGTGAATGTGAAGAGGTGAGCGAGTAGAGTATAGATGAGAGCTAGTGGACATTGCACGTAATTCGTCGAGTAATCAGGCGATAGTAACAGTTGCACAACACGCGCACTTGGTGTTGGCAGTCAGGTGGAACTCACGACCCTACCACTGGCCTTGTTATGCACAGTCCAGAGGTCCGCGTGATTTAAGACGAGAGTGAATCTCTAATAGTCGTTTGGACCATATAGATCCCTAAAGGGTATCATAGATATTAGGGTACAACCGGCTCGTCAACCATGTGGGAATCCATGTTCAGAGGAGACTTACGGAGGCCTTGTGCAAGAGTTCACTAGTCCGGCGAAAAGAATATCCGACGGAGAGTTCACCACAAGCCAAGTAAAGTGTGTATATAAAACATGTGCTCGACGTTCTAGAGGAATTCTAGAACAGTGGAGCGTCGATATCGGTATATAAACAACGCAAGAAACGAATACAAGTCCTTTAAAATAGGGCAATTAATATACTTTATTGCAATAAATTACCAGATACATTATGAGATATTTTCTGCAAGATTTAAGCCATAAATGGATGGTTCAAGTGTGTGCATGTGCAAGAGAAATCATAGATAGAAATAAGTCGTGAACATATATTTTAAATCATTCAATATAGCATCCTTTTTAAGTAGGTTTTTTACTGGGGGTATAACGGTAAGAAGGCGACATAGGTCAATGAGCATTGCGACAGGGGCCAGGCAGAACGCGACAGGTCCTGTACGGTTGCGACATGGCTGTCTGTTCAGGCGGCCAGAATGCGACGTAGGTACTGTCGCATTCAGAAAGCGACAAGGAAGCGTCGCGATGACTTGAGAAAGCGACAAGTGGATGGTCGCAATAAGACCCAGAAGGCGACATATCGGCCTGTCGCAATCTGGTTGTCTGCACCTGCCCTGACAGGATTCAGACCACTTTGGATTGCGGGCCAACTTGAAATCGAATGATACAGGGTGCTTTGAAAAATCATAACTAATTGTATAGTGAACGAAAAATCATGAAACCAGTTGCAAATTAAACTAGCATGTAAGGGTACTTCCAATAAATAGGGATTCGAGAGAGAACATGGTTTGAACATGGTTTGAGCATGAACAACAACAAGTAACACAGAACATGACATAGAGAGCAAGACTGATTTAATTCGAGCAACATGCTTAAGGAAATTTAGGCTTTTTAGGGGCAAATGATCCCTAACACATGAAGTATCTACAGTAAAACTTTCGTAGCATGGGATCAAGTATACATAGAGATTTGAATTAAACATGACACCTCGGGGTTATCATGTTTGCAGTTCTTCAAAAATTAAGACAAAAGATAGGATGGATGGAAAAATATGAAACTTGGGGGTTTCGTTCAAGAGGTAGGAAGAACCTACAGAAAAAGTTTCATGGTTTATGCTTGTGAGAATACCTACCTTGACTCGATTTGTCTTCTAGGGCTAGAACTTGAAGAACAAGGGAAGAAGCTTCAAGTTCTTCTTCTCTCCACGAAATCCTCTCCTCCTTAGCCTCTTCTCCACGTCCAACAACTCTTGGCAATGAGCTAGGGTTGCCCAAGAGAGTTTAAGAGGTGTATTTATGCAAGTATGTATTTCTATTCCTACTATTACTCTAATTCCCCTTTATTACAAAATTTCCTTACTTCCTCCTTCCTTCCTTGCTTTCCTAACTCTATTTAGACTTGAAAAGATCCAAATTCGCACTAACCCATATGGGGTAGGTTTAGGAATCCAATTCCAACTCTAACTTCCTATTTAATGCATTAAATACCCTTTTCTATTTAGGTAATAATTTAGTTACGAATTTAGGGATTTTCCTATTATTCTCCCTTTGTAAATTCATATTTTTGACCCAATAATACTAGAAGATCCATTAAGCAAAGCCCATTACTCTTTTCCATCTAATGGGTTTTATTTAATGCTCTAATTAAATATCTATTTAGCTAGGTTTTAAATTCTTTATTTAAATTTTTATTTTTTGTAAAAATTCAGGTTGCTACACCTGTGCTGTTTTCTAGCACGGTCCTACTCTAGTCTTTCGCTCGGTGCTAGGCACTTGTGGGCTTGTCCGTTCAGAGGTTGTTACCGTTACCTGGACACCCAGTTCCTGCGCATCTGTTGAGGGAGTTCTCTGGGCGGAGGGCGAGCTCGAGTCACAGACTCTGGTAACAGAGGGGAAAAACGGTGGTACAGCGGCGTAGAGTCATTTGTAGAGCTCTCTTAGCTGAGTCTGGGACACCGTTGTGGTTTTGTGTTCTTCTGGCACAGATCAGCTAGTCCTTCTCACTGCCTCACTCTACTTTGTTCTGGTACCATTGAGAGGGGCCAGGCGTGGGACCATAGTCCAGCCAAACTACGGTAGTTGTGGTTACTTTAGTTTCACGTCTCACTCTGACGGGAGGTGCTAGACATGGAATGGTGGTCGACAATAAGGCATGTGGCGCACCTGACCAGTTGACTAGTGGTAGTTGTTCTGTGACTAGTGTCCTTGTATAGGCAATTGTTCACTGTCTATGTCTGCAGCCTTGGGTTCTCCCTAGTATAGTGGTTTGCACAAGTTTTCGGTCCAGACATGTGGTTTTGACTGATGGCCGTGTAATTACTTTACGCTTCCCCACTATCTATTTGTAGGATAGATTTACTTGCTTAATTTTGTTTAGCACATATATATATTCTGCTTGTAGAACTAGTGGGAGATGGTAGTCCTACTGGGCTTCTTCGTGAAGCTCATTCCCTCCTTTACAGGTGAGACTTCCCAGCAGTACCCTCCGCAGCAGGCTGAGGAGACGGGGCCATAGTAGACGACGTCTACCGTGAGCATGCCCCTAAGGGATCTGTTATTCCCTTCCTTCTGCAATTGTACTTTGTTTACCTTGGGGCTGTACTAGACTTGTGATGGATGTCTTTTCTTCACTCGTCAGTACATTTTAGTGTTGTTGTTGTTACTTACTCCCGTTACATATCCTGTTTGACTAGTCTGTTAGCCCTTCCGGGTCTTCGGGCTCGTGAGCGGTGGTGTTGATGGTCAGATTCTTTGCGGAAGCCGGGGGTCCAGGCGTCGGGGCCGTTACAGTGGTATCAGAGCAAGGGGTCTATCAAGAATTTTAATGGAACTAAGTAATAATGCAAGGTCCCATAGGAAGTACAAGTAACACTGGTAGCCGTCAGGTTGTTCTGTTAACTGGAATGTCAATTTGTGTTACAGGACATGCCTCCATGTAGACACAAATAGGTTAGGGAGCTGATGGAACATCAGGATGCCGCACCGGAGAAGTCGGTTGCAGTCGAGCATGCACCAATGGATGCTCAGCCTCAGTAGGTCGACCAGCAGGGTGTTCCGTTGCAGTAGGGAGCACAACAGCAACAATGGTATCCACCCCCACCCCCGCTCGAGGTTATTGACTAGTTGTGGAGGACGATGATCCAGGGCCCATGTTAGTACCGGCAGATGCGAGCAGGAGATCAGCAGTTTGCAGAGATGGCAGTAGAGGAGCAGCCACCAGAGACCCTGCAGGCAACAGCCGTTCAGCCAGAGGTACCGCTAGTGGTATGACAACAGACTCTAGAAGTGGCAGCAACACCTGAGGACCGCACAACACTTCTAGAGAGGTTCCTTCATCTTCAGCCCCCGACTTTTTATGGAGACTATGACCCTGACTGAGCAGAGAGTTGGGTCCATGAACTCGAGCGTACTTTCGAGACTGCGGACTATGCAGATCAGGATCAGGTCCGACTGGTAGTTTATCAACTGAAGGGGTCAGCCCACGAGTGGTGGAGGACAGTGCGGCAGACGAGTTTTCAAGGTAGGAGGCTGGACCAAATAGCTTGGGAGCAGTTTCTGGAGGTCTTACATGGTGAGTACTTCCCCGACTACGCACGACATGAGAGGAGGGACTAGTTTCATGAGCTGACGCAAGGAGAGTTGACTGTGGCACAGTACGAAAAGAGGTTTGTACAACTTTTGTGACACATCCCCTATGTGGCCACTAGTGAGTAGGCTTGCACTGAGCGGTTCATTAGTGGGCTACGCTCGGAGTTGAGGTGGGCCATGGCTGGTGTAACATTCTCCTTTTCTTTGGTCAGCCACCTTCTGATGAAGGTAGCAACGTATCAGGACGTCGTGTAAGGCCCTCGATTTTCTTTATTGGGTGATTGCTTATGTATATATGTATATATAATGTATATTTGTATTGTGCACATTATTTATTTAATTACATTGCATGAATGAGTATTAATTAAGGTATGCATTGTAAATTACATGTATAGTTGTATGGTATATGTATATGTAAAAGGTTTTCTGTACTTTAAGTTCTGTCTTGACGACCTGTTGGCGTCAATATGAGTTGACGTCGAAGATGAGTCAGCAGCCACATCGATGGACGCCAACTCAAAATTGGCGGCCTGTGATGTTGACGTTAACCTCCCAGATCTGTTGCATCTTCAGATCTGGAAACGCCCCCGAAATCGTCGCCCCTTGTTATGGTAACCGTTCTCCAACGGTAAGCCAGCCTTACCCAATTACGTCTCTGAACCTAGCTCTATAAAACACCCCATCTCCGGCCAGATCTAACCCTTTTTAACTCTTTTGTCAAAAAACCCTATTTTCTGTGCGAAACCTGATTTTGGAACCCCTTGATCTGGCGACTGGAGGCTTCATCCGGCATTCTACAACGACTGGAGAGGGCTCTGAACATCTGGGAATGACTTCCTCACACTGGAGTGCAGAGGACATCAACACAGAACTCGGATCGAGGGAGTTTTTAGGACTCTTAGGCTCAGGCCGAGGAGGGCTTCTTCGACTTAAATCATTACTTGTGGATTTTCTAAGAGGCAAGTAACCCTTCTACATCATTCCTACATACGTCTAGTAGGTCTTAGGTAATTTTATGGATTTTTATTTGTGTCCTGGAACGCCAATTTCACCAAGTTCTTGCGAGTAGTCTGTGTTTTGCATAGACAAGAACTTAACGGCAGGATCCCTTGCCGTTAAGATCTTCAGTTGGTTGCACACATTGTTTCCGTTAACCTTATAAACGGCCACCTGCATGCCGTCAAGTTCGCCAGACTGCAACAGTGTGCATGTTTGACCTATATGATCTAAATTTTGGATTTTTCGCATAATGATATATGGTAAATTTTATATGATATGTAAATATCTATGTTGAGTATGTTGTGAGATTTTATGAATTTTGGTGGAATGCTTCAATTACTAGAATTTCTGAATGTCTGGCTGTTAGGTTTTAATCTTGTAAAATTTCGTTTGTGCAATCTGTGTGGCATCCAAGTGTCATAAAATTTCTGTGCAGTGTTTATGTGTTTCATTTCATGCTGTAGAAATTTGGGAAATTTCTGATATCTGTGTAAATTAGTACACTTTTTGAATGGTAAAATAGTAAGCATGTTTCATTAGTATAGAAATTCAGATAAATAGTGTAAAAACAATAAATTTCCTAGAAATTGGTATATGTTTAGGACTGTCAGAATACATGTGTAGACTAAACTATGGGTCTGAATAATGGAAACTATGCTAATTTGACTATTTTTATCTTGAATAATACCACTGTTAGAATTTTCATAATTAATGTGTAATTCAGAAGAATGTGAAATTTGGTATGCATGATGGTTAAACTGTGATAGGTTTTTGGTTAAAATGTTGTACTGAAATGATGACAGTAGCTATATATGTCGATTTTATGTGAAATATTGATAAATTAATGCATGTTAATATGATTAGTATTAAAATCTGCTAATTTCAACATGATTAGACTTGTTTTGAATCTATTTAATACTGAGAACAGTAGTACCATGCTGGGTAATACTGAAGTATGTAAATGTGTGAGCATGAAATGGATGTGTTAAAAATTTACATTAAGTGTGTGTTAAAAATTTAGACAAATGTGTAAATGTGCCAATGGGTGACAATGCTACCTTAGAGGGCTGTGGAACTGTACTGTGGTAAAGTTCCCACGGGAAGGTTCATAGTGTGTGATATCCCATGGGCATTGGGATTAAATCCTGGAGGTGGACAAGTACCGCTTGTTAGGGTGGAGATTGCTTCTCCCGGTTCTGCGCAGTAACTAAGATTTATCACTATAATGCCTAGGTGATAGATGTGTGTGATGTGATTAGTGTGTGTCCTTCTAAAGGTGGTTTGGGCTATGTGTCACGACATTTATTAAAATGTGAACTTGTGTTTATGTGAAATGTGAATGTGTAAATAGTGTAATTGTGTAAATGATCATGTGAGATTATAAATCAATGGAATAGCATGCAAAATGATAATTCCTTATATGAATGTGATATATCTATATCAAAATAGCAAGCTATTCATGTATATAGATGTGTTATCCATGTGAAAATGATCTTAGAATCCATGCTAGGATTGTCTTTTGGAAAACGTGTAAACTCCATGTTTAAAATGGTTATAGTCTTAGAATATAAATGTGATTAAATGAGACTTAGTTTAGTATATTGAAAAATATGTCGAAAGCATGTGGTAGGTTTTAAATCATTGGAAAAAAAATTGTTATGTGTCATTTATCATGTGTGGCATGTGTAGAAATCATGTTTAGGTTCTTCTTGAAACTTTTATCAAGTCCATGCTTATGTGATATCCATGGAGCATGAGAATGTGAAAAGTCATGTGATCTATGTATGTTTAGTGTAGTTGGAGTTACTTGTTGAGTTCTTTTGGACTCACTCTTGCTTCGACGTACAGATGCAGATATTTCTAGTTCTTCCGAGGAGATCGTTAGGAGCGACTCGGAGCGGGAGTAGGAGACTTTGGTCTTGGATTCGGCATTGTACTTTCTTTCTTTCATAGTATGTAATAAAAGACTCTGTGAAGTCTCATGTGGACAATATAATAGTTGAAAATTTCTCAGTTATGAAGTAATTACTTTTCCATTTCTATATAGACTGTGTATAAATGATGATGATGGAATAAGAGTTACTATTCGGTTATTTCATTCTGTTGTCATATGTTATATATATTTGTGTATGTTTCAGCCTATTGTACAATTATTGGGTAAATGTCCCACTATAGCGGAATTCGTTATACCGAAGTGGGTTGGCGTAACCGTACCAGTATAAGGAGGGTCGTTACAAGTCGCCTTTTGAAGGCGACAGGATGGCTGTCCCATTCTGGTTAGGAATGCGACAGCTATGTTGTCGCGTTCACCCCTCTGTCCCTAGTATGCAGTTTTGTTGTCTTGCTATCGGGACAGATGGGACAAGTGTCAAGCATTGACAGCATGAAGGCAACATGTCAGGTGTCGCGTTCTAGCTGTCAGGCCTACATGGGTGACACGTGGCGGTTCCGATGGTCAGGTCAGACCAGGGCGTTGGGATCGCGACAGATTAGGCATCGTGTTCATGTAAGTGAACACAATGGGTAAGTTGTCGCGTTCTCAACTCCAAGGCATAAATGTGCTGAGGCCTCAGAACCGTCTTCTTCTTCCCCATTCTCCCCACTCCTTTCCTTCCTCCGGCTCCTCTCTGTGGGTTTCCACCGTGGTGAGGATATGAGGGAGAGTGGGAGGTGTGTGGGGTGCGTGGGAGGTGTGTAACCTTCCTTCTCGTCGTGGTGCTCTCCTCCGACTATGGCGTTCTTCCCTTGTGGTGGTGACCTCTTCTCCGACTTGTAGGAGAATGTTCGTGGTTCGTGGACGCTGGAGCTTGGAGCAAGCAGGAGGTGGCCATGTTGCCCAGATAGCAACCCAGAGGGGGGGGGGGTGAATGGACTGCTTAAAAAGTCTTTTAGGAGAAATTCATGTAAATAAAATAAACTAGATAGAAAACACTAAGTTTGATTGTTAGAGTTAGTGATAATGAAGACACACAAATAACAGGAGATTTTTATGTCACGCCCCGATATTTAGCAGCAGAATAAATACCGGGATGCGTGAACGATACAAATAGACGTATCACAGTTGAGTAGCGCAAAGTCACAATTAAACATTACAACATATTTGAGACCATCATATTGTCAACAAAAGTACTCTTTATTCTTTTCAATCCACTAGTTACAACCTTACATAATAAGAACCAACTGAGGGGTCCATTATTCAATAAAAGTTCATGAAAATGTTACACTATTACATAGACTACTCAAATATCTATTCCTAATCCTTCATCTCTTCATATGACCGGTGCTCATCACTCTTGCCCAGCCGCATCGGTTCCACGAGATCCTCATCACTACCTGAAATGGACAGGATGATAGGGAGCGAACTAGCTCAGTAGAATTTACATCTCAATGTGCGGGCCTAATATACATGATTAACATTTTAAATGGGCATGATAAGAACATGATCATGATGACAATGCATGATTTTCTAAAAATTCAATAGTTGAATAGAACAGATATCATATCAAATCAAATATCGAATTTCACATACAATGGACAGGTAATTCAAGAATAGAATCATATCAAAAGAATTGGCCATATTCACACTGATATCACGTAGTCACGTGATCAGACGTATCATATAAAACTTATCATATCATATCAAACGAAGACACATCCACATAAATCTTGCACACATGTCAGTGCCATGCCAAGCACCACAAGTCCATACTTCCACGATTATAAGCATATTGGGGCACTCCTCCCCAAGACCAGACCGGGCGCCTATTGCACAGGCATTGGTCAAATGGCCCGAAGTCCCATATTGCGCCGAACAAACATAAACATATTCCGACCACAGAGTTTCAATGACAAGCTCATAGTAATAGGGACATGATCAATAATAGAGTCAAGGTATGTCAAAAGCTCAAGTGGATAGTATAACGCGAGATCTTAGGTTTCATAATTCATTAATGTCTTAACAAGATGGTGACTAATGACAGATCGTACATGGAACAAGTGCGCTCTATCTCCAAGGTACTTCATGGTACAACCAGCTTGGCCTCTATGAGGGAATCCATAGAGTACGAAGACTTATCGAGGTCTTAGGGAAAAGATTGCTAGTCTACCAATACAGAATGATCAATAGTGAGCTCCCAATTCCCCAAGAGGGGTGTGCCTAATCGTGCAAATGTGTAAGTGATGTGTCAAGGATCTTTCCTAACATGTATGCAATTGATGATTAAATAGTGAAACATCGGAAAGCATATAAATAAGACATATGCACATCATGGAAGACAACTTAACTAAACAAGTCCATGCTAACATGTGTTCATACACACATTCATATTATATCCTTATCATGTCAATTTCACGTCAACTAGATCACAAGACATAGTTCTGTGTAACGACCCTCTTCATACCGGTACGATTATACCAATCCCCATCGGTAAAAGGGCGTCGTCACAGTGGGACATGTACCCAACACTGGTCGATAGGTTGATATGTACCTGGATAGCAATAGAGTACAGCGGAATAAAATAAACAACTCAACTCTTAACCCTCACCAGCACACATTCCACAATCTAAATAGCGAGATAGAAAGACAATGTCCACATTAATACAAATAAAGAACTACAATGTCCAAATATTGTCCATACAATAATCCTTTTCGTGCTAGGAAAAAGTACAACTAGTAATAGCTCCACAAAATAGTCTTCTAATGACGATCCTCACCAAGCTTCCTTCTAGAAAAAGATACCTATCACCTGTACGCCGAAGCAAGAGTGAGTCCAAGGACTCAGCAAGCAAACCAAAGTCTTAAACTTAAACATGTCACACTCACAATATGGCATTAACATTAAAGAGATGCACACTATCATCAAATCACGAAGGTACACGTGGTCCTTACTCTCAACTAGCAAGACATATTATCTTCACAGGAGCATGCTTTAGTCTACCATAATTCTATTCTAATCATGAGCATTACATCATACACATGCACTTATTAGTTACACTTAACATGTAGCATGATTCGCCCACACATTCTTTTAACCCATGGATATTTCTACTACTAGAGCATACAATTGAGCGTAAAGAAAAGAACAAGCTAGCATGATGACTACTTGCTTTTTACATGACCTTTTTGTATTATTTATACAATTTGCTTGCTGTTTTAACATAACAAAATCACATGCACATGGTTCACATTCGTAGCATGACTTGAAGGTTAAAACAGGGTGAAACCATTTAGCAATCCATGAGCACTTAAGTATAAAACTTTTATACTAATTGAGCCTTCCAACTAGCATGGAATCCAAATATTTTTCATGCATTTGCCATATTCATAATCAACCTTTTGCAAACGTGAAAATCCTATTACATGCTCACTACCATTTCATTCACGTGAGAGCTATATATATATACAATTCAATCACAACATGATAGCAATTAACGTGAGATTCATATGTTTGAAAGGGAAGTTCCTAATATGGATTCTACTCATTCTTACACAAGTGAAACATCGTTTTGCATACATTTAGGTTGCTGTTTGGATATGGATTTAACACTTTCATGACATATA
This sequence comes from Colocasia esculenta, assembly GCA_014218235.1. Lineage (NCBI taxonomy): Eukaryota > Viridiplantae > Streptophyta > Magnoliopsida > Alismatales > Araceae > Colocasia > Colocasia esculenta. Next base: position 133,645,550 of record CM024754.1, read on the forward strand.
TCATAAGTTCTCAATCTAACATTTTTATCCCACATGATTGCACACTTACTCATTCACATGGTTCACTTTTACACATTTGACATGTACACATGTTCACACTTACACATTTACACGTTCCCCATCATTTACTCTACCACTTTCACTTATCGTGTATCACCTCGATTGCACTTACCACGTGCCATGTTCACATATTTCACACTTTGTTCATTTTTCATTGCTTAAACAATTTGCCATGACACATAGTCCTAACCACCAGTAGAGGACACTAACAAATATCTCATAGCTCATGCTCATTCCTTAGCACAGCTCTCAACACAACTCATAACACAACTCATAACACAACACATGACACAACTCATACACATACTCACCACCTAGGCAATACAACGGTGAATCTTGGTAACTGCGCAGACCGGGAGAAGCCCTCTCCACCCTATCCAGTGGTACTTGTCCACCTCCGGGTTTTCCCAATGCCTTTGGGACAAAATTATATCACATGGAGCCTTCTATAGGACTTTTCTATATACGGCTCCCGATGCCTCTAGGGTAGCAGTGTCACATAGGCACAACTTTTACACTTTACTCATGCCGAGTTTTAACACGTATTTTACACATAACACTCACATCTCCCTCATTTTCTCATGCACAATGTGACTCTGTTTTTCTCCTGACCATGCTACTACAGATGACCATAATTAACATTCCAGAAGTTTCATTAATCAGGTTAGGTTTAAGCAATAACTAACCACATTACGATAACATACGTAGATTATTACATTTCGCATGAAAACACATAACTCTTTATACTAGTCCAAATGACCTGAAATTTTAACCACATGCTATTTTCGGGTTCAAATCATACCCTCAATTTTCAGATTTTTCGGAGCTAAATAGAATTTACAGAAAATCGAACTCTATTTTACATGCTATTTGAAATCCCTATTAGCATGGAAACCTAGCATAAGCATTTGATTTAACATGCCTCAGCCCTGACCTGACATGCCTGTATTTACATGACATTCTACCCGTATTTATGGCACAAAGCACGATTTACTAGAGAATTTAATAGTCCTACACATATTCTCTATTTTCCAAAACATAAACCCTAACAAATCATATAAACATGGAAAAATCATAGAAATTGGGGGATGACTGATGCATGCATACATGGCTCACACATTTAGCACTTTCCGACCCTCTCTAAATCATCCAAACAGTGAATCAAGAAGGTTATTATCTTAGCATACATGCATTTTCACAAAACAATTAAATTGCATTACTCATACCATGCTCAATAACCCATCCACACACCACAATAGATATCTTACATACATATAGGGTTTACAGTATATCCTCATCGCGAGAAACCCATCGAAAATAGTCATTTAGAGGAGAGAAAACAGTTAACGGTTCTGTCCTGACGAACTCAGCGTCAATGTCTAGCCGTTTACAGGGGTTGACGGCATTATCGCATGCCGTTAACAGATGCACTTGACGGCAAGGTCTCTTGCCGTCAAGTTCCTGTCTGTGTAAGAACACAGACCGAGCTTGGAAAAAGATTCAGAATAGGGGCTCCAGGACACGAATTAAAATCCCAAAAAATTCCTGAGACTTAGGGGACATATCTAGGCTCAAGACCTAGGGTTTACTTGCCTGAAGAAAAACTTCTAAACGGATCAAAATAGCCGATGAAGCTCTCCTTGGCTCTTGCCAAGAAGCCTCCAGAAATCCTTTGCTCTTCCAGTTCAAGCCGCAGTCCAACGCCGGGGAAGCCTTCTCCTATGCTTGGACTTCCTCCTTGTCGAAGAAGATCGCCGGATCCAAGCCTCAGAACGCCGGATCTGAGCTCTCAAGGTCAGTCCTTCATCTCTTCTCTCAGCTAGGTTTCTTTTTTAGAAATGAGCCAAGAGCTCTCTAGGATAGCAAAGAGAGGTGTTTTAAAGAATAAGGGGCAAGAGGGGCTCGTGCAGGGGCTGAAGGGACAAGAGAGACGTTGGGAAGACATCCCCAATCAGAGGCCTAGCCCAATGAGTGTTCTCTGCAGAGCACAGAAAATTAGGGATATTGACGTCCACATCCCTGGACGCTACATAGGGTCGGCGTCCGTCGATATGGACGCTGACATAACATGGGCGTCCATCCATGTTGACGCCAATACACTCTTCTGCCAGAACTCAGAATTGTGTAGAACCATGCTTAATCTACTCATACATGCACATGGAATCTATGTAGTATAGTGTATACACCACTACACCATGTAATTATCCAATAATTACTACTTATCCTACACATACATACATGGTACATTTAAGATAACAACACGCACATGAATATCTTCATACGCATACAAAGTATAAGGTATAACATGTATATTACTACCCGGGCAATCAATAGCATTTATACCTAGGCATACACAAGCATACATGAATACACTAAGATGAGATGTACGTAGATATCTACCTATGCATACACACTTGATTTGGCATATATATAGTATACACACACGGGTGTAGCACACTTGTGTACATTATGCTTGAAATAGATGGATACAACATGCGAACCGATAATTAGATTGACTTGCACAACTTTACCTAACATTGCTTAAGTACTATATGCATAATTTAGCCAATTGACTATTCTCACCTAATTATCATAAAAATACATGCATGTTATTCATGAGGAGTATAGAATCCCAATATAAGCTACTAAATACACCTACCATGCTTGAACTCTTTATGTACATGCAATGTACGAAGTACAATGTACGCATTAACTAACCATGCAATGAACTATGTTTACAATTAAACATACACATGCATATATAAGTACACCAAGGTGTTATGCATGTAGAATTAGGTATACAATTGTCACACGCATAAGATAACATACATACGTACATACACATATGTACTTCATATACTCTCATACAAAATTCCATGAAATAGGTAGTATAGGATATTCTTCAATATTTAGATAGCACACGCATAGTATTATCCAAGTATCCTAAGTCAGAGATTCTTGGTATTCGTAATACACCTCTAATTAGCTAATTGTTCACTTCTACACTAATTATCATATACACGCATGTATATATATAGATATACGCACATGCTCATGCTCAAGAGAAGGATAAAACTTATAGTAGGCACAATGAACTACGCATGCTAAGCACACAACAACCGAACACCAACACACCATTCATATACATACATATATATAAAGAGAATAAAAAGAAAAAAAAAATTTGGGGTCTCACATCATGAACATAATATCAGTGATATTAAATCAAATTCAAGTCATTATAGTTTTCAAGTAGGTTGATTGCTTTTAGGCTAATGCACACTAAGTGACATACTTACAGACTAAGGGATTAAATATGCTGACTGACTAACCAAAAAGTAATGTCTCGGGTCGGTCTTTGAATAGTGTCCTACACAGTAGACACTTTTCATAACACGATGTACAGTCAAACAGGGCCAAATGTGAAGAAATCTAAATCGTGTCGGCCTATATGGCCGCCTTTTAACTTGAATCGTGACTCCCGTCGCGTTCATGAAATGCATTAAAATAACAATATAAAAATCGGTGAGAAACTTTGAGTGGGAAACCATGCAAATCGCGTCGGGTGTTCCCGTCGCGTATCAGACCGGCGCAGAAACACACGCGGCACGAAGTCTCACGCGGACCGTTGACTAGTCGACGTTGAATCGCGTCAGACTGCACTGGTCACAATTTACTCAATCACGTTGGCCAAGGACGACGCGATACCAGGCGCTGGAATCACATCACCTGGACCGGACGCAGTTCAAACCCAAAACCCAAAGATACAGGAACCAACAGCACTCCTCTTACAATGCTTATATCACTCTATCTACTAACATTTAGAAAAACTCTTAACATGAAAAATGACGAGGACAATAATAGAAGAACTTTCATGTTTTGGGTTGGATCTAATTCGGTCTTGATTCATGTGAAACTTCTGATGAACATAAAAAGTCCTAAACATACGTGACTTCGTTGCAACCTTCATGTTAGACCTATAACCTGAAATATATTGACATTTAGACAAAACTCCCAACACAAAAGATGACGAGGACAACTAGTAGAAGAACGTTTATGTTTTGGGTTGGATCTAATTCGGCCGCGATTCACGTGCAACACATGAAAAATGTAAAAATCCCTAACATGAGTAACTTAGGGAAAATGACTAATACTCGACGGATACACCATGAAAATTGGGCAAATCAAGTACATATGAAACAAGACATGCAGCCCTACAAGATGGTATAGGATTCATTTAGTCTTGGCTCGAGATCACCTACCTTTGGACGGATGCAAGAGATGCAATAACCTAGGTCGATGCAGCGCGAGTTTGAGGAAGAACCACAGTTTCCCCAGCCATTCTTCTCCCCTCCTGCCCCCCAAGCTTGCTCCTCACGACCCCAACTCGATGCTAAACCTTCCCTAAACATTTTATGATGAACTCTTATAGTTTTAGGGTTAAATTCCATGTCCTAATGATGCTAGGAAAGGTGGCTGCGGGATCAGCTGGGCACTTGCCAAAATCTGAGATTTCTCCTCCCAAATGAAGTAGCCACACCCAAAGAAAGTGCTAAGCATGGTTGGCCACGATTTAGCTTGCCATGCTTGGCTAATAGCACACTTCTAAACCATAACTTGCCCTTCCTAATTACCCCATATTTACAGATACGAATTTTCAGTATTTTCTTGCTCTGTTTTTATTCTTGGGCCAAAAGTGATCCATTAGCCTAATTTTGATAATGGTTCATCAATATATGATGTTGGAAGTCTCTCCAACATATTTATTTAATTTATAGTTGTGTTATATTTCCGCGTTAACGGTTTTTCCGACTTTGTTTCCTAATTTGCATATTTAGTCACATTGTGACGTACACTGGGCCAATCGGATTTTTTTCGTTGCACGAATTCCTTTGTGGGACACTTAGGAATAATGTTTGGGGTTGAGTTATAATTTTTACGTAAGTTTCCCATGTGTTCTCTCACGTACGATAGCGGCATGTAAGTTCTACCATTCTGATAATGCGGAAATTATTTATTTCAATTTATTTTTAAAATTTTAAATTTCTAAATTTCCGGGGTGTTACATCCTCCCCCACTTAAGAAATTTGGTCCCCAAATTTACACATAATGGTATAGTTTCATACCTAAGAATAATTTCGGGTGTTTTTTCTTCATTCTTTCCTCCGTTTCCCAGGTAGCATTTATAACTCCGTCTCGACTCCATTGGACATTCACCATAGGAATTGTACGATTCTTGAGTCGTTGTATCTTCCGATTCAGTAGCTTAACTGGATTCTCTTCATAAGTCAGGTCCTCTCGGATCTCCAAGTCCTCATAGTTAATCACATGGTTGGCATTGAATAAATACTTCCTCAGCATGGATATGTGGAACACATTGTGCAGATTTGCCAGTTGTGAAGGTAGTGCAAGTCTATACACCACCTAACCAACCCTTTCCAGGATTTCAAAAAGCCTGATAAATCTGGGACTCAATTTTCCCTTGATCCCAAATCTTTGAATTCCACTTGAAGGTGAGATCTTCGAAAAGACATGATCACCAACTTGGAATTCCAGTTCTCTCCTTCTTTTGTCTGCATTACTCTTTTGTCTGGACTGTGCTATCTTCATACGTTCCCTGACAATCTGAACCTTCCTGACAGTCACTTCAATTAAGTCGGGTCCAACCCATTGGTTTCTCCCCAACCTGTTCCCAACAAAGGGGTGATCTGCAACTCCTGCCATATAAGGTTTCAAACGGTGCCATCTTGATACTTGCCTGATAGCTATTGTTGTATGCAAACTCCATCAGATACAACTGGTCATCCCATCATCCTTTAAAGTCTAGCACCGGAGCACGAAGCATGTCTTTGACAATTTGATTGGTTCTTTCAGTTTGTCCATCAGTCTGTGGGTGAAAGGCAGTACCAAAATTCAGCTTGGTACCCATTGCTGCTTGTAATCCCTTCCAAAAGTGTGAAGTAAATCTAGGGTCCTGATCAGATATTATATTAGATGGAACCCCATGCAATCTAACTATCTCTTTAACATAAAGTGCAGCCAACATATCTACTGACCAGGTACTCTTAATCGGCAAGAAATGAGCCGACTTAGTCAATCCGTCAACTATCACCCATATTGCATCCATACCACCTCTCGTTTTGGGTAATCCCATGATAAAGTCCATACCAATGCTATCCCATTTCCATTCCGGAATTTCTAATGGTAGCAACCCACCGGCTGTTCGGAAATGCTCGACCTTGACTTTCATGCATGTTTGACAATACAACACATGGCCTGCCACATCCCTCTTCATATTCGGCCACCAATAAGACATTTTCAAGTCTTGGTACATCTTTGTTGATCCATGATGAATCGTGTACTTTGACTAATGAGCTTCATTTCGCAACCTCTTTTTGAGTTCCCCATGATCAGGGAGACATGTTTTTCCTCAAAATAGTAACCTCCCATCGGATGCTAGAGTGAAATCCGGACATTGTTCCAACTTTTCTTTAATCTCAACTAAGAAGGGATCCTCTTCTTATTTCTCCTTGATTTCAGTTAGTAGATCAGATTGTATTTGGAGATTAGAAATCATCACCTGCTTCTCCTCCTTTCCCATGTCTAAATTCAAACTTGCAAATTGCTCCAGTAACTTCCATTCGCCCAGCATCATACTAGCTAGCATAGCTCTTGGTTGTCTACTTAGAGCATCTACCACTACATTGGCTTTCCCTGGGTGATATTGGATGAAAAAGTCAAAGTCTTTGAGATATTCTAACCACCTTCTTTGTCTCATGTTAAGCTCCTTCTGTGAGAATAAGTATTTCAAACACTTGTGGTCAGAAAAGACTTTAAATTGCTCACCATAAATGTAATACCTCCAAATCATCAAGGCGAACACTATAGCTGCTAACTCCAGGTCGTGTACCGGGTAGTTTACTTCGTGGATCTTCAATTGTCTTGAGGCATATGCTATTACCTTCCCTTGTTGCATTAAGACACAACCCATACCTATTCCAGAAGCATATGAATAAATTTCAAATCCTCCCACTTCAGTGGGTAAGGCGAGGACAGGGGCAGTAGTCAGACACTTCTTTAAGCTATTAAAGCTCTCCTCACATTCATCAGTCCACACAAATGGATTCTCCTTCCGGGTCAGCTTGGTTAATGGTACTGTAATTTTTGAAAATCCTTTATAAACCTTCTATAGTATCCTGCTAATCCCAGAAAGCTCCTGATCTATGTGATGCTTGTAGGTCTTTCCCACTTCAACATGGCCTCCACTTTTGAAGGATCACACAGCGATGCCATCCTTGGTTACCACATGCCCCAAAAAGGAACCTCCTCAAGCCAAAATTCACATTTACATAACTTGGCATACAATTATTCTCCCTTAGAATTTGTAATGAATTCTCAAATGTTCCTGATGCTCTTCCTTTGTCTTGGAATAGATCAATATATCATCGATGAATACCACCACAAATTTATCAAGATATGGGCGATAGATACTATTCATCAATTGCATGAAAACTGCAGGGGCATTTGTTAGCCCAAAAGGCATAACAATAAATTCATAATGCCCAAACCTACTTCGGAAGGCTGTCTTGTGAATGTCTTCTCCTTTGATCATCAATTGGTGATAGCCAGATCTAAGATCTATCTTAGAGAAGTATTTAGCTCCAGACAGTTGATTAAATAATTCATCTATCCTTGGCAGAAGATATTTGTTCTTGATGGTTAATTGGTTTAATTGCCTATAATCTATACACAGCCTCATCGACCCATCTTTCTTCTTAACAAAGAGGACAGGTGCACCACATGGTGATGTGCGTGGTCGGATAAATCCTTTCTCCAGTAGTTCCATCAGTTGCTCTTTTAATTCCTTCAGTTCTGCAGGGGACATTCTATATGGTGCCCTTGATATTGGTGTTGATCTAGGGACCAACTCAATGGTAAAGTCGACCTCTCGCTCAGGAGGGATTCCTAGCAAGTCTTCGGGGAAAATGTCAGTGTACTCACTGACAATATGGATGTCCGTAATCTTGACTTCCTTCTTTGCGATGACAACAACAGAAAGAAAGACCATACAACCTTTCCTCATCATCCTTTTGGCTTGTAGTGCAGAGATGAGTGACAATCTCCTGTGGTTTCTATCTCCTGAGAACACTAGTTTTGGGTAATGACTAAAGGTTACCTGGCTTCTCTTACACTGACACTAGCCCCATGTTTAGACAACCAGTCTGCTCCTAGTATCACATCATAACCCTCCATGTCCATGCATATTAAATTTGCAGGTAGATTTTGAGTGTCAATCATCACTTCACTAGATGGCAAATGGTTTCTAAGATTGCTGCCAGGACCAATCGGGGTTGACACAACTATTCCGAATTTCATGGGGATGGGTTTTATAGACAAGGTGTCAACAAAGGTTTGAGATATGAAGGAATGCGTAGCTCCCATATCAAATAGAACATATGTGGAACGGGAATGAATAGTAAGTGTACCTTCAACTACACCTCCTTCTTCCACAGCTTCAGGCTCCTAAATACCTTGTAAGCGGTCTTGCCTCCTTTGTCCATTCAGACGCTTGTCTTGAGGGGCTTGTTCTATCCGTATTGGGTAGTCAAAAATCCTGTGGTCACGACTTCCACAGCGCAGGCATCACCCTTGTGCTCTCCAGCATTGTTCAGACCGGTGACAAACTTTGTCACAATGTTTGCATCTTTCCTCATTAGCCACCACCAACTACTTGCCTAATTCCTTCGGCTTCTTATTGGCTTGTTCAGTTAAACCTCCACTGGGCCTTTTCCTCCCAAAGGTCAGTTGATACCTTCCGGTAGCAGACACTTGCCCTCTCTTCACAGACTTCCCTTTGATTCTTTCAGTTGTCTCCATGGCATCTTCCCGTAATTGAACCTTCTTTATCATGTTCGCATAAGTTTGAATGTCCATTGGCGCCAGTTGAGTGATATATTAGGCCCTCAAGCCATTCAGAAAGTGTTTTGCCTTCATTCTTTCTGTCCCAATCAAGTGCACAGCATATCGGGATAGACGAGAGAATTGGGCCTCATATTTGGCCACAGTCAGTCCCCTCTGTTTCAGAGCCGCAAACTCGACTGCTTTCCGTTCCTGAACCCTCTCAAAAAAGTATTTGGTGTTGAAGTGTTCATTGAACTGAGCCCATGTCAGTTGCTAACCATTCAGTGTTGCTTCCACCGACTCCCACCATGCCCTGGCATCCTTTTCCAATTGAAAACTCGCCAACAGTACCTTGTTTTGGTCCGTACATTGCATGACCCTAAAGATCCTTTCAATCTCCTTTACCCAATGCTCAGAAACATCTGGGTCAGTACTTCCTTCGAACCTAGGTGGATCCATACTTCGGAAATTCTGATGGAGATCACCGGCTTCGCGGTTACCTCCACCCTGGGTGGCTTGCAGGATTGCCTGAGTCAAGTTCTGTAAAGTTTGTTGCATGTTTCTAGCCTTCTATTCCTAATCCTTCATCTCTTCATATGACCGGTGCTCATCACTCTTGCCCAGCCGCATCGGATTCCACGAGATCCTCATCACTACCTGAAATGGACAGGATGATAGGGTGAGCGAACTAGCTCAGTAGAATTTACATCTCAATGTGCGGGCACTAATATACATGATTAACATTTTAAATGGGCAGAATAAGAACATGATCATGATGACAATGCATGATTTTCTAACAATTCAATAGTTGAATAGAACGGATATCATATCAAATCAAATATCGAATTTCACATATAATGGACAGGTAATTCAAGAATAGAATCATATTAAAAGGATTGGCCATATTCACACTGATATGACGTAGTCACGTGATCAGACGTATCATATCAAACTTATCATATCATATCAAACGAAGGCACATCCACATAAATCTTGCACACATGTCAGTGCCATGCCAAGCACCACAAGTCCATACTTCTGCGATTATAAGCATGTTGCGGCACTCCTCCCCAGGACCAGACCGGGCCCCTATTGCACAGGCATTGGTCAAATGGCCCGAAGTCCCATATTGCGCCGAACAAACATATACATATTCCGACCACAGAGTTTCAATGACAAGCTCATAGTAATAGGGACATGATCAATCATAGAGTCAAGGTATGACAAAAGCTCAAGAGATCAAGTGGATAGTATAACGCCAGATCTTAGGTTTCATAATTCATTAATGTCTTAACAAGATGGTGACTAATGATAGATCATACACGAACAAGTGCTCTCTATCTCCAAGGTACTTCATGGTACAACTAGCTCGGTCTCTATGAGGGAATCCATAGAGTACGGAGATTTACGGAGGTCTTAGGGAAAATGACTAATACTCGATGGATACACCATGAAAATTGGGCAAATCAAGTGCATATGAAACTAGACATGTAACACCCCGGAAATTTAGTCATTTAAAAATTTTAGAAATAAATGGAAATAAATAAATTCCGCATTACCGGAATGATAAAACTTACGTACCATTATCATACAAGAGAAAACACATCGGAAAATTCCTTAAAAATTATAAATCAACCCCAAACATTATTCCTAAATGTTCCACGAAAAAATTCATGCAACGAAAAATATGATTGGCCAAGTGTACATCACACGGGACTAATTACCTAAATTAGGAAACCAAGTCATAAAATTGTTAACGCGGAAAATAACCCGACCATAAATTAAATAAACATGTTGGAGAGACTTCCAACATCATGTAGTATTGACCCATTAACAAGATTGGGCCGATGGAGCACATTTGGCCCAAGTATAAAAATTGGAACAAGAAATACCAAAACATTTGTACATGTAAATAAGGGGTAACTAGGAAGGGCACATTAGGGCTTAAAATGGTGTCATTAGCCAAGCATAGCAAGCCAAATCGTGGCCAACCATACTTGACATCTTCCCATGGTGTAGATGCTTCATTTGGGAGGAGAAATCCTCAATTATGGAAGGTAGAATGCAGAATTCGCAGCCACCTTTCCTAGTCCCATTAGGACATGCAATTGAACCCTAAATCAATAAGAACTCATCATAAAATGTTTAGGGAAGGTTTGGCAACAATTTGGGGTTGTGGGTAACAAGCTTGGGGCGCTGGAGGAGAGGAGAACGACTAGGGAAACTGTGGTTCTTCCTCAACTTCGCCCTGCATCGACCTGGGTTGTTGCACATCTTGCATCCATATAAAGGTAGGTGTTCTCGGGCCAAGATTAAATGAAACACATACCATCTTGTAGAGCATCGAGTCTAGGTTCATTTGCACTTGATTTGCCTAATTTTCATGGAGTATACATTGAGTATTAGTTGTTTTCCCTATGTCGCGCACAATTAGGGTTTTTTATGTTCTTCTTATTATGCACATGATTCGAGACTGAATTAGACTAAACCCCAATCATGAAAGTTATGCTACTAATAGTCATAGTCATGTTTTTTGTTGAACAATTTGTCTAAAAGTCATTAGTTATAGAGTTATAAGTGTGGTAAGAGAGCCACTGCATGATACTGCATTTTCGAGTTGCACAAGGTTTCTACATTCTTCATGTTTTGCATGAGATTGGAGACCGAATTAGATCAAACCTCCAACATCAATGTTCTTCTAACGGTTGTCCTGGTCATCTTTTATGTTGAACATTTTGCCTAAATATCATTAGATAGAGAGATATAAGCATGGAAAGAGGATCCATTGGTTTTCTTGCGTTTTCAAGTTAAGCTAGGAATCGCGTCCGGACCAGGTGATGCGATTCCAGTGCTTGGTATCGCATCGGCCTGGTCCGACGTGATCCAGTAAAAGGCGTCCATGAGGTACAACGTGATTCTCATGCTGACCGGTCGACGTCGGTGTGAGACTTCGCGCCGTGTGGGAGTCTGTGCCCAGTCTGAACCACGATGGGATCCCCCGACGCGATTCAGGCGGGTTTCCCGCACAACATTTTTATTTAATGATTACTCATTAACACGTCAGGATGACCCGACACGATTCATTAAAATGTGGCCATGTAGGCCGACGCGATTCTATTTCCTACGCGGTTAGCCTGTTTACCTGTACATTATGTTTTGGAAAAACGTCCACTATGTAGGACATGATTCACAGACCGACCCGAGACTGTACTTTTTGGCCAGTCAGTTTGCTTGTTAGTTTTCTTGGTCTATCAGCATGTGCATGGTGCTATATAGTATGCATGGACCTAAAAGCAATCAACCCATTGAAAAACAGTAATGATATGAATATGATTCTAATGTGTAATTGTGATTGACCTTATGTTCATTTGATTAATTATCTTATGATCTCACTTATTGTCAATTTGATATGGTAAGAATATGATATGAATGTGGGGATGAATACATGTTAGTATGGACTTGTTAGTTAAGTTTCTATAATGATTTGCATATGAGTTTCTATAGTTATATGCTTTCCGATGTTTCAATTAATTATTTGTCAATTGCATACATGTTAGGAACGATTTGTGACTTGTCACTTACACCTTTACACGACTAGGCACACCCTTCTTGGGGAATTTGGAGCTCTCTGCCGGTCATTCCAAATTGGCAGACTAGATATCTTTTCCTTAAGATTTCCGTAAGTCTCCGTCCTCTATGGATTCCCATGTGGAGACCGAGCTGGTTGTACCATGAAGTACCCTGGAGATAGAGAGCACATGTTTTGCGTACGATCTATCATTAGTTATCCTCATGTGAAGACATTAACGAATTATGAAACATAAGATACGTCATTATACTGCCCATTTGTTCTCTTGAGCTGTTGTCACACCTTGATTCTATGATGATCATGTTCTTATTACATTGAGCTTATTATTGAAATTTCATGGCCATAATATGAATATGTTTGTTCGGCACAACTTAGGACTTTGGTCCATTTGACTAATGCCAGTGCAAAAGTGGCCCGGTCTTGTCCTGGGGAGGAGCGCCCCAACGTACTTATTAACCATGGGAGCATAGACTTCTGGTGCTTGGCATAGCACAATGAATACGCAAGATTTGTGTGAATGTGCCTTCATTTGATATGATATGATAAGCTTTGATATGATACGTCTGTTCATGTCAATCCATGATATCTGTATGAATATGACCAATTCCATTTGATATGATTCTACTCTTGAATTACCTGTCCATTGTATATGCAACTTGATATTTGATTTGATATGACATCCATTCTATTCCACTATTCAACTTGTTAGAAAAACATGCATTGTCCTCATGTTCATGTGCATATCTGCCTATTTAAAATGTTAATCATGTATATTAGTGTCTGCACAATATTGAGATGATAATCCTACTGAGCTACTTAGCTCACCCCTATCATCCTATCCTTTTCAGGAAGTGATGAGGAACCAGAGGAGTCAGATGGCGCAGGGCAAGAGTGATGAGCACCCACCGTATGAGGAGTTGATTGTCTTGGAATAGTTATTTGAGTAATCCATGTAATAATGAAACATTTTTATTTGAATAATGGGCCCTTTGATAGGCTCGATTGATGTAAGGTTTTTAATTAGTTGAATGAATGGAATAAGGAGTACTTTTATGACAATATTATAGTTTCCACTGTGTTATTATATTCAATTGTGACTCTGCTCTATTCAACTGTGATACATCTATTTGTATCATTCACACACCTCGGTATTTATTCCGCTGCTAAATATCAGGGCGTGACAGTTGGTATCAGAGCCTGAACTTTAGGGTCCAAGGGAATAGGAATATATAATGAAACTAGATCACACGAGTCAAAATCTATCATACCGAATGTGAGCTTTGGTAGAGCTATGGGAATAGGAGTTACATATGTTATATTCAGATGTCTGACTTAAATTACTCTCTTGAAGGTACTTAATACCTTAATGCCTGCTGAACGTGCCCAGGCTAGAAACATGCAATAAACATTACAGAACTTGACTTAGGCTATCCTGCAAGCCACCCAGGGTGGAGGTAACCATGGAGCCGGTGATCTCCATCGAAATTTCCGAAGTATGGATCTGCCTAGATTTGAAGGATGCGCTGACTCGGATGTTGCTGAACACTGGGTTAAAGAAATTGATAGAATCTTTAGGGTCATACAATGCACAGACCAAAATAAAGTACTACTGGCAACTTTCCAGTTGGAAAAGGACGCCAGGGCATGGTGGGATTCGGTGGAAGCAACACTAAATGGGCAACAACTCACATAGGCTCAGTTCATTGAACGCTTCAACACCAAATACTTCTCTAAGAGAGTCCAAGAACGGAAAGCAGTTGAATTTGCGGCTTTGAAACACAGAGGACTCACTGTGGCCGAGTATGAGGCCCAATTCTCTCGTCTGTCCCAATATGTCGTTCACCTGATTGGGGCAGAAAGAATGAAGGCGAAACGCTTTCTGAATGGCTCGAGGCCCCAGTTCATCACTCAACTGGCGCCAATGGACATTCAAACCTATGCTGACATGGTAAAGAAGGCTCAGTTACTGGAAGATGCCATGGATTCTGCCGAAAGAATTAAGGGAAAATCCGTGAAAAGGGAGCAAGTGTCTGCTACTGGAAAGTATCAACCGACCAATGGGAAGAAAAGACCTAGTGGTGGTGTGAATGAACAAGAAGATAAGAAGCCAAAGGAGTTAGGCAGGCAGATGGTGGTGACAATTGGAGGAAGATGCAAACATTGTGACAAGGCTAGTCACCAGTCCAAACAATGCTGGAGAGCACAAGGAAGATGTCTGTGCTTTGGGAGTCGTGACCACAAGATTTCTAACTGCCCAATGATGAAAGAACAAGCCCCTCAGGACAAGTGTCCGAATGGACAAAAGAGGCAAGGACGTTTACAAGCTATCTAGGAGCCTGAAGCTGCAGAAGAGGGAGGTGTCGTGGAAGGTACACTTACTATTCTTTCTCGACCCGCATATGTTCTATTTGATACGAGAGCTACGCATTCCTTTATATCTCAAACATTTATTGATACCCTACTTATGAAACCCGTCCCAATGAAATCCAAAATAGTTGTGTCAACCCTGATTGGTCCTGGCACCAGTCTTACAAACCATATGCCATCTAGTGAAATGTTGATTGAAACCCAAAACCTACCTACAAATTTAATATGCATGGACATGGAGGGGTATGATGTGATACTGGGAGCAGACTAGTTGTCTGAACATGGGGCTAGTATCAATTGTAGGAGAAGTCAGGTAACCTTTAGCCATTACCCAAAACTAGTGTTCATAAGAGATAGAAACCGCAGGAGATTGTCCCTCATCTCTGCACTACAAGCCAAAAGGATGATGAGGAAAGGTTGTATGGCCTTTCTTGCTGCTGTTATCATCACAAAGAAAGAAGTAAAAGTTGAGGACATCCATATTTTCAGCGAGTACGCTAACGTTTTTCCCGAAGACTTGCCAGGAATTCCTTCTGAGCGAGAGGTCAATTTTACCATCGAATTGGTCCCTGGAGTAGCACCAGTATCTAGGGCACCATATAGAATGTCCCCCGCATAACTGAAGGAATTAAAAGAGCAACTGATGGAACTGTTAGAGAAGGGATTCATCTAACCAAGCACATCACCATGGGGTGCACCTGTCCTTTTTATCAAGAAGAAAGACAGGTCGATGAGGCTGTGTATAGATTATAGGCAACTAAACTAGTTAACCATCAAGAACAAATATCCGCTGCCAAGGATTGATGAGTTGTTTGATCAATTATCTGGAGAAAAATACTTCTCTAAAATAGATCTCAGATCCGGCTATCACAAATTGAGGATCAAAGGAGAAGACATTCACAAGACAGCCTTCCGAAACAGGTATGGGCATTATGAATTTATTGTTATGCCCTTTGGACTAACAAATGCCCCTGCAGTTTTCATGCAGTTGATGAATAGCATTTATCGCCCATATCTTGATAAATTTGTGGTGGTATTCATCGATGATATATTGATCTATTCCAAGACAAAAGAAGAGCATGAGGAGCATTTGAGAATTGCATTACAAATTCTGAGGGATAATAAATTATATGCCAAGCTAAGCAAATGTGAATTCTGGATTGAGGAGGTATCCTTTTTAGGGCATGTGGTAACTAAGGATGGTATCGCTATTGATCCATCAAAGGTTGAGGCTGTGTTGAAATGGGAAAGACCGACAAGTGTCACAGAGATTAGGAGCTTTCTAGGATTCGTAGGATATTATCGAAGGTTTATAAAGGATTTCTCAAAGATCGTCATACCATTAACCAAGCTGACTCGGAAGGAAAATCTATTTGTGTGGACCGATGAATGTGAAGAGAGCTTTAACAACTTGCAGAAGTGTCTGACTACTGCTCCTGTCCTCGCCTTACCCACTGAAGAGGGAGGATTTGAAATCTATTCAGATGCTTCTGGAACAGGTTTGGGATGTGTCTTAATGCAACAAGGGAAGGTAATAGCATATGCCTCATGACAGTTGAAGACCCACGAAGTGAACTACCAGGTTCATGACTTGGAGTTAGCAGCTGTAGTATTCGCCTTGAAGATTTGGAGGCATTACATCTATGGTGAGCAATTTAAAGTCTTTTCTGGCCACAAGAGTTTAAAATACTTATTCTCACAGAAGGAGCTTAACATGAGACAAAGGAGGTGGTTAGAATACCTCAAGGACTTTGACTTTTCCATTCAATATCACCCCGGGAAAGCCAATGTAGTGGCAGATGCTCTAAGTAGGCAACCAGAAGCTATGCTAGATAGTATGATGCTGGGTGAATGGAAGTTACTGGAGCAGTTTGCAAGTTTGAACTTAGACATGGGAAAGAAGGAAAAATAAGTAATGATTTCCAATCTCTAGATACAATCCGATCTACTGATCAAAATCAAGGAGAAATAGGGAGAGGATCCATTCTTAGTTGAGATCAGGGAGAAGCTAGAACAAAGGCCTAATTTTTGTCTATCAGTTGATGGAAGGTTGCTATTCCGAGGTAGAACATGTGTCCCTGATCATGGAGAACTGAAGAAGAGGTTATTAAATGAAGCGCATCAGTCTAAGTACATGATCCACCCTGGATCAACAAAGATGTACCAAGACTTAAAAAGGACATATTGGTGGCCAAACATGAAGAGGGATTTGGCCGATCATGTGTCGTACTGTTTAACCTGCATGAAAGTCAAGGTTGACCATTTCTGTACAGCTGGTGGATTGCTACCACTAGAAATCCCGGAATGGAAGTGGGATAGCATCGGTATGGACTTTATCATGGGATTGCCCAAGACTAGAGGTGGTATGGATGCAATTTGGGTAATAGTTGATCGATTGACTAAGTCGGCTCATTTCTTGTCGATTAAGAGTACCTGGCCAGTGGATGTGTTGGCTGCACTATATGTTAAGGAAGTAGTCAGATTACATGAGGTTCCATCTAACATAATATCTGATCAAGACCCTAGATTTACTTCCCACTTTTGAAGGGCTTACAAGCAGCAATGGGTACTAAACTAAACTTTAGCACTGCCTTTCATCCTCAGACTGACGGACAGACCAAAAGAACCAATCAAATTTTGGAGAACATGCTTCGTGCGCTGGTGCTAGATTTTAGGGGACGATGTGATGATCAATTGTACTTGATGGTGTTACATACAACAATAGCTATCAGGTAAGTATCAAGATGGCACCGTTTGAAGCCTTATATGATAGGAGTTGTAGATCACTCCTTTGTTGGGAAGAGGTTGGGGAGAACCAATGGGTTGGACCCATCTTAATTGAAGCAACTGTCAAGAAGGTTCAGATTGTCAGGGAACATCTGAAGATAGCGCAATCCAGACAAAAGAGTTATGCAGACAAGAGAAGGAGAGAGCTAAATTTAAGTGGGCGACCATGTATTCTTAAAGGTCTCGCCATCAAGGGGAATTCAAAGATTTGGGATCAAGGGAAAGTTGAGCCCCAGATTTATCGGACCTTTTGAAATCCTGGAATGGGTTGGTTAGGTGGCATATAGACTTGCACTGCCTCCACAATTGGCAAACGTGCACAATGTATTCCACATCTCCATGTTGAGGAAGTATTTATTCAATGCCGACCATGTAATAAACCATGAGGACTTAGAGATTCGGGAGGACCTGACCTATGAAGAGAAGTCGGTCAAGCTATTGGACCGAAAGATTCGACGACTCAGGAATCGTACCATACCTATGGTGAAGGTCCAATGGAGCCGAGACGAAGTTACCAACGCTACCTGGGAAACGGAGGAAAGAATGAAGAAGAATCACCCGGAACTATTCTTAGGTACAAAACTATACCATTATTTGTAAATTTGGGGACAAAATTCTTAAGTGGGGGAGGACGTAACACCCCAGAAATTTAGTGATTTAAAAATTTTAGAAATAAATGGAAATAAATAAATTCCGCATTATCGGAATGATAAAACTTACGTACCATTATCATACAAGAGAAAACACATCGGAAAATTCTGTAAAACTTATAAACCAACCCCAAACATTATTCCTAAATGTTCCACAAAGAAATTCGTGCAACGAAAAATCCGATTGGCCAAGTGTACATCACACGGGACTAATTACCCAAATTAGGAAACCAAGTCGAAAAACTGGTAACGCGGAAAAATAACCCAACCATAAACTAAATAAACATGTTGGAGAGACTTCCAACATCATGTAGTATTGACCCATTAACAAGATTGCGCGAATGGAGCACATTTGGCCCAAGGATAAAAATTGGAACAAGAAATACCGAAAAATTCGTACATGTAAATAAGGGGTAATTAGGAAGGGCAAATTAGGGCTTAAAATGGTGTCATTAGCCAAGCATAGCAAGCCAAATCGTGGCCAACCATACTTGACACCTTCCCATGGTGTAGATGCTTCATTTGGGAGGAGAAATCCCCAATTATGGAAGGTAGAATGCAGAATTCGCAGCCCCCTTTCCTAGTCCCATTAGGACATGCAATTGAACCCTAAATTTATAAGAACTCACCACAAAATGTTTAGCGAAGGTTTGGCAACAAGTTGGGGTCGTGGGCAGCAAGCTTGGGGTGCTGGAGGAGAGGAGAACGGCTAAGGAAACCGTGGTTCTTCCTCAACTTCGCCCTACATCGACTTGGGTTGTTGCACGTCTTGCATCCGTCTAAAGGTTGGTGTTCTCGAGCCATGATTAAATGAAACACATACCATATTGTAGAGCATCGAGTCTAGGTTAATTTTCACTTGATTTGCCTAATTTTGCATGGAGTATACATTGAGTATTAGTCGTTTTCCCTAAGTCGCGCACAGTTAAGGCTTTTTATGTTCTTCTTATTATGCACGCAATTTGAGAACAATTTAGTCTAATCCCCCATCATGAAAGTTATGCTACTAGTAGTTCTCGTCATGTTTTGTGTTGAATATTTTGTCTAAAAGGCATTAGTTAGAGAGTTATAAGCATGGTAAGAGAGCCAGCTGATACTGCATTTTCAAGTTGCACATGGTTTCTATGTTCTTCATGTTTTGCATGCAATTAGAGACCGAATTAGATCAAACACCCAACATAAAAGTTCTTCTACTATTGTCCTGGTCATCTTTCATGTTGGATGTTTTGTCTAACTATCATAAGGTAGAGAGATATAAGCATGGCAATAGGATCAGTTGGTTTTTCTACGTTTTCGGGTTAAGCTAGAAATCGAGTCCGGACCAGGCGACGCGATTCCAACACCTGGTATCACGTCGGCCTGGTCCAACGCGATCCTGTAAAAGGCATCCACGAGGTACGACATGATTCTCACACTGACCGGTCAACGGCCACATGAGACTTCGCGCCGCGTGGGAGTCTGTGCCCAGTCTGAATCGCTGCGGGATCCCCCGACGCGATTCAGGCGGGTTTCCCACCCAACGTTTTTATTTAATGATTATTCATTAATGCATCGGGATGACCCAACGTGATTCATTAAAATGCGGCCCTGTAGGGCGATGCAATTCCGTTTCCTGCGGGGTTAGACTGTTTACCTGTACACTGTGTTTTGGAAAATTGTCCACTGTGTGGGACGCGATTCATAGACCGACCCGAGACTGTACTTTTTGGCCAGTCAATTTGCTTGTTAGTTTTTTTCGTCTATCAGCATGTGCATGGTGTTATATAGTATGCATGGACCTAAAAGCAATCAACCCATTGAAAAATGGTAATGATATGAATATGATTCTAATGTGTAATTGTGATTGACCTTATGTTCATTTGATTAATTATCTTGTGATCTCACTTATTGTCAATTTGATATGGTAAGAATATGATATGAATGTGGGGATGAATACATGTTAGTATGGACTTGTTAGTTAAGTTTCTATCATGATTTGCATATGAGTTTCGATAGTTATATGCTTTCTGATGTTTCAATTAATTATTTGTCAATTGCATACATGTTAGGAACGATTCGTGACTCGTCACTTACACCTTTGCACAATTAGGCACACCCTTCTTGGGGAATTGGGAGATCTCTTCCGGTCATTCCGAATTGGCAGACTAGCGATCTTTTCCTTAAGATCTCTATAAGTCTCCATCCTCTATGGATTCCCACGTAGAGATCGAGCTGGTTGTACCAGGAAGTACGCCTGGAGATAGAGAGCACATGTTCCCCGTACGATCCATCATTAGTTATCCTCATGTCAAGATATTAATGAATTATGAAACATAAGATATGTCGTTATACTGCCCACTTGTTCTCTTGAGCTATTGTCACACCTTGATTCTATGATGATCATGTTCTTATTACATTGAGCTTATTATTGAAATTCTGTGGCCATAATATGAATATGTTTGTTCGGCACAACTTAGGACTTCGGTCCATTTGACTAATGCCTATGCAAAAGGGGCCAGTCTGGTCCTGGGGAGGAGCGCCCCAACGTACTTTAACCATGGGAGTATAGACTTCTGGTGCTTGGCATAGCACAACAAATACACAAGATTTGTGTGAATGTGCCTTCATTTGATATGATATGATAAGATTTGATATGATACGTCTGTTCATGTGATACATGATATCTGTATGAATATAGCCAATTCCTTTTGATATGATTCTACTATTGAATTACTTGTCCATTGTATATGCAACTCAATATTGATTTGATATGACATACGTTCTATTCTGCCCTTCAACTTGTTAGAAAAGCATGCATTGTCCTTATGTTCATGTGCATATTTGCCTATTTAAAATGTTAATCATGTATATTAGTGCACGCACAATATTGAGATGTAAATCCTACTGAGCTAGTTCGCTTACCCCTATCATCCTATCGTTTTTAGGTAGTGATGGGGAACTAGAGGAATCAGATGGGGCAGGGCAAGAGTGATGAGCACCCGCCATATGAGGAGTTGATAGTGTAGGATTGAAAAAGGGATGGGCCAGATCTAGAAGGGGGGGGGGTTGAATAGACCTAGGCCAAATACTGCGGAAGCTTAGCCAATTTAAAGATGCTTTGATCAGAGTCAACTTAGAAAAGCAATTCACAGATCTGGTGAGGGATTGTGGAATTAAGTGATAAAGTAAGTGATCAACTTGATTAGAAGAGTAATCAAAAATCATATGCATACATCTAACGCAAGGAATTTAAATCACAGATCAACCACTGCACAGAGATTTTTAGGTGGTTCGGAAATCACACCATGCGATTCCTACATCCACCCCTCACACAGTGAGGCTCCACTATTCAACTTGAATACACCACACACTGGAGCTTGACAACTCCAACACACTGAGTTCAGCAACTCACACACAACCTCTAGAGCAAGACTACTCTAGAAACTTGAGCACAACTGCTCAACCACAACTTGAGTGCGACAACTCAACACAATTGAGCACAAAGGCTCACAACCAACTTGCTAGATCAAAAACAACAAGATCCAGATGCTCTAGCAATGATCCGATCCATAAAGAGTTCATTCAAGGAGACTAGTGCAACAAATTATGCACAATCTCAAGAATGATTCAGAAGAACTAAGGGGAATTAAGGAGTTGTATGTAGAATCCTTGTTCTTCAGATGAACTCCCTTGTAGAAGGCTGAATTGAGAAGATGCTTGAACTCTTGAAGTCCCTGGGTGATGCTCTACAATTTGTGCCGCTGGATCTTCCTTGAACTCTTCTCAATTGGCTGCTTCTACTTGATCTGCTCCCTTGGAAGTGATCTCACTTCATCTTCATGGATCAATCTTCACTTCTTGTGCTTGCAAAGATGGGAATTGGCTTGAAGCAGCACAAGGAGAGCAAGAACGGGAGGAGAGCTCTGTCTTGCCGTCAAAGGGGGCTTTCTGGAAGGCTCTTCAGGAGTTCTGCTTCTTGGGGGCCGATTAGATAGGTATTTATACCCTATCATGGCCAAAAGAACCCTTAGGGTATGTGGGCACATGATCTAAGGTCGATCCAAGTGATCCCTAGAGTCCTACGTGTCCAGGTGGGACTTAAAGTGAAAAAGTTACCGGAGTGTGTCGACACAATCATTGGGTGTGTCGACACACTGTCCCAATTCCACAAAACAGGTCTTCTGGGAGATGGCTCTAGTGTCGACACACTCACTGGCTGTGTCGACACACTGTCCCAACCTGTCAACTGGGTTCTCTGGGAGCTGGGTCTAGTGTCGACACCACTTGGGACTGTGTCGACACACTTGACCATTTCTTCATGACTTTGCCTTAGGGTTTGATACCCTATGTCGACACCAGTAGTGGGTGTGTCGACACTACCCTTGCAAGAGATATATATCCCTGAGAAATAAACACACAAATCATTAGTCCAATGTATTATCATGAATATATATGATAAAATGTGTTTGGAAACATGCTTTTTCAATATTGTTATTACATGTGTGATGTATTTAACATGTTCCATTTATTGTGCATTAAAATCACAACTTGTCATCCTCAAAATTATGAGGGGAAATGTATTAAATTCACACTCAACCCAACAGATAGTCTAGGAATAGTTATTTGAGTAGTCCATGTAATAGTGAAACATTTTTATTTGAATAATGGGCCCTTTGATTGACTCGATTGATGTAAGGTTTTTAATTAGTTGAATTAATGGAAAAAGGAGTACTTTTATGACAATATTATTGTTTCCACTGTGTTATTATATTCAATTGTGACTATGCGACATTCAACTGTGATACGTCTATTTGTATTGTTCACGCACCTCGGTATTTATTCCGCTGCTAAATATCGGGGCGTGACAAGACATGCAGCCCTACAAGATGGTATAGGATTCATTTAGTCTTGGCTCGAGATCACCTACCTTTGGACGGATGCAAGAGATGCAATAACCGAGGTCGATGGAGCGCGAGTTTGAGGAAGAACCACAGTTTCCTCAACCGTTCTCCTCCCCTCCTGCTCCCCAAGCTTGCTTCTCACGACCCCAACTCGACGCCAAACCTTCGCCAAACGTTTTATGACGAACTCTTATAGTTTTAGGGTTAAATTCCATGTCCTAATGATGCTAGGAAAGGTGGCTGTGGGATTAGCTGGGCACTTGCCAAAATCTGAGATTTCTCCTCTAAAATGAAGTAGCCACACCCAAAGAAAGTGCTAAGCATGGTTGGCCATGATTTAGCTTGCTATGCTTTGAAGGATCGAAGATGTGATGGACAAGATCTAGAAGGGGGGGGGGGGGTTGAATAGATCTAGGCCAACTATTGCGGAAGCTTAGCCAATTTAAAACAATGCAAGAAATCAGAGACAATTTGAAAGAGCAATTTAGAGATCTGATGAATAAGTGTGTGAATTAGATGATTGAAGTGTGGAATCAAGTTGATTAGAATGAATTCGAAATACCCTATGCATACATCTAGCGCAAGGTGAATTAAAGTCACACACAAACCACTGCACAGAGAGTGTTTAGGTGGTTCGAAAATCACACCATGTGATTCCTACATCCACCCCTCACACTGTGAGGATCCACTAAACAACCGGATACACCACACACACAGGAGCCTGACAACTCCAACACAGAGTTTTACAACTCACACAACCTCTAGAGCAAGACTAGTCTAGAACCTGAGCACAATTGCTCAACCACAACTGACTACGACGACTCAACACTGAGCACACAGGCTCACAACCACTTGCTAGATCACAACACAAAGATTCAGATCCTCTAGCAATGATCTGATCTCAAAAGGTTCATTCAAGAGAATGCAATAGACACTGCATAATCTCTAGAACAACCAAGAAAACACAAGGGGACATGAGAAATGGATTGAAAAGTCCTTGTTCTTCAGAAGACTCCCTTGTAGATGTCGAATTGTGAAGAGGCTTGATCTCTGGAAGTCCCTGGGCGATGCTCTGTAATTTGAT
The DNA here is from genome assembly GCA_014218235.1 of Colocasia esculenta. NCBI lineage: Eukaryota > Viridiplantae > Streptophyta > Magnoliopsida > Alismatales > Araceae > Colocasia > Colocasia esculenta. Next base: position 133,669,868 of record CM024754.1, read on the forward strand.
CTTCTGGATCTTCCTCGAATTCTCCCCAAACGACTGCTTCTACTTGATCTGTACCTTGGAAGTTGATCCTACTGCTCCATCTTGGATCAGATCTTCCTTCTTTTGCTTAGATATGATGGAATTGGAATGAAGAAGCACAAGAGGATGCACGAACAGGGAGGAGAACAGCCTTGTCGCCGAAAAGCTTCTGGAGAAGTCTTGGAGGCTCTCTTCTGCTCTCTTGTTGGTTGGATGGCCAATAGGGGACTATTTATAGTCCAAGATACCCTAAAGTACCCTTGGGGGTCGTGGGCACATGATCCAAGGCCGATCCACTAAATCCCTAGGGTGCCACGTGTCCAGGAGAAACCTTAAGTCACAAACTTTCCGGAGTGTGTCGACCTGACTTGATCTAGTGTCGACACACTATCCCAGACTGGCAGACTAACTTCCCTGGGAGAGGTCTCTAGTGTCGACACCACTTCATCTCGTGTCGACACACTGGAGAGTACTGCAAAACAGGCGTTCTGGGAGAGGTCTCTAGTGTCACACCATCTGGTTTAGTGTCGACACACTATCCAGGCCTGTTGACAGGGCTCACTGGGAACTGGGTCTAGTGTCCACCTGACTTGATCTTTTGTCGACACTACTTGACCATTTCTTCATCTTTTGGCTTAGGGCTTGGAGCATTGTGTCGACACCAGTATGGGGTGTGTCGACACTACCCTTGAAAGAATTGTATGTCCCTGAGAAATAAACATATAAATCATTAGTCCATTGATTTATCATGAATATAAGTAATAAATGTGTTTGGAAACATGCTTTTTTAAATGTGGTCATAACATGTGTGGTGCATCTAACATGTTCCAATTATTGTACATTAAAATCACACCTTGTCATCATCAAAATATGAGGGGAAATGACTTGTCTTCACACTCAACCCAACATGCTTGGCTAATAGCACACTTCTAAACCCTAATTTGCCCTTCCTAATTACCCCATATTTATAGGTATGAATTTTGAGTATTTTCTTGCTCTATTTTTATTCTAGGGCCAAAAGTAATCCATTGGCCCAATTTTGATAATGGTTCGTCAATATATGATGTTGGAAGTCTCTCAAACATATTTATTTAATTTATAGTTGTGTTATATTTCTGCGTTAACGGTTGTCCGACTTTGTTTCCTAATTTTAATATTTAGTCACATTGTGATGTACACTTGGCCAATCGGATTTTTCGTTGCACGAATTCCTTTGTAGGACACTTAAGAATAATGTTTGGGGTTGATTTATATTTTTTACGAAATTTTTCAATGTCTTCTCTCACGTACGATAGTGGCACGTAAGTTCTACCATTTTGATAATGCGGAAATTATTTATTTTTTTATTTTTTTTAATTTTAAATTTCTATATTACCGGGGTGTTACATTTTGTCCTAGTTCGGACCTCCTATCCCAAGGAGTCCTATGTCCAGTCCCCAGGTAACACCTTGGGTTTCTACTAAACAAGGGTAAAGTCCCCCTCAGGGACACTTACACATCCAGCAACAGTTGGCCTTATCTTCTCAACCATAAGAGGAATTACACCACCTGATTCAATAGGTCCTTTCATCACACCCGAAGAGGAATGCCCACAAAAGATCTTGTTCAAAGATGAGGGCCTGAAGACGAAGCTTATAGACAATGCTTGATTTGAGGCGAAGTCTGAGAGACACCAAATAATCTTGAATGAACTCTCTCTCTCAGACCTACTGTAGCACCCCGAAAATTTTAATTACATAAAAATTTGAATAAATGGAAATAAATAATTTCCATAATATTAGAGTATTTAAAACATACGTATCATTATCGTATGTGCTAAAACACATCAAAAAATTTCGTAAAAATTATAAATCAACCCCAAACATTATTACTAAATGTTTCACAAAGAAATTTGTGCTAAGAAAAATCAGATTAGCCATGTTTAAAGTGTTTCGCGACTCATTATCGTAATTCATGAATAAGTCGGAAAATAATTATCAAACGTACTAGGATGAGTCAGAAAATTAAATAAAAATCATATATGCACATCAAATAATATTCTCTAATGACCCATCAAGAGATTTGGGTCAATAAAAATCATTTGGGCTAGGTTTAAGAGTTATTGTGACCGATTATCCAAATTATGAAACAAGTCAAAAAACTGTTAACACGGAAATACGACACAATAAGAATTTAAATAAAAGTGTTAGAGAGACTTCTAGCATTATATATATTCTAAATAGGCTGAAATTAGAAAGAGGTAATTTGAGTTGAATTGGGATAGAAACATGCATTCTTGGCAACCCAAATTCGTGCTTAACTAGGGTGGGAGGTTTCCCAAAGCCTCACACACTCTAATGGAGGAAGAAATCCTCAAATTAGGAAACTAACAAGTCAAAACCGCAACTCTTCTTTCCTAGTCACAATAGGACTCCTAAACACCATGGTAGCTTAAATACTCTCCACCAAACCCTTGGGGACGAGTTTACATCTTATTGGGGTCGTGTGGAGGAGTTCTTGGTAGCTGGGGGAGCAGGAGATCACCACACCAAGCCGTTCTTCTTCCCCTTCTCGTCTGCTGCGACCTGCACAAACTGTCCACTTGAAGTCGACCAAAGGTGTGTCAAACCATACCCAAACCTTGCAAGGACTATACCCCTGGAAAGAGGGTCAGGTCTACGTTATAACCCAAGTGGAATTCCGAAATTCCATGCAGTATACACGGAGTATTAAGCGTTTTCCTCCAAGTGGTCTGAACACGGGTTTTTTGGAAAATTGGGACTTCTTCAAACCAGAAGGTAGGTTTGCTTGGGCCAAACCTTAACATATCCTACACCAATTTGTAGAGCATGAAGTTAACTTTCATTTCCCACTGGTTGCATTGAATTCCAATGAGTAGATTTTGAGTTATAAGCGTTTTCCCCAAGTCACGCACTGTTAGGGCTTTTTCTATTCTTTATATGTGGCATGTGATTTGAGAACGAATTAGAGTAAACCCACAACATGAAAGTTTTTCTACTAGTTGTCCTCGTCATGTCTTGTGTTGAACATTTTGTCTAAATGGCATTACTTAGAGAGTTATAAGTATTCTAAGAGGGTCTCTGCATCACACTACGTTTTCGGGTTGCACTTGGTTTTACGTTTATGTTGGACTTGATTAAAGCCTTTTGAAACCATCATTGTTTTATAATTCCAATTTACTGGAAGCACCCTTACATGTCTAGGTTGGTTCAAAACTAGTTTCGTTATTTTTCATGCACTGTACAATTTGTTCTTAATTTTAGAACAACCCTGTGTCAAAACAAGAAAGGTCTGGTCCGTAATCCAAAGCACTGTCCTTTCTCTGGCAGACACAGGCCAAGGACTTGAGAACGCGACGGCTCGATAGGCCGCGTTCTCAGGCAGATCGCGACAAGAATTCTGTCATGATCTGATCGCGACCGGACCGCCATTGCGACCAGACCTCCGGTCTGACAGCCATGTCGCCTTCTTCATATGAACCTGTCGCGAACTGCCTGCCTGATCAGATAAGCCTATCGCGATCCTTACAAGGCACTGTCGCATTCTGATCTGACCCCGTCGCGATCCTTACAAGGGTCCGTCACGACCTCAGGATTTTTCATGAAACCCCACCTATTTCTTTTACAAAACTTACTGCTATACCTGAGGTCTGTTTAAATATGATATTTAGCATGTAATTCACATGTCCTCGGTCTGATCATTGCATGATGGGTTATTTATTGGCCTAAAAGTGATTAACCCATTTAAAAAGCCTTAATTATATGAATATTATTATAATTGCTTTCTTAATGATATGATCATTCATGAAACTTGTGATTTACTCTTGTTACCGTTCTAGCTTGATTTAAATGATAATTATTATCTTAAAATCTTGTAAACCCATGTGTAGTTAAATGCATTGTCCATTGCATGCTATCATGTTAAGTGTTTTCCGCAAGTTTGAGACCATGAATTGAGACGCATACATCACTACACACTTGCACATCTAGGCAGCCCTTTCTTGGAAAATTGGAAACTCTCTACCGGTCATTCCGAATCGGTAGACTAGCGACCTTTTCTCCAAGGCCTCCGTAAATCTCCTCTGACCATAGATTCCCACATGGCCAACGAGTTGGTTGTACCATTAAAGTTCCCTGGAGATAGCGTGCACTTCTTTTCTCATCTTGTTCTCGTGAGTGTGATTTACAATATAGACTAAAGCCATTAATGTAAAGAATAAATTAAAGTTTAAATCCTACCGTTATGCTGCCGAATCTATCTCTTGACCATCGTTATCATGAAATCATGTTCAATTACTTGTTCCCATCATCATCATGAACATGACGTTACACATGCTACATTTTGAAACTCTTACTGGCCATTATTAATGACTATGGGTATCTACATTTAAAATTTTACATGAGATGCTGACCGGGCACGGCGAGTGTCCAAGGGCTCCAGTCTAGCCCCAATGACGGAGAGTCATAAATATACTGTTAACCATGGGGTATAATGATTACTGGCATTGCATCTGCGCTGGGAGTCTTGCTTGCTTGTTGAATGATAGATACAATAACCACATACACGTGTCCTGGTGTACATTCTTGATGGATCTTTTCTTGGTGTACATTAGTGTCTACGTGCCTGATTAGTGTTACATTATCGTGCTCGTACATTCTTGCTTGCGTGATATGGCCATCCTGCATTTAATGTAATTAGTGATATCTTGCGTTCTTGACATCAAGTGAAATCTTGCGTGCTTGTACAAAGTGATCTATTACTAGTTCTGTCTTGACATTTTTTTCAAAAAATCATGTTCTATCGTGATCACTCTATCTAGCTTGTCCATGTATCATGTTTTAATGAGTTTTATTCGCACATGCATATCATGACATTCATCGTGCTAACCTAGGTCTAAATTGTTAATCACTTATATCATTGCCCGCACATCGAGATATAAATCCTACTGGGATAGTTTGCTCATCCCCTACTTTTACCCAATCTAGGTGACTATGAAGTTCAAGAGGAAGATCAAGTTGAGGATGGGAATGCGTCCGAGTGATGAGCGTTACAACTATGAGTCTGGTAATAGTAGTTTGCTTGAGTGTTAGATTCATGTGGTAGGAAGTGAGGAATAAAATTGTAATTTCCCTTTATTTGAGTCTTAGTCCTGTAATAGTTTCCATACAATAAGTTGAGATTTGAATACAATTTATATTGTGTTCAACATTTGGGCCCTATTATGATGTTGTGTTGATACACATTTAGTGCGTGCTAGCTAGAGGCTTATTTTCCGACTGTTCACGTCTCGGGATATCGACTCGAACTATTCCGCATTATTAATATCCGCTGCGTAACTCTCGGGACGTGATAGTTTAGTGGTATCAGAGCCTAGGAATACCAAATAGGATATATGTCTCAGGAATGGGAGATACCTATGGAACCTAGGTCATGGAAATTAAATACAGTACCTAGTGAGAATGGGTATAGACTGAGAATATTTTAGCAAGAATTAAACACTCCTACCCACTGACTCTGATAATGTATCTAGAGACATTAATTGGTTTCCATCCTTTCCTCTGGAACCCTCATAACTCTTACACCCAACTGCAATGGCTCGCAATCAGTGGCGAGCTATGCAAGAAATCGTGGCTGGATTGACTCAGGCTTTACAAAATGTGGTTCAGGCTAGAAATCAGGCTGCTACTGCTGCTAGGAATGGAGCAGGTGATTTACACCGCAACTTTAGGAGTTTGAACCCCCCTCGCTTCTCTGGATCCCTTGATCCAGACGAGGCAGAAAACTGGAAGGAGGAGATAGAAAGGATCTTCCAAGTCATGCAATGCACGAACAGGGAGAAGGTGGTACTGGTCACTTTTCAATTAACTAAGGATGCCCGAGCATGGTGGAAGGCCACATCGACCCACCAGCCTAATGTTGGCGAACTGGAGTGGGTTGGATTCCAAGAGATATTCCGGGGAAAATATTTCTCCGAAAGAGTGAAGGAGAAGAAATCGGCGGAATTTGCCGCACTAAAATAGAAAGGGATGTCCGTGGCTGAGTATGAGGCTCAATTCGCACGTCTGGCTGTGTATGCTCCACATCTGGTGGGAATGGAATGATTAAAGGCTAATCGTTTCATGGATGGGCTCAGGCCCATGTTCATTGAAAAGCTCGGACCACACAACATCCAAACCTACACTGAGATGGTCCAAAGAGCTCAACTAGTAGAGGACACTATGGCTAAGGTGGAAGGCATAAAGGGGAAAGACATCTCAAAGCCGACCTCCATAAAAAGAGGATCAGTCGATACAACTGGAACTTTCCACAACAACAACAATAAGAACCACTACAACAACAACAAAAGGCCAACCACTGGGAAGGGTTATGGCATGGAGAAAAAGATCAAAGTAGAAGAAACAATGATGGCGGAATATTGTAACTTTTGCAACAAGCCTGGGCACCAAGAGGACAAGTGCTGGAAGAAGGCCAGGACTTGCCCGCGATGTGGGAGTCATGAACATTGTATACCGAACTGTCCTATGCTAAAAGATCAAGTTGGAAGGAATCAAGGAGTGGTAAAGCGTCAAGGACACGTGAATGCAATAACGCAAGCGGAGCTCCCGGAAGGAGGTATGATTGTTAAACCCCTAGACTGATCTTATGGTGTTTTTCTTATTAGTACATATCTAAGTGGGGGAGGTCATTAAGGAGAAATTAGAAAGGGATAATCTAGTAATTATACCATAGTTCCTTTGGTGGAGTAAGATGGAGTTATAACAACTGTGGAAGGAAAACAGGAGTGGAAGGAATCAAATGAATAATATGGGCGGCCACAGGTGTAGATGTTGAACTAGCATCCACGATGTTGAAACAAGTTAGAGGAATTAAATCCGAAACAACCTCAAGGATCATAACATTCAAAAGCCAATTAATGATCAATGAATTTGGAGACCAAATTCTCTTAAGTGGGGGAGGGTGTAGCACCCCGAAAAATTTAATTACATAAAAATTCGAATAAATAGAAATAAATAATTTCCATAATATCAGAGTATTTAAAACATACGTATCATTATCGTATGTGCTAAAACACATCGAAAAATTCCATAAAAATTATAAATCACCCCCAAACATTATTACTAAATGTTTCACAAAGAAAATTGTGCCAAGAAAAATCGGATTAGCCAAGTTTAAAGTGTTTCACGACTCATTATCGTAATTTATGAATAAGTCGGAAAATAATTATCACACGTACTTGGATGAGTCAAAAAATTCAATAAAAATCATATATACACTTAAAATAATATCCTCTAATGACCCATCAAGAGATTTGGGTCAATACAAATCATTTGGGCTAGGCTTAAGAGTTATTGTGACCGATTATCTAAATTAGGAAACATGTCGAAAAACCGTTAACACAGAAATACGACACAATAAAAAATTAAATAAAAGTGTTGGAGAGACTTCCAGCATTATATATTAATGACCCAATATTGTAATTGGGCCAATGGACAACATTTGGCCCAAAAATCAAATAAAGCTAGAAAATGGACGGAAATTCGTAACTCTAAATAGGCTGAAATTAGAAAGAGGCAATTTGAGTTGAATTGGGATAGAAACATGCATTCATGGCAACCCAAATTAATGCTTAACTAGGGTGGGAGGTTTCCTAAACCCTCACACACTTTAATGGAGGAAGAAATCCTCAAATTAGGAAACTAATAAGCCAAAACCGCAACTCTTCTTTCCTAGTCACAATAGGACTCCTAAACACCATGGTAGCTTAAATAATCTCCACCAAACCCTTGGGGACGAGTTTACATCTTATTGGGGTCATGTGGAGGAATTCTTGGCAGCTGGGGGAGCAGGAGATCCCCACACCAAGCCGTTCTTCTTCCCCTTCTCGTCTGCTGCGACCTGCACAAACAGTCCACTTGAAGTCGACCGAAGGTGAGTCAAACCATACCAAACCCTTTCAAGGCCTATACCCCTATAAAGAGGGTCAAGTCTACGTTCTAACCCAAGTGGAATGCCCAAATTCCATGTAGTATACATGGAGTATTAAGTGTTTTCCTCCAAGTGGTCTGAACACGGATTTTATGGAAAAATTGGACTTCTTCAACCCAGAAGGTAGGTTTTCTTGGGCCAAACCTTAACATATCCTATATCAATGTGTAGAGCATCAAGTTAACTTTCATTTCCCACTGGTTTCATCGAATTCCAATGAGTAGATTTTGAGTTATAAGCATTTTCCCCAAGTCATGCACTGTTAGGGCTTTTTCTGTTCTTTATATGTTGCATGTGATTTGAGACCGAATTAGAGCAAACCCACAACATGCAAAATTTTCTACTGGTTGTCCTCGTCATGTCTTGTGTTGAACATTTTGTCTAAATGTCATTAGTTAGAGAGTTATAAGCATGCTAAGAGGGTCTCTGCATGACACTACGTTTTTAGGTTGCACTTGGTTTTACATTTGTGTTGGACATGATTAAAGCCTATTGAAACCATCATTATTTTCTAATTCCTATTTACTGGAAACACCCTTGTATGTCTAGGTTTGTTTAAAACTGGTATCGTTATTTTTCATGCATTGTACAATTTGTTCTTATTTTTAGAACAACCCTATGTCAAAACAAGGAATGTTTGGTCTGCAATCCAAAGCACTGTCCTTTCTCTGGCAGATGCAGGCCAAGGACCTGAGAACGTGACGGCTCGATAGGCCACGTTCTCAGGCAGATTGCAACAAGAATTCCGTCATGATCTGATCGCGACTGGACCACCGTCGCGACCTGACCTCCGGGTCTGACAGCCATGTCGCCTTCTTCATATAAACCCGTCGCGAACTACCTGCCTGATCAGATAAGCCTGTCACGATCCTTACAAGGCACTGTCACGTTCTGATCTGACCCCGTCGCGATCCTTACAAGGGTCCGTCGCGACCTCAGGATTTTCATGAAACCCCACCTATTTCTTTTACAAAACATACTGCTATAATTGAGGTCTATTTAAATATGATATTTAGCGTGTAATTCACATGTCTTAGGTCTGATCATTGCATGATGGGTTATTTAATGGCCTAAAAGTGATTAACCCATTTAAAAAGCCTTAATTACATGAATATTATTCTAATTGATTTCTTAATGATATGATCATTCATGAAACTTGTGATTTACTCTTGTTACCGTTCTAGCTTGATTTAAATGATACTTATTATCTTAAAATCTTGTAAACCTATGTGTAGTTAAATGCATTGTCCATTGCATGCCATCATGTTAAGTGTTTTCCTCGAGTTTGAGACGCGTACATCACTACACACTTGCACATCTAGGCAGCCCTCTCTTGGGAAATTAGAAACTCTCTACCGGTCATTCTGAATCGATAGACTAGCGACCTTTTCTCCAAGGCCTCCGTAACTCTCCCTTGACCATGGATTCCCACATGGCCGACGAGTTGGTTGTACCATTGAAGTTCCCTGGACATAGCGTGCACTTCTTTTCTCATCTTGTTCTCGTGAGTGTGATTTACAATATAGACTAAAGCCATTAATGTAAAGAATAAATTAAAGTATAAATCATATCGTTATGCTGCCGAATCTATCTCTTGACAATCGTTATCATGAAATCATGTTCAATTACTTATTACTTGTTCTCATCATCATCATGAACATGACGTTACACATGCTACATTTTGAAACTCTTACTGGCCATTATTAATGACTGTGGGTATCTACATTTAAAATTTTACATAAGATGCTGACCGGGCACGGCGAGTGTCCAAGGGCTCCAGTCTAGCCCCAATGACGGAGAGTCATAAATATATTGTTAACCATGGGGTATAATGATTACTGGCGTTGCATCTGCGCTGGGAGTCTTGCTTGCTTGTTGAATGATAGATACAATAACCACATAAATGTGTCCTAGTGTACATTCTTGATGGATCTTTTCTTGGTGTACATTAGTGTCTACGTTCCTGATTAGTGTTACATTATCGTGCTCGTACATTCTTGCTTGCTTGCTTGCGTGATATGGCCATCTTGCATTTAATGCAATTAGTGATATCTTGCATTCTTGACATCAAGTGAAATCTTGTGTGCTTGTACAAAGTGATCTATTGCTAGTTCTATCTTGACATTTTGTTCAAAAAATCTTGTTCTATCATGATCACTCGATCTAGCTTGTCCATGTATCGTGTTTTAATGAGTTTTATTTGCACATGAATATCATGACTTTCATCGTGCTTACCTAGTTCTAAATTGTTAATCACTTATATCATTTCCCGCACATTGAGATATAAATCCTATGGGCTAGTTTGCTCATCCCCTACTTTTACCCAATCTAGGTGACTATGAAGTTCAAGAGGAAGATCAAGTCGAGGATGGGATTGCGTCCGAGTGATGAGCGTTCCAACTATGAGTCTAGTAATAGTAGTTTGCTTGAGTGTTAGATTCATGTAGTAGGAAGTGAGGAATAAAAGTGTAATTTCCCTTTATTTGAGTCTTAGTCTTGTAATAGTTTCCATACAATAAGTTGAGATTTGAATACAATTTATATTGAGTTCAACATTTGGGCACTATTATGATGTTGTGTTGATACACATTTAGTGCGTGCTAGATAGAGGCATATTTGCCGACTGTTCACGTCTCGGAATATCGACTCAAATTATTCCGCATTATTAATATCCACTGTGTAACTCTCGGGACGTGACACCTATGCTAGCTCATGAGATCTCTGAGAGCTGAGAGCTTTTGATGATTGGAATGGACGAGCTGGCTCTTGTTTCTTTTTGGGTGACTCGAGCTTCAAGCTTTTCGAAGATTCAAGAGTTCAAACAATCTGACTAACTATCTTCCATGGAGTCACCAGTCTTCTATTTATCTTCTACAAAATATTTTGACCGTTGTAGTAGCCGTTGAACTGTTCGTTGTATCACAGCTTCATGCACATTAGAGAGACTGGTCCGAAGCATGGAGTAGGTGAGCCTGTAGCCATTAATTCTTGGATTGATCCTTACACCTTCAGAGAAAGATTGACTGAATCTTCTATCCTTTTGACAGGATGAGATGTCCATGTTTGACGTGCTTTACTAAAAAGTCTTGCATACAATAAATGCAGACACCTAGACAACTTCTCTTTGTCTAAATTGTCAGTCAACATTAGTAGTCGTGCAGTATTAAGATATACCAAGAAAGAAAGGTTATTCTGACATCACACAAAGTAAGACTTTATGTGATACGTGAAGTAAGCAAGGATATATCGTGTGGAAATATTATACTGTCAAAATAAATGAACAAGATCTTTAGGATACAGTGTGATGCATGGGAAGGTTTTTAAAAACCACATAGTCTAGAGCATATGCATATGAAAATAAAAAGATAAAGCAAGACTGTTCAAGAGCGATATAAATTTATTTGAAAGTAAAGAATATTCGGTATAGAAATGATATTGATATCAAATTGATGATATAATCATGTGAGAATGTATTCCATGTTGAAACCAAGTCTATGTGAACATAATCCATGTATTAATATAATGAAATTGATGTTCTGTACAAAGTTATTACATAACAAAAATCGACGAGCAGATGAAATTGTTGTTTTACTGAAATCGATCATTAAATTATTATTTGAACGAAATCGATCATGAAATCGTTGTTTCAATAATGAAATCATTGTGAGACCGAAATTGTTGTTCAAGTGAAGACAAATCGTTGTTTAAGACCAAATCGTTGTTTGTGATCAAATCGTTGTTTAAATGAAGGCAAATCGTTATTTTCGATCAAATCGTTGTTTAAGTACAAGCGAATCGTTGTTTTCGATCAAATCGTTATTTTTTTAGCAAATTGTGGTTTAAGTCAAAGCGAATCGTTGTTTTCGATCAAATCGTTCTTTTCGAGCAAATTGTTGTTTAATTTAATGTGAATCGTTGTTTTCGATCAAATCATTGTTTTCGAGCAAATCGTTATTTAAGTTAAAGCGAATTGTTGTTTTCGATCAAATCGTTGTTTTCGAGCAAATCGTTGTTTTCGATCAAATCATTGTTTTTTGAGCAAATCGTTGTTTAATTCAAAGCAAATCATTGTTTTCGATCAAATCGTTGTTTTTGAGTAACTCGTTGTTTAAGTTTAAGCGAATCGTTGTTTAATATAAAGCGAATCGTTGTTTTCGATCAAATCGTTGTTTTCGAGCAAATCATTATTTAAGTTAAAGCGAATCGTTGTTTTGAATCAAATCGTTGTTTTTTGAGCAAATCGTTGTTTAAGTAATTTATCGAATCGTTATGGTGATCGAATCGTTGTTTCTATAAAGGAAATCGATGTGTACTTAGAAACATATGCAATGGAGTTCAGATAGCAGTAAGTGAGGATAACTTACAGAATTTTCTAGAGTTATTTCCTGTGAGTGAACTTCAGAAAGAGTTGTTAGAAAATATTTTTCAAGGTTTTTTTAATCACCAAAAATACTTAAAATAAAAGATAATTTATTTATGGAGATGGACTAATCATCAGGCCATGCACACGAGAAGACCCCAACAGGTTGGCTCTTCATTTTGAGGTAGGGATGCCTTGACTTCCTCCTAGTTCTACCAATCCCCTTCTCCAAGCCCTTATAATCATGCTAGGTTGTGCATGTGTGATTGATGCTCTCTTTGTGCTTGAATGGGGGTTTGGGTGATGAGAGTTTCCATGCTTGCATGTGAGGTATTTGAGTGTAGATGCATTTCCTTGGCATGCATGGGTGTGTATGAGGGTGGTTTGAGCTCTTTCTACATGTTTATATCGTCCTACATGCTCCTCTCCCATGGTGATTTCCGGACTTGGGTGTATGGTTTGGGAAGGTGTTGTCTGTGGTCGCGACAACGCCCTTGTCGAGACCCAGTTCGCGACAGGTTCCCTGTCGCCTTCAGACCCAGGTCGCGACAGGCAAGGTGCCGCCTTCAGGTGACGACAGGCCTTGTGTCGCCTTCTAAGACAGAGAGTGGCTTGGCGACTTGTTTGGAGCTTTCCTTCCACTGCGACTCTGTTTCTTGGCACGTGTGCTGTTTCCTAGCACGGTCCTACTCTAGTCTTTTGTCCTGTGCTAGACACTTGTGGGCTTGTCCGTTGAAAGGTTACCGTTACCTAGACCCCCAGTCCCCTCGCGCCTATTTGAGGGAGTTCTCCAGGCAGCAGGAGAGCTCGAGTCTATGGACCTTGGTAGCAGAGGGGAAAACAGTGGGGACAACGACGTAGAGTCATTTGTCGAGAGCTCTTTTAGCTGAGTCTGGGACGCTGGGGTAGTTGAGGCATTTCTTCCGGCACAGATCAGCTAGTACTTCTCACTGCCTCACTCTACATGATTTTGGTACCATTTAGTGGGGCCAGATGTGGGACCGTAGTCTGGCTACACTATGGCTGTTATGGTTGTTACTTGTAGCTCTGCGTCTCACTCCAACGGGAGGTGCTAGATGTAGCAACCCGATATTTTAAATAATTAAATAAATAGAAATAATGGTAGAAATGATTTAAATAAAACCCAATAAACATCAAATAGTAATGGGCTTGTTATATTGGTTCACTTAAAGGCTAATGGGCCAAGCTAGGAGTTAGATTATGGGTTGAAAGGAAAGTACCCAAGAAATTCGTCACCGTAATTACATAGAAAATAGGAAAGGGTAAGTTAGGTTTAAAAGTATGGCAATTAGCCATGAATGGCAAGCCAAATCATCACCTACCATTGCAGCAACCTTCTAAAGGGTTTTCCATTCCAATTGGGAGGGGAGATCACCAAAACATGGAAGGAAAGAGTTGGAAATTGCACCCCACCATTCCTAGTTACATTAGGACGTGGAAAAAACCCTAAACATATACGAACTCGTCCTAAAATAAAAGGGGAAGGTTCACACACTTGCTGGGGTCATGGGAGGCAGAGCTAGGGCATCAGGAACGGAGGAGAACGGCTGTAGATGGGAGCTTCTTCCCCAACCGTGCTCTGTTGCGACCTATGCACAAACCGGGCTTTAAGCTTCACGAAAGTAGGGATTCTCGGGCCAAAGATGAATCTAAATGATCTTATCTTGTAGTGCAACTTGTCTACTTTTGTTTGCAAGTGGTTTGCTCAAATTCCATCGTGTAATCATCGAGTTATAAGCGTTTTCCCATCGTTGCACGCCTTACAATTACCTGAAAGGCGACAAGCCAAGTCGACGTGTTTTGAGTGTGTCCCGCGCATCAAACTATGAGCCGTTGAACTGTCAGACGACCGCTAAAATGCGACCTCTAAGGTCGTCGCATTTCGCTGTGTTTTCCCACCTCTGGAAAGTGCTCCATTCGGAAATTTAGGGTTTCAAGGATGCGACAGTCTCCGTCGTCGCGTTTCTGACCCCTTGATAAATGCGACCATGATACCCATCGCAATTTACCTACATTATTCCAGCACTGAATTTAACTTTATTTAAATGATTATTTGGACTATTTAAGCATGTGTATACACTGTAAAGTTGTGTAATGAATAGTAAACCATCTTGTTATTAAAAATTGATTTATGTCACATAATTCTTTAATGATAATATGCACGATCATTCATTGTTCATGATTTCATACACATGCACACACTTCAAACGATTGTCCTTGCCATAAAATCATGGAGAAAATACTTAAATAAAATATATGGTAAATGACTTTAATAATTACACATTATTCCCCATTTTTATAATGACATTGTTTCTGCTTTATTACGTGGTTTTGGAACACCGATATCGCCGCTCCACTATTCTTGAATTCCTCTAGAATGTTGAGCAACTTGTTTCCTCTACACACTACTCTCTTGACATGTTGGAACCTCTCTATCAGACATTCCGTTCTGGTAGACAAGGGACCTTTTTTTAAGACCTCTGTAAGACTCCGTACTCTGTGGATTCTCTCATGGAGACCGAGCTGGTTGTACCCTAACGCCCATAACACCCTTAGGGATCGATATGATCCAAATGGCTTTAGAAGTTCTCTCTCATCTTGACTCACGTCGGACCTCTGGACCTATGCATAACATGGCCAGTGGAAGGGTAGTGAATTCCACCTGACTACCAACACCAATTGCGCGTGTTGTTCAACTATTACTATCCCCCGTTTAATTGATGTTTTACGTTCATGACCTGTAGTTCTCATCTATACTCTACTCGCTCATCTATTCACACTCTCTCTGCTATCTCGTTTATTCATCTAGTACTCTCATCTATTTCTTGGTACTCTCTATTGGCCATTGACTAATTGTTTAAAGATAAATAATATAACTAATGCCTGGCAATATATAAAGGGCCCGGTCAGGTCCTGGGAGGTACGCCCAAAAGTGCTATTTGCCCGCGAGAGTTAAATGACCAGACTGTTTGACATTACACTGAAGTCCTATTTATTTCAAATATCTAAATGACAATCAAAGTGCTATACTATACTTGTTGTGCTATTTTTACACTTTGTGCTATTTGTGCTATGACCATCATGTTCTTTACTATATTTGGAAACTTGTGATATTTCATTCACATGCTATCATCCTATCTCTTATGTTACTTGACTCTCTCGTGCTCTCATATAGTAACTCTGCTTTTAATACATTAATCATGTAAAGTTTGCCCGCACCATGAGATATAAATCCTATTGGGCGTTGTCGCTCACCCTACGTTATTTGTCATTGTGTCTCAGGTGAGGCGGAGGAGAATGAATACACTCACGAGGATGGGGAGGACCAGGAGTGATCCACGAGTGCCATGACGTCACCAAGTTATCCTAGATTGTCTTAGTAGTCTTTTATTTCCATCCTATGTATTAGAGTCAATTGGGCCCTATGTTATGGCTCTGAGTTAGTTGATCTAATAGACAGTAGTTGAATTATCAATAAAAGTTATTTGTTTTCATATTATTAAACTGTCCAATGGTTTGTTGTCTATTCTACGCTCTATACTCGCTTACTTGCAACTACCTCATGTTCCGATATTCCGTGTCGGGGCGTGACAATTTTGTGGTATCAGAGACTAGGATATCCTTACTAGGATAAGTAAGTCTAGGATGTTGTAGGATGAACTGTCATGACACGTGTCTAAGTCAACTATCATACCGATGTCAGATATGGGTAGAACCCAGGGTTAAGATCTAAAAGATATTCACACACGCACGAATTAAACTCCATATCAATGCCCTAATGATAAGCTACTTTTGAAGGAAACTTAAGAAAGCTAAGATGACTGATGAACGTGCTCAAATGAGGGGCATGCAACAAATGATTCTAGAGCTCACCGTGCACTTCCGCAAGCGGCTAAGGTGGTGGGAATCGTGGCAGTGCAGGCGAGCTGCATCGAAAATTTAGGAGCCTAAACCCACCGAAGTTCGATGGTTCCATGGATCCTTATGAGGCCGAGCACTGGCTAAAAGAGATGGAAAGAATCTTCCGTGTCATGCAATTGCAGTTGGGGAGAAGTTGCTACTAGCTACAATTCAATTGAAGAAGGACACCCACTCTTGGTGGGAGTCAGTCAAAGCTACCAAGGCGAATGGTTAATTCACCTGGAATGAGTTCAAGGAAGCTTTCAATTCCATGTACTTCTTCGAGCGTGTCCAGGAGAAGAAGGCTGTGGAGTTTGCTACTCTTAAACAGAGGAGCCTATCTATGGCTGAATATGAGGCACAGCTTTCAAGACTGGCCCGATATGCTGACCATCTGGTGAATACAGAGAAAATGAAGGCTAGGCATTTCCTCAATGGCCTTAAGCCTCAATATATTACTCAATTGGCCCCTCTCGACATCCAGACATATGCCGACATGGTGAAGAAAGCTCAACTGCTAGAAGATGCTACGGACTTCACTGATTGTATCAAAGGGAAGTTCGTGAAGAAGGAACTGACACCTGGCATGACATCTACCAAGCCAACTAATAGCAAGAAGCGTCCTTTCAGCATCACGGAAGGACCCAGCTAGGAAAGGAAACCCAAGGTCTTCGTTCCCAACACTCCAGCGAAAAGCAATTGCAAGCACTGTGACAAGCCAGGTCACACAGCTGATGAATGCTGGAGAAGAGTCGGTGCATGTTTGCACTGTGGAAGCCGCGAGCACCGTATCCTCGAGTGCCCGCTACCGAAGGAAAATGAGAGGCACACTAATGTGCCAAAGAAATAGGGAAGACTGCAAGCCCTGCATGATGAACAGCCTGCTGAGGAAGGTGGCGAGCTGGAAGGTACACTGCAAGTTTTCTCCTATCAGCATTTGTTTTATTGAGACTGGCGCAACCCATTCATTTATATCTCAAAACTTTGCTGATACTTTGAATGTTAAACCTATATCTATAGGGTGTGAATTCACTGTCACAACACCATTGGGAGAAAAGGAGAAATTGAACAAGTATTTTCCATCTGCTGATGTAATGATCGGAGAACATAACCTAAAAGCCGACCTAGTGTGTATGCCCATGGAAGGCTATGATGTGATTTTGGGAGCCGACTGGTTGTCCACTTATGGGGCAAGTGTCGACTTCAAGAATTGGAAATTTACATTTAGTGATATCCCTAAGTTGTCATTCACTGGCATTAGACGCAAGAGACAGATGTCTCTAGTCTCTTCCATAAAGGCCAACAACATGATAAGGAAAGGTTGCCTTGCTTTCCTTGCGGCTGTAATAGTTGAAAAGAAGGGTTCTAATATAGAAGACATACACATAGTCCATGACTACCCCGATGTGTTCCCCAAAGATATGCCAAGGATTCCCCCTGAACTTGATGTCAACTTTGCTATTGAGTTGATCCCTGAAGCTGTACCGGTATCGCGTCAACCGTACCGGATGTCACCTGTCGAATTAAAGGAACTGAAGGCACAGCTGATGGAGCTTCTAGAGAAGGGGTTCATCAAACCAAGTACTTTCCCATGGGGAGCACCTGTGTTGTTCGTCAAAAAGAAAGATGAGTCATGAGGCTATGTATCAACTATCGACAACTCAATTAGCTAACCATCAAGAATAAGTACCCATTGCCCCGAGTCTATGAACTTTTCGACCAGATATCTGGAGCTCAATATTTCTCCAAGATTGACCTCCGGCCTGGTTATCATCAAATGAGGATCAAGGATGATGACATCTTCAAAAAGACTTTTAGGAGCAGGTATGGACACTATGAATTCATTGTAATGCCTTTTGGTCTGACCAATGCTCCTGCAGCCTTTATGCAACTCATGAACAGCATCTACCAACCCTATCTGGATAAGTTCATGGTCGTCTTCATTAATGACATCCTCATATATTCAAAGACCAAAGAAGAACATGAAAAACACCTGAAGATCGCACTACAAGTCTTGCGAGATAACAAACTGTATGCAAAGCTGAGCAAGTGCGAATTCTGGCTCGAAGAAGTGTCCTTCTTGGGCCATGTTATATCAAAGGATGACATATCTGTTGATCCCTCCAAATTCGAAGCTGTACTCAATTGGGAGAGACAAACCAACTTCACAGAAATCAGAAGCTTCTTAGGACTGGCTGGTTACTACAGGCGATTCATAAAGGACCTCTCCAAGATCGCCGTTCCTCTCACGTGTCTTACACGAAAGGAGAATCCCTACTCCTGGAGTAAAGATTGTGAGAAGAGTTGTCAAACTCTCAAAGAATGTCTGACCTCCGCCCTTGTTCTCGCTCTTTCAATAAAGGGAGAATGTTTTTCTATCTATACCGATGCCTCAGGAATTGGGCTAGGTTGTGTATTGATGCAGAAGGAGAACGTTATTGCTTGTTCTTCCAGACAACTAAAGACGCATGAAGTTAACTACCCTGTGCATGATCTAGAGTTGGCTGTCATGGTCTTCGCCTTGAAAATCTGGAGACACTATTTATATGGTGAGCAATTTACGGTCTATTCAGACCATAAAAGTCTAAAGTACTTATTCTCACAAAAAGAACTTAACATGAGGCAGAGAAGGTTGCTTGAATACCTGAAAGATTTTATTTCAACATCCAGTACCATCCAGGCAAGGGAAATGTTGTGGCTGATGCTCTTAGTAGTAAGCCGATGGCATCTACATCGAGTCTAGTTCTTGGAGAGATGCAACTACTAGAACCATTCGCAAGATTAGACTTGAACATTGAACATAAGGATGATCGAGTCTTGGTTGCCAATATCAAGATTCAATCTAATATGCTAGAAGAGATCAAAGCGCAACAGGACAGTGACCCATTCTTGGTTCGTATCAAGGAAACCTTAGCTGAAAGACCTGATTTTGCTATGACTGAGGATGGAAGGCTGGTATTCCAAGGAAGGACATGTGTTCCAGACAATGAACAATTGAGGAGAAAGTTAATAGACGAAGCTCACCAGACGAAGTATACTATTCATCCTGGAGATACCAAAATGTATCAAGACATGAAAAGAACGTTTTGGTGGCCGAATATGAAGAGAGAGGTTGTCGAGCATGCCGCTCATTGCCTTACTTGCCAATAGGTAAAGGCAGAACACATGCGCCCTGTTGGCGTGCTTAGACCATTAGATATTCTGGAGTGGAAATGGGAAAGCATTGGCATGGACTTTATCATAGGTATACCCAAGAGTTGTGGTGGACTCGACGCCATATGGGTCATTGTCGACCGATTAACCAAGTCCGCACACTTCCTACCTATAAAGAGTAAGTGGTCTGTAGAGGTACTAGCCGCATTAGATGTCAAAGAGATCGTGCGACTTCATGGAGTTCCATCATCCATTGTCTCGGATCGAGATCCGAGGTTCTCATCTCATTTCTGGAAGGGACTGCATACTGCACTTGGTACTAAGCTCAATTTTAGTATCGCCTTTCACCTGCAGACTGATGGGCAGACTGAGAGAACCAACCAGATAGTTGAAGATATGTTAAGATCCTGCACCATAGATTTCCAAGGCTACTAGAATGAGAATTTATCTTTGATTGAGTTCGCCTATAACAACAGCTATCAGGTGAGTAATAAAATGGCACCATTCAAAGCACTTTATGGTAGAAACTGTAGATCTCCTGCATGTTGGAATGAAGTCAGAGAACAGCAATGGCTAGGCCCGCACATGGTACAAAATACTACCAGGGATATACAGGTAATTCGAGATCGGCTCAAGATTGCTCAGTCCAAACAGAAGAGTTATGCTGACAAGAGGAGGCGAGATTCAGAATTTCAAGTGGGGGATTATGTACTCTTAAAGGTATCCCCTACTCGTGGCATCCAAAGATTTGGTGTTAAAGGAAAGCTCAGTCCAAGATGTTGGGTTGAGTGTGTTTTGGAATTTCCTAAAGTTGTATTTTATAGATAACCAATGAACATCACTCATACTTTGATTTTGATGATGACACATTGTGATTTTGATGATGAGATGTTGAACATGTTGTACTTTCTATACATATCATAATAATGCTTAAACAATATGTTTTTGATGTTTAATGTCTCATATTTTAATGATAATATCTTGTACTAATGATTTATGTGTTAATTTTGCAGGTGAATACAGATTTTGTCTTGGAAGTGTCGACACACCCCTTAATGGTGTCAACACAGTGTTTCAAACACTAAGGCAAAATGATGAAGAAAAGGTCAAGTGGTGTCGACACAGGATCAAGTAGTGTCGACACTAGATCCAGTTCCCAGAAGACCTGTTTGGCAGTTATGGAAAGTGTGTCGACACTGCCTGAAGTAGTGTCGACACTAGTGACTCTTCCTAGAGAACCAATTCTGCCAGTTTGGGACAGTGTGTGGACACACTCTGGAGTAGTGTCGACACACTCCAGCTTAAACTCAATTTCGTGAAATCATCTTGACACGTGGCCGCTTGGGGTTCAAGGGGATCTGCCTAGGTTTTTGTGCAAACATACCCTAAGGCCTTTTATGGACATATGGGGGTATAAATACCCATATCCTTGGCACTCCAAAGCATCCACGAAAAGAGCAAGCCAAGACCATTCTGGAAAAAGGAGATTTGAGTGGGAAAGGCTTTGCATCCAGAGGAGCAGCAGAGCGGTACCCCTAAGGGAAGAAGAAGGAGAAGAAGAGAAGGAGCTCAAGATTGGAAGAGTGCTGATCCAGAAGGAGATCCAACCAAGTTTGTAATTGGTCAGAGTCCTAAATTTTTTCTGGGGAATCTGTGTATGTGTTCTACACAGATCTCCCAATTCTATTTGTCTCTACCATTTCAATTGTATTGAGATAGATCGTGCTAGAGGATCTATTCTCTAAGTGTGCTTGGTCTAGATGAACTTTGATCTATTGTGATCCTGTGGTTTGAGTACTTTGTACTCTGGTTTGGAGCTGTTGTGCTCTGGTGCTTGAGCCGTGGTGCTCAAGGGCTTGTGAATTTGCTGAATTCATAAGTGGTCTGTGGAGTAGGTTGTCGTGCCTATATCCTGGGTTTCTTTGAGTTGTTGAACTCAAAGAGGTTAGAGTCATCGTGCTCTAGTTTATACTGCACTTGTGCTTGTGGTTCCTCTGTTGTGAGGAGGTGGACGTAGGAGACACAAGTTGTGTTCTCCGAACCACCTTAAAATCTTCAGTGCACTGTGTTTTGTTGTGTGGTTTGCTGTTCTCATTCACTATTCTTACACACCACACTTGAGTCTGATCGAATTGTGTGTTTTACTCATTTTAATTCCGCTGCTATTAACACAATCTCTTAGTTTATTTACCAAAGTCACCCATCCGATCCCCAACATCTGGTATCAGAGCGGGTCAGAGTCAATTCTATACTCTGAGGTGCTTTGGTGAATTTTCTGTATTCAGATTTTGATCACTCAATTACTTGCTTAAATTGCTGTGTGCTTTGGTTTGATTGTTTCTATCATGGACTCTAGAGGTTTTGTTGCTGAAGGTCATTCAATCAATAGGCCTCCATTTTTTGATGGTACTGACTATCCTTACTGGAAGAATAGAATGATGGTCTTTCTTAGAGCACATAACTATGAAGTATGGAGAAATGTTGAAAAAGGGCCAAATGAAGTCACTAGAGATGAAGATCAATGGACCAGCGAGCAGATCAGAAGGGTCACCCTAAACTACAGCGCCATGAACATGCTGTAATGTGCCATCCATCCAAGGGAATATTCCAGAATCTCCATGTGTAAGTCTGCAAAGGAGATGTGGGATAAATTAGAATTGCTTTATGAGGGCACATCTCAAGTCAGGGATATTAAGGCTAACATATTAGTTTCTGATTATGAGTTGTTTATCATGAAATCAAATGAAACTATATCTGAGATGTTTGCCAGGTTCATGGTTATTATAAATGGACTTCGAGCCTTGGGTAAGGAATATTCAAATGAAGACTTGGTAAGAAAAATCTTGACCTCATTATCTTCTGTATGGCACACTAAAGCAACTGTCATTGAAGATTCAAAGGATTTATCCAAAATTACATTGGATGAACTCATTGGATCATTAATGACATATGAGTTAAATCTTAAGAGATCAGAAGAACACATGCTAAAAACAAAAACCATTGCTCTCAAAGCTTCATCAAGTAATAAAGGAAAATCTAAAGAAAATTCCGAGTCTGAGAAATCTGAATCTGATAATGATAATCTTGCTTTCATCACTAGACAATTAAGGCATTTCTGAAATCAAACAAGAAGAATTTTGGTAATAAGAAAAATGCCATGTCTAGTAAGAAGAAACATTTTTCTCATGGTGATCATAATAAAACTGATGAAATTCCTGTGTGTTACATGTGCAACAAATCTGGACATATGAAGGCTGATTGTCCAGAAGGTAAGAAGGAAAAGCACAAAACTCACAAGAAGGAGTTTCACAAAAAGAAGAACAAGGCCATGGTAGCTACATGGTCAGATGATGAAAGCTCAGACTGCAATGAAGAATCTTCAAGTTCAGAAGGGAATGAAATCTGCTTCATGGCTGGAAGCAGTGAAGATCAGGTAGATATATCCTTTGAACAATTTACCATTGATGATTGGCAAGAAGCATATGGTAATTTAGTTGAAAATCTGTCTGATGTTAGAAAAGAAAATAAATATTTGAAAAGAAAAATTGAAAGCATTCTTCATGATAATTCATCATCTGAAAAGATTTCTGAATTGGAAGCTCAAGTTTCAGATCAAATCAAAGAAAATGATGAACTGTTGATTTTTTTTAATAATCTCAAATTGAAAATTCAAAAATTTAATAAAGAACTTATCAATTCTGTTAAGAAATTTGACGAAAAAGAAAAGGAAAACCATGAGAACTTCAATGAAATTGAAAAACTCAATCTTTGCATCAAAGAAAAAGAAGACATCATCAAGAACTTCACTCAAGGAAAAGACAATCTGAATGCTCTACTTGGAGTTAGGATGAATTCAAATAAGCATGGCTTAGGTTTTGAACCACAAAATTCAAAGACAACTGAATCATCTCCAAAGAAAACAAAATCATCAAAAACTCCTTTAATAAAATTTGTCAAGGCAAGCTCATCTAAAAACAAAGGAAAAATACAAAAACAAAAAGAACCTGAGAGGTCGACACATACCTTACCTAGGTCAACACACACTATGAACAGGTCGACCTATCCCAGTCAGAGGTCGACCTACCCCTCTTATAAAAACCACAAAATCTTCAAACCAATCAATAATCATTTTTCTCATGGAAATTGGAATGTTTTCTCCTCTTACAATTCAAGATGGAATAAGTCTTGGAACCAAAGGTACAATGGTTCAATCCTTATTTCTATCATTCATCTTTTCCTGCATACCAACAATAATACATGCCAAGTTTTTCACAATGGAACAAACCAACTAAGAGGCATAATGTTCACAAAATGAAAAACAAAAAATTGAATCTTCTATTTCGAAAATACTGTGAAGAAAAATACACAAATTTGGGTTAGAAAGGATTTGTTATCTCTTCTCACTCAGCATGTTGGTACCAATCTCATGTGGGTACCAAAAACTTTTCTTGTCTAATTTGTTATGTGCAAGAAAGCCGTGCATCCAATTCCAACAACATCTGGATTCTTGACAGTGGATGTTCATGGCACATGATAGGAGACAGAGATAAATTTTCATGCTTGATTGAAAAGGAAGGTGGATCAGTCATCTTTGGAGGTAATAATAAAGGAAAAATAATTGGCAAAGGAAAAATAGGTAAGTCTTGCATTACTCTAAGTGATGATGTTTGTTTAGTTGAGGGTTTGAATTATAATTTGCTTAGCATTAGTCAATTGTGTGACAATGGTCACAAGATTCTTTTTGAACATGACTAATGCAAAATAATTGACTCCTCTTCTTAGAAAATTAAATTGATTGGAAAAGGAGAAAATAATGTTTACATGATTGATTTGTGTGATTATTCTTCTTTAAATGTTTGCTTGATTGCAAATAAAATGACACTGCTTGGTTGTGGCACAAAAGGTTGAGTCATGCAAGTTTCACAACCATTAATAAACTCATAAGAATGAATCTTGTAAAAGGTCTTCCTGAATCTTTCCCAGTCATTGACAATCCTGTTTGTGGGATATGTGCTCAAGGAAAACAAACAAGAAAATCTTTTAAAGTGTTCAATGAAGTACTTACATCTAAACCACTTCAAACAAACAAGAAAATCTTTTAAAGTGTTCAATGAAGTACTTACATCTAAACCACTTGAGTTGCTTCATATGGATCTTTTTGGTCCAACCAGATCTCAAAGTCTCAGTGGTAACAGATATGGCCTTGTGATCATTGATGACTTTACAAGATATACTTGGGTCTTATTCTTATCCCATAAAACTGATGCATGTTCAGAATTCAGGAAATTTTACAATTCTGCGTTAATGGGTTTATCTTTTAAACTGAATTCCATCTTGACAGATCATGGGGGTGAATTTGAAAACAAATCATTTTCTGATCTTTGTACTGAACTGAAAATTCTCTATAAGTTTTCTTCCCTTAGAACTCCAAAACAAAATGGAGTTGTAGAAAGAAAAAATAGAACTCTTATGAAATGGCCAGAACAATGCTCATTGAAAGTAAACTGTCTAAATCTTTTTGGGAAGAGGCTGTAAATATAGTTAATTTCATTTTGAATAGAGCATTAGTAAGACCAAAGATCAGAAAAACCCCTTATGCGTTGTTCAAGAATAAAAAGCCAAGTGTGTCATATTTCAAAATTTTTGGTTGCAAATGTTTTGTTCACAATAACAACAAAGAAAATGTTGATAAATTTGATACAAAAAGTTTTGAATCAATCTTTTTAGGTTATTCTGAAACTTCAAGAGCTTACAGAGTTTACATCTTGAAAAATAAGACTGTGGAAGAATCTCCACATGTCCTTTTTGATGAAAATTTACAAAAAATTGACACTTCGGATTTGTGCAGAACTCAATAATATGATGATGAAGATGATCATCATGAACATCCATCTATAAATCTTGAAGATGAAGAAGTACCAAATATTCATGAGGTTCGTGAAATGCCAACTTCAAGTAATTCAGGTAATCATGTTCCGAAAAATCATGCAAACTCTGAGGTAATTTCTGAACCAAGACTTTTAAGAGATCATCCACTTGAAAACATTGTTTGTAATTTGCAAGATGGAATAAGAACCAGATCATCTTATCATTCTGTCTTAGTTGAAGATTCTTGGCTATACTTTCCCAAATTGAACCTAAAAATGTGGATGAAGCTTTATCTTGTGAAAACTGGATAAATGTTATGCATGAAGAGCTTCATCAATTTGAACGAAATCAAGTTTGGGATTTAGTACCAAAAGCTTCAGACTTAACTTCTGTCATTAGAACTAGATGGATTTTGTAACGCCCCTCTTAGACCCAGTACAGTTACACCAACTCACATTGGATCTAATAGAGGTATTACAGTGGACTGAATCCAACAATTACAATACAGGTTGAAATATACACAAATAACTATTCAATTCCAATGATAATTGAAAAAATATGGAATTAAACACTTGCAATCATCATTTATTCAAATGTAAAGTCTAATGCATAAAAGAAATATGTAACTAAGGTCCCAACTATTACATATCATAGTCCAAAGCCATAAAAGAAAATACATATAATCCTGACATACATAGATCACTCTAGAAACTCTCAAGTAAAACTAAGTCTCCACGTCCTCTCGCTCCGAGTCAATGTGCCTAACTCCTAAGTGTCCTCTGGATCTCTAAAATATTAAGCAAGTATGAGTCTACAAGACTCAACAAATTACACAGAAGCTAGTTCTAGACATTATAAGTATGATAGTTTTAAAACATGGTAACATATTATCTATTATTTCATTGGTACATATATTTTCTACTAACATGTTTCTAGATCATTTGGCATTCAAGTATTTCATAGCATGTCTATATCATGACACATTTATCATATAGCATGTAAATTACTTCGATTTAGGCCTTATACTTCAATTTGCAATAAAGAACAATTCTCATGTATCATTGGATCATTAAACATGTAGAAACTTTATAAAAAATGGCATGTAAAATTTAATGCAATGTCATGTAGCATATAATTATATAGACAATAAGCAGTAGCATGTAGACAACGATCATGTGGCGTGTAAGTCATGTAGACATGTAAACATTTTCATTTAGTTGCCAAGACTAGCCCTCACTAAATTAGAGATCAGTAGACATTTAGCATTCACTTATCACCTAGGCTATGCGGTGATAAAGTCTTAGTATTTGCGCAAAACCGGGGAAAGTCCTTCCACCTTAACCAGTAGAA
Organism: Colocasia esculenta; assembly: GCA_014218235.1. Classification (NCBI taxonomy): domain Eukaryota; kingdom Viridiplantae; phylum Streptophyta; class Magnoliopsida; order Alismatales; family Araceae; genus Colocasia; species Colocasia esculenta. Next base: position 133,696,524 of record CM024754.1, read on the forward strand.
CTAGTCTACTTCCAGGATTTCAATCCGTTGCCCATGGATTCAGTAGATCATTTACATGTAGTTGAACATTACCATAGGGGCATCTACGGTGTAGTTCCTTGTAGGAATCTCTAAATTATATGTCTTATTGGCATTCCATTTTAATATATGCAATACATATATGACCCATGTAGTCTACATTTCATGCAATCTCAATATGTAACCATGCAAAAATCTGTAATAGGTCCCTTCAGTTTTGAACATTTCATTTTCTGAATGACCAACCCTATCATGGTAGTAAATACAACATATTCATTCATGTAAATACTAGCATTTTTATTTAAATTTACAAGCAGATCCTTATTCATAATTTCATAACAAATTGTATAAATATACAAAAATTCTAAAATTTTAACAAAAATTCAGAATTCGGTTGTACTATGTGCAGGCCAAATTTCATATTTTTCTGATCGCTGTAACCATTTCTGGTGAATTACTTTTCATAAATTGGAACTATGTAACATGATAATGCAGAAATAAAACCATGCAGATTTACAATCAAGATTACACATAGTAGATCCACAGTCCTAGTTATCAGTCATGCATCCCTAACATTGGTATAAAATAAATTATGCTTGCATCGTTTTAAATTTTTTTTTAATTTTATTACTAATTCTATCAAGACTTCCATGAAAACAATAATACACGATACATATGGTTTATTCATTCATCATAAAACAGTACTAGAAACACACCAATCATCACCTGGCCGAAACCTCACACAATCAAGGAACACAGATAACCAACTATTATCATTTCTATAGATATAGGGTATTGATAAACTCGACGACAAGGGGTATGACGTTTACATAAGTCAACGTCCACATATAATGTCGTTAAGTTAGATAGACGGCGGCACATAGCGCCGTTAAAATAAATGACGGTGGCACATAGCGCCGTTTACATATAGTAAAAGATAGAAAACTACTATTATGCATATGATATAGACGGTGGTCGATCCCGTCGTTTATATGAGATTGACGGCGAACGATATTGCCATTAAGTTCTTAAACGCAGAAAACGCAGAAAACCTTACATAAAATGACATGGCTTTCATCCCTTCCCATGGTTCATTTTCATGTTTTAAAATTACTTAAAAATGGTAAACCTATAATCTTACATATCATAAACTGAACCCCCATGTACATGCCTCTTTCCTTCCTACTAGAGTGATGATTTGAAGCCCGAGGAAGCCCGCCTCGTCAGTGAGACAGTCCTCTCCTCTGTCTTCAAGCGCTCCGAATCCACCTCCGATGTAGTTCTCTTGCGTGGACGTTTTTCGGATCTCGTGGACGATCACTCCACCTTGGTCCAAGAGTCCTCCAAACTGCACGAACCAGCACCAGATCGCTCTGCAAAGTCCTTTCCTCGGCCCTCTTTTATTTCCCTCAAAACCAGAGTGAAAACCCCTTTTTTGACTGTGAGATCTGGTCTTATAAAGACCTCCATGCATTTGGCTAGCCCAAGTTCGATCCCTGGGATGCGTAACGCACCGATCTAGCCTCTTAATGGCACTTAAAATGGCAAATCCCACTCGCTCGGAACGGTAATATAAAAACAGACAAGTCAGGTTAACGCCAACATGGGTTGTCGTTAGAATCATTGTAAACGTCCATCGATAATGCCCTTTACATTCTTGCCCAAAAATAAAATAATTCAGAAAATATTAAATGACAATATATACTGTCGTTAACAAGGTATAAATGGCAGACGAACTTGCCGCTGGCAAGACTTAACGCCAAGGGATATTGACGCCATGTTCACCACAGAACATCATTCAAAACATGCAAAAATAAACATACAATTTGCAAAACAAATTCAGAATTTCCTAGGGCACTACATCCTCTCCCCCTTAAAATAATCTTTGTCATCGATGATTGAGTTAGAATACTCACCAAATAAGAACGGATCAAGCTCCCACGTTGCTTCTTCACGTGAGAAATTCCTCCATAGAACCTTCACAAATGGTATGGATTTCGATCTTAATTCCTGCACTTTCGTGTCCAGAATCTCCACAGGTTGCTCCACATAAGACAAGTCTGGCTGAAACTGCACTAGCTCATAGCTGATCACATGGTCCAAATCTCTAATATAACGCCTCAACATGGACACATGGAAAACATGATGCACGGCTGCTAACGATGGTGGCAAAGCTAATTGGTATGCTACATTCCCGATCTTCTTCAAAATCTCGAATGGGCCAATAAACCTCGGGTTCAGCTTACCTCTCTTTCCAAATCTTACTACACCTATGGTTGGCGAAACCTAAGGAAAACATGGTCTCTAACCTCGAATGCCAAATCCTTCCTTCTTGTATCTGCATAACTCTTCTGACGATCCTGAGTTGCCTTTAACCTCTGCACAATCATCTGGATCTTCGCTGAAGTCTCTTGCACTACTTCAGGTCCAACCAGATGCCGATCTCCTGACTCCTCCCAACACAATGGGGATCTACAGGGTCTCCCGTATAATGCCTCGAAAGGTGCCATACCTATGCTCGAATGGAAACTGTTATTATAAGCAAATTCTACAAGAGATAGATGGCGCTCCCAATCACCTTTCCATTCCAAAACACAAGCTCGAAGCATATCCTCCAACGTCTGAATAGTCCTCTCAGACTGTCCATCCGTTTGTGGATGAAAGCCGATCTCAACTTCAACTGACTGCCAAAAGCCTGCTGCAAACTCTGCCAAAACCTGGAAGTGAATCTCGGATCACGATCTGAGATAATCGACTCTGCCAAAACCTGCAAACTATGTCCATCCGTTTGCGGATGAAATCCACTCTGCCAAACTCCATGCAGCTTCACGATGCCCTCAATGTATAGTCTGGCCAAGCTCTCTATGGATTGCTTCTTCTTCATTGCCAAGAAATGAGTGCTCTTCGAAACCTGTCCACAATCACCCTAATGGAATCATTTCCTCTAGGCGATCTAGGCAATCCAGGCACAAAATCCATAGTGACTTGCTCCCACATCCACTGAGGAATATCCAACTTCTGCATCAAACCAGAAGGTCGCTGACGCTCTGCCTTCACTTGCTGACAAATCAAACATTTTGCCACAACATCATCAGCAACATCCCTTTTCATTCCTGACCACCAATAGGAACGCTTCAGGTCCTTGTACATCTTTCCACTGCCTGGGTGAATAGAGAACTGAGATCTATGTGCTTCCTCCAAAATCTCCTTTCTCAGATCAGTATTATTAGGGACACATACCCTAAGATTCAGGCGAATCACATCATCTTCATCTCTGGTAATTACGCCCTTTCCAACCAACTCTTGCAACAACAGGTCATCTTTCTGCAAAGCAATAACCCGATCAAGGATAGAAGATCTCAAAGACAACTGCTCCATGATCAAGTTGCATAATTGAGGTTCTAGAACAACCAAAGAACTTGAAGCGTCATCTAGCATCTTCTAGTCTTGCCTCATCATCTGCCTTTTCCTGCTCAACGCATCTGCCACTACATTGGCCTTCCCTGGATGGTAAGACAGCTCAAAATCATAGTCCTTCAAGAATTCTATCCACCTCCACTGCCTCAGGTTCAACTCTTTCTGCTGCGAGAACAAGTATTTGAGACTCTTGTGGTCTGAGAAGAGCTCAAATCTAACACCGTAAAGGTAATGCCTCCATATCTTCAAAGCATAGACCACAACCGCCAACTCCAAGTCATGGGTCGGGTAGTTGAGCTCATGCTCCTTTAATTTCCTAGAAGCATACGCCACAACTCGACCACCCTGCATCAGAACACAACCAAGCCCAATCTTTGAAGCATCTGTGTAGATAGAAAAAGAATCCACACACTTGGGCAAAACAAGCACTGGCGCTGAGGTCAGACGAGTCTTTAACTCCTGGAACGCCTTTTCACAAGCCTCTGACCACTCAAACCTGACTCCTTTCCTTGTCAACCTCGTCAAAGTCGCCGCAATAGAAGAAAACCCTTCGATGAATCTCCTATAGTAGCCAGTCAAGCTGAGAAAACTCCTGATGTCAGCTGATGATCTCGGTGCTTCCCAATCAAGAACAGCTTCCACCTAGCTGGATCTACAGACACACCTTCTCCCGATATAACATGACCAAAAATGGACTTCCTTCATCCAGAAGTTGCACTTGTTGAACTTAGCATACAGCTTGTGCTCCCTCAGGACACCCAACACAATCCTCAAATGCTCTCTATGAGTCTCCTCATTGGGCGAATAAATCAACACATCATCAATGAAGACTACTACAAAGGAATCCAGATACTGCCGAAAAACTCTGTTCATCAAGTCCATGAAAGCTGCTGGGGCATTTGTCAAGCCAAAGGTCAAAACAAGGAACTCGTAATGGCCATATCTCGTCCTAAAAGCCGTCTTAGCGAATCTTCCGGCTTGATACGGAGTTGATGATAGCCAGAACGAAGATCAATCTTAGAGAATACAGAATCTCCTCACAACTGATTAAACAGTCATCAATACGAGGTAAGGGTACTTGTTCTTAACAGTTACCTGGTTGAGATCACGGTAATCTATGCACAATCTCATCGATCCTCCTTCTTCTTCACAAAGAGTACAGGTGCTCCCCATGGAGAAACACTCGGCCGGATGAAGCCCTTATCAAGCAATTCCTGCAGCTGCTTCCTCAACTCTGCCAATTCCACTGGTGCCATACGATAAGGGCAATAGAAATAGGTGATATGCTAGGGACTAGCTCAATGCCAAATTCAATCTCTCGAGCTGGGGGAAAACCAGACAAATCCTCTGGAAATACATCGCTGAAATCTCTGACCACTTCAATATCCTCAATAGATAACACTTTATTCGCATCCTCCGACACAACCACACTAGCCAAAAACCGCTACAACCCTTGCTCACATCTGGGCCGCCTTCAAAGCAGAAATGACGAACTTGCCCGACATATTCTTAGGCAAAGGGTAAACAAACCTCCTTACCAGGAATCCGGAAAATAATTTCTGCCGACAATCCATCAAAGCATAATGCTCCTCGAGCCAATCTAAGCCAAGATAGCATCATAATCTCTCATCTTCAGCAAATAGAAGCTACTAGACAAAACATGCTCCTCGATGCATACAGGAAGAGAAGAAAATGCTGCTCAGTCAAAATAGTTCCCGCTGGCTTATGCACAGACAAGGGAATCTCCAACTTTTCCGAAACTAAACCATCATCCTTCATCAAATCCTTGGCAAATCTCTCGGAAATAAAACTATGTGAGGCACCGGTATCAAATAGAACTCTAGCATGCAAACCCATAATTAAAATTGTACCTTCTGTGACATGCTCTGCTAACTTTTCCTCATCTCTCGCCAACGCGAACACTCATGCGTGAGCTCTCGGTCTCCCTGCTGCTCTCGGTGCCGGTCTAGCTACTGCTGATGCTGCTGCCGCTGCAGTCTGCTATGCCATCTTCCGACAATCTCTGATCTTGTGGTTCTTATCACCACACCTCAAGCACCTCCCGAAGTCACCCAACATACCTCGCCTCCATGGCGTTTCCCACACTGGGTACACACTGGCTTCTCTACTACTGTTCCTCCGCCTGTGTCGGTCCTGCTACTCCCTTTGGTGCAACTGCTCTCTGCTGGTAACCTGGAGCCTTCTTCTTCTTGTCCTGACGCTGAAAAGCTGATGTTGGCCTCTTTAATGAAGCTCTTTTCTCCTCCAGGTAAACCTCCATCTCTGCCTCTTGCATGCATGCCACCGATAAAGCCTGTTCCATGGAACGATGCCCTAAAGCCACCAGTCTCATCCTCAGGGATGGCTTCAACCCCATTATGAACTTCTTCACCTTCCTCCGCTCATCTGCCACAATATGAGGCCATACTTGGACAGCTCCGCGAATTTCGCCTCGTACTCAAGAACACTCATCGGCCCCTGGGTCAACGTCAGAAACTCCTGCTCCATGCGTCATGCACATGCTCTGGAATGTACTTCGCCCTGAACAGACGGACGAACTCAGTCCATGCAACCTCCATAGCACCATCTCCAAACTGTGTGCGTAGTACAAAGACCACCACACATCGGCACGCTCCTCCAACAGAAATAAGGTAATTATATCAAAGGTATAATCCCCTCAACACACTTAATCCTCAGCAAAATATCAATCTCTACCTGAAGCATATAAGTAGCTAGGGTCACCCTCTCTTCTTCTGCACAACGAATGGCACGAAAGATCTTCTCCGTCTCTCTAAGCCAACTCTCTGCAAAAATAGGATCACTCCCCCCCTTAAAGAAAGGTGGGGTCATCCTCCTAAATCTCTCTATCATAGGCACACCTCCGAAAACTGCCTCCTAAGCAGGTGCCTGCGCCTACAATCCAGAACAACTTTTAATAACAGTTCTTCCAATATCACCTTAAATAACTCTTACATCTACCAACCTAAACCTGCACCTGCGCCTGTAATGCTGTCGTAGTCTGAGCTTGAGTCTGCATTGCGTGCACCAACCCTTGCATCAACGCTCCATAGTCCCCAGGTGGTGGGGGTGGCAAGGGTACACCAGTCTGGTCCTGAGCCTGCTGTGCTGGAGCCTGCTGATCACCTGCTGACTCATCACCTTGAGCCGGGCCAGCTCCTCTATGTCCACGAGTCGCCATAGTCTGCAAAATAAGTATCCAATTTAATAACCTATTACTCTACATAACTTGGACTAATTCTATATGTAGACTTAAAATATGAATACAATACTGATATCTATTTTGTACACATTCAACTTGGATCACTCTGATACCAATCTCTATAACGCCCCTCTTAGACCCAATACAGTTACACAACTCACATTGGATCTAATAGAGGTATTACAGTAGACTGAATCCAACAATTACAATACAGGTTGAAATATACACAAATAACTATTCAATTCCAATGATAATTGACAGAATATGGAATTAAACACTTGCAATCAGCATTTATTCAAATGTAAAGTCTAATGCATAAAGAATATGTTAACTAAGGTCCCAACTTATTACATATCATAGTCCAGAGCCATAAAAGAAAATACATATAATCCTCACATACAATAGATCACTCTAGAAACTCTCAAGTAAAACTAAGTCTCCACGTCCTCTCGCTCCGAGTCAGTGTGCACTAACTCCTGAGTGTCCTCTGGATCTCCTGAAATATTAAGCAAGTATGAGTCTACAAGACTCAGCAAATTACACAGAAGCTAGTTTGAGACATATAAGTATGATAGTTTTAAAACTTGGTAACATATTATCTATTATTTCATTGGTAACATATATTTTCCAACTAACATGTTTCTAGATCATTTGGCATTCAAGTATTTCATAGCATGTCTAACTATCATGACTCATTTTATCATGAATCTACTTGTTATCATATAGCATGTAATTACTTCGATTTAGGCCTTATACTTGAATTTGCAATAAACAACAATTCTCATGTAACATGGATCATTAAACATGTAGAAATCTTTATAACAAATGGCATTAAAATTTAATGCAATGTCATGTAGCATATAATCATATAGACAATAAGCATGTAGCATAGACAACGATCATGTGGCGTGTAAGTCATGTAGACATGTAAACATTTTCATTTAGTTGCCAAGACATAGCCCTCACTAAATTAGAGATCAGTAGACATTTAGCATTCACTTATCACCTAGGCAATGCGGTGATGAAGTCTTAGTATTTGCGCAAAACCGGGGAAAGTCCTTCCCACCTTAACCAGTAGAACTAGTCTACCTCCAGGATTTCAATCCGTTGCCCACGGATTCAGTAGATCATTTACATGTAGTTGAACCATTACCATAGGGGCATCTACGACATAGTTCCTTGTAGGAATCTCTAAATTAGCTTATTGGCATTCCATTTTAATATATGCAATACATATATCAGACCATCTAGTCTACATTTCATGCAATCACAATATGTAACCATGCAAAAATCTATAATAGGTCCCTTCAGTTTTGAACATTTCATTTTCTGAATGACAGACCCCTATCATGGTAGTAAATACAACATATTCATTCATGTAAATACTAGCATTTTTATTTAAATTTACAAGCAGATCCTTATTCAGAATTTCATAACAGATTGTATAAATATCCAAAACTCTAAAATTTTAACAAAAATTCAGAATTTGGTTGTACTATGTGCAGGCCAAATTTCATGTTTTTCTGATCGCTGTAACCATTTCTGGTGAATTACTTTTCATAAATTGAAACTATTTAACATGATAATGCAGAAATAAAACCATGCAGATTTACAATCAAGATTACACATAGTAGATCCACAGTCCTAGTTATCAGCCATACAATCCCTAACATTATGCTATAACATAAATTATGCTTGCATCGTTTAATTTTTTTTTTTTAATTTTATTACTAATTCTATCAAGACTTCCATGAAAACAATAATACACAATATACATATGGTTTATTCATTCATCATATAACAGTACTAGAAACACACCAATCATCACCTGGCCGAAACCTCACACAATCAAGGAACACAGAAACCAACTATTATCAATTTCTGTAGATATAGGGTACTTATAAACTCGATGACCAGGGGTATGACGTTACATAAGTCAACGTCCACATATAATGTCGTTAAGTTTAGATAGACGGCGGCACATAGCGCCGTTAAAATAAATTGACGGCCGCACATAGCGCCGTTTACATATAGTAAAAGATAGAAAACTACTATTATGCATTTGATATAGACGGCGGTCGATCCCGTCGTTTATATGAGATTGATGGTGAACGATATTGCCGTTAAGTTCTTAAACGCAGAAAATGCAGAAAACCTTACATAAAATGACATGACCTTCATCCCTTCCCATGGTTCATTTCCATGTTTTTAAAAATACTTAAAAATGGTAAACCTATAATCTTACATATCCTAAACTGAACCCCTATGTAACTTTCCTCTTTCCCTCCTACTAGAGTGATGATTTGAAGCCCGAAGAAACCCGCCTCGTCAGTGAGACAGTCCTCTCCTCCATCTTCAAGCGCTCCGAATCCACCTCCGATGTAGTTCTCCCCAGCCTGGACGAGTTTCGGATCTCGTGGACGATCACCCACCCTTGGTCCAAGTGTCTCCAAACCGCACGAACCAGCACCGGATCGCTCTGCAAAGTCCTTTCCTCGGCCCTCTTTTTTCTTTCCCTCAAAACCAGAGAGAAAACCCCTTTTTTGACTGCGAGATCTGGTTCTTATAAAGACCTCCATGCTTTTGGCTAGCCCAAGTTCGATCCCTGGGATGCATAACGCACCGATCTAGCCTCTTAATGGCACTTAAAATGGCAGATCCCACTCGTTCAGAACGATAATATCAAAAACATACAAGTCAGGTTAACGTCAACATGGGTTGTCGTTAGAATCATTGTAAACGTCCATCGATAATGCCGTTTACATTCTTGCCCAAAAATAAAATAATTCAAAAAATATTAAACGACAATATATACTGTCGTTAACAAGGTATAAACGGCAGACGAACTTGCCGCTGGCAAGACATAACGCTAAGGGATATTGACGCCAAGTTCACCACAGAACAGCATTCAAAACATGCAAATATAAACATACAATTTGCAAAACAAATTTAGAAATTCCTAGGCACTACAGATTTTCGAAATAATTGAATGAATCTTAATCAATTGTTAGAAATAAAACTAGACTTGTTGCTCAAGGGTATAACCAAGAACTTGGTATTGATTTTAAGGAAACTTATACCCCGTAGCAAGACTTTAAGTGTTCGAATTTTCCTTGCATTTGCTGCTTCTTTAAAATTCAAATCTTTCAAATGATGTCAAGAGTGCTTTCTTGAATGGTTACATAAAAGAAAATGTCTTTGTCAACAAACCTGGTTTGAAAATGAAAAATTTCCCAATCATGTCTTTAATTCAATAAGGCTCTATATGGTCTTAAGCAAGCTCCAAGAGTTTGGTATGACCGGTTGAGCTCCTTTCTTGTAATAAAGGTTACATAAGAGGAAACATTGATCAAACTTTGTTTACAAAAACTGTAATATCATTTTATTGTTGATGATATCATTTTTGGCTCTACAGATAATAATTTGCAATGGTTTACCCATCTTATGCAATCTGAATTTGAAATGAGTCTAATGGGTGAACTTACATTCTTTAGGTCTGCAAGTACATCAAACTGTTGAAAGAATGTTTCTAAGTCAAACAAATATGTCAATGATTGCTCAAGAGTTTTGACTTCCAAAACATCAAGCCATCCCACACCCAATGGCCACAAGTGGAAGACTTGAGAGTGATGCTTCTGGTAAGCCTGTTTAATGCTAAATTTTACAGAGGTATGATTGGATCTCTCTTTATCTCACTACATCTAGGCCAGATATTCATTCAATGTCTGCATGCGTGCCAGATTTCAAGCTAATCCTAAAGACAGTCACTTGTCTGTTGTTAAAAGGATTTTCAAATATCTTCTTTCTTCATGTGATTTGGGTCTTTGGTATCCTGTTGGGTGTAAATTGGACTTAATTACATATAGTGATGCTGATTATGCCGGGTGCAAACTTGATAGAAAAAGCACTAGTGGGTTGTGTTTATATCTAGGAGGGTGTCTTTTCTAGGGCTTCCAAAAAGCAACATTCTGTAGCTCTTTCAACTGCAGAAGCTGAGTATGTTGCTGCTGGTAGCTGTGTACCCAAGTCCTTTGGGTCAAACATCAACTTCTAGATTATAATCACACATTAGGTTGCATTCTCATTCTTGTGACAACACAAATGCTATCAATCTGTCCAAAAATCCTATTCAACATTCCCGCCAACACATTGATATTCGCATCATTTCCTTCTAAATAAAGTCTCAAAGAATTCTTTTGAACTCCACTTCATTGACATAGAAAAACAATTGCAGACATTTTCACTAAGCCTCTTGCAGAACCTACATTCACTTCTCTTAGAGGGGAACTTGGTTTATGCAAGTTTTCACATGTTTGATATCTTCATCTCATCTTTTTGTGCACATAAAAGCCATTCTCTCTTGTAAATAATTCTACTTTCATTTGCATTGGAATTCTTGGTATATCAAATAGTGATTTGAAGAAAGGCAAGTTAGGCTTGTCTGGACACTTTCACTATGCTATGTCTCCACCAAGTATCAAGATTCCTTTATGCAATTGTTGAGGGGGAGTATTTGTTGAGGGGGAGTTGTTGTCTATTCTTCAATCATTTCACTTGACATTTGTTGTCTATTCTGAGCCTCAATCATCAGAATTTTTGAGTTTTTGTGCTATTTTCTTATGAGAGAATTAAGACATTGAACCTAAACTTATTGTGCACTTAGTTTAATTTCAAAGATTCATTATCATTTCAAAGTTAAAAAATCTTAATACTGAATGTTTTTAAAATGATATGCAAAACACTTGTAGGCACATGAGGGCTTTACTATTCCATGGCAGTTTTCAGCTTCAATTTTAACCACATGTTTAACTCTAAATTCAGTGCATCTTTGTGCGTCAAATGGTATTTCTCTATGTAGTCATATCTTTTCTGGTCAAGGAAACTATTCCTGCAAACATCAACGGTAAATGATCAATCTGGAAAGATACAAACAGAGCAATGCATCTAATCAATGTGATCTCTTTCACTGAAAAGTGAGATTTAACTAATTTATTCTTGTATTCTTTCCCAGTTGCAAATGAAAGACAATCAATTGACATGATGAAAAAGCATAAGACCTTAATAAAGATCATGTTTACTAAGTTTAGACTAATTATTTTACATTGTGTTAAACATAAAGCTCCTAACATCCTTGTAAATATTTCTGCTCACTCATATAGGTCACTTTATTTCACATTTGCATCATTATTTTAACACATTCAGATCTTTAAACTTTGCTATACTTTGTGTTGAGTGTGTCTTTGTGATTAAATTTTATTACACAATACAAGAAACACATAACTTCACTCATTTGTCAATATCACTTTGCCTCATTTATTTTGATCATTTCTTACCATTCATTTCCTTCATTTCATTTCGTACAATCTTTGTTTCTCTCTCTTATCTTATCTTTTTGATGTTGTCAAAAATGGGGAGAAAGTTAAAGTTCCTAAAGAAGGAGAAAGTCTTTATGGGAGAAAGTTCAAAGGTGTACAGGTCAAGGGGAGTTGTTGCAGTCAAGGAAGTCAGGTTATTGGGAGATTGTGCATATGTTTTGTCATCATCAAAAAGGCGGAGATTGTTGGGTTGAGTGTGTTTTGGAATTTCCTAAACTTATATTTTAATGAAACCAACGAACATCACTCATACTTTGATTTTGATGATGACACATTGTGATTTTGATGATGAGATGTGAACATGTTGTACTTTCTATACATTTATAATATGCTTAAACAACATGTTTTGATGTTTAATATCTCATATTTAATCATAATATCTTGTACTAATGATTTATGTTTTAATTTTGCAGGTGAATACAGATTTTGTCTGGTAGTGTCGACACACCCCTTAATGGTGTCGACACAGTGTTTCAAACACTAAGGCAAATGATGAAGAAAAGGTCAAGTGGTGTCGACACAAGATCAAGTAGTGTCGACACTAGATCCAGTTCTCAGAAGACCTGTTTGGCAGTTCTGGACAGTGTGTCGACAATGCCTGAAGTAGTGTTGACACTAGTGACTCTTCCCAGAGAACCAATTTTGCCAGTTTGGGACAGTGTGTCGAGACACTCTGAAGTAGTGTCGACACACTTTGGCTTAAACTAAAATTCGTGAAATCATCTGGACACGTGGCCGCTTGGGGTTCAAGGGGATCTTCCTAGGTTTTTGTGCCCACGTACCCTAAGGCCTTTTATGGACATATGGGGGTATAAATACCTGTGTCCTTGGCACTCCAAAGCATCCACGAAAAGAGCAAGCCAAGACCATTCTGGAAAAAGGAGATTTGAGCGGGAAAGGCTCTACATCCAGAGGAGCAGTAGAGCGGCGCCCCTAAGGGAAGAAGAAGGAGAAGAAGAGAGGAGCTCGAGATTGCAAGAGTGCTGATCCAGAAGGAGATCCAGCCAACTTTGTAATTGGTCAGGTCCTGAATTTTTTCGGGGGATCTGTGTATGTGTCCTACACAGATCTCCCAATTATTTTGTCCTCTACCATTTCAATTATATTGAGATAGATCATGCTAGAGGATCTATTCTCTAAGTGTGCTTGGTCTAGCAGAACTTGGATCTATTGTGATCCAATGGTTTGAGTACTTTGTACTCTGGTTTGGAGCCATTGTGCTCTGGTGCTTGAGCCGTGGTGCTCAAGGGCTTGTGAATTTGTTGAATTCACAAGTGGTCTGTGGAGTAGGTGTGTCGTGCCTATCTTCTGGGTTTCTTTGAGTTTGTTGAACTCAAAGAGGTTAGAGTCGTCGTGCTCTAGTTTGTACTGCACTTGTGCTAGTGGTTCCTTTGTTGTGAGGAGGTCGACGTAGGAGACACAGTTGTGTTCTCCGAACCACCTTAAAATCTTCAGTGCACTGTGGTTTGTTGTGTGGTTTGTTGTTCTCATTCACTATTCTACACACCACACTTGAGTCTGATCGAATTGTGTGTTTTACTTATTTTAATTCCGATGCTATTCACACAATCTCTTAGTTCATTTACCAAAGTCCCTATCCGATCCCCAACACAAGATTCATCGTCCTTTGAAGTGCTCAAAAGGGTGGTGAGGTTGCTTACCGGTTGGCATTGTGTCACGTCCCAAGAATTATGCAGCAGATATTAATTCGAAGATTCGAGTCAATATTCTGAGACGTGGACAGTCGGTAAATAAGCCTCTAGCTAGCGCGCACTAATGTATATCACAAACATCACAATAGGGCCCATATGTTGACTCATATAAATTGTAATCAAATCTCAGCTCATTGTATTTCAAATAGAAACTATTACAGGACTAAGACTCAATGAAAGGAAGTACATAATACTTCTCACTTCCTACTACATGTTCTAACTCTCAAGCAATTACTATAACTAGACTCATAGTTGGAACGCTCATCACTCGAACGCATTCCCATCCTCGACTTGCTCTTCCTCTTGAACTTCATAGTCACCTAGATGGGGTTAAAAGTAGGGAATGAGCAAACTAGCCCAGTAGGATTTATCTCAATGTGCGGGCAATGATATAAGTGATTAACATTTAGAACTAGGCAAGTACGATGAATGATATGCAAGTACAATAAAACTCGTTAAAACATGATATATAAAATAAGCTAGATAGAGTGAATTATGATAGAACGAGATTTGTGAACAAGATGACAAGATCGAACTAGCAATAGATCACTTTGTACAAGCACGCAAGAATTCACTTGATTCAAGAACGCAAGATATCACTAATTGCATTAAATGAAGAATGGCCATCACGCAAGCAAGCAAGCAGAATGTACGAGCATGATCAAGTAACACTAATCCGGCACGTAGACACCAATGTACACCAAGAAAAGATCCATCAAGAATGTACACCAGGACACGTGTATGTGGTTATGTATCTATCATTCAACAAGCAAGAAAGTACTCGCAGCGCAGATGCAACGCTAGTAATCATTATACCCCATGGTTACAGTATATCTATGACTCGCCGTCATTGGGGCTAGATTGGACACACGCCGTGCCCTGTCAGCATCTCATGTAAAATTTTAAATGTAGATAGCCACATCAATTAATAATGGCCAATGAGAGTTTCAAAACGTAGCATGTGTAATGTCATGTTCATGATGATGATGAGAAGAAGTAATAATTAAATTGAACATGATTTCATGAGAACAATGGTCAAGAGATAAATTGGCAGCATAACGGTACAATTTATACTTTTGTTCAATCTTTACATTAATGGCTTTAGTCTAGTTTGTAAGTCACACTCACGAGATCAAGAAGAGAAAGGAAGTGCACGCTATCTCCAGGGAACTTCAATGGTACAACCAACTCGTCGGCCATGTGGGAATCCATGGTCAGAGGAGATTTACGGAGGCCTTGGTGAAAAGGTCGCTAGTCTACCGATTCGGAATGACGGTAGAGAGTTTCCAATTTCCCAAGAAGGGGCTACCTAATAGTGCTAGTTGTAGTGCGGTACGCGTGTCACAATTCACAAACCATCAGTTTCAAACTCGCAGGAAGCACTAGACAATAAAATATGGAATAAAACTATGCTCTTTAACTCATCATGGTTTGCAAGATTTTATGATAACCATTATCATTTAAATGTGGAAGAACAGTAGGAAGATTTAATCACAAGTAGCACGAAAGGATCATAACATTTAAGGAGCACTTAGAATAGCATTCATGTAATAAAGCTTTTAAATGGGTTAATAAATTTTAAGCCATTAAATAACAATCATGTAATGATCAGACCCAAGACAGGCAACTTACACAGTAAATATCATATTAAACAGATCTTGGGTATATACGGAAAACTATGCATGAAAACACATGGTTTCAGGTAAAGTTCTGAGATCGCGACATCCCTATAAGGAAGCGACGGGGTCGTCAGATCAGCAGGCAGAAGGCGACATGGGTACTGTCGCAACCAGAACGCGACAGAGGTACTGTCGCGACCCGACCTCAGAATGCGACATATCGGGCCGTCGCGTTCACAGGGTCTGCGCCTGAGTCGACATGGATCTGACATGCTCTTGGTTCAGACTACCATGATTTGACACAGGGTGATATTCATGAAACGCCTATATCTCTCTATATGCTCTCTTTAGACAAAACTCACAACATAGAAAATGTCGAGGACATCTATTTAAAGAACTTTTGTGTTGTGGGCTGGGTCTGAATCGGTCTCTAATTGCATGAAATACAGGAAGAACATGGTAAAGCCCAACATGCATGACTTCATGGCGACTTACATGTTAGACTTGTAACATGAGATCTACTGACATTTGGACAAAACGTCTAACATAAAAGATGACAAGGACAACTAGTATAATACTTTGTTGTTGGGTTTTAACCTAATTCGGTCTTCAAACTTGTGAAAAACATGAAGAAGTGAAAGTTAAATGCAACCAGAAAACGCAGTATCATGCATGACTCTATTACGAAGTTTATAACTCTCTAAATGATGATATTTAAGCAAAACATTTAACATGAAAGATGACCATATCGACTAATACAAGAACTTTCATGTTGGAGGCTTGACCTACTTCGGTCTTAAATCTCGAGCAAAACAGGAAGAACTAAGGCTGACTGCAAACCCGAAAACACAGTATTATGCATGACTCTCTTACGGGGTTCATACTCTCTAACTAAAGAGTTGTTGACAAAACGTTGAACATGAAAGATGATCGTGACTACAAGTAGAAGAACTTTTATGTTGATGATTCAGTCTATTCGGTCTCAAAGCGTGTGAATAATAAGAAGAACGGGGGAAAGCTCTAACGGTGCGCGACTTTGGCAAAACGCTTATAATTCAAAATCTACTAAATGAAATTTGATGAAACAGTGGGAAATGAAAGTAACTTGATCTCTACACATTGGTATAGGATATGTTAAGTTTGGCCTGAGAAAAACCTACCTTTGGTCGACTTCAAGAGAGTGGTTTGCGCAGGTCGCAGCAGATGAGAAGGGAAGAAGAGCGGCTTCTTGTGGTCGTTCCACAGCTCCTCAGCCACCATGAGCTCCTCCACACGACCCTAGCAAGTTCTAAATTCGTTCCTAGGGTTTGGGTGAAGAGTATTTAAGTAACCATGGTGTTTAGAAGTCCTATTATAACTAGGAAAAGATGATTTCGGGATTGGCATGTTGGTTTCCTATTTTTGATGATTTCCTCCTCCCTTTGAGTGTGTGAGGCAGGAAACCTCCCTCATAGTTAGGCACGAATTTGGGTTGCCATGAATGCATGATTGCATCCCAATTCAACTCTAATTGCCTCTTTTTAATTTCAGTTTATTTATGGTTACGAATTTCTATGTATTTTCTAGCTTTATTTGATTTTTGGGCCAATGTTACCCATTGGCCCAATTATGATAATGGGTCATCAATATATAATGTTGGAAGTCTCCCCAAGACTTTATTAATTTTTGATTGCGTCGTATTTCCGTGTAACGGTTTTCCGACTTGTTTCCTTATTTAGATCATCGGTCGCAATAACTCTTAAACCTAGCTAAATGATTTTTATTGGCCTAAATTTCTTGATGGTCATTAGATGATATTATTTGAAGCACATCCATGATTTTTATTTAATTTTGTCACTCATTCGAGTACGTGTGATAATGGTTTTACGACTTATTCATGAATACGATAATAAGTCGCAAAACACTTTAAACGGCTAATCTGATTTTTCTTCGACAATTCTTTGTGAAACATTTAGTAAAATGTTTAGGGTTGATTTATAATTTTTACGAAATTTTCGATGTGTTTTAGCACATACGATAATGGTAAGTATGTTTTAAATACTCCGATATTATGGAAATTATTATTTCCATTTATTTGAATTTTATGTAATTAAAATTTCCAGGGTGCTACACCCTCCCCCACTTAAGAGAATTTGGTCCCCAAATTCATAGATCATTAATAGGATTCCGATAATTATGATCCATGAGTTGTTCCAGATTTATTCCTCTAACTGTTTCATCATCATGGATGCTAGTTCAACATCTACACCTATGGCCCCCATATATTCATTTGGTTTTCCACTCTTGTTTTCCTTCCACAGTTGTTATAACTCCATCTTAATCCTCCAGTTGAACTAGGGTATAACCACTAGATTATTCCTTTTCTAATTCTCCTTAATGATCTCCCACTTAGAAATGTACTCATAGAAAGCATCTTAAATCAATCTATGGGTTTAACAATCATACCTCCTTCCAGAAGCTCAGCTTGTGTACTGCATTCACGCGTCCTTGAGCTTTACCACTCCTTGGTTCCTTCTAGCTTGGTCTTTTAGCATGGGACAGTTGGAAGGCGGTGGTCGCGATTTCCACATCGCAGGCAAGCTCCTGCCTTCTTCCAGCACTCTTCTGCTCTATGTCCAGGTTGTTGCAAAAGTTACAATATTCCACGTCTTTGTTTCTTCTACCTTGATCTTTTTCTCCATGCCATAGTCCTTCCTAGTGGTTGGCCTTTTGTTGTTGTTATTATTGTTATGGGGAAAGTTCCAGTTGTATCGACTGCTCCCCTTTTTGTAAAGGTCGGCTTTGAGATGTCCTTTCCCCTCATGCCTTCCACCTTAGCCATAGTGTCTTCTACCAGCTGGGCTCTTTGGACCATCTCAGTGTAAGTTGAATATTGTGTGGTCCGAGCCTTTCAATGAACAAGGGCCTGAGCCCGTCCATGAAACGGTAGCCTTAATCTTTCTGTTCCACCAAATGTGGGGCATACACAGCAAGTCGTGCGAACTGAGCCTCATACTCAGCCACGGACATCCCTTTCTGTTTAGTGTGGCAAACTCTGCTGGCTTCTTCTCTTGACTCTATCAGAGAAATACCTTGCTCGGAATATCTCCAGGAATCCGGCACACTCCAGTTCAGCTACTTTTGGCAGGTGGGCCGAGGTGGCCTTCCACCATGCTCGAGCATCTTTAGTAATTGGAAAAGTGGCCAGTGCCACTTTCTCTCTGTTGGTGCATTGCATTACTTGGAAAATCCTTTCTATCTCTCTTGCCATTTTCTGCCTCATCTGGTCAGGGGATCCAGAGAAACGAGGAGGGTCAAACTCCAAAAATTCCGCTGCATATCACCGGTCCATTCCTTGCAGCTGCAGCCTGATTTCCAGCCTGAAACACATTTTGCAGGGCCTGTGTAAGTCCAGCCACAGGTCTTGCATAGCCTGCCACTGGTTACGAGCCATTGCAGTTGTGTGAGAGTGTTATGAGGTTCTTGAAAAAGGATGGAAACCAATTAATGTCTCCAGATACATTATAAGAGTAATGGGTAGGAGTGTTTAATTCTTGCAACATATTCCCAGTCTCTACCCCATTCTCACCAGGAACTGTATTTAATTTCTCATGACCTAGTTCCATAGGTATCTCTATTCCTGAGACATATCCTATTTGGTATTCCTAGGCTCTGATACCACTAAACTGTCACGTCCCGAGAATTACGCAGCGGATATTAATTCGAAGAATTCGAGTCGATATTCCGAGACGTGGACAGTCGGCAAATAAGCCTCTAGCTAGCGGCACTAAATGTATATCAAACAACATCACAATAGGGCCCATATGTTGAACTCAATATAAATTGTAATCAAATCTCAGCTCATTGTATTTCAAATAAAAACTATTAGAGGACTAAGACTCAATGAAAGGAAAGTATATAATACTTCTCACTTCCTACTACATGTTCTAACTCTCAAAGCAAATTACTATAACTAGACTCATAGTTGGAACGCTCATCACTCGAACGCATTCCATCCTCGACTTGCTCTTCCTCTTGAACTTCATAGTCACCTAGATGGGGTATAAAGTAGGGAATGGGCAAACTAGCCCAGTAGGATTTATATCTCAATGTGCGGGCAATGATATAAGTGATTAACATTTGAGAACTAGGCAAGTACGATGAATGATATGCAAGTAGGAATAAAACTCGTTAAAACATGATATATAAAACAAGCTAGAGAGAGTGATTATGATAGAATGAGATTTGTGAACAAGATGACAAGATCGAACTAGCAATAGATCACTTTGTACAAGCACGCAAGAATTCACTTGATGTCAGAACGCAAGATATCACTAATTGCATTAAATGAAGAATGGCCATATCACGCAAGCAAGCAAGCAAGAATGTACGAGCATGATCAAGTAACACTAATCCGGCACGTAGACACCAATGTACACCAAGAAAAGATCCATTAAGAATGTACACCAGGACACGTGTATGTGGTTATGTATCTATCATTCAACAAGCAAGAAAGTACTCGCAGCGCAGATGCAACGCCAGTAATCATTATACCCCATGGTTAACAGTATATCTATGACTCGCCGTCATTGGGGCTAGATTGGAGCCCTTGGACACACGCCATGCCCTGTCAGCATCTCATGTAAAATTTTAAATGTAGATAGCCACATCATTAATAATGGCCAATGAGAGTTTTCAAAACGTAGCATGTGTAATGTCATGTCATGATGATGATGAGAAGAAGTAATAATAAATTGAACATGATTTCATGAGAACAATGGTCAAGAGATAAATTTGGCAGCATAACGGTACAATTTATACTTTTGTTCAATCTTTACATTAATGGCTTTAGTCTAGTTTGTAAGTCACACTCACGAGATCAAGAAGAGAAAGGAAGTGCACATATCTCCAGGGAACTTCAATGGTACAACCAACTCGTCGGCCATATGGGAATCCATGGTCAGAGGAGATTTACGGAGGCCTTGGTGAAAAGGTCGCTAGTCTACCGATTCGGAATGACCGGTAGAGAGTTTCCAATTTCCCAAGAGGGGCTACCTAATAGTGCTAGTGTGTAGTGCGATACGCGTGTCACAATTCATAAACCATCGGTCAAACTCGCAGGAAGCACTAGACAATAAAATATGGAATAAAACTATGCTCTTTAAATCATGGTTTGCAAGATTTATGATAACCTTATCATTTAAATGTGGAAGAACAGTAGGAAGATTTAATCACGAGTAGCACGAAAGGATCATAACATTAAGGAGCACTTAGAATAGCATTCATGTAATTAAAGCTTTTAAATGGGTTAGTAAATTTTAAAGCCATTAAATAACAATCATGTAATGATCAGACCCAAGACAGGCAACTTACACAGTAAATATCATATTTAAACGGATCTTGGTATATGCGGAAAACTATGCATGAAAACACAGGGTTCAGGTAAAGTTATGAGATCGCGACATATCCCTATAAGGGAAGCGACGGGGTCGTCAGATCAGGCAGGCAGAAGGCGACATGGGTACTGTCGCAACCAGAACGAGACAGAGGTACTGTCGCGACCCGACCTCAGAATGCGACATATCGGGCCGTCGCGTTCACAGGGTCTGCGCCTGAGTCCGACATGGATCTGACATGCTCTTGTTCAGACTACCATGATTTGACACAGGGTGATATCATGAAATGCCTATATCTCTCTATATGCTGATCTTTAGACAAAACTCACAACATAGAAAATGTCGAGGAAATCTATTTAAAGAACTTTTGTGTTGTGGGCTGGGTCTGAATCGGTCTCTAATTGCATGAAATACAGTAAGAACATGGTAAAGCCCTAAACATGCATGACTCATGTTGACTTACATGTTAGACTTGTAACATGCGATCTACTGACATTTGGACAAAACGTCTAACATAAACGATGACAAGACAACTAGTATAAGAACTTTGTTGTTGGGGTTTAACCTATTCGTCTGAACCTTGTGAAAAATATGAAGAAGTGAAAGTTAAATGCAACCAGAAAACGCAGTATCATACATGACTCTATTACGAGTTTATAACTCTCTAAATAATGATATAAGCAAAACATTTAACATGAAAGATGACCATATCGACTAATACAAGAAAACTGTCATGTTGGAGGCTTGACCTACTTCGGTCTTAAATCTTGAGCAAAACAGGAAGAACCTAAGGCTGACTGCAAACCCGAAAACATAGATTATCATGACTCTCTTACAGGGTTCATAACTCTCTAACTAAAGAGTTTAGACAAAAGTTGAACATGAAAGATGATCGTGACTACAACTAGAAGAACTTTATGTTGATGATTCAGTCTAATTCGGTCTCAAAGCATGTGAATAATAAGAGAATGGGAAAAGCTCTAACGGTGCGCGACTTGGCAAAACGCTTATAATTCAAAGTCTACTAATGAAATTGATGAAACCAGTGGGAATGAAAGTTAACTTGATGCTCTACACATGGTATAGGATATGTTAAGGGTGGTTTGAGAAAACCTACCTTTGGTCGACTTCAAGAGAGTGGTTTGCGCAGGTCGCAGCAGACGAGAAGGGGAAGAGACGGCTTCTTGTGGTCGTTCCACAGCTCCTCAGCCACCATGAGCTCCTCCACACGACCCTAGCAAGTTCTAATTCGTTCCTAGGGTTTGGGTGAAGAGTATTTAAGTAACCATGGTGTTTAGGAGCCTATTATAACTACGAAGTGATGTCGGGATTGGCATGTTTGGTTTCCTATTTTTGATGATTCCTCCTCTCTTTGAGTGTGTGAGGACATTAGGAAGCCTCCCCTCATAGTTAGGTCCCGAATTTGGGTTGCCATGAATGCATGATTGCATCCAAATTCAACTCGAATTGCCTCTTTTATTTCAGCTTATTATGGTTACGAATTTCTATGGATTTTCTAGCTTTATTTGATTTTGTGGCCAAATGTTGCCCATTGGCCCGATTATGATAGGGTTCATTTTTATCAATATATAATGTTGGAAGTCCCCAAGACTTTTATTAATTTTTGATTGCGTCGTATTTCCGTGTTAACGGTTTTCCGCTTGTTTCCTTATTTAGATCATCGGTCGCAATAACTCTTAAACCTAGCTAAATGATTTTTATTGGCCTAAATTTCTTGATGGGTCATTAGTGATATTATTTGAAGCACATCCATGCTTTTTATTTAATTTTGTCACTCATTCGAGTACGTGTGATAATAGTTTTACGACTTATTCATGAATACGAATAATAAGTCGCAAACACTTTAAACATGGCTATATGATTTTCTTTGACAAATTTTTTGTGAAACATTTAGTAATATGTTTAGGGTTGATTTATAATTTTTACGAAATTTTCCGATGTGGTTTTAGCACATACGATAATGGTACGTATGTTTTAAATACTCCGATATTATGGAAATTATTTATTTCCATTTATTTGAATTTTTATGTAATTAAAATTTCGGGGGTGCTACACATTGCCACCAAATCTGGCATGTGTACACACTTTCATGTTTCTATGCGAGAAAATATGTGTACGATCCTACGCACATCATTCGCCATGAGAAGTTGGTGCTGAACAAGGACATGACGTACGAGGAGAAACCACTGAAGATACTAGAACGAAAGGTGCAGCAACTCAAGAACCGTCCCATCCATGTGGTTAAAGTACCGTGGAATAATCGTGGAGCGGAAAAAGCCACATGGGAACCTGAAGGAATCATTAGGCGAAACTACCCCGATCTTTTCAGTAAGACATCTCTCCTTTATGGTCATACGAATTTGGGGACCAAATTCTTTTTAAGAGGGGGAGGATGTAGCAACCCGATATTGTAAATAATTAAATAAATAGAAATAATGAGAGAAATAATTAAATAAAAACCAATAAACATCAAATAGTATGGGCATGTTATATTGGTTCACTTAAAGGCTAAGGGCCAAGCTAGGAGTTAGATTATGGGTGAGAGGAAAATATCTAAGAATTCGTCACCCTAATTACATAGAAAATAGGAAAGGGTAAGTTAGGGTTTAAAAAGTATGGCAATTAGCCATGATGGCAAGCCAAACGTCACCCACCATTGCAGCAACCTCTAAAGGGTTTTATCCCCATTGGGAGGGGGATCACCAAAACATTGAAGGGAAAGCTGGAAATTGAACCACCTGTCCTTGTTACATTTGGACATGGAAAAAACCCTAAACATATATGAACTCATCCTAAATTTAAAATGAAAGGTTCACACACTTTCTGGGGTCGTGGGAGGCGGAGCTAGGGCATCAGGAACGAAGGAGAACGGTTGGAGAAGGGAGCTTCTTCCCAACTGTGCTCTGCTGCGACCTGTGCACAATCCGGCTTTAGGCTACACAAAAGTAGTTATTTCGAGCCAAAGACTAATTTAAATCATCCTATCTTGTAGTGCAACTTGTCTACTTTCGTTTGCAAGTGGTTTGCCCAAATTCCATCGTGTAATCGTCGAGTTATAAGTGTTTTCCCATCGTTGGCCATATCTATTTCGTTTCTTGTTCATGCTTGTTTGCACTCCTTACGAGACAAAATTGATTTGGTCCAAAGGCATAGATCTCTTCTACTTGATGTCCTCTACAAGTTCCATGTGCATCACTTTGTCCCATGTGCCCTAGTTTGAGAGATATAACCGTTTCTGACGATCGTTACAGTTCCTGTGTTTTTTCTACATTTTCAGGTCTGGAGCTTGAATCGCAACCGCTTCAGGCGATGCGATTCAAGTGACTCGTATCGCGTCGGCCTCCGCCGTTGCGATTACCTAAAAGGCGACAAGCAAAGTCGACATGTTTTGGGTGCGTCCCACGCCTAAAACTATGTGTCGTTGACCTGTCAAACTACCACTGAAATGCGACCGCTAAGGTTGCCGTATTTCGCTGTGTTTTCCCACCTCTGGGAAAGCACGCCGTTCGGACATTTAGGGTTTCAAGGACGCGACGGTCTCCTTCGTCATGTTTCTGACCCTTTGATAAACGCGACCATGATACTCGTGGCGATTTACCTGCATTATTCTAGCACCGAATTTAACTTTATTTAAATGATATTTGGACTATTTAAGCATATGTATACACTGTAAAGTTGTGTAATGATTAGTAACCATCATGTTATTAAATTTGATTATGTCACGTAATTCTTTAATTTAAACGATAATATGCCACGATCATTCAATGTTCATGATTTCATACACATGCACACACTTCAAGCGATTATCCTTGCCATAAAATCATGGAGAAAATAGTTGAATAAAATATCTGGTAAATGTCTTTAATAATTACACGTTATTCCCCATTTTTATAATGACATTATTTCTGCTTTATTACATAATTTTGGAACATCGATATCGCCGCTCCACTGTTCTAGAATTCCTCTAGAACATCGAGCAACTTGTTTCCTCTACACGCTACTCTCTTGACAAGTTGTAACATCTCTATCAGACATTCAGTTCTGGTAGACAAGGGACCTTTTGTTAAGTCCTATGTAAGACTCCGTACTCTGTGTATTCCCTCATGGAGACCGAGCTGGTTGTACCCTAACGCCCATAACACCCTTAGTGATTGATATGATCCAAATGGCTTTGGAAGTTCTCTCTTTTATCTTGACTCACGTCGGACCTCTGGACCTGTGCATACTATGGCTAGTGGAAGGGTAGGAATTCCATCTGACTGCCAACACCAATTACGTGTGTTGTGCAACTGTTACTATCGCTTGTTTAATCGATGTTTTACGTGCATGACCTATAGTTCTGATCTATACTCTACTCGCTTGTATATTCACACTCTCTCTGATATCTCGTCTATTCATCTAGTACTCTAATCTATTTCTTGGTACTATGTATTGACCATTGACTGATTGTCTAAAGATAAATAAATATAACTAATGTCTGTCAATATATAAAGGGCCCGGTCAGGTCCTAGGAGGTGCGCCCAAAAGTGCTATTTGCCCGCAGGAGTTAAATGACTAGAGTGTTTGGTATTACACTTAAGTGCTATCTATCTCGACTATCTAAATGACAATTAAAGTGCTATACTATACTTGTTGTGCTATTTTTACACTTTGTGCTATTTGTGCTATGGCCATCCTATTCTGTGCTATATTTGGAAACTTGTGCTATTTCATTCACATTCTATCGTGCTATCTCTTACGTTACTTGACTCTCTCGCACTATCATATAGTAACTCTGCTTTTAATACATTAATCATGTAATGTTTGCCCGCACCATGAGATATAAATCCTACTGGGCATTGTCGCTCACCCTATGTTATTTGTCATTGTGTCTCAAGTGAGGTAGAGGATAATGAATACACTCACGAGGATGGGGAGGACCAGGAGTGATCCACGAGTGCCATGATGTCACAAAGTTATCCTAGATTGTCTTAGTAGTCTTTTATTTCCATCCTATGTATTAGAGTCAATTGGGCTATGAGACCCTCGAAATTTATTTACATTGTGTTTGTTTAACTTTGTATTTAGTTGCTCATGTGCGTATGCATGTATATATGTATGCACCTTCATATATCTATTTCTGTGAATATAAGTACTTAGTTAATTCTGTACCATAGAGGATTTGGATGTTGTTATGAGTTAATTATCACTGTGAACAGAAGCATCATGTACTGTAAACTAAACCATGTGTAATTATGTTAAAGTACATGTAAATGAGTTAAAATGTGTATGTAATGAATGAAACATGTGACAAGGGGTAATGTGTAAAATTTGGCCGATATTGACACTGCTACCATAGAGGTCTGAGAGTCGTACTGTAATAAAGTCCCTATGGGAAGGCTCAACGTATAAGTGTTATCCTAAGGGCATTAGGATGAAATCCTAGAGGTGGACAAGTACCACTGGATAGGGTCGAGAGGGCTTCTCCCGATCTACGTAGTTTACCAAGATTCGTCACTAGTTTGCCTAGGTGGCGGGTGTGTGTTATGTGCTATGTGCTAGGTGATATGTGTGTGTGTGTTCCTCTAGATGGTATTTAGGACTATGTGTCACGAAAAATTACGTGTAAAAAGTGTAAAATGTGAATAATGTGTAAAGTGACATGTGAATAGGGCACATGGTAAGTGCTAGTGATGAGACATGTGATAAGTGAATGTGCAAGTGAAAACTATGTGAAAAATGTGTGAAATCATGTGTAAATGAAAGTGAATGTAAATGTGAGAGTGAATGCATTTGAAAACCAAGGTAAAAGATGCACATGTTCATATTATACATGTGTTAATGTAATTTTAATTAATTGTGATATCATGTTTAGTGTCATGTTGTATAGTTTAATAAAACCCATGTACTAGTGTTATGTGAAAATGTGTAATGTGAAAAGTGAATATATATTAGTGTAGTAGGAATGTGTTAGCATGTGAATATGAAAATTTTACATTAAAACAGCAATCTAATTATGTGAATAAGTGTTAAGAATGTATGTGAAAATGATTAGATATCATGCTAGGAGTGTTATTTACCATGTACACATTTCCATGATTTAAATTTGTATAATTGTGCAATGATTTGAATAAAGTATGAGACCATGAATCATATTATATACATTGTATGTAGAAAGCATGCTATAGGTCATTCATGGATATTTGATTATGTTAAGAATATGATTGATATGAATTATGACTTGCAATATGAATAGAGTTAATTAGCATGTATAGAAAACATGTATATGTTGTTTATGTTTAATTGTTAAAGTAATATAAAGCATGTGCCATGTAATTCGTTATTGTTTGAAAGATAGAACGTGTTTCCTTATTGGTTAATAGTTTGGCATGTGTGTGATATGTGTATGGTTGTGTCCTTAGATTGCTTGCTGGGTCTTTTAGACTCATACTTGCTTCGGCGTACAGGTGAGACAAGTGTCCCCATACTTAAGGAGGGCGTACCGAAGAGCAACTCCGAGCGTGAGGAGTAGTTACTTGTGGAAGATTTCTTTGCAGTTATATTTTCTTTCCATAGTATGTAAAATATGTTATTCATATGGACAATGTCATAATGTATTTCATTTTGCAAATGTAATAATGTGGACTTTGTTATTTACATTTTCTATATAGACTGAGGATTGATGTGATGATGATGGAATAAGATGAGTTATTTCTTTTATTCCCGCTGTACTCATTTGTTGTTCATGTACATATCAACCTATCGTTTAGTGTTGGGTTAATATCCCATTGTAATGACGCCCTTTGTACTGACGAGGATTGGTATATTCGTACCGGTATGAAGAGGGTCGTTACATGGGCCCTATGTTATGGCTCTGAGTTAGTTGATGTAATAGACAGTAGTTGAATTATCAATAAAAGTTATGTGTTTTCATATTATTAAATTGTCCAATGGTTTGTTGTCTATTCTATGCTCTATACTCGCTTACTTGCAACTGCCTCACGTTCTGATATTCCACGTCGGGGCGTGACACTAGACATGGACTGGCGGTCGAGGGTAAGGCGCGTGGTGCACCTGACCGATTGACTAGTGTAGTTGTTCTGTGGCTAGTGTCTTTATCCAGGCAGTAGGTTATTGTCTGTGTTTACAGCCTTGGGGTCTTCCCAGTTCCGTGGTTTACACGGGTTTTCGATCCCAACCATTGGTTTCGACCGTTGGCCGTGTTGTTATTTTACGCTTCCGCACTTACTCTACTACGAGGATAGATTTAATCGCTTTATTTAAACTATACATATAGATCTATTTTGCTGTTAGAACTAGTGGGAGATTGGTAGTCCCTACTGAGCTTCTTCGTGAAGCTCATTCCCTACTTTTCAGGTGAGACTTCATGGCAGCACTCTCTGCGGTGGGCTGAGGAGACGGGGCCATAGTAGACAACGTCTACCTTGAGCAGTATTCCCCTTCTAGTTGGTACTTCAACCTTGGGGTATGCCCTAAGGGATTTGTTATTCCCTGTTTACTTTTGTACTCATACTTTACTATTTTGAGACTATACTAGACATGTACTTGTGGTGAACTCTTTCCTTTCACTTGTTAGTACATTTCAGTATTTGTTTGTCGTTACTTACTTCCATTACATATCTTATTAGAATGATCCGTTGGCCCTTCCGGGTCTTTGAACCCATGGGTAGCGGCTCCGATAGTCGGATTCTCAATGGGAGCCGGGGGTCCGAGTGTTTGGGTCGTTACATTGGTATTAGAACAAGGGGTCTACCAAGACTTGTAATAGATCTAAGTGACAACACAAAGTCCCATAGGAAGTACAAAGTGACACTGATAAACTTCAGGTTAATCTGTTAATGTGATTGATAGTTATATCACAGGACATGGCTCCTCATAGACGCAGGTAGGTTCGAAAGCTGATGGAGCATCAGGACGTCAAACCGGACGAGTCAGTTGCAGCTGAGCACGCAGCAGAAGATGCTCAGCCTCAGGATGATGATCAGCAGGGTGTCTCATTGCAGCAAGGAGCACAGCAGCAGCAGTAGTGGTATCCACCCCCGCCCCCTCCAGACGTCTTGGAGCGGTGGTGGAGAGCTATGTTCCAGGCCCTGTGGCAGTACTAGCAGATGCTAGTAGGAGGTTAGCAGTTTGTATAGATGGCAGTAGAGGAGCAGCCACCAGTGACTCTGCAGGTAGCACCAATACAACCAAGGGTACCACCAGTAGCACGACAGACGACTCCAGGGGTGGCAGCAGCACTTGAGGACAGAATAGTACTCCTGGAGAGGTTTCTTCATCTTCAGCCTCTGACCTTCTACAGTGACTATGATCCTGACTGAGTAGAGAGTTGTGTCCATGAACTCGAACGTACTTTCGAGACCATGGACTGTGCAGAGGAGGAGCAGGTCCGATTGGTAGTTTATCAGCTGAAGGGGTCAGCACACGAGTGGTGGAGAGCAGTGAGGCAGACTAGTTTTCAGGGTAGGAGGGTGAACCAGATAGCTTGGGAGCAATTTTTGGAGGCCTTTCACGGCATGTACTTCCCCGACTACGCTTTTCGTAAGAGGAGGGACCAGTTCCACGAGTTGACACAGGGAGAGCTGACCGTAGCACTGTACCATCAGAGGTTTGTTCATATGTTGCGGCACATTCCTCATGTAGCCACTAGTGAGCAGGCTCGTACTGAGTAGTTCATTAGCTGTTTACGCTCGGAGTTGAGGTGGGCCATAGCTGGCCACCTCTGCAACACCTTGACAGTAGTAGTGGCCAGAGCTACAGCGTTGGAGAGGGAGTGTCATTTCCAGCCATAGCAGGGAGGAGGTTTGGTGAGATCTACCCCGTATCACCATCCCTCGGGCAGCCAAGAGAGTGTGTCTTTGTCTTCTTCTTCGGGTCCAGGCAGTGGTGGCCTGACCTCGAAGATGAAGAAGTTGTTCACACGAGGGGGTAGACGGCGTTACCAACAGTTACCTCAGCAGCGTCGTCAACCAGAGCCACTAGTGGAACAGTCATTACCGAAATGGGCAGAGCAGGGCCAGCAGAGTGCAGGTTGTTTTCTCTATGGGCAGCTAGGTCACTTCAGTCAAGAGTGTCCGTTGAGGCAAGGGCAGCAGCAGTGGCACCTCCACAGTACTCACAGCAAGCTCCACAGATGCAGTGCCCTCCACCCAGCAGCTGCAGCGTCAGCATTAGCACCAGGGTGAGCTCCAACTGCCACAGCAGTGATAGCAGAAGTAGCCGCAGCGAGGACATGGACGTGGACGCGTGATGAACATCACCAGGGAGGAGGTGGAGGCCTCCAAACTGGTCGTTGGTACAGTTCCAATCCTTGGTAGAGCTGCACGTGTTTTGATTGATCCCGGTGTTACGCATTGTTTTGCTTGAGTGGAGTTCTTTGGTTCGCTTACCGAGTTTGCTTTGGAGAGGGCCTGTGACCTAGAAGTTGAGCCTCTGACCGGTGACTACGTGCATACTATGGTTACCTAGACGGTGTCACCGTCGAGGTGAAGGGTCACCTTCTGCCAGCCAGATTGTTTGCCTTACAGATCCACGACTTCGATGCCATCCCTGTCATGGATTGGTTGGAGGCACACATTGCGTTGGTGGGTTGTCAGCGGAATACCGTGCGGTTAGAGATACCTAGAGCACCTGTGCTTTGCTTATGAGGTACACGGTCTATCCACCGACCTTTTGTTTCCTTCTGTAGAGCTCGTCACTTGATCCAAGATGGTTGTGTGGCATATCTTGCTTCTGTGAGTTTCTCAGATTCTGGCGAGTTATCTTTTTCTGACGTGCCAATTGTTTGTGAGTATGCTGTTGTGTTTTCGGAGGATCTACATGGTTTATCGCTGGAGCGGGAGGTAGGTTTCTTCATTGAGTTGTTTCACGGGTCGATGCCTATGTCCAAGGCACCGTACCGGATGGCACCGGCGGAGCTGCGGGAGTTGAAGCGCCAACTCGAGGAGTTACTCGAGAAGGACTTCATTCGTCTAAGCCATTCGCCTTGGGGTGCACCTGTGTTGTTTGTGAGGAAGAAGGATTGTAGTCTCAGGCTGTGCATCAATTATCGACAGCTAAACCTGGTTACAATAAAGAATAAGTACATGTTGCCCAGGATCAACAACTTATTTAACCAGTTGTAGTCAGCTTCAGTATTCTCGAAGATCGACTTGAGGTCTGGTTACTACCAGTTGACGATCCGAGAGTTAGATATTGCCATATTAGCCTTTCGTACCCGCTACGGCCACTTCGACTTTATCGTAATGCCTTTTGGGCTCATGAATGCACCGGCAGCCTTTATGGAGATGATGCACATTGTGTTCCAAGAGTACCCAGATAGGTTCGTGGTAGTGTTCGTGGACGACATCCTGTTGTACTTAGTGACGGTAGAGGAGCACGAGGTGCACTTGAGACTCATGTTGGAGACCCTGAGGAGTCATCACCTTTATGCCATATTCAAAAAATGTGAATTTTGGCTAAAGGAGGTGCATTTCCTTTGTCACGTAGTTACAGGTTCAGGAGTGGCAGTGGATCCCACCAAGGTCGAGGTAGTGGTTTCATGGGGCCAGCCCACTACAGTTGCAGAGGTGCCTAATTTTTTGGGGTTGGCAGGCTACTACAAGAGGTTTGTGCAGGACTTTGCCAGAGTTGCTGAGCCATTGATGAGGTTGACCAGGCGAGAGACCTGGTTCGTGTGGACAGCGGAGTGTGAGCAAAATTTCCAAGAGCTGAAGAGTAGGTTGACTTCAGCTCCGACCTTGTTGTACCATCTTGTAGCAGTGGTTTTCTTATCTACACCGAAGCCTCTGGGACTGGTCTTGGTGCCATGTTAATGCAGCATAGAAGGGTAGTCACTTATGCTTCTCGGCAGCTGAAGAAGCATGAGCAAAACTACCTGACACACGACTTGGAGCTCACAGCAGTCGTGTTTGCCTTGAGGTTGTGGAGGCGCCACTTGTACGGGGAGGTGTTCGAGATATTCACAAACCACAAGAGTTTGCAGTATGTCTTCACTCAGAGAGATCTGAACCTGAGGTAGCGTAGGTGGGTCGAGGACTTGAAGGACTACGACTTTACCATTTCCTATCACCCGAGGAAGGCTAATGTCGTAGTAGATGCTTTGAGCAGGAGAGCCCACTTGAGTTCTTTGTTGGTTAGACAATAGTGGTTGTTGGAGGGAGCAACCCAGGGAGTGTTTTCTCCATCGAGATTAAGAGTTAGAGCAGTGTTGACCAGTTTGACAGTTTGTCTAGTCATATACCAGCAGGTAGTAGAGGCTCATAGTGCAGATACAGAATTAGCAGATGTGTTGAAGATGCCAGAGGTTGAGTTGCACGAGGACAACGAGGTCAAATTCAGAGGCAGGCTCTACGTTCCAGCGGACGTCAGGCAAGAGCTATTTTTTAAGGTGCATAGATTGAGGTACTCTGTAGGGCTGTAAATGGAGCGGATATGGGTTTTCTGATTTCGATCCGAATAGTTAATTGGATAATTCGTATCTGCTCCGAATATAATTCGAATATGGAACGGATAATTTAATCGGATAATTTTCGAATTCGGAGCGGATACGGATATTATCTGCTTCGAAAATATAAATTTAATGAAAGATATTAAGTGGTCTAAAAATCATAATAATTAAAAATATATATGTTTTTTAAATATAAATGTCAAAAATATTTTCTAAACAAAAAATTAGTATTAGATATATTATATATTTATAAATTATATATATTATATATGAATCATTAGATCTAAAATATAATGGTAAAAAATAATTCTATTTCGGAGCGGATCTTAAATGGAGCGGATCACCCGTTTCTGTATCCGCTCCGTTTATTATCCGGATAATATCCGTATCTGAAATCCGCTCCGCCGGATATTTGTTAATAGGATAATATCCGGATAATCGGATACGAATTCGAATCGGATTCGGATATTATCCGGATTCGTTTACATCTATTCATCTCTGCCAAACAAGATCTACCATGACGTGAGGGGACTATTCTGGTGGCCTGGGATGAAGAGAGATGTTGCAGAGTTCGTTGCTGATTGCCTTACCTGTCAGCAGGTGAAGGCAGAGCACCAACGTCCTGGTGGTGAGCTGCAGTCGCTACCCATTCCTGTGTGGAAGTGGGAGCACATCACCATCGACTTCGTCATTAGTTTACCTCGTACCTCATAGGGGCACGACAGTATTTGCGTGATCGTCGACCGTCTGACGAAGATAGCTCGTTTCTTACCGGTCAGATCAGCATGGTCCGTAGACAGGCTTGCCAGGTTGTTTGTGGAGAGAGTTGTACTGTTGCATGGGACCCCAGTGTCTATTGTCTCAGATAGAGATCCATGGTTCACTTCACGTTTTTGGCATAATTTTCAGAGGGCACTGGGCACCGAGTTGAGACTGAGTTCAACCTATCACCCGCAGACAAATGGTCAGTTGGAGAGGACCATACAGACCCTCAAGGATATGTTGAGATCATGTTGCCTAGACTAGGGCGGCACATGGGAGTCGCACCTTCCCATGGTGGAGTTTGCTTATGATAACAGCTTTCACTCCAGCATTGGGATGGTGCCCTACGAGGCTCTGTATGGCACGAGGTTGGAGAGAGGCAGTTACTGGGACTAGAGTTGGTGCAGCAGTGTGTAGACACAGTGAGACTGATCAGACAGAGACTGCAGACAACACATAGTGGGCAGAAGAGCTACGCAGACCTTCTCCAGAGGCCACTTCAGTTCAATGCAGGTCATAGTGTGTTTTTGTGGTTCTCACCTACCAAGGGTGTTCTCAGGTTTGGAAAGAGGGGCAAGCTCAGTCCGAGGTATTTTGGTCCCTTTCCCATGCTGGAGCGGGTTGGCGAGGTCGCTTACAGGTTGGCTCTTCATTCCGAGTTGCAAGGTGTTTACGACGTCTTCCACGTCTCGCAGTTGAGGAGGTACATGCCAGATCTGTCGCACGTGTTGGACTATTCATAGTTAGAGGTTTCTCCAGATCTGTCAGTGCCAAAGTACCCGGTCAGTGTTGTGGACCGCAGAGTGCAGCAGTTGCACAAGAGTTAAGTCGCACTCGTCAAGGTAATTTGGGAGAAGCGCGTCAGTGGCGAGGCCACGTGGGAGCGTGAGGACGAGATGGCGGAGCATTTTCCTTACTTGTTTGAGTAACTGGTATGTTTACTTGCCTGTTCTCCAGGTTTCGCCCTTAATTTTTAGGACGAAATTGTTTTTTGTTGGTTAGATTGTAACATCCTCCTTTTCTTTGGTCAGCCACCTTCTGATGAAGGTAGCGACGTATCGGGACATTGCCTTCTGAAGGCGACAGGATGGTTGTCGTGTTCTCGTTAGGAACGTGATAGGTATGTTGTTGTGTTCACCCCTCTGTCCCTAGCATGCAGTTTTGTCGTCTTACTGTCGGGATAGATGGGACAAGTGTCAAGCGTTGACAGCATGAAGGCGACATGTCAGGTGTCGCATTCTAGCTGTTAGGTCTGCATAGGTGACACGTGGCGGTTTCGGTGGTGAGGTCTGATGTAGCGACCCTCATTATACCGCTACGGTTATACCAACCCACGTCGGTATAGTGAACGTTGCCACAGTGGGACATTTACCCAACAATAACATTCAGCTGAGATACACGTGAATATAAGAACAGAGTAGCGGAAGTAAAAGAACCACTGTCTTCATTTCATTCATCATCCACATTTAACATACATGATTGCAATAACATTTAAAGATTAAAAGTCCACATATTGCTGAAAATCAAATACATAATTGTCCACACTTAAACATTTTTCCATGATAATGCTAGTACAATGTTGCAATTACATTCTATGAATCAAAATATCGCAAAGTACACCAACGATCTAATCTCCACGCTCGGAGTCAGTCTCTCACACTGCCTCCTCCGCAAGTGTGTCGTCACCAACTACGCCTGTACGCCGAAGCAAGTAATGAGTCTAAAAGACTCAGAAAATAACACTACATATACCATACATGTACATGTCATAGCAGGTTTTACATAGACATTTACAAGACACAATCATGTAGCATGCTTGTCATTGAAATTAACAACCTATCATGGTGGTTCTACTCATTAAACACATGATCATGCTTTCAGATT
This sequence comes from Colocasia esculenta, assembly GCA_014218235.1. Taxonomy (NCBI): domain Eukaryota; kingdom Viridiplantae; phylum Streptophyta; class Magnoliopsida; order Alismatales; family Araceae; genus Colocasia; species Colocasia esculenta. The sequence goes on from CM024754.1 coordinate 133,731,376, forward strand.
TTCTAAATCAAAATCTCCTATCACATGCTCTCTAATCACTCCAACACATGAAAGGTCTACTTTCAATTAAACTAAAACATGAAAGCAAGTTTAGCATGAATAGCTTACATACATGAAAGAAGACATTGCTAACATGGTTACTTTCATTCTTACACATGCACATAACATTTTACATGCTTTAAGCTTGCTGGTTTTACATGGACTAGAAAGCATAACCCAACACACGAGAGCTACTTAATCAATTTAAATCACATCATGAGGGCAAACAAGCATGGGATTACTTACACACCACTAAGAATCGTTTCTAACATGGATTTCAGGAAATTACACATGTAAAGCATGATCATAAGTACATTTAGTTTACCGTTTTATCATGATTTCTGATTGCCACAACATGGATCACAAATTCACAACCCTCATGTTTTGTTTCACATATTTACACAAATTCTCATTCACATAATTTACACTTTACACATGCACATTTACACATTGTTCACACTACACAATTTGCATATGATCACAATCACATTTCACATTTTACACTTTAGTGCCGTGACACATAGTCCAAACCACCATAAGAAGGACACATCACATCACATAACATAGATGTCACCTAGGCAATACAGTGACGACTCTTGGACTGCACAGACCGGGAGAATAAGTGTCCACCCTAACAGTGGTACTTGTCCACCTCCAGGATTTCATCCTAATGCCCGTAGGATCACAACACATTGAGCCTTCTCGGGGGACTTTTCCTGATACGGTTCCACTGCCCTCTATGCGAGCAGTGTCACACTTGGCACGATTTACACATTTACCGATTTTAACACATATCTTTACACATGTCACTTACCTCTTATTCATTTTCTCATTCACACAAGGGCTCTGCTTCCTAACATGATTCTATAATTAACAGGGATCACATGTTCAGTAATTTGCATAATCAGATCACACACATGTCACATTATTCCCACATTAATATGCATTGTTCACATCTTTGCAAGGAAAAATTCATATTTCACTAATAGTTAGCAAATGACCTGAAAATTAACCACATGTTGATTTCGGGTTCATGACCTCACATACAAAATTCTGGATTTTCTGACTCATGATGCAATTACAGAAAATCAAACATCAATTTTTCATATCATTCGTGATTCAATCCACCATGGTGCGTAACATGAAATTTCAGTTCCAGGTCATAACCTGAACCAATACACACACACCATAGGAATTTCCCGGGGATTATTTCACAACACCGATTTACTGGAAAATTAGCAATCTACACATGTTTTCTATTTCCCAAGTATAAATTTTCAGTAAATCACATTGACATGGGAAAATTCCAGAAAATTCAGAATAGAGACTGACATATATAGACATGATTCAACAGGATTAGGGCATCCTAATTTCCCACGGAGATTAGGATCATGGGTGAACATACATGGCCATTCCTCCACATGCATTTTAAATAAAAATAACTCAACCATCACAAATAAATGTCCGACCATTCTCCCACACATTCCAACATTCACATTAGTAGTATAATAGGTTTAAATATATCCTCATCGCAAAACACATCGAAAGTAATTAGATATAAGGGGAGAACAGTTCACTGTCTGCCAGACAAACTTAACGGCAGTCTCTGGCCGTTCCAGGAGTGGACGCAAGATGGCTGGACGCACACTAGGAATCTTGGCGTCAGGCATTGACGCCAAGTTCCTATTGTGCAGAAACACAGACCGAACTCCAAATAAAGGGGTGAATGGGGGATCTAGGACACGAGGAAAATTACATAAATGATAAAACCCTACTGACATCTACATGGACGATAGGGGTAGGTTACTTGCCTTCCAAAAATCTCCAGAAGGATCAAGGTGGCGGTGAAGCTCTCCTTGGGTAGTCCAAGAAGCTCCCAAGAAAGCTTCCTCCGGGTTCTCGAGCAATCTCCACAGCAGGTCGAGGTCGGGGATGCTCCTCGATGTTCCAGGCTACCTCCTTGTCGTGGTAGATGGCCGGAACGAGCTTCAGATCGCCGGATTTAAGTTGCAAAGGTGGGGTTTTGCCACAACAGCTAGTGTTTTTCTCTATCTCTCAAAAGAGGTCAAGAGAGGGGTTTTAGGGTTGCATTCGGGTTCAGATATAGAAGAGAGGCCTCTCCCATCCGCAGGGTTGATGTGAGCCTTTCAGACTTGGGGACAGCTCCCCAATGGGTGAGCTAGCTTGCTCCCGGAAATCCAGCTCTGCAACGCTGAACTGGGTTAGTGTGGCGTCCATATGGTTGACGCCTACACAACACAAACGTCCATTGATATTGACGCCAAGCTGGCCTTCGGCCAAAACTCAAAAACATGCATAAACCAGGCACAACTTATACCTATATACATGCAATATGTATATATTATCATGTACACACTACCATCATACCATTCATACATTATGTACAACTAACTTATACACATGCATACATAAGTATAATAGTTAATACTTACGTAGATATGTACATCTATGCATACACAACATGAATTATTTACACGAAATTAAAATATACAACAAAATTCGAGGGCCTTACATTTGACCAGGGCGTTGGAATCACGACAAATTAGGCGTCGCGTTCTTGTAAGTGAACACGACGGTAAGTTGTCGCGTTCTCAACTTTGAGGCATAAATGTGCTGAGGTCTCAGAACATCTTCTTCTTCCCCGTTCTCCCCACTCCTTTCCTTCCTCCGGCTCCTCTATGTGGGTTTCCAGCGTGGTGAGGTTTTGAGGGAGAGTGGGAGGTGTGTGGGGTGTGTCGGAGGCTAACTATGGCATTCTTCCCTCATGGTGGTGACCTCTTCTCTGACTTGCAAGAGAATGTTCGTGGCTCGTGGACGGCGTCTCTGTAGAGCTTAGAGCGATGAGGAGGTGGACATGAACACGAGAAGACCCCAATGGGTTGGCTCTTCATTTTGAGGTAGGGACACCTTGACTTCCCCCTAGTTCTACCATGCTAGGGCCTCCAATCCCTTCTCCAAGCCCTTAGAATCATGCTAGGTTGTGCATGTGTGATTGATGCTCTCTTTGTGCTTGAATGGGGGTTAGGGTGATAAGAGTTTCCATGCTTGCATAAGAGGTATTTCAGTGTAGATGCATTTCCTTGTCATGCATGGGTGTGCATGAGGGTGGTTTGAGCACTTTCTACATGTTTACATCGTCCTACATGCTCCCCTCCCTTTGTGGTTTTCGGACTTGGGTGTATAGTTTGGGAAGGTGCTCTCGAGTGTGTATGTCTGTGATCGCGATAGCCTGACTCGTCACCTTCTGGTGGGGAAAACGACGCCTACCCTATCGCATTCTAGTCACGAAATGGTGGACGTTGCCTTCATACCTGTTTCCCCGTGGGTTGTGGGAGGTCTCAGGTGGTCACCTGGACTTCTGTCTGTGGTCGCGACAATGCCCTTGTCCCGACCCAGTTTACGACAGGTTCCCTGATGCCTTCAGACCCTGGTCGCCGCAGGCAAGGTGTCGCCTTCAAGTGGCAACAGACCTTGCATCGCCTTCTCAGACAAAGAGTGGCTTGGCGACCTGTTCGGAGTTTTCCTTCCGCTGCAACTCTGTTTCTTGGCACCTGTGCTGTTTCCTAGCACGATCCTACTCTAGTCTTTCGCCCGGTGCTAGGCACTTGTGGGCTTTTCCGTTGAGAGGTTGTTACCATTACCTGGACCCTCGGTCCCCGCACACCTGTTTGAGGGAGTTCTTCGGGCAGCAGGCGAGCTCGAGTATATGGACTGTGGTAGCAAAGGGGAAAATGGTGATTCTTTTGGTGCAGATAAGCTAGTCCTTCTCACTGCATCATTCTACTTGGTTCCGGTACCATCTAGAGGGGCCAGGCATGGGACCGTAGTCCGGCCAGACTATAGCTATTGTGTTTGTTACTTGTAGTTCCGCTTCTAACTCCAACCGAAGGTGCTGGACATGGACTGGCAGTCGAGGGTAAGGCGCATGGCGCACATGACCGATCGACTAGTGTAGTTGTTCTGTGGCTAGTGTCTCTATCCAGGCAGTAGGTTACTGTATGTGTTTATAGACTTGGGTTCTTCCGAGTGCCATGGTTTACACGAGTTTCTGGTCCCAACGTTTGGTTTTGATCGATGGATGTGTTGTTATTTTACGCTTCTGCACATACTCTACTACTTGGATAGATTTACACTCTTTATTTAAATTATACATAAAGATCTATTCTACTGTTAGAACCTGTGGGAGATTGGTAGTCCCTACTGGGCTTCTTCGTGAAGCTCATTCCCTCCTTTTTAGGTGAGACTTCATGGCAGCACTCTCCGCGGCAGGCTGAGGAGATAGGGTCGTAGTAGACAGTGTCTACCTTGAGCAGTATTCCCCTTCTAGTTGGTACTTCACCCTCAGGGTATGCCCCTAAAGGATTTGTTATTCCCTGTTTAATTTTGCACTCATACTTTACTATTTTAGGACTATACTAGACTTGTACTTGTGGTGGACTCTTTCCTTTCACTTGTTAGTACATTTTAGTATTTGTTTGTCGTTACTTACTTCCCTTACATATATTGTTAGACCGATCCGTTAGCCCTTCTGGGTCTTCAGACCCATGGGCAATGGCTCCGATAGTCAGATTCTCAGTGGGAGCCGGAGGTCCGGGTCGTAACAGCAGGCCGCCTCTGCGACACTTTGGCGTTGGCAGTGACTAGAGCTACCTCTTTGGAAACGGAGTGTGAGTTCCAGCCGCAGCAGGGAGGAGGTTCGGCGAGGTCTGCCCCGTACCAGCATCCTTCGGGTAGCCTAGGGAGTGTGTCGTCTTCTTCTTCTTAGGGCACAGGCAGTGCTGGCTGACCTCAAAGTTGAAGAAGTTGTTCTCTCGAGGGGTTAGGCAGCGTCAGCACCGACGTCAACCAGAGCAGCAAGTGGAGCAATCAGTGCAGCAGGGCACAGACTAAAGCTAGCAGGGCACGAGTTGTTTCCAGTGGGGACAACAGTGTCTCTTCAGGAGGGAGTGTTCGTTGAGGTAGGGGCAGCAGCAGCTGTCACCTCCACAGTACACTCAGCAGGCACCGCTGGCACATTACCCTCCACCCCAGCAAGCGCAGCATCAGCAGCAGCACAAGGGGCAGTTTTAGCCACCGCAGCAGCGCCAGCAGCACCAACAGCAGCCTCAGCAAGGACATGGTCACGGTCGGGTGATTAACATCACCAGAGAGGAGGCGGAGGCCTCTAATCTGGTCGTCGGTATGGTTCCTATTCTTGGTAGAGTTGCTCGTGTTTTGATTGATCCCAGTGCCATGCATTGTTTTGCTTCAGAGGAGTTCTTTGGTTCCCTTACTAAGTTTGTTCCAGAGTGGACCTGTGACCTAGTTGTTGAGCTTCCGATGGGTGACTATGTGTGTACTCTGGGATAACTGGAGGGTGTCACCGTCGAGGTATAGGGACACCTTTTACTAGCCAGATTGTTTGCCTTACAGCTCCACGACATCGATGCCATCCTTGGTATGGATTGGCTGGAGGCACACTCTAAGTTGGTGGATTGTCAGCGGAATACCGTGCGGTTCGAGATACCCTGTCCTTTCGTTTCCTTCTATAGAGCTCGGCGCCTGATCTGAGATGTGTTGTGTAGCTTACCTTGCTTCTGTGAGTTTCTCGGATTCTGGCGAGCTATCTATTTTAGATGTACCTGTTGTTTGTGGTTTTGCTTATGTGTTTTCGAAGGATCTACCTAGTTTACCGCCGGAGCGGGAGGTAGATTTTTCCATTAAGTTGCTTCCGGGGATGATGCCTATGTCCAAGGCACCGTACCAGATGGCGCCAGCAAAGCTGCGGGAGTTGAAACACCAACTCGATGAGTTACTTGAGTTGGACTTCACTCATCTAAGTTGTTCTCCTTGGGGTGTGCCTGTATTGTTTGTGAGGATAAAGGATGGCAGTCTCAAGATGTGCATCGATTATAGATAGTTGAACCAGGTTACAGTGAAGAACAAGTATCTGTTGCCTAGGATCGATGACTTGTTTGACCAGTTGGAGTCAGCTTCAGTGTTCTCGAAGATTGACTTGAGGTTAGGCTACTACTAGTTGAGGATCCGAGAGTCAGATGTTGCCAAATCAGTCTTTCATACACGGTACGACCATTTTGAGTTTGTCATGATGCCTTTTGGGCTCAATAATGAACCGGCAGCCTTCATGGAGATGATGCATAGTGTGTTCCGAGAGTACTTGGACTGGTTTGTGGTAGTGTTCGTGGACAACATCCTGGTGTACTCAGTGACGGAAGAGGAGCACAAGGTGCACTTGAGACTCATGTTGGAGACTCTGAGTAGTCATCGCCTTTATGCCAAATTCAGCAAATGTGAATTTTGGTTAAAGGAGGTGCATTTTCTTGTCACGTAGTTTTAGGTTCAGGAGTGGTGTTGGATCCCGCCAAGGTCGAGGCAGTGGTTTCGTGGGCCCACCCACTACAGTTGTAGAGGTGCGCAGTTTTCTACGGTTGGCAGGCTACTATAGGAGGTTTGTGCAGGACTTCGCTAGAGTTGCTGAGCCATTGATGAGGTTGACTAGGTGAGAGACCAAGTTCGTGTAGATAGCAGAGTGTGAGCAGAGTTTCCAGGAGCGGAAGAGCAGGTTTACTTCAGCTCCTATCCTTGTTGTACTGTCTGGTAGCAGTGGTTTTGTTGTCTACACTGACACTTTGAGGATTGGTCTTGGTGCCATGTCAATGCAACACGGGAGGGTAGTTGCTTATGCTTCTTGGCAGCTGAAGAAAGCATGAGCATAACTATCCTACACACGACTTGAAGCTTGCAGCGGTCGTGTTTGCCTTGAGGATTTGGAGACATTACTTGTACGGTGAGGTTTTCAAGGTGTTCACAGATCATAGGAGTTTGCAATATTTCTTCACACGGAGATATTTTAACTTAGGCAACGCAGGTGGGTCGAGTACCTGAAGGACTACGACTTTACTCTTTCCTGTCACCTGAGAAAGGCTAATGTCATAGCGGATGCTTTGAGCAGGAGAGCCCAGTTGAGTTCTTTTTTGGTTAGACACTGAAGGTTGGTAGAGGATGCCGCTCGGGGAGTGTTTTTCTCCATCGACACTCAGAGCTAGAGCAGTGTTGACCAGTTTCATAGTTCGTCCAGTTGTATATCAGCATGTGTTAAAGGCTCACAATGCAGATGCAGAGTTAGCAGATATCTTGCAGATGCCAGAGGTTGAGGTGGACGAGGACAGCGAGGTTAGATTCAGAGGCAGACTCTACATTCCAACAGACATCAGGAAGGAGCTGTTGGCTGAGGCGTTTAGATCGAGGTACTTATTCATCCTAGTTCCGCTAAGATGTACCACGACTTGGGGGGACTCTTTTGGTGGCCTAGGATGAAGATTGATATTGCTGAGTTTGTTGCTCGATGCCTTACCTATCAGTAGGTGAAGGCAGAGCACCAGCATCCTGGTGGTGAGTTGCAGTCGTTACCCATTCCTGAGTGGAAGTGGGAGCACATCACTATAGACTTCGTCACTAGTTTACCTCGTACTTCACAGGGGCACAACAGTGTGTGGGTGATCATCGACTAACTAACGAAGATAGCTCGTTTCCTATCAGTCAGGTCAGCGTGATCAGTAGACAGGCTTGCCAGGTTATTTATCGACAGAGTGGTACCATTGCACGGGACCCCGGTCTCTATTGTCTCTGATAGAGATCCAAGATTCACTTCTCGTTTCTGGCGCAATTTTTAGAGGGCACTGGGCACCGAGTAGAGTCTGAGTTCAGTCTATCACCCGTAGACAGATGGTCAGTCGGAGAGGACCATACAGACCCTCGAGAACATCTTGAGAGTGTGTTGTCTGGACTGGGAAGGCACGTGGGAGTCGCACCATCCCATAGTGAGTTTGCTTATGATAATAGTTTTCACTCTAGCATTGGTATGGCACCCTACGAGGCTCTGTACGGCAGACCGTGCCGGACACCTTTGCACTGTTATGAGGTTGGTGAGAGGTAGTTGCTGGGGCCAAAGTTGGTACAGCAGTGTGCAGACATAGTGAGGCTGATCAGACAGAGATTGCAGACAGCACATAGCAGACAGAAGGGCTACGAAGACATTCTCCGGAGGCCACTTCAGTTTGAGGTAGGTAACAGTGTGTTTCTATGGATCTCGCCAACCAAGGGCATTCTCAGGCTTGGGAAGAGGGGCAAGCTTAGAGTGAGGTTTGTTGGTCCCTTTCCTATCCTGGAGCGGGTTGGGGAGGTTACATACTAGTTAGCCCTTCCACCTTAGTTGGAAGGAGTTCACAACGTCTTCCACGTCCCGCAGCTGAGGAGGTACATGCTAGATCCATCGCACGTGTTGGACTATTCACAGTTAGAGGTTCCTCTAGATCTGTTTGTGCCAGAGTACCCGATCAGTGTTGTGGACCACAAAGGGTAGTAGCTACGCAGGAGGCAGATTCCGCTTGTCAAGGTTGTTTAGGAGAATCGCGTTAGTGGCAAGGCCACGTGGGAGCGTGAGGACGAGAAGCGGGAGCATTTTCCTTACTTGTTTGAGTGACTAGTATGTTTGCTTGCCTTCATTCTTGGGTTTCTTCCTTAATTTTGAGACGAAATTGTTTTTTTTTGTTGGTTAGATTGTAACATCCTTCTTTCATTGGTCATCCATCTTCTGATGAGGTAGCGATGTATTGGGACGTCGCCTACTGAAGGTGACAGGATGACTGTCACATTCTAGTTAGGAACACCATAGGCATGTTGTCGCGTTCAGCCTTCTGACTGCAGCATGCAATTTTGTCGTTTTACTATCGGGACAGTTGGGACAAGTGTCAACCACTAACAAGAGGAAAGCAACGTGTCAGGTGTCACGTTCATGGTGTTAGGTCTTCTTCTTCCTCTCTTCCAGTGATTCTTTCCTTCTTCCGACCCTGTGTGGTCCACTGATCGTGGAGAGGAGCTGAGGGTTGTGGGGGGGAGTTGAGGGCTTGTGTGATGTGAGTTTTTCTTTGTGGTGGTGCTCTTCTCAGCTTTTTTCCTCCCCTTGGTGTGGCATCCTCTCCCGCGTCGTCTCCTATTCGTGGTGGTGACTCTCCTTCGGCGTGAAGGACGTTCGTGGCTCGTGGACGGTGTCTCTGTGGAGCTTGGAGCAAGGAGGAGGTAACCATACACACGAGAAGACCCCAACAGGTTGGCTCTTCATTTTGAGGTAGGGACCCTTGTCCTCCCCCTAGTTCTATCTTGCTAGGGCTTCCAAACCCCTTCTCCAAGCCACTAGAATCCATGCTAGGCTTTACATGTGTGTTTGGTGCTTCCCTTTGTGCTTGGTGTAGGGTTGGGTGATGAGTGTTTCATGCTTGCATGTAAGGTTTATGGAGTATAGATGCATAACCATGACATGCATGGGTGTGAATGAGGGTGGTTTGTGGTTCCGGAATGTGGTTACACTATTCTACATACTCCCCTCCCCTTGTACACACAGGATTTAGGAGTTATGCTTTGTTTTGGGGCTCTCGGGTGTGTTTGTATGTGGTTGGGACAAGTTTGTTGTCGTGACCCAGATCGCGACAACCCGACGCGTCGCCTTCTGGTGTGAACGTGACGCCACACCCTCTCGCGTAATGGTAGCGACAAGATGGTCATCGTTTTCATACTTGGTTTTCCTCGTGTGTTGTGGGACGTCTTGGGTGGTCACCCGAACTTCTATCTGTGGTCGCGACAATGCCCTTGTCATGACCCAATTTGCGACAGTTTCCCTGTCGCCTCTAGACCCAGGACACTTCAGGCAAGGTGCCACCTTCAAGGTGGCGACAGCCCTTGCATCGCCTTCTCAGACGGAAAATGGCATGGCGACCTGTTCGGAGTTTTCTTTCTGCTGCGACTCTATTTCTAGGAACTTGTGATGTTTCCTAGCACAGCCCTACTCTAGTCTTTTGCCTGGTGCTAGGCACTTGTGGGCTTGTCTGTTGAGAGGTTGTTACCGTTACCTGGACCCCTGACCCCTGGTCCCCGCGCATCTGTTGGGGGAATTCTTAGGGCGGTGGGCGAGCTCGAGTCATGGACTCTGGTAACAGAGGGGAAAACAATGGGGATAGCAATGTAGAGATGTTTGCAGAACTCTCTTAGTTGAGTCTGGGACACCGAGGTCATTTGGTGTTCTTCCACCACAGATCAGCTAGTCCTTCTCACTGCCTCACTCTACTTGGTTCCGTTACCATTTAGAGGGGCCAGGCGTGGGAACGTAGTCCGGCAAGACTACGGCAGTTGTGGTTACTTTCGTTCCATGTCTCACTCCGACGGGAGGTGCTAGACATGGACTAGTGGTCGAGGATAAGGCGCGTGGCGCACCTAACCGGTTGACTAGTGGTACTTATTCTGTGACTAGTGTCCTGTCCAGGTAGTTGTTCACTATCTATGTCTGCAGCCTTGGGTTCTCCGTAGTGCTGTGGTTTGCACAGGTTTCCGGTCTCGACGTGTGGTTTCGACCGCTGGACGTGTAATCACTTTACGCTTCCGCACGTACTCTGTTAGTAGGATAGATTTACTTGCTTAATTTCTGTTTTAGCACATATATCTATTCTACCTGTTAGAACCAGTGGGAGATTTGTAGTCCCTACTGGGCTTCTTCGTGAAGCTCATTCCCTCCTTTACAGGTGAGACTTCACAGCAGTACCCTCCACGGAGGGCTGACGAGACGGGGCCGTAGTAGACGGCATCTACCGTGAGTAGTGTTCCATCATACTTGTTTCGTCACCCTCAGGGTATGCCCCTAAAGGATCTGTTATTCCCTTTCCTTCTGCACTTGTACTTTGTTTACTTTGTGACTGTACTAGACTTGTAGTTGTGTTGGACGTTTTTCCTTCACTTGTCAGTACATTTTAGTGTTGTTGTTGTTACTTACTCCCATTACATATCTTGTTAGACTGGTCTGTTAGCCCTTCCGGGTCTTCGGGCCGGTGGGCGACGGTGGCGATGGTCAGATTCTTGGCGGAAGCCGGGGGTCCAGGCGTGGGGGCCGTTATAATGTGCTTGCAGATATTTTTTATGTATATAGAGTTTTTACAATACCTACTTTTGTGTTTATATAATGTGTTATTATCATGTCAATATTTAATTATTTAGATGTAGTTGTATGTGAGTTGAGATGCGTAGATGTAACCTAACATTGCACATATCTCAGGAGAATGTGTTAAGCCCATGTCAATCAACCTACCGTTCAAGACATGGGATGATATGCACGTTCTCATTTTGAATGATGAGAACGTATATATCTAACTCAAAGTCTTGAATTATCCTATTTGGATAGTGTGTAAATATTTGATCGCACTTAGGTGGTTAATTACTATATGTGTTTGTGTTGTTTTTTGAAACGTTCAGTTGTGTCTTCTCACTTCTCTCTAATATACACTCATTGATTTTGATTATTTTCTTAACCACTTACTAGTAAGTGTTTAAGAAAACTTCTTAATCAATAAATATTTTGTGGTATATCGGAGAGGTGTGGGGAGATACTACTGAAATTATCAATAAACAACACAACATATATAGTAATTATTTGTGTGATAAAACCTACACAAATGGGTTAAAAAATGAAAATCTAAATACTATTCCATTCCTATTTAAAAATGGCTATGTCAGACGATGTAAGGAAAGGGCTGGACTTTTTTTTGTTTAACATGTTGAAGTTTTGTGTGTTAGCATTTTAATTCGCATAGGAAAAATATCTGAAAATCGTTCATGAATGTATCGTAGAGTAGTTGATCAAGTGGTGTCTGTAGAATTTAAAAATGGAGTTGAGAGGTTCATTCAGTTTGCATTGCGAAACGCTATTCAAGTCGTAGATATTGAGGGTCATATCCGATGTTCTTTTGTAGCATGTAAGAACTTGAATTGGCTTACAACATGAGAGGTATAACGTCATTTATATAGAAAGGGATTTGTTAAAGGTTATACGAACTGGATATGTCATGGTGAAACATTTTGGTCGTACGAGCTTGCCAATGTTGGAGGTGGAAGTTCGTACGTTGATATGGTCATAGATGTGCTGATCCAGGATTCAATATTCATGAAGAGCATGTATACACTGAGGAACCACCAAACAAGATAGTTAAATTTTATTAGCTACTTAACGATGTTGATGAGCCATTATGGAATGGATGTCAAAATCACTCTTGACTGTCTATGGTCTCACAGTCATTGGGCTTGAAATCTGAATTTCACATCAGTGTGAGTTGTTCATCTCTTTCTCATTATCAAAAGTATGTTGCCACAAGATGAGAAGCTGCCTAAAAAGTTTTACCATGCAAAGAAGTTGGTCAATGACTTAGGGCTTGGATATGAGAAAATAGATGCATGTCCTAATCATTGCATGCTATATTATAAAGTGGATAAAATTAAGGTATCATATTCCATGTGTGGTCATGATAGATTAAATCCTAAGAGAGGGGGCAATTTAAGGCAAAAAGATATACCTACATGTCATTGCAGTATTTTCCTCTCACATTGAGACTATAACTAATGTATATGTCATCAAAAATATCTCAACATATGATATGGCATTTGGACTTAGTACGTCATGAACATAATGTAATCAGTCATCCTATAGATGCCAAAGGTTGGAGTCACTTCTACTGTGCTCACCCTAGTTTATCAAAAGAGTCACGTAATGTGAACCTGCATTTATGAATTGATGGTTTCAATCCATTTGGAGGTTTAGTGGCTTCTTACTCTAGATGGCCAGTTTTTGTGACTCCATACAACCTTCCTCCAAACATGTGCATACGAGAGCATTTATTCTATCCTTATTGATCCCTGGTCCAAAAAGTCTTGGAAAAAAACTAGACATATATCTCAGGTCGTTGATTGATGAGTTGAAATTGTTATGGACCGATGGAGTTACTACCTACGATGCATCCAAAAAGTAAAATTTCATTATGAAGGTCACAATGTTGTGGACGATCAGTGACTTCCCTGCATGAATGTTATCTGACTAGAGCACCTAGGGAAAACTAGCATGTCCTTACTTTATGGATAGTACCAAATCATTTGTACTTAAGCATGGTTGCAAGTCATGCTGGCTTGATTGTCCTCGGCGATTTCTACCAAGGGACCATCCTCTCTAAAGGCAAGAAGATGCATTCTTAAAGAACAAAATTGAAGTGGAAGAAGTTGATTTTGAACGGTTGTCTTGTCCACATTTAGTGGCAAGGATACAGAATTTATCAGATATGGCATAGTTGTCAAGCAGCACAAGACAACTCCCTGGATTTGGGAAGGATCACAACTTGTCTAGAAAAGTATCTTCTGGGAATTGCCTTATTGCTCAACTCTTCTTATACGACACAACCTTGACATCCTAGAGGTTGAGAAGAATATCTTTGATATTGTGTCCAACACCATTATGGACATAAAAGGTAAAACAAAGGACAATGTCAATGATCTTTTAGACTTGAAAATACTTTGTAAACATCTAGAACTAACACTTATTTTTATAAATGGTACAATAGTTAAACCGAAAGCAATTTACTCCCTAGGAGCTACATAAATTAAAGAAGTGTGTTTTTGGCTGAAACAGTAGAGATTTCAATATGCCTATGTGTCAACATTGCTCGTTGTGTGAATGCGAATAAGGGAAAAATATATGGAATGAAAAGTCATGACTGTCATGTGTTTATGTCGTGCCCCGAGATCTCACAGCGGAAGGGACGTAATTAATCCTACTGCATGCATGGCTTTGCATGTATGAGTTTGCATGGAATAGGCCATCAAGATGTGAGCAGTCGGTAGAAAAGCCTCTACTAGCAAGCATTCACAGATAACCATAATAAGATGAAGGTTAAAATCCTCAAATTTCCTTTATTTCATGGCCAAAATCAAGTTTGATACAATAACCATTAAATAATTCTTTAGTTAAACAACAACTCAAATAGAAGAAAAGCACATAGAACATCCTCTATCTCACTCCCCATTACAACCTACTACTTTCAACCAACAACATGATAATTCTAAGGGTATAGTGCTCTCTTCACATAGAAACATACCCTTCACTTGGTTGGGGTTTGTCCTCTTCATTTGTGCTACCTAAAATATTAAGAAGTAGGTAATGAGAAAAACATGTCTAGTAGGATTTAGAGTAGGTAGGCATAAAAGATCAAACTAAGCATGTAGAACATTCCAGTTAAAACATGAGAAGCAAGACAGGAGGGAAAGAAAGATGTTAAGAACAAGACTATTCAATAAATATGAGATAGCTAGAAAGCAAGAGTTATCAATAGAACATTAATAATCAAGCACACAAGAATGGCCATATCACTCAAACAAGCAAGCATGTATCAAGCACTTTACAACAATCTACACCAGTCATAACATGCACTAAGGATTTATGCCACCTTGGAATGTGTATCATGAACAAGTGTAATGTGGTTGATGTATCTATAAGTCTCACGCAAGTACTCTCAGTGTAGATACAATGTCAGTATCATTGTACCCCATGGTTTATAGTATATTTCTAGCTCTCTATCGTGAGGACTAGATTATACCCCATGGACACTCTTTGTGCCCGATCCAGCATCTTAGTAAATAGAAAGTAGATATCCATAGTCAATCATGGCTAGTAACAAGAATTTCAAGAAAAGTAGTATAGAAATTAGGTAAGATCTTTCAAGTCAAACAACAAGCCTTTAGGATGATAATAATCAAGAGAGTTTCTGGAAATTAACAATGTAACCTTCATTAAATTCCTCTATCGTACTAATGGCTTGCTTTTAGGTGTAAGGCTCGCAGTATGATCAATAGGTAAGAAAAGAAGGTGACCCACGAGAATCAATGATAACCCTAGATAGTTCTCATAGAACACATGGCAGTGTCCATAAAACAAGATGGATTTTACATGTGTTAATCAATTTTAATGCACAAAATTACAATTTAACAAGGTAAGCAAGACTATCTTCAGAGATTCCAACTAATCTAATGATAAGAAACAAGTCAAGAGGTATTAAAAGTGTTTAGAGTATTACTCAAGTACTTACAATTTTAAATGTAGTTAATTAGTTTTTAGGTTTTACATGCACGTCCATGCAACCATTGACTAGTCAGACCTATCAAATCCAATCATTTCACAAAACATGGATGTAAATTGGTAGGAAACATAAGGTAAACTTGTAGGCACTGTAGAAGAAAGAGAAGTCACCACTCAAGGGACAGTAAAGGAAGAGAAAATCAACTTGCAGGGCTAAAAGTCAACTTGCAGGGCAATAACAACAAAAAGGTGTCAATATACAATGATTAGGTGTCGACAAATATGGATCAAGTGTCGACAACTGCAGATCAGTTGTCGATAGACGACGCTATCTGAATAAAAGTGAGTCAACTTGCAGGAACAAAATCTGACTTATAGAATGATAAAAGGAAAGGGGAGTCAATTTGCATGGGATAGAAGTTAACTTGAAGACCAAAAATATAGGCCACAGAGGTTTTAGACATTTATGCAATGGGATTGTAAGACCTACTCATGATTAAAACACTCTAAAGATGTGTAAAAAAAAGAGAATTTTGATAAAAACTTGGATACTAAATGATAATTAGAAAACACCATGTCTTTAAAGAAACAACATAATCCAAATAAAAGGAATGTGGTCGACCAAAGTTGTAAGGCCCTCGAATTTCCGTCGCATTATTTGTATTTGTGTGGTGTATACTTGTGCTTGTGTATGTATATACATACTTACGTACGTATTACTTAGTACAATTACGTGTACATGTGTTTACACTATATGTAAATAATGCATGTATTGAATGGTGATAGTATGGATACACTACCATATACATATTGCATGTATATATACAAGGTATGCATGGTTTTCTGCATATTTTAGACTTCTGGCCGAAGGCCATCTTGGCGTCAACCCCTAGCCGTTGAGGTGGTGTCACAATCCAGACATGGACGCCAACACTAATCCGGGCGTCTAGCGATATGGACGCCTATTCTCTGGCCTGCATGCGCAGCAGAGCCAGAAATTCCGAAACAAGAAAGCTCAGCATTGGGGAGCTGACCCCAATGGCTCTGAGAGCTGTCTGTCCCCCTGTGAGTGGGAGAGGGGCCTCCCCATATGTCTGAACTCGGATCTGCCTCTTTCCACCTCTCTTCACCTTTGCAAGAGGAGGAAGAAGAAAGAAAACCCTAGAAGAAAAATGAGAAAACCACCCTTTTGCACCCAAAGATCAGACTTCCTGGAGCTAGATCCGGCCATCTTCCACGACAAGAGGATAGCTGGAGCAAAGGAGGAGGCTTCCTCGACATCCCCTTGGTGTGAAGATCATCCAGGAGCCCAGAGGAAGAAGATCTAGGAGGAGTTCTGCACCTTCTTGGGACTGCCCAAGGAGGGCTTCTCCGAGCACCTTTGATCCATTTGAGCATTTTCTAAAAGGCAAGTGACCTAACCATAATGTCCCCGTATGTGTCTAGGTCGTTTCTACTATTTTTATGAATTTTCCCTCGAGTCCTAGACCCTCACATTCACCCAAACTTGAGAGCTCGGGTCTGTGTTTCTGCACAGACTGCATTGACGGCAAGGTCAATGGACGCTGATATCATGCTTGGCGTCCATCGACCATGCCGCTGACACTGAGTCAGCGGCCAGAGACCGCCGCCAAGTTCCTCTGGACAGAACAGTGACCTGTTCTGCCCTTCCTATACACTATTTCGGTATGGTTTCCGTGATGAGGATATATGGTAACCCTATACACTATGTGTACTGTCAAATGTGGTGTGTGGATGAGTGTGATGTGTGGTGGTGAATGTTAGAAATTGTATCCCATGAAATTGTAAGCATGATTTGTAGATAATCTTGCCAATCTATGCTTTATGATTGAACTAGTCTGAATGCCTCAGTTTTGTCAGATCATGAGGATTAGTGGGTCAGTGTATGTATACTCAATTTTGATAATTTGTCCATGCTTGCATGAGTTGCTAATAAATTCGGTTCGGTAAATAAAAAGGCATGCAAGAAAGATTTGTGATGATTGATTATGGCTGTATGATTTAGGGTAATTTAGTTTTCTCAAATCATGCATATAATAGTAATCTCTGTTCAGACAGTAGCTTGCTAAAATTTTGACTTGTGAGTATAAGTCCATATCAACTTAAATATGAAAGGCATGTTAAATAGGTGTTTTATTACTGTAAATCTAATTAGCTCCGAAAAATCTGAAAAATTGAATGTATGATCTAGAACCCGAAAATAGCATGTGGTTAAAATTTCAGGTCATTTGGACCAGTACATAAGAAGTTATGTATTTTCCATGTGAAATATAGTAATCTATATGTTATCGTAATGTGATTAGATATTGCTTAAACCCAACTTGATTGGTGAAATTGACTGTGTGTTAAACTCCTGAAATCTGTAGTGCCATGTCAGGAAAAACAGAGAAATGCATATGAGTGAGAAGTGAATGAGATGAAAAGTGCTATGTGTAAAACCATGTGCAAACCGGTAAAATGTGTAAATGTGTAACTGTGCCAATGTGACACTGCTTCCGTAGAGGGCAGTGGAGCTGTATCAGGGAAAAGTCCCCCCTGAGAAAGTTCAGTGTGTAAGTGACCTTAAGGGCATTAGGGGGAAATCCTGGAGGTGGACAAGTACCACTGGTTAGGGTGGAGACTTGTTCTCCCGGTCTGCGCAGTCCAAGAGTCGCCATTGGAATGCCTAGATGGCGTCTATGTGTAATGTGATGTGTATATGTCCTTCTTTGGTGGTTTGGACTATGTGTCACGGCACCTAAAATGTGAAATGTGTAATGTGTGATGTGTATGTGTTCATGTGTAAATGTGTAAGTGAACAATGTGAATGTGTATGGCAAAGTGTAACCATGTGAAAGAGGAAAACTATGTAAAGAAAATGTGAAATTCTAATGTGAGGATATGATATTGAAATCCATGTGAGACAAATCTGAAACCATGTGAAATCAGTGATTTATGTTGTTATCATCATGTTTATATGTGCAAAAATGTCTAGAATCCATGTTAGGGATAATTGATGAGCACGGGTACAAAATAACATGATTGGTTGTTCACATGATATGTTTTAAGCAACATGGTAGCTCTCATGTGTAGGTTTACAGCCATTAAACCATGTGAAACCAGCAACTTAAAGCATGTGAAAATGTCTATGTATATGCTTATGAACATGTAAAACTCATGCTAGTGTGTTTCCTTTCATATATGCACAATGTTCATGTTGGTAGTTCTCATGTCTTGGTTCTTTAAAGACAAAATTTCATGAGTAAATTGAATAGAGAGCATGTGATAGGCAAAGTTTTATTCTTAGAAAGCTGAAAGCCTGATCCATGTATTAAATTGTAAAACTTCATGATAGGTTGAAACTTTCAATGTCTAGCATGCCATGTGTTGAAAATTGTGAATGTGTATGTAGAAACCGCTATGACCTATACGTGTATGTTATGAGTAGTGTTGCTTGCTGAGTCTTTAGACTCACTCCTTGCTTCGGCATACAGGTGTAGTTGGTGACGTGGCACCGTTGGAGGAGACAGTGGAGACGGACTCCGAGCGCGGAGATTAGACTTGGAGTTATTTGTGACTTGTGTATTTCAGTATGTAATTTTGAACGTTATTAGAGTATCATGAAAGGAATGTATAAGTGTGGACATTATGTATTTCTATTTCAGCAATTTAAATTAAGTGAACTTTTAGTTCTTATTGTTAATTGTAACGTCATGTATGTTAAATGTGGATGATGAATGAATGGAGACAGTTGTCTTTGACTTCCATACTATGTTGTATATTCGCGTGTATCTCAATGTATGTATCGTTTGGGTAAATGTCCCACTGTGAGGACTCTCGCTATACCGACGTGGGTTGGTATAACCGTACCGGTATAATGAGGGCCGTCACAGAGATTGGTATCAGAGCAACCGATTGAGATTGCACATGAATATACCTAAGTCATCATCCCCATTGCATGCTAAGTATGTCCACATGTGTAGAAAAACACAATAAGAAGTGAAAGATAGATAAGAAAATGGTTAGAAAATTTAGTAACATAGCTCTAATGTGGCTGAAATTTATTACAGCCATGGCTTCGAGAGGTAGGCGTGGTGGAGCGTCAGCCCGTGAGGACGAGCCGCGACGTGATGAGCAGGCGGAGCAACAGGCCCCAGCACCACGAGCCCTGTACTTCCCCCACCGCCGCCTGTGGATTACGGAGTATTCATGCAAGGTCTGGTACAAGCCATGCAGACGCAGGCTCATACCCAAGCAGCACTCCAGGCCCAGTTGGAGGCCCAGGTAGAATAATGAAACAACTAAGTACTTTGCTTATTAAATTGTATGATATTGTGTTTATCGTATTTGTTATTGTTGAATGTAGCAGGCTAGGCACCAGCTCAGGACCATGGTGGACCTCCCATCATGGAGCGATTCAAGAGGATGACCCCACCTCTTTTAAGGGGGAGGGTGATCCATTAATGGCAGAAAGCTGGTTAAGGGAGACAGAGAAAATCTTTCGAGCCATCAGGTGCCCTGATGAGGATAAGGTGACATAGCCACCTACATGCTACAAGTAGACTTTTAATTTTTCGTATGTTTGTATGTTCTGTAATTTAGAATTTGTTAGTTGGTACCTATGAAGGTGTATTGCAGGAGAGAGCGGATGTATGGTGGTCCTCCCTACTGCGTACACGCTTTTAGGACGGAGCAGTAGACGTGACGTGGGACGCATTCGTGAGGCTCTTTCGAGCCAAGTTCGTTCCAGAGCATATCCAGGACAAAATGGAGCAGGAATTTCTCTCCCTGACGCAAGGTTCCATGACCGTGCTGGAATACGAGGCAAGGTTTTCTGAACTTTCTAGTATGCATCGCATATCGTAGAGGATGAGCGTAGGAAGACCAAGAAGTTCGTGATGGGACTCAAGCCATCACTGCGAACGAGACTCGTGGCGTTTGACCACCGCACATTGGACGAGGCCCTCAGTACTGCCTGCAGGCAGGAGGGAGAAATGGAGCAATATCTGGAGGAAAAGAAGGCTTCGCAGAAGAGGCCGGCAGCGTCATTCCAGCGGCAGGATAAGAAGAAAACGGTGTACCAGACATAGCAGAAGCCAGTGGCAGTCAGCAACTCTCAGGTACCTTCTGTACGTTCCCCTGGTGTGAAGAAAGAGTGTCCCCATTGTGGGAAGACACACGGTGGTTCCGAGTGTTGGTTGGTAGCGGGTAGATGCTTGAAGTGTGGGAGCAGCGACCACAAGATCAAAGATTGCCCAAGACTTCAGCAAGGAGCTCAGCGTGGAGCGCCAACCCCAGCAGGATTTTCATACCATTGGTTCCAAGGATTAGTCCAATCTTCTTGAAGTGTTGTCTTGGAGGTCCAAGGTTTTTCATGGATTATTTCTTTTCCCTTTTTCTTATTTTTCAGATTTTTATTTGAATTTTTGGTTGAGTTGTTTTTGATTTTTGGTGTTGAGCAGGTCGACCTCTCCTGTACTGGTGTCGACACAACAGCCACATAAATCTTCTTCTTGTGGACTGGTGTCGACCTGTCAGGGGACTGTGTCGACCTGATAGTCTTCTTTTGTTTTTGGGTTTTTGATTTGTTTTGAGTTTTGTTTGGGGTTTTGTTTGCTGTTTGTTGGATTTCAGTGTTTTCCAGATTAGGACCCTTGATAAAATTAATTAGTGGTGCTTTTCCCTTTTTCTCACCAGATTTGTCTTTTTGGGGTTTCTTCTTGTTGAATCCTAATCCATGAGATGTGGTTGTCATGTTGGATCCTAGCAATGCCTCTAGGTTATCTTGGCCTTTTGTGAAGGTTTGGATAACCTCCTCCCTTTCCTTTAGCTGGTTTTTAAGAACTTCAATTTCTTCAATTTTATGTTGTTTTTCTTCTTTTTCAATTTCCAGCTTTTCATTTAAGTTTCTGAATTCTTGGGAGGCCTTTTGAGAGGCAAGTTTCAGTTCATCAATTAGGTTTAGGAGATTCTCTTTTTCTTCAAGCAAGTCTGTTACTTCAGATTCCAGTTCACAGATTCTATTGTTCGAAAATTGATTATGGTAGAGATTTTCAATTTTCTTTTTGATGTGTTTATTTTCTTTTCTCATTTCAGAATATCTTTCAACTAATTCTGCATACACATCCTGCCAATCTTCAACACTATAATCTTCAAAGGAAGTATTTACCTTTCCATCTGTGCTGTTGGCCATGAAGCAAACTTCCTCACTCTCTGAGCTTGAGGACTTCTTCTCTTCTTCTTCCTCACTTGTATCTTCATCAGACCAAGTGGCTACCATGGCCTTTGGCTTCTTATATTTCTGGAATCTCTTGTGCTTTTCCTTCTTATTCTCAGGACACTCTCCTTTCATGTGTCCTGGCTTGTTGCACCTGTAACAGATAACATTTTCATCAGATTTATGATTCTTATGGAAATTGGAAGAGGAAGTGTTCTTCTTACCTGAGGGAAATTTCTTTTTCCCAATCATTTTCCCTTTCCTATATTTCAAAAATTTTTGAATTGTCTGGTCATGAGGGCAATCTCATCCTCATTCGACTCAGATTCTTCAGAACTAGTCTTATCCTGATTTTTATATTTGTTGCTTGAAGAGGCTTTGAGTGCCAAAGGCTTGGTCTTGATGATGTGTTCTTCATTTCTTTTTAAGTTTATTTCATATGTCATTAAAGATCCAATCAATTCATCCAAGGAAATTTTGGACAAATCTTTTGAATCTTCAATAACAGTGGCCTTGGTATGCTAAACTGAAGAAAGTGAACGCAAATTTTTTCTTACCAAGTCTGCATCAGTATACTCCTTACGTAAAGCCTTGAGTCCATTGACTATCACCATGAATCTGGCAAACATTTCAGAAATAGATTCACTAGATTTCATCATGAAAAGTTCATATTCTGAAACTAAAATGTTTGCCTTGGTCTCCTTGACCTGAGATGTTCCCTCATAGAGTAGTTCGAGTTTATCCCACATCTCTTTGGCAGATTTGCACATAGAGATTCTCGAATACTCCTTGGGATGGACAGCACACTGAATCATGTTCATGGCACTATAATTCAGTGTAGCTTTCCTTATCTGTTCCCTTGTCCAGGTATCTTCTTCTCTCTGGTTCTCATAGGGACCCACCTCAACTACTTTCCAGATCTTATAGTTCTGGGCCCTTAAAAACACTTGCATTCTGTTCTTCCAATAAGAATAGTCCAAACCATTAAAGAATGGTGGCCTATTTATGGAATGGCCCTCAGCTACGAAACCCTTTGAGTCCATGACACTTAAGTAAATGCACAGAGAAAGAGTTAAACAATCAAGCAAAAAAACAAGCAAACAATCAAACACTCATACTCAGAAACAAAAACTGCTCAGTTCAAATCAGATCGATGTAAACCCGCTCTGATACCAATTGAAGGATCGAAATGAATGTGTGGAAAAGATCTAGAAGGGGGGGGATGAATAGATCTTAGCCACTTTTGCGGAAGCTTAAGTAATTTGAAAACTATTTAGAATCAGAGGCAATGTTATCAGTGAAAAACTACAGATCTGATTAGATTTGAGTGAGTTGAAAAACTTAGATGTGAAGCAAGTTGATTAAGTGAATTAAAAACGGATCCTATGCAAGCATCTAGCTGATGAATCAATCAAACCACAGAAGACAAATGCACAATGATTTTTTAGGTGGTTCGGAAATCACCCAAGTGATTCCTACATCCACCCCTCACAACCCGTGAGGCTTCACTAACACAACTGAGCTACACACCCAAAGGAGCCTAACAACTCCAACACTTCAGAGCATACAACTCACACAACCTCTAGAGCAAGACTACTCTAGAAACACAGAGCAAGACTGCTCAAACCATCCCTGAGCTTAACAACTCAAACTGAGCTCGACGGCTCACACCAAACTGAGCACAATGCTCACACTAAAACTTGCTAGACACCAACTTAAGACTTAGATCCTCTAGCAACAGATCTAGTCGAAATTTGAGAACTCTAAAGAGAGTTATGCAAAAGCACTTGCATAATCTCAAAAGATATCTCAGAAGAACAGAAAAAAGGATGAATTGAATT
This sequence comes from Colocasia esculenta, assembly GCA_014218235.1. NCBI lineage: Eukaryota > Viridiplantae > Streptophyta > Magnoliopsida > Alismatales > Araceae > Colocasia > Colocasia esculenta. Next base: position 133,754,429 of record CM024754.1, read on the forward strand.
GAGATGCTTCGTTCTTCAGTGTACTCCCTTGTAGAAGCTTGAATTGGGGAGGAACTTGTGAAGCTTGAAGTCCAAGTCGATGCTCTGCAATCTGAGAAGTTGGATCTTCCTCAAATTCTTCACCCAAGAAGTCTTCTACAGGATCTGCCTCCTTGGAATGCTTCAGAGAAGTCTTCAGGAATCAAATTCCAATTCCCACACCTTGAATTGGTGGGAATTGGTCTTCTGGGAGCACTTGGAGAGCAGGGGAAGGAGACACAGCTCTTCTTGGCCGCCAGGAGCTTCTTGGAGGCTCTGAGAGAGTTGGGTCCCTCTCTCTTGTGAAGGCTGGCCGAAAAGACACTTTATATCCTTAGGATTCCAAAGATATCCTTTTGGGGTACAAGGGCACGCATTCCTAGGAAGATTCTGATCGCCCTACAAGGACACGTGGCAGCCATCAACTTTTAGAATGAAAAGTTTCCGTAGTGTGTCGACCTGCCCTGGTGGTAGTGTCGACACACTGTCCAGAATATGTAGAAGGCTGTTCTGGGAAGAAGGTCCCGTGTCGACCTGCTCTTGAGTGTGTCGATCTGCTGTCCCGAATCTGCAAACTGGCTGTTCTGGGAACTGGGTCTAGTGTCGACCTGCTCTGAGAGTGTGTCGACCTGCTGTCCCAATTCTTCAAACTGGCTATTCTGGAAACGGGATCTAGTGTTGACCTGCTCTGAGAGTGTGTCGACCTGGGTAGGCTTGATTTTTGAAAAACTGCCACTCGTGTCGACACACTCTTGACATGTCGACACAGTCTCAACATTTTTACACATTTTGCCTTTGAATCTGTGTTGATGTGTCGACACCATTGATGGGTGTGTCGACTCATCTTTTGCATAAAAATGTTTGTACCTGAAAAATAAACACATATATCATTAGTTAAATGATTTGTCATTACCATAAATGATAAATGTGGTTTGAAAAAAACTTTTTGAACATGAATTTCAGGTATGATGTTTTTGACATGTTTCAATTAAATTGCTTTAAGAACACCTCTTGTCATCATCAAAATAGGAGGGAAATGATATGAATTTGCATTCAACCCAACATATACATATTGCATGTATATATGCAAGGTATGCATGGTTTTCTGCATATTTTAGACTTCTGGCCGATGGCCATCTTGGCGTCAACCCCTAGCCGTTGAGGTGGTGTCAGCGTCCAGACATGGACACCAACACTAATCCTGGCGTCTAGCGATATGGACGCCTATTTCTCTGGCCTGCATGCGCAGCAGAGCCAGAAATTCCGAAAACAAGAAAGCTCAGCCATTGGGGAGCTGTCCCCAATGACTCTGAGAGCTGCCTTGTCCCCCTGTGAGTGGGAGAGGGGCCTCCCCATATGTCTGAACCCGGATCTGCCTCTTTCCACTCCTCTCTTCACCTTTGCAAGAGGAGGAAACAGAGAAAGAAAACCCTAGAAGAAAAACTGAGAAACCCCCCCTTTTGCACCCAAAGATCAGACTTCCTGGAGCTAGATCCGGCCATCTTCCATGACAAGAGGATAGCTGGAGCAAAGGAGGAGGCTTCCCCGACATCCCCTTGTGTGAAGATCATCCAGGAGCCCGGAGGAAGAAGATCTAGGAGGGAGTTCTGCACCTTCTTGGGATTGCCCAAGGAGGGCTTCTCCGAGCACCTTTGATCCATTTGAGCATTTTCTAAAAGGCAAGTGACCTAACCATAATGTCCCCGTATGTGTCTAGGTCGTTTCTACTATTTTTATGAATTTTCCCTCGGGTCCTAGACCCTCACATTCACCCAACTTGAGAGCTCGGGTCTGTGTTTCTGCACAGACCTGCATTAACGGCAAGGTCAATAGTCGCTGATATCATGCTTGGCGTCCATCGACCATGCCGCTGACACTGAGTCAGCGGCCAGAGACCGCCGCCAAGTTCCTCTGGACAGAAAAGTGACCTGTTCTGCCCTTCCTATACACTATTTTCGGTATGGTTTCTGTGATGAGGATATATGGTAACCCTATACACTATGTGTACTGTCAAATGTGGTGTGTGGATGAGTGTGATGTGTGGTGGTGATGTTAGAATATGTATCCCATGAAATGTATGCATGATTGTAGATAATCTTGTCAATCTATGTTTTATGATTTGAACTAGTCTGAATGCCTCAGTTTTGTCAGATCATGAGGATTAGTGGGTGAGTGTATGTATACTCCATTTTTGATAATTTGTCCATGCTTGCATGAGTTGCTAATAAATTCGGTTCGGTAAATAAAAAGGCATGCAAGAAAGATTGTGATGATTGATTTATGGCTGTATGATTTAGGGTAATTTTGAATTCTCAAATCATGCATATAATAGTAATCTCTGTTCAGACAGTAGCTTGCTAAAATTTTGACTTGTGAGTATAAGTCCATATCAACTTAAATTATGAAAGGCATGCTAAATAGGTGTTTTATTTACTGTAAATCCTAATTAGCTCAGAAAAATCTGAAAAATGAATGTATGATCTAGAACCCTAAAATAGCATGTGGTTAAAATTTCAGGTCATTTGGACCAATACATAAGAAGTTATGTATTTTCCAAGTGAAATATAGTAATCTGTGTATGTTATCGTAAGTGATTAGATATTGCTTAAACCCAACTTGATTGGTGAATTGACTGTGTGTTAAACTCCTGAAATGTAGTCCATGTCAGGAAAAACAAATAAATGCATATGAGTGAGAAAGTGAATGAGATGAAAAGTGCTAGTGTAAAACCATGTGCAAACGATAAAATGTGTAAATGTGTAACTGCACCAATGTGACACTGCTTCCGTAGAGGGCAGTGGAGCTGTATCAGGGAAAAGTCCCCCTGAGAAAGTTCAGTGTGTAAGTGACCCTAAGGGCATTAGGGGGAAATCCTGGAGGTGGACAAGTACCACTGGTTAGGGTGGAGACTTGTTCTTCCGGTCTGCGCATTCCAGAGTCGCTATTGGAATGCCTAGATGACGTCTATGTGTAATGTGATGTGTATATGTCCTTCTTTGGTGGTTTGGACTATGTGTCACGGCACCTAAAATGTGAAATGTGTAATGTGTGATGTGTATGTGTTCATGTGTAAATGTGTAAGTGAACAATGTGAATGTGTATGTGCAAAGTGTAACCATGTGAAAGAGAAAACCTGTGTAAAGAAATGTGAAATTCTATTGAGGATATGATATTGAAATCCATGTGAGACAAATCTGAAACATGTGAAATCAGTGATCTTATGTTGTTATCATCATGTTTATATGTGCAAAATGTCTAGAATCTATGTTAGGGATAATTGATGAGCACGGGTACAAAATAACATGATTGGTTGTTCACATGATATGTTTTAAGCAACATGGTAGCTCTCATGTGTAGGGTTACAGCCATTAAACCATGTTAAACCAGCAACTTAAAGCATGTGAAAATGTCTATGTATATGCTTAAGAACATGTAAAATCATGCTAGTTGTGTTTCCTTTCATATATGCACAGTGTTCATATCGATAGTTCTCATGTCTTGGTTCTTTAAAGACAAAATTTCATGAGTAAATTGAATAGGGAGCATGTGATAGGCAAAGTTTTATTCTTAGAAAGCTGAAAGCATGATCCATGTATTAAATTGTAAAACTTCCATGATAGGTTGAAACTTTCAATGTCTAGCATGCCATGTGTTGAAAATTGTGAATGTGTATGTAGAAACCACTATGACCTATACGTGTATGTTATGAGTAGTGTTGCTTGCTCAGTCTTTAGACTCACTCCTTGCTTCGGCGTACAGGTGTAGTTGGTGACGTGGCACGTTGGAGGAGACAGGGGAGACGGACTCGAGCGCGAGAGATTAGACTGGAGTTATTTGTGACTTGTATATTTCATAGTATTAATTTGAACGTTGTATTAGAGTATCATGAAAGGAATGTATAAGTGTGGACATTATGTATTCTATGTCAGCAATTTAAATTAAGTGAACTTTTAGTTCTTTATTGTTAATTGTAACTTCATGTATGTTAAATGTGGATGATGAATGAATGGAGACAGTTGTCTTTTACTTTCGCTACTCTGTTGTATATTCGCGTGTATCTCAGCTGTATGTATCGTTTGGGTAAATGTCCCACTGTGAGGACTCTCGCTATACCGACGTGGGTTGGTATAACTGTACCGGTATAATGAGGGCCGTCACAAAAGTCCATATTTAAGTCGACTGATTATAGTAAAACAAAAGTGTAAAGCCACAATCGCAAGGTTCATGGGAAAAGATCCAGACGATCAGGAATTTGACGAGCTTTTGGATAGCGCGAATTTGATTAAGTTTGTGCCCGAGAACACCTACCTTTGACCTTTTTCCTAGATCTTTGTTCCTAGCAATTGAAATAGGGACGAGAAGGTGATGAACTTCTTAAATTCCAAGCTTCGGGTTTTTTCCTCTTGGTCTTGGGGTTGTCTCACACCCAGCAACAGAAAGAGATGTATGAAGTTGGCCAGAGTGGCCCAAGGAGATTTTATATTGGGTATGGTCATTAGACTCCAGATTCGAGGTCTCTTCTTGTCCTAGATGGAGTCCTGCCATACCAGGAACTTCCTTAAGTCTGTCGTGACTTCACGAGAAAGCCAATTTGTAATTTTCTAATGGGTTTAGGAAAGGTAAGTCTCATAGATTTGGGCTTTCTAAATACTAAGGCAAGGTCCTACCCTACTTGGAATTGCCATAAGTTTATCCCATCTTAAATGAAGGGTATTAGGGAGCAAGTTTATGCTATCCCATTAGGTTTAGGATAATAGAGTCCTACTGTAATTTTAATTTAAGAGCTTCCTATTTCCATCCTAATATTCCTAGAAATTTGGGATCTCAAAGCAGTCCCATTATGATTGGGAAACAAAGTTCCAATGGACTATTGCTTAAATAATCCTATTGTGATTTGAAGACATAAGTCTCCAATCGATTGATGCTTAAATAATCCTATGCGAATGGAGACATGTCCGCAATCGAGTAGTGTTTAAGGGTACTTGATCTTGATAACTTAAGTTCCTATCGATTGTGAACAACACTTCGACTGGTGTCATATCGATTGTTGAACAACACTTTGACTAGTGTCAATCAATTGTTGAACAACACTTCGACTGGTGTCATATCAATTGTTGTACAATAGTCTGATTGGTGAAGAACTATCTAATTAATGAACAAAGGTTCAGAAACCTTCTGATGGCATTATAATCTTCTGATTGGTGATGTAACCATACTGATTACCAAACAATCTTCAATAACTTCCGATTGACATTATAACTCTGATTGGTGATGTAATCGTATTGATTACTGAATAAGGGTTAGTAACCTTTCGATTGACATTATAATCTTTGATTGGTGATGTAATCATACCAATTATTGATCAAGTGTTCAATAATGTTCCCATTGATGAACAATTGTGATCCCTTGGGTTTGGATGTATGTGTTTAGCATGTTTATTATTATCAAATCCTATAAATTATCAATACTAAATTCTAGGGTGCTACATCCTCCCCCACTTAAAATAATTTAGTGCCAAAATTCATTGACATAATATAAAAAAGGAAATCCACTTGTGAAAATTCTGGGAATCTTTCCACAAGCTTCTTCCAGTTCCCATGTTGCTTCATGCTCTAGAATTCTCTCCTTTGAACCTTGACCATAGGGATAGTTTACTCCTCAATAGCATACCTCTCGGTCTAGTATCTAGTGTGACTTCTATATATATGTCATGTCCTTCTACACCACTAAATTATCATGTGGATAATGTGGTAAGGGTCATGTACATACCTCTTTAGCGTAGACACATGGAATACATTGTGTACCCCATCTAGTTGTGGTGGTAACGTAAGGGGGTATGCTACCTCTCTATCTCTATTTAGTATTTCAAAAGGACTAATAAATCTTGGAGTTAGCTTTCCCTAATGTCAAATCTACTGATTCAACTACTTGGAGAAACCTTGAGAAATACGGGGTCTCCAACTTGAAACTCTAAATCTCTTCTCCTGGTATCTGCATAGATCTCCTGTTTGTCTTGTGCTATGGTCATCCTTTCTTTAATGACCCTTATCTTTTCTATCGTTTCCCTTATTATATCAGGACCCAATAATTGCCTTTCACCTATTTCATTCCATCATATTAGTGATCTACAACTTCTTCCATATAGTGCTTCGAAGAGTGCTATTTGAATGCTAGATTCATAATTGTTATTATAGGCAAACTCTACTAATGGTAGATGTTCATGACAACCTTCCACCAAAGTCTATGATAAGTTCTGAGCATATCTTCAATGATTTGGTTGTACTTTTGTCCGAGCATCTGTCTGGGGATGAAAAGTTGTACTAAAGTTTAACTTGCCCCAAGGCATGGTGTAAACCTCTCCAAAATGAGAAGTGAACCTGGGATCACGATCAGACACATAGATATAGGGATGCCATGAAGCCTAACTATCTCCTTGACATATAATGCTTCTAAATTGTTCACAGACCATCTACTCTTGATAGGGAAAAAGTGAGCAGACTTAATAAGACGGTCCACAATCACCCATATTCCATCAAAACCACTTCTAGTCCTTGGAAATCCAATTATAAAGTTCATACCTATTCCTTCCCATTTCCATTCTAGTCTTTATAATGGTTTGAGTTTCCTAGCAGGTCAAAGGTGTTCTACCTTCACCTTTTGGCGAGTTAAGCAGTGAGCTACAAACTCAGCCACTTCCATTTTCATGTTAGGCCACTAGAAGCTTCTCTTTAGATCTTGATACATATTTGTAGCTCCTAGGAGGATGGGATATTGGATATGTCTATTTTCTCCATGATCTTCTTCTTTGTATCATCATGGTCAAGAACATAAGTTTTTCCCTATAAGAGTAGCCTTCCATCTGAAGCAAGTAAAAATCCCACTCTTTGATCTATGTTAGCCTTTATCTCTACCAATATAGGATCATTTTCTTGCAAGTTTGATATATTTTCGAATAATTCTGGTTGTATACTGATAATGGATATTAGGCAACATTCTTCTGCAATTTATGCATGAAGATTCAACTTGGCAAAGTCCTCCAGTAGGTTCCATTCTTTCACCATTAGGTTTGATAAGACCGCCATATGATTCCTGCTAAGTGTATCTGCCACATCATTTGCCTTGCCAGGATGATATTGGATTGAGAAGTCGAAGTCTTTTAGATACTCTAACCATCTCCTTTGCTCATGTTTAACTCCTGTTGGGAAAATAAATACTTCAAACTTTTATGGTTAGAAAATACCATAAAGATAATGTCATCAGCTCTTCAAAGAAAAGACTACATCAGCAAGCTCTAGGTCATGCATAGGGTAGTTGTCTTTATGCATCTTCAACTACCTTAAAGCATAGCATATCACTTTTCATTTTGCATTAGAACACAACCAAGACCTATTACAGATGCATCTGTATACACTTTGAAACCTCCTCCAGCTACAGGAAATGCTAGTACTGGAACAATGGTTAAGTGTTCTTTCAAAGCTTGGAAACTAACTTCATAATCAGCTGTCCAAGAGAAGGGATTCTCCTTCCTTGTAAGTCTAGTCAATGGCACTACTATTTTGGAGAAATCCTTAATGAAGCAATGATAATAACCAACAAGTCTTAGAAAGGTTCAAATTTCATAACTAGTCGGTTGTCTTTCCAACTTCCTTATTGCTTCAACTTTAGAGGGATCGACAGTGATGCCCTCGCTGGTTATAATGTGGCCAAGGAAAATTACTTCTTCTAGCTAGAAGTCACACTTGATAAGTTTTGCATAGAGTTAATGGTCTCTAAGCACTTGCATAGTAGTCTTCAAGTGTTATTCATGTTCCTCTTTGGTCTTAAAGTATATGAGGACGTTGCTAGTTATGAGTGCACTGCAAGCCAACTCACATTAGTGATGGCACTTGTAACCTTGTACTAATCACTTTAAGTAATAATATTAATGACATTTTCTCATTATATATTACATGTATGTGATAATGTATATATATTATGATGTCCATGGGTCTATGCAATAGGAATTGGATCATGATGAGATCATGGTAATGAGACCAATTTTCTATAAACACATATCATAAATATTCCGATCATAGGTTACTCGAGAATGATGTCAAGATAATCGGATAGACTGTGTGTTGTATACCCGTCTATATGATGGAGGTAGTTGGTCTCATAGATACTTATGTGAGGACACTAAGGGTATGGTGCAGGTGCTCATTAGAGAATGAGTTCACTGAATGATCTCCTCTTGGAATGTTATATGGTTAATGATACCTGATTATCAGACAGCGATTGTGTGGTTCCAGTTGTGTAACTGGTCCTTGGACTTGAGACACCAAAAATATCTTGTTTGAGTACTCCATTCTTTGATGCCGAACTTATAGGTTTGAAAGTTCCAGATCTACTACAGTCGGCTATTGGGAATGGTAGCGAACCTTACGAAGGAAATTGTGTGTCAACAAAGGATCATCCACTCTTGGTATCATGAGAGGAATATCCCATGTATTCTTGCTTAGGAAAATCTCTGGCCAAGTCAATCAGATTGAGAGAGGAGTTCTACAAGAGAATCTAATAAGAGTGAGAACCAGATGGATTCTATATAGGCCTGACAGTACCATGCATTATTTATAGTATCTAAGATATTAGTTGGATGAGGGACCATGGCATAGTGGCTTAGTACATCCATGGTCGATAACTTGAGTGAATCATTATGAAGATAATGATTCACTAAGTCAGAAAGAGTTCTAAGTTAGAAAGAGTTCTGAAGGGTGCAACTTACGACAGCTTGGTTCATAAACAAAAGGTGGATGACATGATGACAATAGAGGATTGGATAAGAGTTATTCAATAGGCTCCTTTTCTAACCAATGATGGAAATAAGATAGTTCATTGCGATTGTTGTCAGGACCACCTGGTGACATGGTCGACTGTCGCGAAGAGTGTCTTGGCAGTATCAACCTATGTCGCCATTACTGATTGGCGACACTCTATCGTGCCATCAGCGTCGGTATGGTTGTATGTACTTTGGGCCATACCATGCATGTTCGCACGATGAGAGGGTCATGTGGAGGGTTGAAAAGGGACCCTCTATATAGATAGAGGGTGTGGGATGAACCCTATAAGCTGAGGGCTCTCCCATCACCCTCTCTCTCTCTTCCTCTCCACTTTCCTCTACTCCACACCCACTCTCCCATAGCCTCTCTCTTGGAGAAGGGAGGAAAAGCAGGAGGTGCTTCTTCCATGCTTCAGTTGTTGCTGCCAATACTGCTGCTTGGTTGTTGTTGTCTCTGCTGCTACTTGGCTATTGCTTCTACTATTATGTATTGTTGCTGCTACCGCAGCTGCTTGTGAAGTAGCTGGTTTGCCTGTTGCTGCTACCTTCCTGCTCTATTGTCGCTGCTGTTGCTGCGGGTCTACTCAAAGGAAGGCGATGAGAAGGTGGTGTTGGGAGTAGCCCCGACAAGGAGGAGACACCGACGAGAGGAGGAGCCATCATTACTGGTCCCCACTATATGGACACCGCTAGAGAGAGGTCGTGAGAGCTCCTTCATCCACGAGACCAGTTCTATGCTTCAAGGGTTCTACGAACACCCCTAGGTTAGAAAGTTTCACCCTTGTATAGTTGCATGATTGTCATGCACCCCGGACATCATCCTAGCCTGATAGTTTCTTGTGGGAAATGCAGATTTAAATTTTAAATATATGCTTTCATTGCACATGTGATGCCCCACTACATTTTCCTACAGTGGTATCAGAGCCTGGGTTCATGGGATGATGTCTAGTTTTACTTGCATGTGATTTAGAATCGGATTTATATGTTTATGTATCGATTACAGTATGGGCGACATTGACTATTGTCACTGGAAGAGTTCCAACGATAGTGTCTGAGGTCGTCCATATCCAACTACAGTCATTTTTATCATCTTTTATGTATGTTGCACTATTTTCTACTTAATGACAACATGAATTGTCGTTGGAAGTGTCTCATCGGCAATACAAGCTGTCACCAGGACAGTCCTGGTGATAGTGAGCTAAGTTGCTGGCAGGGTCCTTGCACCAAGAAGTGTTCTTAGTGACACAGTATGTTGTCCCAAGTGCCTAGCAACAACAATGTATGTCGTCCACACAGTCTAGTTCATATAGATCCTTCTCATTCCGCAATAGGTTCTATATTGGAGGCCATGGAACAAGGATTAAGAGTTAATCCATGTTTTAGATTAAGTGTTAATCTAAGATTTTTTATTAATTAAAGTGTTTAGTTAAATTCTAGTAGCTTACATATATGCATGTGATGTGTGTGATGTGGGCAGATGATCATGGACCTATGTGTGTAATGTGAAAGATGTGCGGAATTATCTATTATGGTAATCTATAAGGGGGGGTTGAATAGATTACTTCCAATTAAACCACTATGACTTTCTTTTCGATGGAAACATAAACTTATCAAAATCTCAAACAGATTTAATTTGAATTCGAACCAAGATGTATGTGTTGATTAAGAGTAGAACAATTAACAACCTATCTCACATGTGAGAAACCAATGTGCCTACCAAACATCTACCATAAAATGTTCAAACCACAGACACAGTGATTTAAGGTGTTCGGAGTACACAACTTGTGTATCCTACGTCCACCGTCCACACACACACGCAGAAACACCTGCTTATTAGCGAGTTCCACTCTACAACTCACACACACACGTTGTCTGATGTAAACACATGATCAAAACAACAAAAGCCACGTGAATCAAGCACAAGGGTGGCTTGAATCACAACCACTGTGACGACCCTCATTATACCGGTACGGTTATACCAACCCACATCGGTATAGTGAACGTTATCATAGTGGGGCATTTACCCAAACAATAACATATGATTGAGATGCTCATAAATATAAATACAGAGTAGCGGAAGCAAAAGAACTACTTGTCTTCATTTCATCATCCACATTTAACATACATGATTCAAATGACAAATTTAAGAGAATTAAAGTCCACATAATGAAATACTAAACTCAAATAAATAGTTTGTCCACAAATTCCTTAATTGTTCTATTACAATGCCTTATTACATACTATGAAAGCAAAAGTCACAACGTCGACTCCACCAGGCTACTCGCCATGCTCGGAGTCGCTCTCCACTATCTCCTCCAAAGGTGTTGGGTCACCAGCTAAACCTGTACGCCGAAGCAAGGAGTGAGTCTAAAAGACTCAGCAAATAACGCCACACACCTCATACATGCATATATCACAGTAGGTTTTCATTTCAATTTACAAAGCAAAATATATAGCATGCTTGGACATTGATAAAAGACAACCTATCATGACAATTCTACAAAACTTAAAACACATGGTACATGATTTAAGCCATTCCAAAATAAATATCCTATCACATGCTTTCTACTCATTCAATCACATGAAATCTATATTTCAAATCAAGCTACAACATGGTAGCAACCACACATGGGATTCTTACCTACATAAAAGGAAACATTCATATCATGGTTTCTACACATTATTACACATGCACATTATCATTTTATACACTTTAAGGTTGCTGTTCTGACATGGATTTGGCAATTCACATTCTATCACATGAGAGCTACATTCCCGATTAATCTACAACATGATAGCACTTAAACATGGAAACTTTTACACATAAGCAAGAATTGTTCCTAGCATGGATTCTACGCATTTTTACACATATAAAACATTCTTATAAACACAACTAGGTGATCTTATAACCTAATTCACCTTAATGTATCATGCATCACAATTTCACAATCTAACTTATTGGTTTCACATGTTTGCACAATCACTCATTCACATAGTTCTCTTTTACACATTGCACATTACACATATTCACACTACACAATTACACATAATCACATTCACATTTCACAATTTAGTGCCGTGACACATAGTCCAAACCACCATTATAAGGACACATCACATAACACATACACATAGATGTCACCTAGGCAATACAGTGACGACTCTTGGACTGCGCAGACGGGAGAATAAGTCTCCACCCTAATCAGTGGTACTTGTCCACCTCCAGGATTCATCCTAATGCCCTTAGGATCTTAACACATTGAACCTTCCCATGGGGACTTTCCCATGGTACGGTTCCACGGCCCTCTATGGAAGCAGTGTCCACATGGCACACACTTTTACACATTACACATTCCGATTTTAACACACGTGTTACACGTGAATTACACATGGTTTACATTCTCTTATTATACACATGGCTCTGTTTTCCTAATCATGATACTAGTGTTGGCAGAATTCAAACATCAGTAGCTCACATTAATCAGGTTGGCAAACACATCATCCAATCATATTCATGATAGCATGCGTTTATCACATGTTTTCACATAGAAATTTCATAATACACTTTCAGTTATCCAATCATCCTAAAATTTTAACCACACACTAATTACAGGTTCATGACCTCACATACAAATTTCCAGATTTTTTCTGAGTCATATTGCATTTACAGAAATTAAAACATTGAGTTGCATGCCATTCATAATTCAATTTGTCATGGAACATAACATGAATCTCAGATTTGACATTTCACAAATCTGAATCTATCATACATATTGTTATAGGAATTTTCCTCAAATTTATTGCACAACATACAATTTACTGTGGATTTCTGAGAATCCTACACATGCCTTCTATTTCCATTGCAGAAATACAGTAAATCATACGAACATGAACAAATTCTCAAATTTGCAGTGTATTAATTGACACATATACAAATGGTATAGAAAAATCTAGGGCATTTAATTCCTTAGGAATCATGTGGACAGTAGGTGAACATGCATAATCCATTTTCCTAACATGTATTTCAATAAATCTAATAATTTATGCCATTCACAGAAAAACACAGAAATTTCCACACACATCACATTATCTATTTTACATAACATAAAAAAATTACACTATATCCTCATGAGTCAAAGTCCCAAAAAATACTTATTTAAGGCAGAACAGTTTACTATTCTGCACTGAAGGACTTAGCGGCCGTGTCTGGCCGTTCAAGGAGATGGACGGCAAGATTGCTGGCTGCAGACTGGAGATCTTGGCGGCAAGAGGCCTTGACGCCAAGTTCCTATCTGTGCAAGAACACAGACCGAGCTCCAAATAACAGAGGAATGTGAGGATCCAGGACACGAGGAAAATCAGTAAAAATAGTAGAAACCTCCTAGACACATACAGGACGAAGTGGGTAGGTTACATGCCTTTTAAAAACCTCCAAAGAGATCTAAGTTGTTGTTGAAGCTCTCCTTAGGTAGTCCCAAGAAGCCTCCAAAACACCACTCCTCCGGGTTCTCGATCGACCTCCACAGTAAGCTGGGCGGGGAAGCCTTCTTCTTGGTCCACTCTGGCCTCCAGTTGCAAGGGATCGCCAGATGAAGCTCCAAGTTGTCGGATCAAAGCATGCAAAGTCTGGTTTTTTTCTCACAGAAGCTAGGGTTTCTCTCTTCTCCTTGCAAGGAGCCAAAGAGAACTCTTCTGGTGCAGAAGGGGGTTTGGTTTATAGGAGAGGGGTTTGGGAACCCCGGAGAGTGTGATGGGATGCCTGATAGCCGTTGGGGACTTCTCCCCAATGGCTGGGCTTGCTTGCCCCCGGAGTTTCGGGGTCTGCAACGCATGCAGGTCAGAGATCTTAACGTCCACATCAATGGCCGTTGACTTAAGTATTGGCGACTATCGAGGTGGACGCTGACTTATCATGGACGTCCATCCATGTTGACGCCAATTTGGCCCTTCGGCCAGAACATAAAACAAGCAGAAACCATGCTTAACTTATACATATATACATGCCATACATATACTATCATGCACACACTACCACCATGCAATTCATACACTATTTACAACTAATTACACACACGCACACATAAGTATAACTAGTTAATAGTACGTAGATATGTACTTCTATGCATACACAAGCATGAATTATTTACACGTAATAATACAACAAAATTCGAGGGCCTTACAACCACACACACAGAAATAGGAAGAATATGAAAAGACAGGAGTTCTGAGGTGAAAGAACAAATCCCGATGAAGAACTCTTGTTGCTGGTCGTCCAGAAGAACTCCAAGCTTCTCTTTGATGATCCTCAGTTGATGTAGAAGCTTGAACCGTGGACGAACCATCTTCAACTCCGCTCGGAAGATGGATCATCTTCGCTCTGGATGGAGAGTTGAAGCAGAGCAGTAGGGAGAAGCTCTCTCTCTTGGGTTTTTGCTTAGGGTTTTGGTATGGTGGATTCTTGCTGCGAAAATACCTCAATATGTTCTATATATATGGGTGTTCAAGTTTAGAGAGGCATGGTAAAAGGAAACACCCAAATACAGAACATATCCAAATCTCGGAATTGAAGTTTCTCTTTGTTTGTCGACAGGTGACTATTCATCTGTCGACAGGTACTGACAAATTTCCAATTTCCAGAACACTGGTCTTCCAGAAAATGCTTTCCTGTGTGTGGCTGTCGACAGGCGATTTGTGGCTGTCGACAGGCACCCTTGTCCTGAAGCTTATCTGACTTCCCTGTGCTTGGCTGTCGATAGGGACCTATATGGCTGTCGACAGGTACTTGCTTGACGTCTTTTTTTTGAGCTTTTGCTCTTGAATTTTATACTTGTCTTGCATACATTCACACCTTTATTAAAGAACATTGTTAGTGACATATAATGAATATGTAGGTGATCAATTGAAGCTTGTTTTGATATGATTGTATCTTGCCTGACTTTGTCAATGTCATCATGTTTTAACCATTCATACAACATCAATTAACATTGTTCATCATCAAAAACATGTAATCACAAACATCATACATGAGAACCCAACATAATGCTTGTATGTGTGTGGATGGTGATTCATTAAGGCATGTGAGCCTCATTCTCTCTCTCTCATTAAAATTGCTGTGGACTTATACCTCCCCCCAATTTTGTAATTCCCGTTGATATGATCAAAGTTTCTTAATGGATTAAAATGTATATTTTTTATTCTACATGTCTATATTTGTAATTATTGTAATTATTTGAAATGGCACTCAGAGGCGCAGTGGAAGCGCGGAATTACTGATAGGATTAATGAGGATGAGAAAGATGATCACCCTGCATGGGATGCGACTGGGACACATATAGGGCTTTGTGATCAAGTCTTTTAGCTCATACTGATCACGCTAGTATTTGGACCGTGATCATTTGGTGTGGTTATTTATATATATATATATTCATTTCTGCATATATATATATATTCATTTCTGCACCTACTAGGTACATATTTGCATGCGATGTGAATATATGCTAAATATATGTGTGGGATGCGTATTATTTGGCTATGAGACCTATTAAAATCAAAAACCCATTTGTTCTTAATATATTAAGTCAGTAAGCGTGAGGCATTAAGATTGACCTACATGGCCTTCCATCATTATAGGGGAGACATCTTTTCTTGATCTGGAATGAGTTGGTGGAGTCCCTATGGACTCACCTATATTAGGACTAGATATCTGGCCTACGACATGGAGTTATCATCGATGATATGAAGACATGCTATGTAACGCCCCTCTTAGAACCGGTACAGTTGTACCAACTCACATCGGATCCAAGAGTGGTGTTACAGTAGAAACATCCAACATTTATTGGTTCAGATTGAGTTATAAACAAATGACAATTAAATTCCAACAAGTTCGCAACAGAATATGAAATTTGTTATTTCCATCAACATTGTATTCAATTACCAAGTCTAAAGCATAAAAGAAGAAACTACAATAGTCCAAAGTAATAACAATTCATAAGTCCAGAAATAACACAATGCTCAAATTACAATTTATTCTGACATACATAGTCACTCAAACACAGTCCCAAAGAAAGAACTAAGCCTCCACGTCCTCATGCTCAGAGTCAGAATAGACTAATTCCTCGGTGTCCTCAGCCTCTCCTGAAATGTAAATCAAATGTAAGTCTACTAGACCCAGCAAGCAACAAGGAAAGACAATTCAAGATTTATCATATAATTACTTTTAAAACATGATAACATATCCAATTACTTATCCTTGATACAATATAGCTTTTACCTATCAACATGGCCTAAATCATTTGTCAATCATTCTTTATATAGGATGGTTACTTATCATGTAGAGGAAAATAATTCATATAACATATGGATTTTATCATGTAATAAGACAAAGCATTTAAACAACATCATGTGGCATGGCATATAGACAAAATCTCGTGACACATAGTTAATGTCATGTAGCATGAAGTCAATTATCATGTAGCATGTAGTCAATTATCATGTAGCATGTAGGTATAGTTGCCAAGACATAAGCTCCACTATTAATAGAGATCATGTAGAGTGTAACATTCACTTATCACCAAGACAAAAAATAGTGATGAAGCCTTGGTTATTGCGCAATACCGGGGGATGTCCTCCCCACCTTAACCAGTAGAACATGTCTACCTCCATGATTTCAATTAGTTGCCCACGGATTCATGTAGTCAATATCATGTAGGTGAACCACAACCATAGGGGCATTCTATGGTGTAGTTCCATCTAAGCATCTCTATAATAGCAATGTCTTATTGGCCATATCATTTCAGAAATCTAATAACATGTTTTCATGCAATTAATATCTACATGAAATTCTATCATGTTTTTTCATAAAATCATGCATAATTAGCAAGACAACAATGCGAGATTACACAACACATTTTCTCATTTCTGAAATCATTATTCCACTGTACAATAGCAACCTATCATGATACTACATTTTCATCATTACATCAAAATTTAGCATTCATGTCCCCTTTCTCCCATCTATTGATTTCCATGTACACTTTTATCATTCAAAAGATTATAACAGTAAGTACAATGTTCAGAAAATTCTGAAATTTTGATAGTAATTCTATTCTTAGTCATGCATCGCACATATAAATTATCACATTTTTCTGAATTCAGTATCATTTCTTAGCATTATTTTTCATATACTTGGACTAATTAACATGGCACAAAGTATAAATGAATCATACAATTACTGTGTGAAAATTGAGCATGATGAGTCTGTAATTCTATCTAACAGCAGTAAAATTTCTCAATCATAATGTCATAACATTTATTAAGCACATAACTATTTCTCTTTCTCTTTACTTAATCAAAGAAAATATTTTAAAAATAACTATGTATAGCCCATACAACATTGCAGACTCCTGTTGCATAACAGTACTGATTTACACAGAACGAAGCTTGACTGAAAAAACCTACACATGCATAGATCACAGTTGATAAACAATAATCAAATTTGCAGGAAAACAACACTAATGAACTTAATGGCAAAGTATGTGGCCGTTTACACAGGTTAACATCAACATACCCTGTCGTTAATATCAGTTGGCGATGACACATAGCGCCGTTAATATATATGTAGATGTCCAATATCTTGACGTTTACATGAAATAAACGGCAATCGATGTTGACGTTGAGTTCATCCGATCAGAAAATACACATGAAATAACGGAACTTCATCCCCATCCTACTCTTTTATTCATGGGTTTAAAAATCCTTTAAAATGATAAATCTATAGAGTCTACTCTCTAAATCGTTTTTGTGACGGCTCTCATTATACCGGTACGATTGTACCAACCCACGTCGGTATAGCGAGCGCTGCCACAGTGGGACAACCTAAACGATACAAACAGCTGAGATACATGCGAATATACAACAGAGTAGCGGAAGTAAAAGACAACAGTCTCCATTCATTCATCATCCACATAAACATACATGTAGTTCGCAATTAACATAAAAGGAACTAAAGAGTTCACAAATTTAAATTGCTGAAATGGAAATACAATTGTCCACATTTTTACATTCTTTTCATAGTACTCTAATACCATGTTCAATTACATACTTATGAAATACACAATCTCAAAGAAACTCCAACGCTAGCTAATCTCCGAGCTCGGAGTCCGTCTCTGCTGCCTCCTCCAAAGGTGCCACGTCACCAACTACACCTGTACGCCGAAGCAGGAGTGAGTCCAAGGACTCAGCAAGCAACACTATTCATGATATACACTTACAAGTCCTAGTGGTTTCTACATGCACGTTTACGATTTGCAACACATAGCATGCTAGTCAATTCGAGTTTCAACCTATCATGAAAGTTTACACTTTTATACATGACTCATGCTTTTGGATTTCCAAACAAATAAAATTCACCTATCACATGATCTCTATTCAATTTACTCATGAAACTTTAATCTTTAAAGAGCTAAAACATGAGAGCTATCAACATGAACATTTACATACATGAAAGGGAACACAACTAGCATGGATTTTTCATATTTTAAACACCTACATAGACCTTTTCACATGTAGGTTGCTGATTTCATATGGTTTCATGGCTGAAAACCTATGCATGAGAGCTACAATAATGCATAATACATATCATGTTAACAACCATTCATGCTATCTTGTGCCCGTGTTCACTAATTATCCCTAACATGGATCTAGACATCTTTGCACATTGAAACATGATAATAATAACATGAATTACTGAATTCACATGGTTTCAGATTTGTCTCACACAGGTTCAATAACACATTTTTCCACGTCTTGAGTTTCACATTTTCTTTACACAAATTCCCTCTTTCACATGGTTCACTTTACACATACACATTCACATTGTCACTTACACATTTACACATGGACACATACACATTACACTTTTCACATTACACATTTAGGTGTCGTGATACATAGTCCAAACCACCAAAGAAGGACATATACACATCACATTACACATAGACGCCATCTAGGCATTCCAATGGCGACTCTTGGACTGCGCAGACGGGGAGAACAAGTCTCCACCCTAACCAGTGGTACTTGTCCACCTCAAGGATTTCCCCCTAATGCCCATAGGGTCACTTACACAATGAACTTTCTCAGGAGGACTTTTCCTGATACAGCTCCACTGCCCTCTACGGAAGCAGTGTCACATTGGCCCGTTACACATTTACACATTTACGTTTTACACATGGTTTTACACTTCACACTTTCATCACATTCACTTTCTCACTCACATGAATATCTCTGTTTTTTTCCTAACATGGTACTACAGAAATTTCAGGAGTTTAACACACAGAAATTTCACTAATCAAGTTGGTTTTAGGCAATAACTAATCACATTACAATAATATACGTAGATTATCACATTTTACATGAAAATACATAACTCTTATTTCTGGTCCAAATGATTGAGAATACAAAATTTCCTAAATCATACATCTATAGATCAATCACCACAAACCATTTTGCATGTCTTTCTATTTATCGAACCGAATTCAATTGCAACTCATGCAAGCATGGATCAATTTACCAAGATTGGGCATACATCTACTGATCTACTAATCTTCATAAACTGACAAAAACCAAGGCATTCAGTTAATCCTACTCATGGAACATGGATTGGCAAGAATATTATCAAGTCATGCTTAAAAGTTTAAGGAATACAATTTCCTACATTCACCATCACACCACCTACTCATCCACACACCACAATTGACTATATACATAGAGTATAAGATTACCATATATCCTCATCACGAAAACCATACCGAAATTAATGTAAAGGAACGGCAGAACAGATTACTGTTCTGTCCAGAAGAAACTTGGCGGTAGTCTCTGGCCGCTGACTCAGGGTCAGCGGCATGGCCGATAGACGCCAAGCATGATCTGGGCGTCCAGGGACCTTGCCGTCGAATCAGGTCTGTGCAGAAACACAGACCTGAGCTCTCAAACTCGGGTGAATAGGAGGGTCTAGGACTCGAGGAAAAATCCATAAAAATAGCAAAACCGACCTAGACTCATACGGGGACACCATGGATAGGTCACTTGCCTTTAAAAATTCCCCAAAGGGTTTAGGGTGTTGGTGAAGCCTCCTTGGGTTGTCCCAAGAAGTGCAGAAATCCCTCCAAAAGATCTCTTCCTCCGGGCTTCTGGATGATCTCCACGCCAAGGGGATGTGCGGGGAAGCCTCTCCTTTGATCCAGCAACCTCCTTGAAGCAGTAGATTTCGGATCAAGCTTCAGAAGTGAGGGTTTTTGGGGTGGCAAGGTGGGTTTTCCTATCAGCTTTCTCCTAGGGTTTTCTTCTCACTTTTCTCCTCTTGCAAGGTGAAGGGAGGAGTGGGGAGAGCCATTTCGGGTTCAGACATAAGGGGAGCCTCTCTCCCACTCACCAGGCTGATTTGACAGCCTTTAGAGCCGTTGGGGACAACCCCATGGTTGGCTTACTTGTTTCAGAAGCTTGCAGCTCTGCTGTGCATGCAGGCCAGAGAGATTGGTGTCCATATCGCTGGACGCCCGGATTAGTATCGGCGTCCAGGTCTGGATGCTGATACCACCTCAGCGGCCAGGGGTTGACGCCAAGGGGCCTTCGGCCAGAACCCTAAGTTATGCAGAAAACCATGCATAGCATGATATATATACATGCAATATGTATATGGTATTATATCCATACTATCACCATGCAATACATACATTATTTACATCTAACATAAACACATGCACACGTAATTATACTAATTAATGCGTACGTAAATATGTACATACATACACAAGCACAAATATACACACGTAAATACAAATAAGGCGATGGAAAATTCGAGGGTCTTACAGTTCCCCATGTTACTTGCTCTAACCCTCCTTCTGGAGTCACGAGGAAAAAGTTGAAGATGCCCGCCTTGGCCACAAGGCAGTCTCTTTCACCGTCAATCGCTCGATCTGTCCTCCTGAATAGCACCCACGCTTGGAAATCCTTCTGCACACGATCCTTCAAGCTCTCCCACTGTTCAGTTTGCTTCGGTTTGCACAAATCACCGCACATCAACTCCTCCTTTAGCCCTCTTTTCTCACCTTCGAACTTGTGGAAAAACCCTTTCCTAAAGGCCAAATCAGGGTCTTATAAAGACTCCAACTGTTTGTCTATGCTCTAATCCTGACCCTTGAACCAAAAATGTCCCGATCCATCGATTAAATGCCATGAAAATGGCCGATCTTTTCTCCCCGGAATGGTAGTAGCAAAAACTGGCAAGTCAGGTTAACGTCAACATATGTTGTCGTCGACCATGAGGTACACGGCTTGTAAGGCCCTCAAATTTTGTCATATTATGCTTATTTGATTTATTGCATATTATAATTATTTATTTACTTATGTGCATATGTAAATAAATGTTTATTTTTATACATATAGTATCTATACTAATATAATATTTCCTCGTTTTGGTGCTGCCACGTGGCAACACCAGAACACTCTTATTTCTACCTAAATCTTTTCAGTTAAAAAAAAAAGAAATGCAGACACCTAAACATATCTATATCATAACTAAATGTGGTTAAGAAAAATCTGGGTAAACAACTCCTAACATATCCCAGCTAACAGAAAATAATAAATCTATCAACTTTAAGACACCTCCATGTAAGGCAAGTCTCAAACATTAATTGTCGTCTAAATCAATGAAGAAATCTTGCTAAACAAGGTGAGATACTAACCATTGAAAAAGTCTTGCTAAATTGGGCAGAACATAACTTTATAAAAAAACTTTCAATTTTAAGCCTACCTTCGTGCAGGCCACCTTCCTATGTTTTAAGAAAAAATTTTCCCTGTTTAAAAGATTCGATCTTTTGCCAACAATGGGCACACCGCCTATAGATAGTGCAGATAATGTCAAGCATGAGATGGGTATAATATGATAGCAGGACCCACTCCAAAGCTAACCCCCACGAAGGAGGCCCTCAGCATGATCAACCTAGCCACCTTCGAGCCGAAGGCGACCCTGCAGAAGCTTACACTCGGGGACCCCGTCGAGGTGACCAAAGGCTTCCACGGTGGCTGCCTCGTACGCTCTGGAGGGTTCGATGATGTTTACAGGGCCCAACTCAAGGACGACAGTGTCGTCTCTATGAAGCGGCTCATCTACATCAGCGGGCAAGGCGACCGAGAGCTCAAAGTCAAGATGGAGACCATCGGTAAGGTTATACACCAGAACCTGGTGCCCCTGCTTGGCTACTGCAAGGTTGCTGTGGAGCGGCTACTGGTGTATGAGTACATGAAGAACGCAGCCTCGAGAACGTCCTCGATGACCGGAAGAAGGTCGGGGGTGTCCGGCTGAGTTGGGCGGCCAGGCGGCGAATAGCCGTAAGCACTACACGGGGGCTGGCCTTCCTCCACTACAATTGCATCCCCCACATCATCCACAGGGACATGAAGTTCAGCAATGTGCTGCTGGACGGCGACCTGGAGGCCCGGGTCTCCGACTTCAGCATGGCGAGGCTAGTGAGCGCGGTGGACAGCCACCTCATCGTGTCCACCCTCGCCGGCACCAGGGGTAGGTGCCGCTAGAGTACTACCAGAGCTTCCGGTGCTCCACCAAGGGGGACGTCTACATTTTTGGGGTGGTGCTGCTGGAGCTGCTCATGGGGCGGACGCCGACGAACTCGGCGGAGTTCGGGGAAAACAACAACTTGGCGGGGTGGGTGCGATAGCAGCACCGTCTCCGGCGGTTGGCCAAGTGTTAGGCGCGACGCTGCTCTGGGATGACCCGTCGCTGGAGCTGAAGTTGCTGGAGCACCACAAGGTGGCGTGTGCCTGCCTGGACGGCCGCCCCGTGTGGCGCCCCACGATGCTAAACGCCATGGCCATCTTCAAAAAGATTCAGGACGACACTGCCCATCCTCTCCGCCTACCAAGAAGCAACAGTAACTACTGTTGCACAGTAAATACCGTTTCGTTTTTTTCTTCTTCTTAGTTGTAAAATTTTATTTTAAAATCAGATTTTGTAAGATGACATTTTTTAATTTATAGTTTTTTTAATATATAAAAAAATATCATTAAAAATTATGCATATTAATGTGACACGAATCGAGACTCGATCGATGACCTATTATTCACCGAACATACTATTGAGCCGCTGACCATCGTATATTGAATCATTTTTTAGAAAATTTCTCTCTTATTTATATTGTTACGTTTAGTTGCATTGAATTTATACCACAGGCGTATTTTTAATTATATTTATATAATGTTGTTTTATTATCTAAAATTCTATATGGATATGTATATTGTGTGTGTTAGACAACTAGATTTCACTATGGAAAAGACATAAATGTATATCTCTTCATAGGGTCCTTAAGTCAAATTATATATATATTTTTGTTCCTTTGTTATTATCTTAACACCTCAATGTAACATCTTTGGAATTAATAAACACATTTATCATGTTTTGGGCAACAAAGATGAATAGTTATTTTTTTAAAATAACGGAGGGAGTACAGTGTTTGGCTACAATTCTTTTTTTCGTCGAATAGATATAACAGATTTAAAAACTAAATCTATGGTTAACATTATTCATATTTCTTATGTAGTTAACCGTTGTTGATTTGTAATGTTGTACCTGTAAGTAGTAGGTTTAAGTATGATATAATTTTCATATTTAACTATGTCCATTTCGAGAATTGATTCTTAATTATTTAGATTAATGTAATGTTAAAATTATTTTTTTAATGCTTAAAAACTTATGTAGGAAAGATAGAATAAAAACTATTTTTAATTGAAAAAATATCAGATTAAATATCTTATATTTGTTAACCTATTTTCAACGTCACTCCTCACAAGCATTCGACGGAATTCAACCTATTTTTTAAAATTTAATAGAGCATGATATTTATGAACTTACACTTCATGATATAAACCAAACTTTCATGAAGACTTTTTTTAATGACGTATTTATTTTAACACAATATATTTTTGTCATGTATCTTACGATATTCTTAGATTAGTTGTTCTATTTTAATTATTTACATCTTGTCTAAAAAATATGTAAATAAAATATTACTAAAACATTTTTTAAAAAATATCATTGTATATATTTTAAGATATATAAATGTACATTAAATATTTATATTTAAAAACTTACCATGCATCGCACGAGCATAGAACTAGTTTTATTAGTTAATGAGTCTTGTCAAAAAAAATCTTTTTTAATCAACAAAAATATTTGACAAATAATTTACATGAGATTTATTATCAGCCTTAATTGATAATAAATATTTCTCATAAATTTTTCTTATGAGAAATATTTAGTGTCTAATATAAATTGTCTTTTAATAATTTTATTAGTTAAAAATCTGATGATATTTTTCTCTATCTCTTTTACAACTAATAAAATTATTTAGAAGATAATCTATATCATTTTTATTACCCTATTTAAAATATTAAATATTTTTCATCCTTACTTGTCAACAAAAAACTATTTTCATCCTTTATATTTCTCCTTGGAGAAATTATTTAGCTGGATACTTAACTAGTGATTATTCTAACGCTTTTAAAAAAGTTGGACCGATAGATCGAAAGGGTTGGTTTCGTGCTCTTGAAGTATGATCGAAGTTTATCCATTTCCCTGTTAAGCATGTGTCCAAGCATTATGCCAATTTGGAGAATATCTCATTAAATGTGTTTTTAAGAAAAATAAATGCATTTTTATGTTCTATCAAAAATATAACATAGTAAATCAGTTTAGTAGGTTAATATTTAATTTTTAGTTAATTAATATTCAATAATATGTTAAAACATTAGCTAGTTTATTTAATTCTATACATATTGTATTTAAATAATGCACTGGTTATTGTATGTATTTATATGGTGTATGTATGTTATAGATATTTCTGTTATCTGTCTGAAATCCCAGTTAACGTCCACATCCCTTGACGTTAAGGGCAGGTTGACGGCAACAATGTGCCGTTGACTTCATGTTGACAACCAGATCGATGGACGCTGACTTCTTGTTAACGGCAGTAATGTGGTCGTTTACTTCTCCAGTTGTGTTGCGATTTTAGATCTGAAAATGGCTGCGTTTCTTGCGGTTCTTGATTAGGAAACCTAATGTAATGCGTACCCCAACCCGTTAGCCTTATAAAACCACTAGTTTCCAACGAGATTAGGTCTTTTCGCTCAAAGGAAAACCTAGGGTTTCTTGAGGGAAAAACCAAACTTTTGCAAGCTTGACCCGGCGTGTGTGGGCTTCTTCCGGCCATCTGCATCGACTCGGAGGTGCCCCTTGCATTGTTGAGGCATCCCCGGCTCCCGAGATCAATCTACATCGACAGGAAAATCAGATTTGGGAGGAGTTCTGCATCTTCTTGGCTTGGCCGAGGAGACCTTATGCGACTAATTAAACCCATTAGAGAATTATTAACAGGCAAGTAATCGAGGAGTCTCATCCCTAGGCATGTCCTTTAGGTCCTAGGAATTTTTCTGGATTTTATTCGTGTTATGGAACCCCCAATTCTCCAAGTTATTTGCGTTCAGTCTGCATTTTCTGCAGACAGGAACTTGACGGCAAGCTTGTTGCCGCCAAGATCCTGAGTTGACGGCAACATCCTGTGTCTTTAACCCACCTTGACGACAAGGACCTTGCCGCCAAGTTCTTCGGTTTTTTTCAGAAATGTGAACTTGATCTATATGCTGTGATTTGTGGACTTATGGTTGTCTGTGCATGCTGTAAAATTTATGGTTGGTCAAGTATTGTCAGTAGGTCATATCATGGGGTTTAGTCGAATTTCTGTGCATGATTTTTAATTATTATAATTTCTGTTGTGGTGGATTAAGCATGTTATGACTGTATTAAATTTTGGAAAATTTGTTTTACTGCATGATAATGTCACAGGAAATTTGTATGATATTAGGGTTACTCTTATCATGTTCTAAACATATTAGAACCGACTGCTCTACTGTCTACCATGTTAACTAAGTATTTTATTAAAATTACCTGAATTCTATGCTAAATTGTTAAAATTAGTTTTTCTATTGCAAAAATATGAAAATAGACATATGACATGTTACCTGTAAGAAAACTGTGATAAAATTTTGACAACCGTGGGTACTATTTGCTTTGAACAAGGGTATTAAATCATGATTAGGTGTATGTGAGTTTAACCATGTAACATTTAATGATTTGCAACATGATTAAGCACTATTATGATTAAATGACAATGCGAATAGTAAATTCATGTTCTATAAACTGAAGCATGTGAATGAGTTAAATAGTGCATGTGAATAATGTAAACCATGTGATAAAGTGTTAATGTGCAAAGTGTGTCAAAATTGACACTGCTACCATAGAAGGCTGTGGAGCCGTACTGTAGTAAAGTCCCTATGGGAAGGCTCAACGTGTATGTGATATCCTATGGGCATTAGGATGAAATGCTGGACGTGGACAAGTACCACTGGTTAGGGTGGAGAGGGCTTCTCCCAATTCTGCGCAGTTAACCAAGATTCGTCACTGTATTGCCTAGGTGACGAGTATGTGATTATGTGAATGTGTGTCCTTCTTTATGGTGGTTCGGACTATGTGTCACGACAAATTAAGTGTATAAATGTAACGACCCGCTTTATACCGGTACGATTATACCAATCCCCATCGGTACAAATAGCATCGTCACAGTAGGATAGTAACCCAACACTAAACGATAAGGTTGATATGTCCATGAATAATAAAAGAGTACAACGGAATTAAAAGAAATATTATACTTCATTC
Organism: Colocasia esculenta; assembly: GCA_014218235.1. Lineage (NCBI taxonomy): Eukaryota > Viridiplantae > Streptophyta > Magnoliopsida > Alismatales > Araceae > Colocasia > Colocasia esculenta. The sequence goes on from CM024754.1 coordinate 133,781,044, forward strand.
CATCATCACCACATATTCCACAGTCTATATAGTAAAAGAAAATACTAGAGTCCACATTATTACAACTTGAAAAGAACTAAATTGTCCATACATTGTCCATATGAATAACATTATTCAGACTATAAATTAAAGCAACTACCAAAAATAAAATCTCCTCAAGTGCTATTCCTTGTATGCAGTATCAATCTTCATTGTTCTCTCCTCAGCTACTGGATAACCTATCACACCTGTACACGAAGCAAATATGAGTCTTACAAGACTCAAAAAGTAATCTAAAATATCAAATTACACATATCACATACATAATAAGCCACTAATAATAAGGAAAACCACATGCTATCATTCTGATCACAACACTACACATGATACATGTTTCTTATGGTCAACTGTACATAAGTCATCCAAATACCTTCCTATCTAGCACATGCTCATGTTAAATCATGAAAAATAACATACACCTACACATGTTTTCTACACATAATATATCCTATGATGTATGATTCAAATCTTCATCATATCATTTCACAATTCTCCATTTTAAAACATAGGCTATGTACAAGATAATTAACATTCCTAGCATGGTATCTAGTCAATTCTCATGCATTTATATCTTTTTATAAACATTTAACTTGCTGTTTTAGTGTATAATTTATCATACTCTCTTAACACTTGTGCATGCTTTCTAGTAATCTACGAACACGATACTAAACATTCTAACATAATTTAGCATAATCATGTTGATACATAAATGGTATGAACATATGCACTCTTAAACACCTAACATATAACATGATTTATTAATCTAAACATTTTCTTATTGAAGAATAACTCTACCAATTAGAACATGGAATTATACTAAAGTAGATAGCAATCTAACATGATCTCTATTTATATTTCACATGCACTTTTCTTATTTATTTACACATTTCATTTGCTGTTTTAATATTAATAATTCACCATGATATCACCTTTATTAAACATGAATTGAAGATTTAAAATACATTCAAATCGGATGGCAATCATCTACAAATTAAACATGGAACTACATACTAAATGAATAGCAATTCTATCATGGACTTAGGCATTATTTTATGTGTTTATCAACATCATAATATCATTTAGTGCTGTTTTGACATGAATCAAACTGATTACATGAATTTACACTTATTCTCAGGCTATCTTATTCATTTGTCAATTCTACATACTTAATTTTCTACATTGTGTTTTTACATATTTACATGCGCATATTCATACACACTATATGGATATTATTAAACTATATCACTTGATATTAGACATGATATTACCATAATTCTACAATTATGATGTTAATGCACGAACAACAAATAAATATGCATGTATTAATACATTGGTTTTCACATGTGATTACACTCTCATTATCTTTTACTCTTCCTTACCAATATTACACTTTTCATTTCATTTACTCATGCATTCATGTTTATCACTTATCACAACAATTGCACTTATCAGGTGCCACATTCACTTATCACTTTGCACTTCTAATCACATTTAATCTCTTAAATTGCCGTGACACATAGTCCTAACTACCAAGTAGAGGAAAACACTCACTTTAGCACTTAATGCTTATCACTTAGCACTTAGCACTCACTTTCACATATTGTCACCTAGGCAATGCGGTGGCAAATCTAGGTAACTACGCAGAACTGGAGAAGCTCTCCACCCTAATCAGCGGTACTTGTCCACCTCCAGGATTTTATCCTAATGCCCTTAGGATTTATCTCATAACGTTGAGCCTTCCATATGGACTTTTCTATGGTACAATCCTCAGACCCCTATGGTAGAAATGTCACACATGGCTAAATATTGCATTAATCACTTTATCATTCTCATCACAATTTACTCATCTCGTACACATATTTCATCCCATTTCACACACACTTTATAATATTCACATTTCCATTTACAGAAATTCACCATACTGTTAAACAATGATAAATAACTTAATATAAGATTTTAACATGCTGCTAACTCTTGATTTACATATAATTAACTCTATCATGCTTAACATAGGCATTTTTCTCAGTTCAAAACATAATAGTACTTACTGTCATCAGATCTTCATGAAATTTTTATCACAAGTTAAATACAGTAAACATAACACATTCTAAATTTTCTAGATTTTTTAAATAGGAAATGTATTTATAACAATTAATCAAATCACAGGTGCATTTTCACTAATTTCTCTAAAGTAAAGATCCTAGTAAAACAGTCTAATATAACAGTGTCAATGCGTATATACAGTCAAGACATCATCACAGAAGATTTACCAAACCCTAATTCACATCTGACCTATTTACACAAATTAAACATGGTTATTCTATGCTCATAATTCAATTTCCAGAATTTTAATAATTAACACAAATCATGAAAATTCATGAAACCTCATGACATGACCTACTGATCACCCTTGACCCCACATAAAGCTTACAGCATGAACACATACCCAGAAATCATTTAAATATATTAGAAGATCAAATAGCATTTTTCATAACACTGAATAACTTTACTGCACAGTCCTGGCCACCAACTGAGTTAACTGCGGCATCTCTTGCCATCAACTCAAGAACTTGATGGCAGGGGATGTTGCCGTCAACTTCCAAACAGCAATCAGCACTGACAGCACTCACATGCACGGGGAAAATGGAGGGTCCAAGACTCGAGGAAAAATCTAGATAAATTCTAGGACCTAGGGGACATGTCTAAGATTGATATACATAGGTTACTTGCCTCTAATAAAATCCTAGAAGATCAAATCTTATCGTTGAAGCCCTCCTTGGCCAAAGCAAGAGGGTGCTCAGAAACTCCTTTGATCTGGTTCTCCAGTCGTTGTAGGTCATTCCTCGGGTTTAGGGATGCCTCCTTGATAGTTGGACAACGCTCCAGTTGTTGTAGATCTCCCAGAAAATCCTCCAGTCGCCGGATCAGAGCTTTAGAGCTTCAACTTTTCTTACAAAAAGTGCTAGGGTTTCACAATGACCAAAAAGTCTTAGTGCGGCCAGAAGATGGGTCTTTATAAGGTTGGATGGGTTGGGTACGCTTCTGGGTAGGTTTCCTACGGTTTAGGATGGGTTTTCTAAACTGGAACCCACCATAATGCGAGCATTAACAAATCTGGAACCGTTACGCAGGAGGATATAGACGTCAACATCGGTTGTAGTCAACTGCACATTGACGTCGTGATGGCCGCCAACATGGGATTGGCGTCCAGGGGGTGGCCGCCCAATGCCTATTGGCGTCCAGTGATGTGGACGCCAATCAGGTCCTGCAAGTTGGCGGCACAGTGTTGGCTGCCAACTGTGCTAGACAGCCCAAACACCTAATTTCGTCCAATTTAAACATACATTTAGGCTCCAACAATATAGTATGAGCATAATTAAATATTTTTACACTTATAGCATAAATTATATACATTACACATTATTTATAAGTATAATTTGCAATAATCTCAATTAAAGATACTATGCACAAAGTGACATACATATGTATACATATGCACATATATGTGCATGTATTATGCATGAATATACATATACATATATATTATATATATATATATAATATATATGAAAACATACTCTATTATTTAGATATCATACATGTCATAATCAAGTCAATGGTTATTGCAATAAGTAAATATCATATGTACGGCATTAGATTTATACATCTATACGCGTACAAAGTATAATTTAGTACAACATGCATGAATTTACATAAATATAGCTTACTTATAATATTTTGATATATTTTACATGCACCGTATTATTTAAGTATCATATACACTATAAACAATTTAGCATGCTAATAATAAACAAATATCATTTGCACATGATGGACGTATAGATATATGTATACATGCGTATACTCATGAGTAATTATACTTATAACGTACATAAGGTAAAACTATATGCATATACATACCTACATCATTTAAATACATACACGATTCACATATTGTTCACAACTCATAATAATTTACCATGCTTAGAAATAGATATATATTCGAACAAGATTAATATATACGTGCAATATATACACATCATAGCTACATATAATATGCATGGAACACAGTATGCATCTCAACCATTAGATAATATATACATTTAATTATAATACATGTACAGAAGTAAAATCATATATGTTTACTAGATGCATGGTAATATTTCACATTATATGTGTAACATTACTTTAATATATCATGCATAATATTTAAATAAATACCATATATACAAAATTGGCTAATTACTTATATTCACGAAAATAATATGCATATACGCATATGCACGTGAACAATTTGTAGTTATCGTATGCAAAAATTTTAATACGTACACTATATTTATGACATGTAAATATCACATGCTCAATATAAAATGACGGAAAAATTCGGGGTTTCACAATAAATGTGAAAATATGCAAATGTGAAATGTGAAAGTGTTATGTGAATGAGATAGCATGTGAAATGACATGGAACCAAGTGAATGTGAATTACTTATGTTAAAACAGAAAGCTAAACATGTGGAAATGTGTTATAAAATCATGTGAAAATGATTAGATATCATGCTCGAATTGTTAGCTACCTTGTGTTAATTTTCATAATCTCATTGGTTAGAAATATGAATGATGTGAATTGAGTTTAGCAATATGAATCATGTTATATATTATGTGTAGAAAGCATGTGTAGGTTATTCATGTATATTGTTTAATTAATATTAAGTATGTACCATGTCTTTCCTTTATGGTTAATTAGATTAGTATGTGCAAGGATGTTATCTTTAAATTGCTTGCTGAGTCTTCCTTTTAGAAGACTCATACTTGCTTTGACATACATGTGAGACAGGTGTCCTCATACTTGAGGAGGACATAGTGAGGAGCGACTCCGAGCGTGAGGAGTAGCTACCTGTGGAAGATTGCTTTATAGTCACACTTTCTTTTCATAGTATGTAACAATGTAATGGAAAATGTTCTTTTATATGGACATGTATAAGGTGGACATTTTTATTGCTTTACTTGCTATATAAATAATGGAATATGTGTATGATGATGGAATAAGAATGTTACATTTCCGCTGTACTCTTTCGTTATTCGTGTACATCTCGACCTATTGTGTAGTGTTGGGTAAATGTCCCACTGTGATGACACCCTTTATATCGATGTGGATTGGTATAATCATACTGGTATAAGGAGGGTCGTTACAATGATTGGTATCAGAGCAAAAGGTTGAGATAGTACATGAATATGTCATCATCATTACAATATTGAAAGGTCTTTATAGAATTTGTCCATATATGTGGAAAATATCTAATAATGGTTTAAAGATAGATATGAAAATGGTTAAGACTAAATAACTTAGGTTCTAACTAGATTAAATTGTTTTACAGGCTATGGCGAGCCATGGTAGGCATGGTGCTCATGCTCGGGATGATGAGCAGAGGCGTGAGAACAGGGGTGAGCAGCAGGCCCCAACACCCTAGGGTCCCACAGTACTTCCTCTACAACCACCTGTGGACTACGGCGTGCTCATGCAAGGCCTAGTTCAGGCAATGCAGACCCAGGTGCAGACTCAGGCGGCACTGCAGGCTTAGCTGCAGGCTCAGGTTAGAATTGTTAAATAGGAGTAGTCTATTTTATTAAATGCATGATTCTTATATGTTGCTTATATGTATTGCTTGTTGTCCCAGGCTCAGGCTCCAACTCCAGTTCCCCAGGAGAATGGCCATGGTGGTCCGTCCATCATAGAGAGATTCAAGAGGATGGCTCCGCCCTCTTTTAAGGAGGATAGTCAGCCACTTTTGGCGGAGAGCTGGATGAGGAAAGTGGAGAATTTTCCAAGCCATCAGGTGTGCCGAGGAAGACAAAGTTAACTTCGCCACCTACATACTATAGGTACTTAAAATAAGTTTATGTACTTGTGTTAAGTTAGGGTCTTGTTTAATTTGGTGCTTATGGGTTATATTTTGCAGGAGAGAGCCAATGTTTAGTGGGCCTTCGTACTTCGCACCATGTACGAGGATGGTGCCATAGTGGTGACTTGGGCTGAGTTCACGAGGCTTTTTCGGGCCAAGTTCATCCCTGAGCACATCCAAGGCAAGATGGAGCAAGAGTTTCTCTCTCTCGCTGTAACGGCCCCGAAGCCCGGATCCCCGATTCTCACCAAGGATCCGAAAACCGGCACCGCGCCCACGAGTTTTGGAGATTCGAAAGGGCTAACAGATCGGTCTAACAAGATGTGTAACAGAAATAAATAACACAAACGTACTAAAGTGCACCAATAAGTGACGAAGAGTGTCCAACACAAAGTAACAGTCTAGTACAGTCCCAAAGTAAACAAAGTACAAGTGCTGAAATAAAGGGAAAGACCTTCCTTAGGGGCATACCCCGAGGGTGAAGTACAACTGCTGGGGGAACACTACCCCTAGAGACACCGACTACTGCGGGCCCGTCTCCTCAGTCCGCTGCGGAGGGAGCTGCTATGAAGTCTCACCTAAAAAACAGGGAGTAAGCTTCATAAAGAAGCCCAGTAGGGACTACCAATCTCCCACTAGTTCTAACAGTAGAATAGAACTAACTGTAATAAATAAATAAAGCAGTAAAGTCAATTCTACTAAACAGAGTCAAGTGAGGAAGCGTGAAAGAAACTACACGGCCAGAAAACCTGTGAACACCAAGGCACCACAAGAACCCAGCTGTAAACACAGACAGTAGAAACTGCCTGGACAAACACAGTAGCTACAGAACGCTGCACTAGTTAGCTGGTCAGGTGCGCCACGCGCCTTACCCTCGACCAACAGTCCATGTCTAGCACCTCCTGTCGGAGCGAGATGCAGACTAAGAACAACCACAACTGCCGTAGTCTAGCCGGACTATGGTCCCATGCCTGACCCCTCTAAATGGTTCTGGAACCATGTAGAGTGAGGCAGTGAGAAAGGACTAGCTGGTCCGCAACGTAAGAGCACCACACTACCTTAGAGAACTAGACCAGCTAAGAGAGCTCTATAAACGACTCTACGCCGCTGTCCCCACCATTTTCCCCTTCTGCTCCAAGTCCGTGACTTGAGCATCTCCGCCGCCTGGAGAACTCCCTCTAACAGACGCACGGGGCTGGGGGTCCTAAGTAACGGTAACAACCTGTCTCGTGGACAGGCCCTCAAGTGCCGAGCACCGGTGAAAGACTAGAGTAGCACTGTACTAGGACAATACAAGTGCCAAGAAACTAGAGTCGCAGCGGAAACGGAACACAATAGGTCGACAGTCAGCTCTCTGTCAAAGATGCGACGTATCGACCCCTCGCGACCAGAACGCGACAGTTCTGCCTGTCGCGACAAGAAAACACGAAGGCGACCCTTAAGCCCGTCACGATAAGATTGCGATGGCTATTAGCGCCGCAACAAGCCCTTGTCCCCTGAACCTGACATGCGCCCCATCGCGATCACATCGCAACGACGACGGTGGTCGCATTCCAGCGAGACCCTGAACTCCTGATCGCTGACCACGTACCCCATCACGTTTGCTAGACGCGACGGGTGCAGGGGCGCGTCCAGAGAGAACGCGACGCGATGATACGTCGCGACTTGGTCGCGATTGGGAACCCCATCGTGACCATAGCCGAGTGCCCAAACAGAGCACCCTCTGCCACCCCAACTACACCACATGATACAAACAGGGGAGGGGAGCTTGCCACACGATGAATACAGCTCAAAGAGGTAGCAAACCACCCTTAAATGACCCATGCATGCCAAAGAAAGCCACTACACTCATTATCCTCACATGCAACATGGATCTCATTTCACACTAACCGCTTACAAGCATGAAAACATCCAAGCAACACCATGAATTCATAACACATGAATCAAGGAACACGATCAATCCAAACCACACTACAATTCTTACACATACTTACCAAGCATCCACAAGGATTCCTCTCCCAAAGCTCACCATGGAGCTCTAAACACCAAAATCACCGAAGAGAGGAAGGAACATAGGAAAAGGGGCGAAAAGAGGTTGTGCTCTCGAGCTTGGGCACTTAAACACAAACATTGAGAACGCGATGGACTTGGCCATCGCGTTACCAATGTTAACGCGACACCCACTTGCGTCGCGATCTAGAACAGTCAGCCAGTCAACCACCCAATCGATGTGCATGCAAAATTGACAGCAAGATCACGACGGCCACCATGTCCCGTTCATGCATGCACTTCGACACGTGGTGCAACTGTCTTGATAGCAAGACGACAAGAAGACAGTCTGCTGTCAGGATCCTGTCGCGACAGGGGCGGCTGGCGCGTTCCTAACCAGAACACGACGGTCACCTGCATCTCCTTCAGAAACTGACGGGTCGCTACGTCGCGACCACAGCTGGGAGAGCAACCCATATAGGTAACGGGATGTTACAATCTAACCAACAAAAAACAATTTCGTCTTCGAAATTAAGGGCGAAACTAGGGGGAACAAAGAGTAAACAAAGTACCTGTCACTCGAACAAGAAGGGAAACGGCTCCCGCATCTCGTCCTCACACTCCCAAGTGACCTCGCCACTGGCGCGGTGCTCCCAAATCACCTTGATGACTAGGATCTGCTTCCTGTGAAGCTACTACACCCTGCGGTCCACCACACTGACTGGGTACTCCGGCACGGACAGGTTGGGGGTGACCTCTAACTGTGAGTAGTCGAGTATATGCGATGGATCTGGCATGTACTTCCTTAGCTACGACACGTAGAAGACGTCATGGACACCTGCCAACTCAGATGGAAGAGCCAACCTGTAAGCGACCTCGCCAACCCACTCCAGGATGGGAAAGGGGCCAACAAACCTCGAGATAAGCTTGCCCCTCTTCCCAAACCTGAGAACACCCTTGGTGGGTGAGATCCGAAGAAACACACTGTCGCCGACCTCAAACTTAAGTGGCCTCCTGCGAACGTCAGTGTAGCTCTTCTGCCTACTCTGCGCTATCTGCAACCTCTGTCTGATCAACCTCACGGTGTCTGCACACTGCTGCACCAACTCTGGACCCAGCAACTGCCTCTCGCCAACCTCGTGCCAGTGCAACGGTGTCCTACACAGTCGACCATATAGAGCCTCATAGGGCGCCATCCCGATGCTGGAGTGAAAGCTATTATTATACAAAAACTATACCATGGGAAGGTGCGACTCCCACGTGCGCCCCAGTCTAGGCAACATGCTCTCAACAAGTCCTCAAGGGTCTGTATGGTCCTCTCTGATTGCCTTTCTCTCTGTGGGTGGTAGGCTGAACTCAACCTCAGCTCCGTGCCAAGTGCCCGCTGAAAGCTACGCCAGAAACTAGAAGTGAACCTCGGATCTCTATCTAAGACAATAGAGATCGGGGTTCCATTCAACGGTACCACTCTGTCCACAAACAACCGAGCCAGTCTGTCCACTGACCATGCTGCTCTGACTGGTAGGAAGCGAGCGGTCTTCATCAGCCTATCGACGATGACCCAAACACTGTCGTGCCCCAGAGAAGTGCGAGGTAAGCCAGAAACAAAGTCCATGGTGATGTGCTCCCACTTCCACACAGGAATGGGAAGCGACTGCAGCTTACCACCAAGACGCTGGTGCTCTACCTTCACCTGCTGACAAGTAAGGCAACGCAAAACAAACTCAACGATATCTCCTCATCACAGACCACAAAAGAGTACCATCAAGTCATGGTACATCTTGGTGGCCAGGATGAATAGAGTATCGCGACCGGTGTGCCTCAGCAAGTACCTCCTCCCTGATGTCCTCTGGAATGTAGAGTCTGTCCCAGAACCGAACCTCACTGTCCTTGTCCAGTGCTACCTCGGGCAACTGCAATACATCTGCCAAGTCCTCGTCTACACTCTGAGCCTCAAGCACCTGCTGGTATATCAATGGATGAACTGTCATGCTGGCCAACACTGCTCTCTCCCAGAGGCTAGACGGTGTGAACACGCCTTGAGTGGCGTCCTCCAGAACTATCCAGTGTCTAACCAACAAAGAACTCAAGTGGGCTCTCCTACTCAAATCGTCTGCTACGACGTTAGCCTTTCCCAGGTGATAGGAAAGGGTAAAGTCATAGTCCTTCAAGTACTCGAGCCACCTGCGTTGTTCCCTGAGGTTGAGATCTCTCTACATGAAGACGTACTGTAAGCTGCAGTGATCTGTGAAAACCTTAAACACCTCACCGTACAAGTAGTGTCTCCACAACCTCAAGGTGAACATGACAGCTGTAAGCTCCAGATCGTGTGTCGGGTAGTGCTGCTCATGCTTCTTCAGCTGACGAGAAGCATAAGCAACTACTCGACCGTGCTGCATCAACACAGCACCCAAACCAGTACCTGATGCGTCTGTGTAGACAACAAAGACGCTGCTGCCAGAAAGTACCACAAGGATCGGAGCTGAAGTCAGCCGGCTCTTCAGCTCCTGAAAACTGCGCTCGCACTCTGCTGTCGACACAAACCGAGTCTCCCGCCTAGTCAACCGGGCCAAAGGCTCTGAAACTCTAGCGATGTCCTGCCCAAACCCCTGTAGTAGCCTACCAGCCCCAGAAAACTGCAAACCACTGCAACTGTAGTGGGCTGGCCCCAAGAAACCACGGCCTCAACTTTGGTGGGATCAACCGCCACACCTGCACTAGAAACAATGTGACCCAGAAAGTGCACCTCCTTTAGCCAAATTCACACTTGCTGAATTTGGCGTAAAGTTGGTGACTCCTCAAAGCCTTCAACACCAGCCTCAAGTGGACCTCGTGCTCCTCTGTCGTCGCTGAGTACACCAGGATGTCGTCGACGAACACCACCACGAACCGGTGCAGGTACTCTTGGAAAACATTGTTCATCAGCTCCATGAACGCTGCAGGTGCATTCGTGAGCCCAAAAGGAATCACGACAAACTTGAAGTGTCCGTAGCGGGTGCACAAGGCTGATCTGGCAATGTCTGACTCGTGGATCCGCAACTGGTAATAACCTGACCTCAAGTCGATCTTCGAGAACACTGAAGCTGACTGCAACTGGTCAAACAAGTCATCGATCCTAAGTAAAGGATACTTGTTCTTCACGGTCACTTGATTCAGCTGCCGATAATCAATGCACATTCTGAGGCTACCATCCTTCTTCCTCACAAATAGAACAGGCACTCCTCACGGCGAATGGCTAGACGAATGAAGTCCAACGCAAGCAACTCTTCTAGTTGGCGCTTCAACTCCCGCAGCTTTTCCGGCGCCATCCGGTATGGTGCCTTGGACGCAAGCATCGTCCCCGGAAGCAACTCAATGGAGAAGTCTACCTCCCACTCAGGCAGTAAGCCAAGTCGATCCTCCGGAAACACGTTGGCAAACTCACAAACCATAGGCACATCTGAAACAGAAATCTCACCAGAATCCGAGACACACACGGAGGCCAAGAAACCAACACAACCATCTCGGATGAGGCACCGAGCTCTACAAAAAGAGACAAAGGGTCGGTGGACAGACCGGGTACCTCAGAAGCAAAGCACAGGTGCTCCAGGTATCTCGAACCTCACGGTCATCCGATGACAATCTACCAGTGCAGAGTGCGCCTCCAACCAGTCCATGCCAAAGATGGCATCAAAGTCGTAGAGCTGCAAGGCAAACAGTCTGGCTGGTAGCTGGTGGCCCTGTACCTCAACGGTGACACCCTCCCAGTAACCAAGGGTATGCACAAAGTCACCCGTCGACAGCTCAACTGCAAGGTCACAAGCCCGCTCCGGAGCAAACTCAGACAAGGAAGCAAAGAACTCCTCAGAAATAAAACAGTGTGTGGCACCCAGATAAATCAAAACTCTAGCAGCTCTACCAAGGATAGGAATGTTGCCCCTTTTGGGTACGGCAGCAAGCTAACCTAGAAGGGGGGGGGGGTGTGATAGGTTTTCTGCAATCTGAAACAGAAACTTAAAATAGAAAAATTATCACTTCAAGGTTTGGTTAGTTTAGTATGATAAAGAGTAGCAGTGCGGAAGGAATAAACAATCACAAATAACACAAGAGATTATCCTGGTTCAGCCCTTCCCACATGGAAGTCCTACGTCCAGTCCCCAAGCAATCTCTTGGGATTTCACTAACCAAGGGTACTGTCCCCCTCAGCACACTACAACACCCGCACCCCAGTTGTTCTTCTCTTCACAACGCGAAGAGAATTACAACACCCTGGATCCCACCAGGTCTTCTTCTCTTCCCGGGCAAGAAGGCAGCCCACTTCATTTACAGGCTCAGAAGAAAACCTCCTGGTACAAACCCCAGTGTGGTTCTGCTAGACACAAACCCTTAGCTGGGTTAACTACTGTATATAGTCCTACAGCTGGACAATGATCTTTCTTGGAAAAGAAAGAACAAGACTGAGAGTTCTACAATATTGGACTCTAGCCAAAAACTCTCAGCAAAAGACTCTCCCTCAAGATTACAATGACCACAGGGAGAATGGAAGAGAAGAAGGCTTGAATGCGATGAAGACTTCTGCTTTAAACAACTTCTCTAGATCTTTGGCTCGAGCTGTTCTCTCTTTCTTTTGAGTGTATGTGGCATTGAGGTTCCTCACTGGTTGTACACTCCTTCAAGATTTTCAGGAAAGCTCTCATTCTTTTCTTCAGCCATTCTTCTTTTTTTATATGAGCGGCTTTTGAATAGATCCATTGAAAAGATCCGTGGAGTTCTAACTATTGTTCATCTTCTCTTCATTTGTCTTAATCAAACTTTAGTGGTCTTCGAGGTCTATAAGCATAGAAGAGAGTGTTAGCATAAAAGAGTTTTTACAAGGATAACAGTGCATGCTATGTGTTTCAGCTATCATGCTAAAAATAGTAGTTCATATCTTTTTTTGACAAGACCTCTGAAATACGCATGCAGCTTTTTCTGTCAGAAGATATTTGACTTGTCTTTAGGCGCCAAAAAGCACTTAAACAAATTGTGTTTGAATTGAAGTGAATCGTTGTTTAAGTTACTTTTCAAATCGTTATACTTATAAGACTTTAACAAATCAATATGAATCTTAACAAATCGATGTGAGAAGCAAATCATTGTTTTTACTTATGATTGTTTGAGACAAATCGATGTGATCACTTGAGAAATCGATGTGAGAATAATCGTTGTTCTCTCTTAAGAAATCGATGTGACCACTTAAGGAATCGTTATGGCAAGCAAATTGTTGTGAGAGCAATCATTGTGCTGACTTATCGAATCGTTATGTCCACTTAAGGAATCGTTGCGAAGGCAAATCGATGCGGTCACTTAAGAAATCGTTACGAGACCTAAATCGATGTGAGCCTTAATGAATCGTTATGAAGGGCAAATCGATGTGAGGGCAAATCGATGCACTCACTTATCAAATCGTTATAAGCCCTTAACGAATCGTTATGGCGGTTATAAAATTAATTAAGACCAAATCGTTGTAGCGCTTATAAAATCGATCAAGATAAATCATTGTAGCTTATTAATTGGCACTTGTAACTGAAATCGATGTATATAGATTAGACATCGATTTTATCACTTTAGTACGCCTTAAAATAATCATAAATATTGATGAAACAATTTAATCATAAATTTTGTTAGCACCCCAATATGAAGGTAATAAAGAGTGGTTCAACAATCTCCCCCTTTTTGGTGATGACAAAATTTATGTGAATGTTCTGACACAAATATATGAAGCATAGAAAATGCAGAAAATTCATAGAACATACAAATTCTCCCCCTTTTTGTCACTAACCAAAAAGGAAGGATCTTACCATGCATTCTCTCCCCTTTGAGAAAATTTCTTACCATTGAGGGGTTCAACAATATTATATATTTAATGAATAACTCCCTCTTAGTGAAGGCTCCCCCTGAGCATGAGACTCCCCCTTAATGTGAGGCAAGTCAGATCTTGTTACTCTTGACCTTATACATGTTGCTTATCAAGTCTTCAAGATTATATTTGCATACATCTTAACAGTAAACTTTCAAATATTGTTAGTAGCAAAAAAAAAAATCAATATTTATGACTACTCCGTCTTCAGATGAGATTTGGATGAAGAGTTGACAGTCACTCTTGCCTTGAGCATCCTTTATCCTGATGCTCCGAGGCTACCTGGCAAACAACTTATTCAGAAATAGGTACCCAAATCTTTTTGGGTCCTTGATTGTTAGATGCATGAAAATATCCTTTAGGGATCCATACTAGGTGCCTTGTTGTGCAGGTGTTTACAGTGTGTCCTAATTTATTGCAATGAGAACAACATTGAATGCAATATATTTTACAGTTTAGAACACAATTTTTAGAAACATTTTTCTTTTGATAAGACTTTTTCATTTCGGAGGCCTTTTTCTGATGCATTTTGGTTTCTTTTACAATTTTGGCAAATGATATTTTCCTGGATTTATGGCTTGTTTTTCTTTTTCTAGAGGAATGTATCCAGGCCCTTGTTTATTATTTCTAGATTTTGATCCTCTTAAGCATAGAGCTAGTGATATTTTTCTTTGAGTTAATTGCTTAACTGATTCTTTTAAATACAGATTTTATTCAGTTAGAGTTTTTAATTTTTCTTCTAACTCTAACTTCTCAATATTCTTACTTTTCAAATCTTCATTTAAAAGATGATTATTATCTTTACTGACATTAGTTGTTTTTCCAATTGTTCCATTTCTGATTTAAGATCAGAATTAGTATTTTCCAAACAAGTAAGGTTGTTCTTGATATTTTTCAATTCTTTTACAACAACCTTTTGTTTATCATAAAGCTCATTAAAGACTTCTTCCAAGTCTTCAGATTCTGACCCTGAATTGTGCATGAATTAAAAATGAGTCAGAATGTACCTCATCTAGTCCTACCATGAGGGCTAGATTTACTTACTCTTTCTTTAAACTTGAGCTTGATGAGTCTGAGCTTGTGTCCTCTTCATTTTCCCAAGAAGCCGCCATTGCTTTTCTTTTGAACTTCTTGTGCTGCTTCTTGGACTTCTCGGTTTGACCAATCTTCTTGAGTCTTAAACAGTCCGGTCTTAGATGTCCAGGTTTTCTGCATTCATAGCAGGCTGGTTCTTTCTCCTTTTTCTCTTTCTTTTGGATCCTTCTTGATCCATTTTTCTTGTTCTTTAAAATCTTCTGAAGTTTGGACAGTACTTCATCAACATCACTGTCTTCAGATCCTGCAATTTTTGAGCTAGAAGAAGAAGAAGTGGAAGGAGCAGCTACCACTTTAAGAGCATTAGTACATTTCTTCTTAGATGAGCTTTCAGATAGTCGCTCCATATTTATTTCATGTGCCCTGAGAGAACCTATTAAATTATCAATCGACAATTTGGTTAAATCATGGGCCTCTTCAATAGCAGTTACTTTAGGTGTCCATGAAATTGTTAAAGACCTAAGTAACTTCCTAATGGTTCCTCATTAGAAAGAGTTTTACTAAGAGAGCTTAAACCAACTACTATGCTTGAAAATCTATTATACATCTGAGTAATATTTTTGTTTGGAAGTATTTTAAGTTGTTCATAATGAGGGACAAGAATATCTATCCTAGTTTGTTTCACTTTATCTGTTCCTTCATAAGTTATCTGCAGTTTTTCCCACATTTCTTTTGCAAATTTACATGCATAAACTCTACTAAATTCCTTTTTGGATAAAGTGCAACATAAATAGTTCTTAGCTTTGTAATTTAATGATAATTTATTTTTATCTGCTGTTATAATAGAAGTAGTACCTTCAGCAAGAACAATAACATAATCTCCTACCTCAATTACCTACCACAGATCAAAGTCTGTGCCTCGAATGAAGCATTCCATCCTCATTTTCCAGTATTGGTAGTCCTCTCCATCAAAGAATGGAGGTCTGGTGACTGATTGACCTTCAGCATATCCTTGAGCTGCCATGGATCTTTGCTCTAAGATCGTTGGATCTTCTTTGAATGTTTAGAGACCCGCTCTGATACCACTTGTTGGCCCTTTTGGGTACGACAACAAGCTAACCTAGAAGGGGGGGGGGGGTGAATAGGTTTTCTGCAATCTGAAACAAAAACTTAAAAGAGTAGCAGTGCGGAAGCAAAATAAATAATCACAAATAACACAAGAGATTTATCCTGGTTCGGCCTTTCCCACATGGAAGTCCTACGTCCAGTCCCTAAGCAATCTCTTGGGATTTCATTAAGCAAGGGTATAGTCCCCCTCAAGGACACTACAACACCCAACACCCCAGCTGGTCTTCTCTTTACAACGCGAAGAGGAATTACAACACCCTAGATCCCACCAGGTCTTCTTCTCTTTCCCGGGCAAGAAGGCAGCCCACTTCTTTTACAGGCTCAGAAGCAAACCTCCTGGTACAAAGCCCAGTGTGGTTCTGCTAGACACAAACCCCTAGCTGGGTTAACTACTGTATACAGTCCTACAGCTGGACAATGATCTTTCTTAGAAAAGAAAGAACAAGAATGAGAGTTCTACATTATTGGACTCTAGCCAAAAACTCTCAGCAAAAGACTCTCCCCCAAGAATTACAATGACCACAGAGAGAATGGAAGAGAAGAAGGCTTGAATGAGATGAAGACTTCTGCTTTAAACAGCTTCTCTAGATCTTTGGCTCGAGCTCTTCTCTCTTTCTTTTGAGTGTATATGGCGTTGAGGATCCTCACTGGTTGTACACTCCTTCAAAGATTTTCAGGAAAGCTCTCATTCTTTTCCTTAGACATGCTTCATTTTTTATATGAGCGGCTTTTGAATAGATCCGTTGAAGCGATCTGTTGGAGTTCTAACCGTTGCTCATCTACTCTTCATTTGTCATAATCAGACATTAGTGGTCTTCGAGGTCTCTAAGCATAGAAGAGAGTGTTAGCATAAAAGAGTGTTTACAAGGATAATAGTGCATGCTACTGTGTTTCTGTTCTCATGCTGAAAATAGCAGTTCATATCTTTTTCTGACAAGACTCTAAAATACGCATGTAGCTTTTTCTGTCAGAAGATATTTGACTTGTCTTTAGGCACCAAAAAGCACTTATACAAATTGTGTTTGAATATAAGTGAATCGTTGTTTAAGTTACTTATCAAATCGTTATACTTATAAGACTTTAACAAATCGATATGAATCTTAACAAATCGATGTGAGAAGCAAATCGTTGTTCTTACTTATGAAATTGTTATGAGAACAAATCGATGTGATCACTTGAGAAATCGATGTGAGAACAAATCGTTGTTCTCTCTTAAGAAATCGATGTGAACACTTAAGGAATCGTTACAGAAAGCAAATCATTGTGAGAGAAAATCGTTGTGCTCACTTATCGAATCGTTATGGCCACATTAGGAATTGTTGCAAAGGCAAATCGATGCGGTCACTTAAGCAATCGTTCGGAGACATAAATCAAAGTGAGCCTTAATGAATCGTTATGAAGGGCAAATCGATGCGCTCACTTATCAAATCGTTATAATCCCTAAACGAATCGTTATGCCGCTTATAAAATTAATTAAGACCAAATCATTGTAGCGCCTAAAAAATCGATCAAGATAAATCGTTGTAGCGCTTATTAATTTAGCACTTGAACTGAAATCTATGTATAAAGATTAGACATAGATTTTATCATTTTAGTGCGTCTTAAAATAATCATAAATATTGATGAAACAATCTAATCATAAATTTTGTTAGCACCAAAATATGAAGGTAATAAAGAGTGGTTTAATAGAGAACTGTACCGAAGACCAAATTAGAGGCCTCCGCCTCCTCTCTGGTGATGTTCATTACCCGACAACGACCACATCATCGCTGAGGCTGCTTCTGCTGGTGCTGCTGGTACTGACCCTGGTGCTGCTGCTGGCACTGCATTGGCTGGGGTGGACGGTACTCAACCTGAGGAGCCTGCTGCTGCCTCAAAGAAACCGACAATCTCGCTCCATGGCGGTGGCTCTCGCCACTGCCATCCCCAAAGTGTCACAGAGGTGACCAGCCATGGCCTACCTCAACTCTGAGTGTAGCCCTCTAATGAACCACTCGATACGAGCCTGCTCACTAGCTGCCACATGAGGGATGTGTCGAAGTAGCTACACAAACCTCTGGTGGTACTGTGCTACAGTCAAGTCTCCCTGTACCAACTCGTGGAACTGGTCCCTCCTCTCACGGAAAGCGTAGTAGGGGAAGAACTCGTCGTGAAAGACCACTAGGAACTCTGCCCAAGTGATCTGGTCCATCCTCCTGCCATGAAAACTAGTCTGCCTCACAGCTCTCCACCACTCGTGGGCTGACCCCTTCAGTTGATATACTCCTAATCTGACCTTGTCCACCTCTGCACAGTCCATGGTCTTGAAGGTGCGCTCGAGCTCAAGGACCCAACCCTCTGCACGGTCTGGATCACGGTCACCAGAAAAAGTTGGAGGCCGAAGATGAAGAAACCTCTCCAGAAGCGCCGTGCGGTCCTCTGGTGCTGCCGCTGCAACTGGAGTCTACTGCTACGACGGGGGGTACCTCTGGCTGAACAGGTGCTGCCTGCGGGGTCGGTGGTGGTTGCTCCTCTGTTGCTATCTCTGCAAACTGCTGTCCTCCAGCTGGTATGGCTGGTACTGAGGGTACTGCGGGTACTATTGGCACTGCGCATACTGCCACGAACCCTGGAACATCGCTCTCCACCACTGCTCCATGTCGACCGGTGGGGGCTGGGGCAGAAACCACTGCTGCTGCTGATGCAGCTGCAGCTGCTGCTGTGGCTCTTCCTGTCGCAATTGGATGGCCTACGGAAATGGGTCCCCAAGCTACTCGAACTGCTGGGGCTGAGCGTCGATTGACATGTGCTCGGCTGCAACCGACCCGTCCGACTCGAACTCCCGACACTCCACTAGCTCACGATCCTGCCTAAGAGTGCGTGCAGGCATGTTCTGCAAAACAGACACAATAAGTGGTTAACAGACAAAACTCCAGCGGCTAGTAGTGTTTACTTGTACTTCTTAAGGGACTTTACATCATTACTTATTTCCACTACAAGTCTTGATAGACACCTTGCTCTGATACCACTGTAACGGCCCCAAAGCCCAGATCCCTGATTCTCACCAAGGATCCGAACATCGGCACCGCCGCCCACGAGTCCGGAGACTCGGAAGGGCTAACGGATTGGTCTAACAAGATATGTGACAGAAATACAACAACAAACATAATAAAGTTCACCACAAGTGAATGAAGAGTGTCCAACACTAAGTAACAGTCTAGTAGAGTCCTAAAGTAAGCAAAGTACAAGTTCTGAAATAAACGGGAAAGAGCACGTCCCTTAGGGGCATACCATGTGGGTGAAGTACAACTGCTGGGGGAACACTGCCACTAGAGACGCCGACTACTGTGAGCCCGTCTCCTCAGTCCGCTGCGGAGGGAGTTGCTGTGAAGTCTCACCTACAAAATAGGGAGTGAGCTTCACGAAGAAGCCCAGTAGGGACTACCAATCTCCCACTGGTTCTAACAGCATAATAGAACTTAGTGCAATATATAAATAAAGCAGTAAAGTCTATTCTACTAAACAGAGTCAAGTGCGGAAGCGTGAAAGAAACTACATGGCCGTCGGTCTAAGCTACTTAGCAGAACCGGAAAACCCGTGAACACCAAGGCACCACAAGAACCCAGCTGTAAACATAGATAGTAGAAACTGCCTAGGCAAACACACTAGCTATAGAACGCTACACTAGTCAGCCGGTCAGGTGCACCACGTGCCTTACCCTTGACCAACAATCCATGTCTAGCACCTCCCATCGGAGTGAGACGTGGAAGAAGAACAACCACAACTGCCGTAGTGTGGACAGACTACGGTCCTACGCCTGCCCCTCTAAATGGTTCCAGAACCATGTAGGGTGAGGCAGTGAGAAAGGACTAGCTGGTCTGCACTGTAAGAGCAGCACACTACCTCGGAGAACCAGACCAACTAAGAGAGCTCTACAAACGACTCTACGCCACTGTCCCCACCGTTTTCCCCTTCTGCTCCAAGTCCATGACTTGGGCATGCCTGCCGCCCGGCGAACTCCCTCTAACAGATGTGCGGGGCTAGGGGTCCCAGGTAATGGTAACAACCTATCTTGTGGACAAGCTCTCAAGTGTCGAGCATCGGGCGAAGAGACTAGAGTTGCACTGTACTAGGAACAACACATGTGCCAAAAAACCAGAGTCACAGTGGAAACAGAAACACAGCAGGTCGACAGTTAGCTCTCTGTCAGAGAGGTGATGTATCGACCCGTTGCGACCAAAACGCGACGGTTCTACCTGTCGCGACAAGAAAACACGAAGGCGACCCTTGAGCCCGTCGCAATAAGATCGCGATGGCTATTGGCGTTGCAACAAGCCCTTGTCCTATGAACCCGACATGCGCCCTGTCGCGATCACATCGCGACGACAACGACGGTCGTGTTGGGTTTTCATGAGAATGTTAAGTTGACATATGGTATATTTGTTTTTGATGATGAGCATTTCATGAACAATACAAATTGTTGTGATGTGAATATGTGAAACATAATGAGAATGTCAAGTCAAGCAAATGTTAATCAAGGAAAGTAAATGCTAATCAAGAAAAACATGTCTAACTTGTTCATTTATATGTTCATTATATCTCACTAATAATTTTCCTAAATGTAGGTGAGATTCCATGCAAGACAATGTACCAAAGACAAGAGCAAAAGCTCAAGAAATTGGAAACCTGTCGGTACCTGTCAACAGATGAATAGTGACCTGTGAACAGATACATTGTAGCCTATCAACAGATACACTGTAGCTTGTCGACAGATACACTATAGCCTGTCTACAAATACAATGTAGCCTGTCAATAGATCCACACAAAAAATGGTTTCCCGGAAGGCCAGTCTTCTGGATTTTGCAAACCTGTCAGCACCTGTCGACAGTAGCAAGTCGGCTGTCGACAGACGGAGTTTTGGGAAGATCCGATGGTTATGATATGATCTATATTTCGGTGTTTCCTTTTAGCACGACTCTCTATGCTTGGACACCACTATATATAGACCATATAGAGGTATTTTCATAGCAAGCAGCCTCCACACAAAAAACCCTAGGCCAAGAACAAGAAGAAGAAGGTTCCCCTATTTTCTGTTTCAACTCTCCATCCAGCGCGAGTAAGATCCATCTCACGAGCGAAGTTGAAGTTGGTTTGTCCATGAATCAAGCTTCTCCTACATCGTCTGATCATCATCAACACGAAGTTTGATGTTCTTCTGGATGACCACCACGAAGAGTTCTTCATTTGGATTTGATCTTCAACTCAGAACTCTTCTTTTATTCTACCTTTCATATCTTTGTGTGTGTGGTAGTGGTTCAAGCGTTCCTTGTGCTTGATCCATGTGTGGATTGTTGTTCTGATTGCATGTTTGCATCAGACAACGTGTGTGGTGTGTTGGTCAGATCAAGGCTAGAGGATCTGATCTATTGTGGACTTGATCCAGCGTGTATGTGTGTGGTTGAGCCGTTGTGCTCGTGTGTGTGTATTGTACTATGTTCTTGAGTAGTGTGTCCTCACTGTGTGAGGGGTGGACATAGGAGTCACATGGTGTGATCTCTGAACAACCTAAAAAATCCATTGTGCACTGTGGTTTGACTTGTGGTTTGCATTGTGTTGCGCTAGATGCATGCCTAGGGATTTCATCTACACACTACTTGTTAATTTGTTCACACACATTACATCAGATCAAGGGGTTTTAATGGATTAGATGTTTTAATCCAAAGTAATTCTTAAATTGCTTAAGTTTTCACTACAAATCTATTCAACCCCCCCTTCTAGCTTTGCCATAACCGAATATCTGATCCTAACAATTGGTATCAGAGCAGGTTCTCTGTTCATCGGTTGTGTTTTGGGAGATCTGTCTTTGTGTGCTTTACTGTTCTGATTCCTAACAATTGTTTCTAAATCTGACATGATTTGCTTGAACTGGTTGATTGCCTTTTGATCTTACTCAATATTTTGTTGATTGGTCTAATCATCTGAAACATATTCAGAAATATGGCTAAGTTTTGAAGCATCATAAATAGACCTATGATACTTGAGTTTGATGACAAGGTTGATGAAAAGTTGGTCTCCTCTATGAAAACATGCAAGTCTAGAAAGGGAACGGAAGAAAAATGCTACATGGCTCATGGCAGCTCAAGAAGCTCTTCCCGTTCAGACAAATCTGAAGGAGCACATCTGTCAGAGAAGTCAAGAAACTCTCAAAGGTTAGGTAAATCCAACTCAGATCCATTTGATGCATCAATATCTAGTTCTAATTCAGAGGATGATATATCCTATGATAAATTGATAGAATGCTATGAGCACTTGTCCAATCAATTTAAGAAGGTAAAAGCTCAAAACAAGAAGCTAAAAGAAAAATTATAGAAGAATGAAATGATAATTGATAATGCTCAAGCATTCTATGAAGAAAATGAAAAATTGAAAATGGAGAATGAAAAATTGGAAAATGAAGTCAAAAACTATGGAATCATGTTTTCTAAATTGAAAGAAGATCATGATCAGTTTGAATCTGAAAAATAAAAATGAAAAATTGATTGATCATAATGAGAATCTCAAATTTGATAATGATCAATTGAACAAACAAATCTCCAACATAGCTCATGATCACCAAATAAAAGAAAAATGCAATCAAGTGATTAAGGAGAATAATCATCTGAAAAAGAAGATTGGAAGCTTGTATCATGACAGACCATTAAATGATGAATGGAACAATTTTAAGAAGAAAATTGTTGACTTGAAAAATCAAGTTGTTCAAAGTGAAATTGAAAAGAACAAAATACAAAATGGTCTGGTTGTCATGAAAAAACAACTTCTAACTTCTGAAAAAGAAATGTTGCATTGAAAGCTGAAAAGAAAAATTGACGAATGAACTTGAAGTGGTTATTAAACAAAATGAAAAATTGAACAAAAGTCTGCAAAAAGGAAGATCATGTTTCAATTGAAAACCAGAAAAAGAAAATGGAAAAGAAAATAAGAGTCTACAAGGTCTCACACCTCCTCCAGCGGCCTAAAATGTTTCAAGGAAATCTCCACTCCACATCATACCAAGAAATACCAAAAGGTACCATCTCCTTCTTCTCAACCCAAGGATAATCAAAGGTACTCTAAAGGACCTCAGAGATTCCAGCAAATGCAATCACATTATGGTAAGCTCTAGGTAAGTACTCAACCTGTTTGCTTTAAATGCAATAGACTTGGTCATCTTGCTAAATTCTGTTGGAAGAAAAATCAACACTCTCACAAATGTGCTAAACCAGTTCAATACTATGCATGTCATCAACATGGTCATAACTCTAGGGACTGTTGGCATAGAAATGGTTATCTTGTGCATGCTCCCAAGCCCCATGCTTATAATTCCATTAATGAAAGAAATACATCTATTCAAAAATTAAAGTCACTTTGGATTCAGAAATCATTGTTGAATTCTAACATTGACGTCATTACAGGACCCAAGCAAGTGTGGGTTCCAAAACCAGCTTAATGAACAAGTTGAGATGTCTTGCAGCCATACAGTTTAAATGGATTCATGACATTGGCTGTGCAAGGCAAGAAATGATTGGAGAACAAAGGTAAAAAAATTTAGATTGAAATTGATGACTGTTCAGGTAAAATCTCTTTATCACTACAGATTTGAACTGCTAGAATTGAAATGGATTTTTTATTCTATCTGAGCAATGAAAAATGTGTTTTGATGCTATCCCCAAATGACAATGCTTCTTAGCCATTGGAGTCATGCTAAAATTCCAAAAAAAGGATCTTTTATGTAGTGACTATTTGGTATATTAATGTGAAATGTGGAAGGAGAAGTCCAGCTTGTCTAGAAACTATCATTATGCGTGAGAAATATTCTCCGCCAAGTATCAATAGTCTTCTACTACATATAGCTTATCAAAAAATTCATAATCTCAAGAACCTCAATTGATCACGTTTATACTCCCTTGTGCAAATTGCTTGACATGAACATGTGTGAATTGCTTGAATGTTCATTCAATACCATGCATACATTATGGGGGAGTAAGTCAAAAAGAGTTTTTGAGTGAGTTGTTTGAGGGACATTCTTTCACATCAATCTTGCCACATGTCTCTCTTTAAAAGAATGAATGTTGGTGTTTTTATGCTTATGGATGTTCTTTTGTGTGCAAATGCTTGGTATTTTGTGTATTCATTGATTGATTTGCTTGAATGATGAGTCATCATATGCACACTCTATAGGGGAGTAAGTTAAGGCTAGGTGAGTGAAATTCATAGGGATACCCTTCATATTCAATGTGTATTTATCCCTCATCTTATGGCTCAAATCACTCTCAATTCAAAGCCTTAAAGCTGAAGTTTCAAAGCCCCTGTCGACAGCCCCAAATAGCCTGTCGATAGATATGCCTTCAAAACCCAGAAATTGCACCCTGTGTGCATCTGTCGACAGCCACTTCTTCTGCTGTCGACAGCTAGCACAATTCCGAACTTCATATTTTCTTCTATATTATCTGTCGACAGCCAGCACCCCAGCTGTCGACAGCCATACCTGCCTGAACCCAGAACTTCACAACTGTCTGCATCTGTCGACAGGCTCATGTTTGCTGTCGACAGATACTCACTTCATCAATAAATCTTCATCATTTCTAATCCTTTCTTTATGAGTATGTTCATATTATTGATGCAAGGGGAGAATATGGACTTACCTATTCATTGCAATCTTTCATACTCACATAGTATCAAAGACATTGACTTAATCACAATGATTTTGATATAATATTTTGTGTTTGAGTCTAGGTTGTGTCATCTAGAAAACATTGATCAAATCTAATGATTCTAACCTAACTCACTTGAATAACTCCCTTGCAAATAATCATTTTTCTCAGTGGATTGATAAGTATGAAGGTTATTGAACTTTATGTTTTACATTGGCTTTTGACCTTAAATAACCTTTTGACATGATTTAAAATTAAAAACAAAAGGAGAAAAGCTACCTATTTCTAAACTCAAAGTTCAAAAAAAAAGTATTTGAAATGGGATAAAGGTAGAGCAATGATGAGTATTACCGAGTAACCGGGGACATGGGCATCACAAATTTCTATCTTCGCATCAAAAAGTACTTTCATTATCACTGTACAATGGTATGATGGTCACTTACACTGAGTAACTAGAGGTACGAGCATCCCAAATGTCTACCTTCACGTCAAAAGGTGAAAGTGATCTTAATTACTACTTTTCCCACATTAACTTGACAAAGAAAAAATTCAATGCAAGAAATAGAGTGTAGCCTCCATGTTTTTACATCAGGGCAATGTGTTGTTCATTGTTAATCGCTCATGTAGACATTACTTCAAGTACCAACTGAACATCACTCATAAAGGAACATGTTTTTCTACAACGGTTTTATTCAAAGGGGTTATCTTATTTTCAATGTTTTTGAACGATGTCTTCTAAATGCTACAACTTGAGATTCCCGAAGTGTTATTTCTTAACCATTGTAGAATTTTATGTGTCCAACTACTAGTGTCTATGACATCTTGCAATGGGTATAAACCAGTTCTCAACCTTAAAATTCTAATTGAACACTCAGTCCCCACTCATATCTTTCACAATTCAATTCTGTGGTCACACAGTTCTTTGATTCATTTCCTTCCACTTCTTTGAGTCATCAGTCTGTTAACTCCGTCATCTCTTTCTCCTTCACTTTTGCTTTTGTTGTTTCATACAATGGATTACCTTTTTTTTTGTAACTGTGTGTACTTACTGATCAATGACTGGAAACACAGTTCTTTGCTTCATTCATATCCATTTGTGCATGACTTATCTTTTTGGATGTTGCCAAAAGGGGTAGAAACATAAACTGTGTATAAATTGAAAATTTTGTCATCATCAAAAAGGGGGAGAATGTTGGGTTTACATGAGAATGTTAAGTTGACATATGGTATGTTTGTTTTTGATGATGAGCATTTCATGAACAATACAAATTCATGTGATGTGAATATGTGAAACATAATCAGAATGTCAAGTCAAGCAAATGTTAATCAAGAAAAGCAATTGCTAATCAAGAAAAACATGTCTAACTTGTTCATTTATATGTTCAATATATCTCACTAATAATTTTCTCAAATGTAGGTGAGATTCCATGCAAGACAATGTACCAAAGACAAGAGCAAAAGCTCAAGAAATTGAAAACCTGTCGGTACCTATCAACAGATGAATAGTGACCTGTCAACAGATACACTGTAGCCTGTCAACAGATACACTGTACCCTGTCGACATATACCCTGTAGCCTGTCGACAGATACACATAGAAAATGGTTTCCCGAAAGTCCAGTCTTCTGGATTTTGCAAACCTGTCAGCACCTGTCGACAGCAGCAAGTCGGATGTTGACAGATGGAGTTTTGGGAAGATCCGATGGTTATGATATGATCTATATTTGGGTGTTTCCTTTTAGCACGACTCTCTATGCTTGGACACCACTATATATAGACCATATAGAGGTATTTTTGCAGCAAGGATCCTCCACACAAAAAACCCTAAGCCAAGAACAAGAAGAAGAAGGTTCCCCTATTTTCTGCTTCAACTCTCCATCCAGCGCGAGGAAGATCCACCTCACGAGCGGAGTTGAAGTTGGTTTGTCCATGAATCAAGCTTCTCCTACATCGTCTGATCATCATCAACATGAAGTTTGAAGTTCTTCTGGATGACCACCACGAAGAGTTCTTCATTTGGATTTGATCTTCAACTCAGAACTCTTCTTTTATTCTACCTTTCATATCTTTGTGTGTGTGGTAGTGGTTCAAGCATTCCTTGTGCTTGATCCACGTGTGGATTGTTGTTCTGATTCCGTGTTTGCATCAGACAACGTGCGTGGTGTGTTCGTCAGATCAAGGCTAGAGGATCTGATCTATTGTGGACTTGATCTAGTGTGTGTGTGTGTGGTTGAGCCATTGTGCTCGTGTGTGTGTGTTGTACTCTGTTCTTGAGTAGTGTGTCCTCACTGTGTGAGGGGTGGACGTAGGAGTCACATGGTGTGATCTCCGAACCACCTAAAAAATCTCTTGTGCACTGTGGTTTGCCTTGTGGTTTGCATTGTGTTGGGCTAGATGCGTGCCTACGGATTTCGTCTACACACTATTTATTAATTTGTTCACACACATTACATCAGATCAAGGGGTTTTAATGGAGTAAATCATTTAATCCAAAGTAATTCTTAAATTTCTTAAGTTTCCACTGCAAATCTATTCAACCCCCCCTTCTAGCTTTGCCATAACCGAATATCTGATCCTAACAGGTCGCGTTCCAGCGAGACCCCTGAACTCTTGATCGCTGACCACGTATCCCGTCGCGTTCGCTACACGCAATGGGTGCAGGGGCGCGTCCAGAGAGAACGCGACGCGACGATACGATACGTCGTGACCTGGTCGCGACTGGGAACCCCGTCACGACCACAGTTGAGTTCCCAAATAGAGCACCCTCTGCTACCCCAACTACACCACATGATACAAACGGGGGAGGGGAGTATGCCACACGATGAAAACTGCTCAAAGAGGTAACAAACCACCCTTAAATGACCTTATGCATGCCAAAGTAAGCCACTACACTCATTATCCTCACATGCAACATGGACCTCATTTCACACAACCCTCACAAGCATGAAAACATCCAAGCAACACCATGAATTCATAACACATGAATCAAGGAGCACAATGCACATCCTAAACTGGATTTCTAGGCTTGGAAGGAAGGTTGCGAACCTAGCATGGAGAACTAGGTGGAGGTTTGGGGTTCCTACCTCAAATTGACGAACCACCCTAGATGGGCCTTCTCGTAGGCTTGCACCCCTCCACCTCCGAGCTCCAACGCTCCACGATCCACCCACAAGTCGGGTGCAACCTTCTTTACAAGCCGATGGAGAGAACAAGGTGCATGCCACAAGGAAAAAGGGGAAGAAGAAGTGAGGAGAAGGAGGAACACAATCAATCCAAACCACACTACAATTCTTACACATACTTACCAAGCAATCCACAAGGATTCCTATCCCAAAGCTCACCACGGAGCTCCAAACACCAAAATCGCCAGAGAGAGGGAAGGAACACAGGAAAAAGGGCGAAAAGAGGTTGTGCTCTCGGGCTTGGGCACTTAAACACAGACATTGAGAACGCGACGGACCTGGCCGTCGCGTTACCAACGATAACGTGACACCCACCTGCGTCACGTTTTGGAACAGTCAGCCAGTCAACCACCCAATCGACGTGCATGCAAAACTGACAGCAAGATCGCGACAGCCAACCATGTTGCGTTCATGCATGCACTTCGACACGTGGTGCAACTGTCCCGACAGCAAGACGACAAGAAGACAGTCTGCTGTCAAGATCCTGTCATGACAGGGGCGGGCGGCGCGTTTCTAACCAGAACGCGATGGTCATCTGCGTCGCCTTTAGAACGCGACGGATCGCTACGTCATGACCACAGCCGGGAGAGCAACCCCTAAAGGTAACGGGATGTTACACTAACTGAGGGCTCCATGATGGTCCTGGAGTATAAGGCCAGGTTTGCCGAACTATCCAAATATGCTCCCATATAGTTGCTGATGAGTGCAGGAAAGCAAAGAAGTTTGTGATGGGGCTTATGCCATCACTGAGGTCGAGGCTTGTGGCTTTTGACCACCGCACATTGGACGAGGCTCTCAGTGCAGCGTGCAGGCAGGAGAGCGACATGGACCAGTATCTGGAAGAGAAGGCAGCGCAGAAGAGGTCCGCGCCACCTTTCCAGAGGAAGGACAGGAAGAAGGCTGTGTACCAGTCACCGCAGCATCCAGTGGCGGCTACGAGTCAGCAGGCAGTGAGACCGCAGTCCCCCAGCTTCAGGCCTAGCGACAAGAAGATGTGTTCCCATTGTGGTAGAGCACACGGCGGCACCGAGTGTTGGAAGCTAGCAGGGAAGTCTATCAAGTGCGGCAGTATCGAGCACCCGATCCGAGATTGCCCTAGACTTCAGTAGGGTGTGCAATGTGGAGCACCAGCCCCAGCTGTAACGACCCTCCTTATACCGGTACGATTACACCAATCCACGTCGGCATAAAGAATGTCATCACAGTGGGACATTGACCCAACAATTACAATAAGCTGAGATGTACACAAATATTGACATGGAACAGCGGAAATAAAAAGTACTAGTTTTATTCCATCATCCACATTCTTTCTACAGTCCATATAGTACAAAGAAAAGCTAAAGTCCACAATTGACATTCAATTCTAAATCAGATTTACATGGTCTCAATGATACATCACTTATTCATTACATACTTATGGTAATAAAATACAATGTCGAATCTCCATAACACGAGCTACTCCTCTCTCTCAGAGTCGCTCCTAACCACATCCTCGTCGAGCACGGGGACACCCACCTCACCTATACGTCGAAGCAAGAATGAGTCTAAATAGACCCAGTAAATAATCCACGGTCAACATCCTCACACATATCATATACACGTGTTGCATGCTTTATACAATTCAAACTATTATACAAGGAACCTATGACAATTTAAATGCATGAATCATGCTTAAGATATTTAACAATATCATATAATAACCTACTCATGCTTCTAACTATATCATGTAACATGATTTATGAACAAACATTATTCATATCATGATACCATATTACTAAACTAGAGCATGGAATTAAGCATAAAGAGAGTAGTAACCTAGCATGGATTCTAGCCAATTTCACATGCACTTTTTCACGTTCATTTACACATTTAATTTGTTGTTTAATGTAAATCATTTACAATCATACATGAGCACATTTTGTTAAGCATGAATTGAAGGTTTAAAACATACTCAATTTGGTTGGCAGCTATATACTCATTAGGCATGAAACTATATATGAAGTAGTAGTACTTCTAGCATGCATTCTAGACATTCTTCCATGTATTTATTATATTTATACTCACCCTTTACCTGCTGTTTTGACATAAAATAAACATATTTACATGGTTCACAATTATTCACAAAGTAACACATTCACATCATGAATCCATATGCTCATTTTACATAATTACACATTTCACGTATTCACTTGCACTTTTTCACAATTTACACTAAGTTGTCGTGACACATAGTCCAAACCACCACCAGAAGGACACACATAACACATTCACATATCTATCACCTAGGTAAAACAGTGATATATCTTGGTTAACTGCGCAGAACCGAGAGAAGCACTCTCCACCCTAACCAGTGGTACTTGTCCACCTCTAGGATTTCATCCTAATTGCTCATAGGATTTCACATACTATGAACCTTCCCGTAGGGACTTTACTACGGTATAGTTCCATAGCCCTCTATGTTAGCAGTGTCACACACGACACAATTTACACAATTTGCATTAATCACATAGTTCATATTATTCATATGCACTAATTTACTCATTACACTCACGGTTACACAATCTACATATGATCAGTTTTATCTAATATGATGCTACAGTTCACAATGTTAATCAGATCATGACATCAACCCTAATCATGCTGCTAATGACTGAATTACATACAAATAACATTTGCATGGTCAACATGGTTATTTTCTATCATATAACTCATAACATTGTCTACTGTTATCAGAATGCCACGAAATTTTAATCACAGATCCCCAACAGTAAACCTATCACATGCTAAATTTCTCACATTTTTCAAATTTGTAAAACAATTATAATAATTAAAACATCATTCATTTACCTTTACCGCTAATTTCATCTACACATGGTACACAGTAGGACATTCAGGTGTAATAGTTTTAGAACTTGCTAACAGTCATCACAAATACATAAAAATATTATGGAACTTTACTGCGCCAGAAACATAATTATTCAAGAATTTCCAACATTATTTCATGATCACAGCCCACTTACAGAAATTTAAATAAATAAACCTATATACATAAATTCGCCCTATCCTCAGGGTATGACCTACTGCATGTACTGAATCACATATAAAATCTACAGCATCTGCTTACATCCAGAAGTCGGGAAAATAAATCACAAGGATCAAACATGCTTTCTGCAGAAACCTGAAGAACTTGGCGGCACTGATGTTGCCACCAACATGGGTTAACAGCACCACATGTGGCCGTTGACCCTGGATCTTAACGGTATCATATGCTACCGTTAAGTTCCAATTTGTGCAAACACAGACTGAACGTAAAACAAATGGTGAAAAGGGGGTTCCAGGACATGAGAAAAAACCTGTAAAAATCCTAGGACCTAGCTGACATGTGTGGGGATGGTGTACAAGGGTTACTTGTCTCTTAAAAAATTGCTAGATGTGATTAATTTATCAGAGAAGCTCTCCTCGACCAAGCCAAGAAGTCTTCCAATCTAACCTCGATCCTACTTCTGTGTTGATGGATGAAGCACGCCAGAGTCGGGGAAGCCTTCCTCGATGTTCAAAGAGTCTCCCAATCGATGAAGATCGCCAAGAAACGCACCAAGTCGCCCCGATCCAAAGCCTCAAAGTTCAGGTTTCGCACTAGTTTCTAGGGTTTTTTGACCAAAGAGCCAAAAGGACCTAACTGCGCCCTAATCAGGGTATTTTATAGGGTAGAAGGTTTAGGAATGCATTTAGGTAGGAACCCGACTGTTGGAAGACGGTTTCCTAAATAGGGGCCGAAGAAATCTCAGGCATTTCCTGATCTGAAGCCGCAACATATCTGGGAGATAGACGTCCACATACCTTAACGCCTACTAGGAGTTAACGTCCATCAATCTGGACGCTGACTACCCTTTAACGTCAATTCATGTTGACACCAATTGGTCTTTCGGTCAGAACACAGAATTGCAGAAAAACATGGTTACACTATGCACGTACATGCAAATAATAATGTTCAAATAATATGTACATAATATTTTCATGCATATACATGGCACTATACACAAGTATCAAATCAACACATGGCAAAAATAAAAGGACAAAATTCGAGGGCCTTATACCCTTTCCCCCTTAAAGAAACTTCGTCCTCGAAGTTAGATCGATGCTACTCAAACAATTGGGGATACTTCTTCTTCATAGCATCCTCAAGCTCCCAAGTAGCCTCCTCTCGCGAGAGGTTGCGCCATAACACCTTCACTGACGCAATGCTCTTGTTCCAGAGATGCTGAACCTTCCAGTCAAGAATAGCTACTAGTCTCCACATATGACAGATCTGGCTGGATCTCCACTGGCTCGTGACTAATAACATGAGACGGATCTCGGACATACCTCCTGAGCATTGATACGTGGAATATAGGATGAACACTAGCTAATGTCGGAGGTAAAGCTAACTCATATGCCACGTTGTCCAATCGTCTGAGAATCTCATACGAGCCAATGAATTTAGGACTTAGCTTACCATTCCTGTCAAATCTGACAACACCTCGAGTAGGCGAAATCTTTAGAAAGACATGTTCACCAACCTCGAACTCCAAATCCTTTCTTCTCTTGTCGACGTAACTCTTCTACCTATCTTGCACCGCAACAAGTCTCTTCCAAATAAGCTAGATCTTATCCGAAGTCTCCTGAACTAACTCCAGAACCGATCAACTGCCTATCACCAGTCTCCTCCCAACATAAAGGAGATCTACAAGGCCTTCCATACAACGCCTCATATGGAGCCATACCAATACTCGCATGAAAGATGTTGTTATATGCGAACTCCACAAGAGGTAGATGTTGCTTCCAATCATCCTTCCAATCCAGCACACACGCTCTCAACATATCCTCGAGCGTCTGGATAGTCCTCTCAGACTGTCCACCTGTCTTGGGATGGAACGCCGAACTAAGCTTCAACTCAGAACCTAATGCATCCTGAAGACCCTTCCACAGCCTTGAAGTAAATCTCAGATCTCGATCCGAAATGATCGACTTCGGACACCATGCAATCTAATTGTACTACTAACATACAATCTAGCTAAGCTCTCAATCGATGCTTTTCTTCATAGGCAAGAAATGCACAGTGTCACGCCCCGAATATTTAGCAACGGAATAAATACCGAGGGACGTGAACGATACAAACCGGCGTATCACAGTTGAATAATGCAGAGTCACAATCAAATATAATAACACATTCAAGACTATAATATGGTCACCAAAATATACTTTAATTCATTCATTCAACTAGATACAACCTCACATAAGGCGAATTAACCAAAGGGTCCATTATTCAAATAATCTTCCAGAAAAGTTTCACTATTACATAGACTACTCAATTCTATTTCTAAACTGTCATCTATTCTAGGACGGGTGCTCGTCACTCTTGCCCGGTCCCATCTGACTCCACGGGTTCTTCATCACTACTGAAAAAGGGCAGGATGATAGGGGTGAGCGAACTAGCTCAGTAGGATTACATCTCAATAACGTGCGGGCACTAGTATACATGATTAACATTTTAAGTAGGTAGATATGCATATGAATATGATGACAATGTATGCAATACTAACAGATTGAATAGCAGAATAGAACGGATATCGTATCAGATCAAAATGTCAAGTTGCATATTCAATGAACAGATATTTCAAGAATAGAATCATGTCAGAAGATCAGATTGGCCATATTCAAGCAGAGTTCATGTGTTCACAAGAACAAACGTATCATATCATGTCAAGTCAAACTTATCAAGTCAAACAGGAGGCACATATTCACAAATCTTGCATGTCAGGTGTGCTATGCCAAGCACCAAGAGTCCATACTCCCGCGGTTAACAAGTACGTTGGGGCGCTCCTCCCCAGGACCGGACAGGGCCCTATTGCACAGGCATGTATCAAGTTTTGGACCGGAGTCACACGATGTGCCGAACAAACATATTCATATTATGGCCACAGAGTTTCAATGACAAGCTCATAGTAAAAAGGACATGATCATTATAGAGTCAAGGAATGACAAACAGCTCAAAAGAACAAGGCAGGATAATATCGTATCTTATATTTCATAATTCATTAATGTCTTGACAAGAGGGTGTTTCTAAAGACAGATCATATGTAGAACATGTACTTTCTAACATGTATGCATATGACAATAATCAATTGAACACCGGAAAACATGAAACCATGAAACTTATATGCAAATCATAACATTTACACCACTAATATGTCCGTACTAATCATGTATTCATCCCCACATTCATATCATATTATTATCTTATCAATTGACAATAAGCAAGATCACAAGATATCCAAGGATCATAAGAACGATCAAAATTTACACATTAGAATCATATTCATATCATTACCATTTCCTTTAATGGTTGATTTATTTAAGTCCATGCATACCTTATAACACCATGTACATGCTTGAAGACATCATGAAATGATTAGACTCAAATTACACAAAAATCTTGTAAGGATAGTGTCGACACTAGATCAAGTGGTGTCGACACAATGCTTCAAACACAAGACAAAACATGCAAAACTGGTCAGGTAGTGTCGACACTAGTTCAGGTGGTGTCGACACTGTGCATCAAATACAAGACAAAAAGGTCAGTCGTGTCGACACGAGATCAAGTAGTGTCGACACTAGAGACAGCTTCCAAAAACCCCCTAACCAATATGGGATAGTGTGTCGACACTAGCACAGGTGGTGTCGACACTAGATCAGCTCCCCAGCACTTTCTGGGTCAAACTGGGGGAGTGTGTCGACACGAGGGGGACTGTGTCGACACTAGAGGGCTTCCCAGAACACTTTCTGGGCTTTTTTGGGACAGCAGGTCGACACTAGGTCAGGCAGGTCGACACGAGTGCTCCTTCCAGACAAAAACACATGACTGCAGTGCAGTGATCCACTTACAACTCTTATAACTCTCTAACGAGTGACATTTAGACAAAACGTTCAACATGAAAGATGAAGAGGACACTAGTAGAAGAACTTTGATGTTGAGGGTTTGATCTAATTCGGTCTTAATCCTGAGAAAACATATGAAGAACAAAAAGTCATAAGTAGCCCGAAATCGCAGTATCATGCAGAGACTCTCTTATCATGCTTGTAACTCTCTAACGAAGGATTTTTGGACAAAACGTCCAACATAGAAGATGATCGTGACTTCAATGGGAAGAACTTTCATGAAGAAAGTTTAGTCAAATTCTGTCTTGAATCTGTGCACAATATGACGAACGAGAAAAGCCCTAACTGTGCAAGACTTCGGGAAAATCACCAATACACGATGAATACTCCATGCAAATTGGCAAATCAGTGCAAATGATCCTAGACTCAAGAACTACATGTTTGCATTGTTTTCTTTAATCTTGGCCTGAGAACACCTACCTTTAGGAAGATCTAAAACCCGTTGATGTTCTGGATGCAACAGAAGATGCAGGGGATGAAGCTCCGACTCCCAGCCTTTCTCCTACTCCTCAGAAGTTCTTGCTTGCCTCCAACGACACAAACTTCGTTGTTAAACCTTCCCCAAGAGTTTAGAGACAGTTCTTATAGTTTTAGGATGTTGTTAAGAGTCCTAATGATACTAGGAAAGGGCTACGAGCTATGTTTCCTAGTTTCCAGAAAATCTGGGATTCCTTACCCAAAAGAGGTAGCAAAGGTTTAGGAAACCACCAATTGGGATTGAGTTCGGTTTTGGCTTACCTTACATGACTAATCACCCATCTTTTAACTCTAAATTGCCCTCTCTAATTATGGCATAATTACCTACGAATTTCTGGGTAATTCCTGTCTAGTTCATTCATATCCTGGGCAAAAAGTACTCCATTGACCCAATCTAGTTAATGGGTTATTAATACATAATATTGTGAGTCTCTCCAACATGTTTATTTAATTTATGGTTGGGTTATTTTTCCATGTTAACAATTTTCCGACTTAGTTTCCTAATTCGGGTAACTTGGTCACGTGTGACATATACTCAGCCATCAGATTTTCGGTTGCACGAATTCCTTTGTGATGCTTAGGGATAATATTTGGGGTTGATATATAATTTTTACAGAATTTTCCGATGTGTTTTCTCACGTACGATAGTGGTATGTAAGTTCTATCATTCCGATAATACGGAAGTTATTTATTTACTAACTCATACTTGGATTTGTTCATGGGTCATAAGTTGTCCGTTAATCCCATTTATTTTATTTTATGGACTACCCCCACATATTGTTTGGAGTCTTCATAAATTTCTCATTTGTTTATGATCTCATTTTATACACCTGATAATGAGTTGTCCAACTTATTTCCTCATTACGATAATAAGTCATACTAACTCTTGAATATACCCCAAATGACTTTTGTTGACCCAAATTTCTTGATAATCATTAGAATATATTATTTGAAGTCCATCTATGATTTCTATTAAATTTTCTGACTCATCTAAGTATGTGTGATAATGATTTCCTGACTTATTCCCTGATTACGATATTCAGTCGCAAAATGCCTTAAACTTGGACCATCCAATTTTCCTTTGCACGAATTTCTCGGTGGGTCATTAGGGAGTATTATTTAGAGTTGAACTATGATTTTTATGAAATTTTCTAGTGGGTTTTTGTATGTATGATAATGACACGTGCATTTTTGCTATTTCACAAATATTGATTTTATCGTTTTCGATTTATTTCTAATTTTCAATTACCGAATTTCCGGGATGTTACATCCTCCCCCACTTAAAAGAATTTGGTCCCCAAATTCACATGTGTTTACAGGCTGCCCTTACAGAGAATCAAATTGAATTGCTAATATAGTGATTGATTGGTGCTGAAATTTCAAGGTCAAATAAAAGCGAGTTAGAAAGAATACTTCTCTCATACCTCCTTCCTTGGTTTTGTTATGCCATTTATTCCCTGAACTTGATTTCTCATTAGGGCAATCCTTAACCTTGTGGTCTTGGCTACCACAACGGAAACATTGTCCTGAAATTTCCAGCACTCCTCGACCGATGATTTATTGTTTGCAATGCTGGCACCTTTCTACAGGAGCAGAACTAGTTTCTTCTTGCACTTCTTGCACTTCTTTCCCTTGTATGATCTGTTACTGTTGTTGGGCCGTTTCTCTCTGGCTATAGGTTTGGAGTTTCCTGTGGTTGAAATTTGTTCTTTCTTATAGTTTCGCCAACTCCTTCGTCATCCCTAGACCTTTCCTTCCCATTTGTATCTCCCTTAGCCATTATTAGGGCATCCTCTAATAGTTGAGCAGCTTGTCGGAGTGCTTTGGTTAATCTTTGAACCGATCTCTGTCCATCTTTAGATGGTGTAGGTATATCCTCCATTGTTGTTTATTTAAGTTCCTTCACAACTAAATTAACCCCGTCAATCTTCTTTACTCCTTGTTAATACCTTGTAATCTTACAATATTTAGTTAGTAATAAAATTTTGGACTAAGCCCATGTTTCTACCCAATCTCATCAGGTAGGTATAGAGTTCTTGATAGTCAACTGGTTTAGTTGTCTGTAATCCCTACATAGCCTTATAGACCCATCTTTCTTCTTGACGAAGAGGATAGGTGCACCCCATGGTGATGTGCTTGGTCGGATGAAACCCTTTTCTAACAGTTCCATCAATTGCTCTTTTAGTTCCTTCAGTTCTGCGGGGGACATTCTATATGGTGCCCTAGATACTGGTGTTGTTCCAGGGACCAACTCGATGGTAAAATCGACCTTTCGCTCAGGAGGAATTCCTGGCAAGTCTTCTTAAAAATGTCAGCGTATTCGCTGACAACATGGGTATCCTCAACTTTGACTTCCTTCTTTGTGATGACAACAGCGCAAGAAAGGCCATACCACCTTTCCTCATCAGCCTTTTACTCGAAGTGTAGAGATAAGTGACAATCTCCTGCGATTTCTATCCCCTGTTCTACCCAAGCTCACATTAGGTACGACAGATTTTGACTCGTGTATTCTAGTTTCATTCTATGTTTATAATCCCTTGGACCCTAAAGTTCAGGCTCTGATACCAACTGTCACCCGAATATTTAGCAGCGGAATAAATACTGGGGGACGTGAACGATACAAACCGGCGTATCACAGTTGAATAATGCAGAGTCACAATCAAATATAATAACACATTCAAGACTATAATATGGTCACCAAAATATACTTTAATTCATTCCATTCAACTAGATACAACCTCACATAAGGCGAATTAACCAAGGGTCCATTATTCAAATAATCTTCCAAAAAGTTTCACTATTACATAGACTACTCAATTTCTATTTCTAAACTGTCATCTATTCTAGGACGGGTGCTCGTCACTCTTGCCCGGTCCCATCTGACTCCACGGGTTCTTCATCACTACCTGAAAAAAGGGCAGGATGATAGGGGTGAGCGAACTAGCTCAGTAGGATTTACATCTCAATAACGTGCGGGCACTAGTATACATGATTAACATTTTTAAGTAGGTAGATATGCATATGAATATGATGACAATGTATGCAATACTAACAGATTGAATAGCAGAATAGAACGGATATCGTATCAGATCAAAATGTCAAGTTGCATATTCAATGAATAGATATTTCAAGAATAGAATCATGTCAGAAGATCAGATTGGCCATATTCAAGCAGAGTTCATGTGTTCACAAGAACAAACGTATCATATCATGTCAAGTCAAACTTATCAAGTCAAACAGGAGGCACATATTCACAAATCTTGCATGTCAGGTGTGCTATGCCAAGCACCAAGAGTCCATACTCCCGCGGTTACAAGTACGTTGGGGCGCTCCTCCCCAGGACCGGACAGGGCCCTATTGCGCAGGCATTGTATCAAGTTTTGGACCGGAGTCCCACGATGTGCCGAACAAACATATTCATATTATGGCCACAGAGTTTCAATGACAAGCTCATAGTAAAAAGGACATGATCATTTATAGAGTCAAGGAATGACAAACAGCTCGAAAGAACAAGGCAGGATAATATCGTATCTTATATTTCATAATTCATAATGTCTTGACAAGAGTGTTTCTAAAGACAGATCATATGTAGAACATGTACTTTCCTAACATGTATGCATATGACAATTAATCAATTGAACACCGGAAAACATGAAACCATGAAACTTATATGCAAATCATAACATTTACACCACTAATATGTCCGTACTAATCATGTATTCATCCCCACATTCATATCATTATTATCTTATCAATTGACAATAAGCAAGATCACAAGATAATCCAAGGATCATAAGAAAGATCAAAATTTACACATTAGAATCATATTCATATCATTACCATTTCCTTTAATGGTTGATTTATTTTAAGTCCATGCATACCTTATAACACCATGTACATGCTTGAAGACATCATGAATGATTAGACTCAATTTACACAAAAAAATCTTGTAAGGATAGTGTCGACACTAGATCAAGTGGTGTCGACACAATGCTTCAAACACAAGACAAAATCATGCAAAACTGGTCAGGTAGTGTCGACACTAGTTCAGGTGGTGTCGGCACTGTGCATCAAATACAAGACAAAAAGGTCAGTCGTGTTGACACGAGATCAAGTAGTGTCGACACTAGAGACAGCTTCCAGAAACCCCCTAACCAATATGGGATAGTGTGTCGCACTAGCACAGGTGGTGTCGACGCTAGATCAGCTCCCAGCACTTTCTGGGTCAAACTGGGGGAGTGTGTCGACACGGATGGGACTGTGTCGACACTAGAGGGCTTCCCAGAACACTTTCTGGGCTTTTTTGGGACAGCAGGTCGACACAAGTTCAGGTCAGGTCGACACGAGTGCCCCTTCCAGACAAAACACATGACTGCAGTGCAGTGATCCACTTACACCTCTTATAACTCTCTAAAGAGTGACATTTAGACAAAACGTTCAACATGAAAGATGAAGAGGAAAACTAGTAGAAGAACTTTCATGTTGAGGGTTTGATCTAATGCGGTCTAAATCCCGAGAAAAATATTGAAGAACAAGTCATTAGTAGCCCGAAATCGCAGTATCATGCAGAGACTCTCTATCATGCTTGTACTCTCTAACGAAGGATTTTTGGACAAAACGTCCAACATAGAAGATGATCGTGACTTCAATTGTAAGAACGTTCATGAAGAAAGTTGAGTTAAATTCTGTCTGTCTTGAATCGTGTGCACAATATGACGAACGAGAAAAGCCCTAACTGTGCAAGACTTCGGGAAAATCACCAATACACGATGAATACTCCATGAAAATTGGGCAAATCAAGTGCAAATGATCCTAGACTCAAGAAACTACATTGGCATTGGTTTTCTTTAATCTTGGCCCGAGAACACCTACCTTTAGGAAGATCTAAAACCCATTGATGTTCTGGATGCAACAGAAGATGCAGGGGATGAAGCTACGGACTCCCAGCCTTTCTCCTGCTCCTCAGAAGTTCTTGCTTGCCTCCAAACGACCCAAACTTCGTTGTTAAACCTTCCCCAAGAGTTTACGGATGAGTTGTTATAGTTTTAGGATTTGTTTAAGAGTCCTAATGATACTAGGAAAGGGCTACGAGCTCTGTTTCCTAGTTTCCAGAAAATCTGGGATTCCTTTACCCAAAAGAGGTAGCAAAGGTTTAGGAAACCACCAATTGGATTGAGTTCGATTTGGCTTACCTTACATGACTAATCAACCATCTTTTAACTCTAAATGCCCTCTCTAATTATGGCATAATTACCTACACGAATTTCTGGGTAATTCCCTGTCCAGTTCATTCATATCCTTGGGCCAAAAGTACTCCATTGACCCAATCTAGTTAATGGTTATTAATACATAATATTGTGATCTCTCCAACATGTTTATTTAATTTATGGTTGGGTTATTTTTCCATGTTAACAATTTTCCGACTTAGTTTCCTAATTCAGGTAACTTGGTCACGTGTGACATATACTCAGCCAATCAGATTTTCCGTTGCACGAATTCCTTTGTGGAACGCTTAGGGATAATATTTGGGGTTGATATATAATTTTTACAGAATTTTCGATGTGTTTTCTCACGTACGATAGTGGTATGTAAGTTCTATCATTCCGATATACGGAAGTTATTTATTTACTAACTTCATACTTGGATTTGTTCATGGGTCATAAGTTGTCCGTTAATCCCATTTATTTTATTTTATGGACTACCCCCACATATTGTTGGAGTCTTCATAAATTTCTCATTTAGTTTATGATCTCATTTTATACACTTGATAATGAGTTGTCCAACTTATTTCCTCATTACGATAATAAGTCATACTAACTCTTGATATACCCCAAATGACTTTTGTTGACCCAAATTTCTTGATAAATCATTAGAATATATTATTTGAAGTCCATCTATGATTTCTTTAAATTTTCTGACTCATCTAAGTATGTGTGATAATGATTTCCTGACTTATTCCCTGATTACGATATTCAGTCGCAAAATGCCTTAAACTTGGACCATCTAATTTCCTTTGCACGAATTTCTCGATGGGTCATTAGGGAGTATTATTTAGAGTTGAACTATGATTTTTATGAATTTTCTAGTGGGTTTTTGTATGTATGATAATGACACGTGCATTTTTGCTATTTCACAAATATTGATTTTATCGTTTTCGATTTATTTCTAATTTTCCAATTACCGAATTTCCGGGGTGTTACACACAGTCTTAGAGAATCTATCTACAATCACCCAAATCGAGTCAGTGCCCCTCCTTGATCTGGGCAAACCCGTTACAAAATCCATAGTGACAGCCTCCCACTTCCATACTAGGATTTCCATCTTCTGCATAAGACCAGATGGTCGCTACCGCTCGGCCTTCACTTGCTAGCATACTAAACACCTACAAACATAATCTGCTACATTCTTCTTCATGCCAGACCACCAAAATGATCACTTCAAACCCTGGTACATCTTAGTGTTACCCGGATGAATAGAGAATCTAGACCTATGAGCTTCTGCAAGAACATGCTCACGGACATCCACTATATCGGGAACACAAACTCGATGATGAAATCTAATCACACCATCTTCATCTTGAGCAATGCCTGCCTTGCCCACTAGCTCCTGGAGTCTAGGGTCGGCCTTCTGCTGCTCAATTACTTCATCTAGGACAGAGGACCGAAGGGACAGCTGAGCTACAAAAGCCTGACATAACAATGGCTCTAACTCAGTCATCGCACAAGCAGCATCCTCCAACATCTTCTAATCCTATTGGAGTAAAGACCTCTTCCTACTAAGAGCATCTGCTACGACATTCCCCTTTCCAGGATGATATTGAAGGTCGAAGTCATAGTCCTTAAGGAACTAAATCCATCTTCTCTGCTGCAGGTTTAATTCATTTTGGGAGAAAAGATACCTCAAGCTCTTGTGGTCAGTGAATACCTCAAATCTTGGAAGGTTGGAAGGTTGAGAGAAATTAGGAAATCTCATAATTAAAGGGAAATTATAGTCATAATAGGAAATGGAAACCAAGGGAGCTTAAATACTCTCCAATCTCTCCATGGCCGGCCCTAATGCGTGGTTGAGGGTTTGCTGGGCGTGGAGAAGAGGCCAAGGAAAGGGAGAACTCGTGGGGAGAAGGATTGCTCAAGCCCCAACCCTTATTCTTCAAGTTCTAAGCCCTAGGAGACAAAATGACTTAAATGTAGGCATTCTC
Source organism: Colocasia esculenta (assembly GCA_014218235.1). Taxonomy (NCBI): domain Eukaryota; kingdom Viridiplantae; phylum Streptophyta; class Magnoliopsida; order Alismatales; family Araceae; genus Colocasia; species Colocasia esculenta. The sequence continues at coordinate 133,823,518 of CM024754.1, forward strand.
ACCGGAACTCAATTAATTTCATCCGTAGGTTATTCTAAACATCAGGAATAAAAGCCCTCTCATTGCTCTATTTTTCATCGAGCCCATCTTTTGATCTTAATTTTTGAAGTTCTGCAACCCCCTTGACCCGAACCCTCATGTTAAATCTAGATCTCCATGTACTCTTGATCCCATGCTACGAAATTTTAACTGGAGATACTGATGGTTGTTAGGAATCGTTTGCCCTTGAAATCCCCAATTTTCATCCAGTATCCTGCTTGAATTAAATCTTTTACCTTCACTGTACACTGTTCTGTGTTCATCGTACATGTTCACATTTAAAACTGGTCCAGACCTTGATGATTTACAAATTCCTATTTATTGTTTATACCCTCGCATGTGTAGATTAGTTTGCAGGTGATTTTGTGATTTTTCATGAACTGTCCATCGAGTTCTTAATTTTTGAATGACCCTGTATAAAAATATGGAAACTTAGACCGCAATCCAAGGCATGATCCTTTTCCTGCTCTGACTCAGGTGTAGGACCTGAGAATGCGCCACCTGATAGGCCGCGTTCTGAGGGCTGATCGCGACTAGCAACTTGTTGCGTTTTGAACGCGACAGGCACTGGTGTCGCATTCTGGCTCCCTATCCTGACCGACCCGTCGTGACCCTTGATTGACCCTATCACATTCTGTACATACCCTGTCGCGATCATTACATTGGTACGTCGCAATCTGTAACTTTGCAGGAAAACCTTGTATTTTTGCTAATGTTCACTTTCTACAGTAACCTCTTACCTTGTTAACTGTCTTAAACACAGTAATCGAAGTTATTAAATGTGGCTATGTAATTGTTAATTTAAAAGTCATTCAAATGATCTTTTCATATCCATGATTCTCTTTATCACTTGCACATACTTGTAACCATACAATGAGACTTGACTTGGCATGAAAATATTTCATAATATATCTGGTAATTTATTTCAATAATGTATTTAAAGTGTCGTATTTAAAATGTACTTGTCTTCGTTTCTCACGTTGATTTGGGAATACCTTTACCGACGCTCCACTGTTCTAGAATTCCTCTAGAACGTCGAGCACTTGTTTCTATATACACACTTTCTCTTGACTTGGACAAACTCTCCATCGGATATTCCTTCTACCAGACTAGTGAATCCTTGTTCAAGGCCTCCATAAGACTCCTCTATCCATGGATTCCCACATGGCCGACGAGCTGGTTATACCCTAATTCCTATGATACCCTCTAGGGATCAATGAGATCCAAACGGCCTTAGATTGCTCTCGCTCTTATCATCGTTTCATGTGCAATGACCTGTAGTTCTCATCTATACTCTACTCATTCATCTATTCACATTCTCTATACACTCCTCTATTCATCTAGTACTCTCATCTATTTCTTGGTACTCTCTATTGGCCATTTGACTGATTGTCTAAAGATAAACAATATAACTAATGCCTGGCAATATATAAAGGGCCCAGTCTGGTCCTAGGAGGTGTGCCCAAAAGTGCTATTTGCCCATGGGAGTTAATTGACCAGAGTGTTTGGCATTACACTCAAATGCTATCTATCTCGACTATCTATATGACAATCAAAGTGCTATGCTATATACTCGACTCGTCGTGCTATTGTGAAATATACTATGCTATTTGTGCTATGGCCATCCTGCTCTTATGCTATGCTCGACACTTGTGCTATATTTGAAAACTTGTGCTATTTGAATCACATGTTATCGTGCTATCTCTTATGTTACTTGACTCTCTCGCTCTATCTATAGTTACTCTGCTATTTAATACATTAATCATTTAATGCATGTCCGATCATGAGATTTAAGTCTTACTGGGCGTTATCGCTTACCCTGCGTTATTGTTATGTGTTCTCAGGTGAGACTGAGGAAGATACTTACACTCAAGAGGATGCGAATGACCAAGAGTGAAGTCAAGAGTACCCTGACGTCTTAGTATTCTGTTAGAGTCTTAGTTTAATCTTTTACTTTATTCGATGTAATTGGGCCCTATAGATCAGATATGATATCAGTGGTTGTAATAGACATTTGAGAAATTATAAATGAGATGCATCTGCTTTAGTATTTATTCTTGTCTAATGGTTTGATGTCTATTATACGCTCTGACGCTCTGTACCCGTTTACTTGCAACTGCCTCACATTCCGATATTCTGCGTCGAGATGTGACAATTTTGTGGTATCAGAGCTTAGGTTGTTCTTAAGTATAGGATGATCTAGATTAGCCTTGACTAGAGTCAGTTGTCCTACTATGTGAGATGTGGTTAGAACCATGGGTAACTAGTTAAAATGAACCCACACACGCACGAATTAAATTCTACATCAATATCATAACAACAAGTTACTTTTTTAGGAACTTAAGCAACTAAGATGACTGTTGAACGTGCTCAGATGAGGGGCATGCAACAAACTATTCAAGAGCTCACCCGTGCACTTCTGCGTTCTGCACAAGGTGGAGAAAATCACGGCGGTGCAAGCGAGCTGCATCGTAACTTCAGGAGCTTGAACCCACCTAGGTTCAGTGGTTCCACGGATCCAGACAAGGCCGAGCATTGGCTGAAGGAGACATAAAGAACTTTCCATGTTATACAATGTGCAGCTGGGGATAAGCTGCTACTCGTTACTTTCCAACTGGAGAAGGACACCCGCGCTTGGTGGGAGTCAGTGGAAGCGACCAGAATGAATGGTCAATTTACTTCGGCTGAATTCAAGGAGGCATTCAACTCTAAATACTTCTCGGAGTGCGTGCAAGAAAGGAAGGCCGCGGAATTTGCTTCTCTTAAACAGAGGAGCCTATCTATGGCTGAATATGAAACAGTTTTCAAGACTGGCATGATATGCTGACCATCTGGTAAATACAGAGAAGATGAAGGCTAGGCATTTCCTCAATGGCCTTAAGCCTCAGTACATTACTCAACTGGCCTCTCTTGACATCCAGACCTATTCCGAGATGGTAAAGAAAGCTCAACTACAGGAAGATGCTACGGACTTCACTGATCGTATCAAGGGGAAGTTCGTGAGGAAAGAACTGACACCTGGCATGACATCTGCCAAGCCAAACATCAGCAAGAAGCGTCCTTTCAGCATCACGGAAGGGCCTAGCCAGGAGAAGAAACCCAAAGTCTTCATTCCCATCACCCAGCAAAGAGCAACTGTAAGCACTGTGACAAGCCAGGTCACACGGCTGATGAATGATGGAGGAAAATTGGCGCATGTCTATGCTATGGAGGCCGCGAGCATCATATCCCCGAGTGCTCGCTACTGAAGGAGCATGAGAGGCGCGCCAATGTGCCTAAGAAACAGGGAAGACTGCAAGCCCTACATGATGAAGATCCTACTGAGGAAGGTGGTGTGGTAGAAGGTACCCTACAAGTTTTCTCCTTATCAGCATTTGTTTTATTTGATACTGGAGTAGCACATTGATTCATATCTCAAAACTTTGCTAACACTCTAAATGCTAAACCTATATCCATGGGATGTGAATTCTCTGTCACAACACCACTGGGAGAGAAAGAGAAATTGAATAAATACTTTCCATCTGCCAATGTAATGATCGGAGAACATAACCTAAAAGTTGACCTGGTGTGTATGCCCATGGAAGGCTATGATGTGATTTTCGGAGCCGACTGGTTGTCCACTTCGTTGCCCAGCTAGCAAGCCCAGATGGGGGGTAAATGGGATTCTTAAAAATTATTTAAGACTCAAAACCTGTTCACAAAATAGTCACACAAAACACACTTTACAGATTGTTAGTGTTAGAGAATCGAAAGACCAAACACACAAAAGCAATCTCACGACACAAAGAATTATCTTGGTTCGGATCTCCTCTCTTTAGGAGTCCTACGTCCAGTCCCTGAGCAATATCTCAGGATTTCACTAACAAGGGTACAGTCCCCCTTAAGGACACTACAGCACCCAGCACCTCAGCTGGTCTTCCTTCAACCGAAGGGAACAACACCCTATATACCACACCAAGTCTTCCTTCACAACAGAAGGGAACAACACCCAGGATATCCCACCAAGTCTTCCTTCACAACAGAAGGGAACATCACAAGGGAATGTAATCAAAGACATGATGCCCCTAGATCAAGCTTATAGAACACTGCTTGATCTGAAGCAAGGACTGAGAAGAAGAGATCTACAATCAAGGACTCTTCTCAGATAAAAGGCTCTCTCATAGATCTGAACTTAGCACAGAGAGCAAGAGCTAAGGCTGATAGGAATTTTTGCTTGGCTCTAAGAAAATCTTGCAGAAGGTTTAGGACGTTATAGCTTGTTGTTCCACACACTTGTTGTTCTTGACGCTTCAGGAACTTCATATATCATCTTTTGAAATTCGAACGTTGAAGTACCCATTGTCTCTATGCATAAATGTACGTTAGACTGCTTGACACTTGGAAACTTCTAGTCAACAGTCCTTTTTTCTTTCATGCACGTAAAGAGAGAGAGAAAGGATCTTCTGAAATCTTCTTTGGCTTCTATTTTGTCCAACGTTGTATGACAAATACTGTCAGAAATCTGCACATATTTAAAGCTTTGAACAGTAGACAGCTAGGTTGTCTCTTGTTGTCAGTCAACGTCAGAATGAATGTTCATCAAAATAGTAATGCCATTTTGTTGTTCTAAAAGATGTTTACAGAGAAGATACGATAATGGAAGATATTGTTAGCATGCATGTAGAGATACGTACTGTCATAATAAATGCATGGCTGTCAAACAGATATACATGAAGACTTTGACTTTTCAACATTTTCAAGGATTAGTCCGAAAATCGAATCGTTGTTTTCCATGAAATCGTTATATGCATGACTTATGAAATCGTTATGCAAATGAGTAAACAGATGCATATACAAATCGTTATGAAGTCATAAACAAATCGATGTACAAATCGTTATGACGTTGTAAGAAAATCAATGTACACATCGTTATGACTTTATAAGCAAATCGATGTACAAATCGTTGTAACGTTATGAATGAATCGATGTATAAGTCATTGTGATGTTATAAGCAAATCGTTGTGACATTATGAATGAATCAATGTATAAATCGTTGTAAATTACTTAACGAATCGCCATGAAAGCAAGTCGTTAAAACGACTAAAGGAATTGTTACGAGAGCAAATTGTTACGATGACTAAAGAAATCGTTACGAGAGCAAATCGTTACGATGACTAAAGAAATCATTACGAGAGCAAATTGTTACGATGACTAAAGAAATCGTTACGAGAGCAAATCGTTATGATGACGAAAGAAATCATTATAAGAGCAAATCGTTACGATGACTAAAGAAATCGTTACGAGAGCAAATCGTTATGATGACTAAAGGAATCGTTACGAGAGCAAATTGTTATGATGACTAAAGGAATCGTTACGAGCCACTTAACGAATCGTTGTGAGGGCAAGTCTTTGTGATTACTTAACGAATTGTTGTGAGGGCAAATCATTGTGATCACTTAACGAATCGTTGTGAAGGTAAACCGAAGAAATCGTTATACTGGCCAAATCGATAAAAGCACATAGCAAATCCTTGTGAATATGAAATCGTTATGACCTATAATGGAAATTGATGTGTACTTAGAGAAATTTTATGTGAACTGAGCTCTAAATACTTCAGGGTGAGATACTTACAGAATTTGCTTGACTTTTCTTGATCCATTTCCTGTGCTTAAGACTTGTAGACAATATGTTAGATTAAACTTTATATAGTTTTGTTAATCACCAAAATAGATATGTAATTTATTTGAATTACATGGAGATAAACTGATCATCAATCTCCCCCTTTTTGGTGATGACAAAACATAGCAATGAACCAAGATATTCTGAAATAACACTTTAGGGGTATTGTGAAATCATAACAGATGTGTTTCAAAAGTTGTTATATTTTCTCCCCCTTTTTGTCATTTAACCAAAAAGATAAGGTATTAGGACAAAGAAAGACAAATAAGAGAGAAAAGACAAATGAGAGAATACAAAATGATGTTATTATGCTTGAGGAGGTACAATGAGATAGAAAGCAGGAGACAGAATAGAGGCATAGTGATAAATAGTTTCCCAGGCCTGCTCCTCCTACTTTCAACAAATTACCTAAAGATCCCAGGTTCAAAGAGTAGGAGGGTCCCATGATGGGAGTCATCCTTCGAAGATGATGTACCAGCTGCTCATCAAGAAGTCGAGCATACTGATCTGAATCAAGGGAGACCTTGAGGATGGAGACTTTCCCAAAGTTGGCACAGGCAAGAAATTGATCCATGGAGACTAGATAGAAATTCTGCTTACGCTCCAAGTCTACCCGCATAGCTACATAGACCTTGTACCTTTCAAGCCAAGTTTGATAAGGATCATGAACAAGATGAATGGAGTTCATGTCCAGAAAGGTAGCTGCTGAAATCTGAGGTTGACCTTCCTTGGCTAGGGACTCATTTACATTGGAGAGCTGCTGAGCGGAAAGAGGATAGAGCTTGGTCCAATCTGTAGGAGATAGCCTTTCACATTCTGACAAAGCAGAGGCAAGAACATCTGCAATGACATGGCCCTGGTGATATTCCCTGAACAAAAACTTGTTGAAGTGCACCAGATACCCTTTCTGCACTTTAATTCTGCCCATGACTCTGGCAAAACGCTCAAAGATAATTGAGCCTACAGAGGATTCCATTATGAGAGAGTGAAGAGGGGGAAGAAAGGCGGATTCAGGTAGCTGGAGGGTTGCAAAATCTACTTGGACGACTTCAGTGTGAGCTCCACATGGTCCAAGTGCTTTAATGGCCTCCATAAACTAACCCAACTGGATCTCTGGCAAACGGTGAAGATACCGATAATCATTGAAGAGTTTGAAGTGCCTGATCATCCTGATCTCCTTTTGAATAAAAGGGGCCCAACTATCCTTATGATTGATAAGGAACCATTCGGATAAGGTCAGGAAATGGTCCCTTGGAGGGAACGTGGCAGATCTGGCAAGTAGAAATTTGTTGTAGAGAATTTTATTGGTCCGAGCCCACTGCTCTTCAGATTGGGATTCGGCTGCAGAGAAAATCTTGGATTTTAGGGATTTAGAAAGAAAGGTGTAAGGCAAAATAGTGGTGAGATGGTCGGTGAGATGTAGATAAGGAAGATTAATGATGGAGACAAAAACAACTTTTCGGAGGAATTCTTTGTAGAGAGGTCTGTTTTTGGTGACCTCTGTTAGAGAAAACCATAAAGGAGGATAAGAAGGATCTGAGGATTTAGAGAAAGAGGAGGTGTTTTTTCGTTTCTTAGGAATAGGACTAGAGAAGTCCGTCCTCTGAATATGTTCTCCAACCTTCAGAACATATTGGAGAATGGCTACCTCAAACTCATCTTTGATCACCCTAAGATAGGGACCATTAATCTGAGCATCCTCCAGAATGATAGTTATGAAGGAGGGAGGAGCAGAAGGATAAAGAAGAGAATGAGAGGTGGAGAAGGTATGGCAGATGGTCCAGAAGAGGAAGCACCAGAGGAGGAGGAGGCTCAGCTGATGATGAGGCTGGAGGGTCCTCAAAAAGAGGAGGAGGTGGAGGAATGTGTGTGGAAGAGATAGGAGATGTAGTGGATGGTGAAGGAAATGGGGCTGGAGAGGAGATGACTCTGGGTTGAGGGTGTTTGAAAGGTTGAGGAGTAGGAGGTAATGTGGAGGATGAGGGTGGTGATGAAGGGGCTGGTGTCTGAATAGGAGAGGGAGCTGGGGGCTCAGGAGCAATAGCTCTCTCTTCGACTTGGACTGGCTCAGATTTAGTCACCACTGGCCCGGTTGGCCCTGACACATCCTCAACTGGCCCTGTTGGCCCTTGCAAATCTTCAACTGGCCCTGTTGGCCCTTGCAGATCCTCAACTGGCCCTGTTGGGCCTTCAGCTGATGGCTCGGATTCTTCTGTAGGCAGAGACCCTAATGGTCTAGGGACTTCTCCTTCAGTTCCCTCGAAGGTGAGCTGCAGGTGGTGGAGAAGCAGGAGGTGCTGATGATCTTACCTCTTTTAAGATATCTGAAAGTAGAGACTTCATGCTTCCCATTTCATTGTTGAACCACCGGATTGCATTCTTTATTTGTGACAACTCCTTTGTAGCTGAGGCTTGGCTCATAAAGAGAGAGTTGACATCTGCTTGGACTGAACAAAGAATTTCACCTTGGGCATCCAGTCTTTCTATCACAGGCTTCAAATTGATAACTATTTTTTATTTCTGAACCCTTTGATGTGGAGAATCCACAAGGAGAGGAATATCTGATGCGGCTTCTTTTCCTTTCTCCCTTGCTTTGTCCACAGGATCATGCTCTTCTGATTCGGAAGAACTTGCAGTTTCTCCTTCACTAAACTGATCTTCTGGGGAATTTTCAGATTTCTCCCCCTGAGTCTCACTCCCCTTGCCACCCAAAATCTCCCCATCAGCAGGGACATCTTCCATGGGTGCATCCATATGCACATCTGCTGCTTGATTCTCTTGGATAGGTGGATCTTCCATCTGAACAATATTGTGACCAGATGCCACATCCACATTTCCTTTATCTTGCTCTCCCTTAGTAAGAGCAACTTCCACTTGATCAATTGCAACATTGATTTCTTGCTCCCCCTGAATGGGAGCTTCCTCCATTTCAACTTCAGTGTGGCTTGAGGCCACAGCTTCTACAATGGGAACCTCACATGCTACTGGATCCCTCAAGGAGTTATGGATAGATTCCAGTACATCTCTGAGTACTAAGCCTATTCGAGAAGAGGGAGGAGGATCCTCTAAACTGCATCCTACAGGCACAATGTCCTCAGGAGGAATATCCTCGATCCTGCTGCTTGATATTGCTATTGCTGGCTCTTCTTGAACTTCGACTGATGCTGCTGGTGGTGGTTTTGCTGCTTGGACCTCTTGGACTTCGCCAATGTTGCCTTCACCCTCAGCTACAGAGGTCATCGTCCAAATCCCATTGACAACTAAAAAGCCACTTTTCCTTAAATTTCTAGACCGAATTGCTTGGCCCATCTTCTCAGACACATCTCCTACTGTACTTATACCATAGTGCTAAAAAATCTTCCTCAAGAGATGGACATAAGGTAAAGACACATTTAGCTTGCTTTTTGTGTCCCATACCTGAGCGCTTGCAAACATCATCCTCTCAATCATGAGTTCTGCCGTGTTGATTTCTTGGTTCTTGATGGCCCAGAACATTTAATCTGAATCAGCCTTAGTGCAGGTGGAAAAAGTGGCACTTCTGGGAACCACAATATGACAAACTACAATGTGTAGGATGCGATTGAGTGCATTCAATTGGTTTACATCAACCTTCTCATCTTTCAGTCTGACCTCGGGACCAACTATCCCCAAACCCTTTTCTTGGACACTCCAAGTGTGAACTCCACTGTGTCCGGAGGTGCCCACACCAAAGTGAGACGCTAATAGGTCTTGAGTGACCCTAATCGGGGTTCCCTTGACCATGGAAGTCAGGGTTCCGTCTTCCTCTGTCTTCAGACATACATAGAAAGCTTTAACAAGGTTCGGAAAACTTACTTCAGAGACAGTAGCCATCTTTGTCCACTTCAATCTGTCCAAAGCTTCGATGATGCTCCCCATTCCGTTCCTCTGCAAATCTGCCACATCCACTGCTTTGTGACCACATAGCTTGATTTTTACCGTCGCAAACCTTAGTTGCTGCTCGGCGGTGAGAAATTTGGCTCTGTAGCCCCCGACGCTGCTGAAAACACCAGAGGAGGCCATGGATTCGAACGGAGAAAGTTTTTGGAGGACTGGAAGGAGAATTGGAGCAGAAGCCCTTAAGAAATTTCCGGCGGGAAGTGGTTGGAAGCTTGAAATCCCAGAAAGTCGATATCGGAGTCGATAGGGTATCGCCTCGAGCAGAGGGAAGACGATGATGAAGAGATGTGAATCGTTGCCGCACAGATTTTGGGAATATTAAAAGAATGACTTTTAGAAATTAGGGGCGCCATGATGGCGGAAAACGACGACTAGATCGAAAGGAATAAACTCTTATAAAATAACAAATCATCATGACAAAATTAAAAGGATTGGAATTTTGCTCAAATTTTTGGGAGGGAAAAATAATTCAAATTCAGAAAATTAATATTTCAGTTTTAAACAAATACATCTTTCACAATTTACACATGCCTAATTCCCTTCTAAGAGAAGTAAATCACTCTTCAGGTACGGCCTTTGTGAAGATGTCTGCTAACTGATTGTTTGTATCGATAAATGAAATATCTATGTTCCCATTCTCTACATGATCACGAATAAAATGATATCTAACCTCAATGTGTTTAGTCCTTGAGTGTTGTACTGGATTCTTGGTCAAATTTATAGCACTGGTGTTGTCACATAAAAGTGGAATTGTCTTGATATGTAGCCCATAACCCTCAAGTTGTTCCTTGATCCATAGGAGTTGTGTACAGCAACTTCTAGCAGCCACGTACTCAGCTTCAGCTGTTGATAGTGCTACTGAATTCTGTTTCTTGGAGTACCTTGATATCAGACATCTTGCAAGGAATTGACAACAACCACTGGTGCTTTTTCTATCTATTTTGCATCTAGCATAGTCAGCATCAGAATATCCTACTAAGTTAATTTCACATGATTTTGGATACCAAAGACCTAAGTCATGAGTTCTAGATAAATATCTGAAAATTCTTTTTACTGAAATTAGATGAGATTCTCTAGGATCTGCCTGATACCTAGCACACATGCATACACTAAATAAAATATCAGGTCTACTAACAGTTAAGTATAGTAAGGATCCTATCATACCTCTGTAGATTTTTTAATCTACATTCTTACTATCTTTGTCACTGTCCATTCTTATTGATGTGCTTATATGTGTTGATAGTGGGTTGGCATTATCAAATCCAAACTTCTTTAAGAGTTCCTTGGTGTACTTAGGTTGGCAGATGTGAGTCCCTTCCTTTCCTTGTTTGATTTACAATCCAAGGAAGTAGTTGAGCTCTCCCATCATGCTCATCTCGAACTCTCCCTGCATAAGCTTCTCAAAATACTTGCAAAGAGATTCATCAGTGGAACCAAATATTATGTCATCAACATAAATTTGAACAAGCAATATATGTTTGACCTTGGACCTAATAAATAGTGTACTATCTACTTGACCTCTAATGAAACCATGGTCTAATAGAAATGAGCTAAGCCTTTCATACCAGGCTCTAGGTGCTTTTTTTAAACCATATAGTGCTTTGTGTAGTTTAAAAATATGATTCGGAAATTCAGTGTCATCAAAGCTTGGAGGTTGTTCTACATAGACTTCCTCCTTAATATAACCATTTAGAAAGCAGACTTTACATCCATTTGAAATAATTTCACATCTAGTGCAGATGCATATGCAAGTAAAATTCTAATAGCCTCAAGTCTAGCTACAGGTGCATAGGTTTCATCAAAATCTATGCCTTCCTCTTGGGAATAGCCTTGAGCTACCAATCTGGCCTTGTTTCTTATGATCACACCAGCTTCATCCAATTTATTTCTGAACACCCATTTAGTGCCAATCACTGGATGATCTGATGGTCTAGGAACAAGTGACCAAACCTTGTTTCTCTTGAACTGATTCAGTTCATCTTGCATGGCTAAGATCCATGATTCATCAGTGATAGCTTCATTGACTATCCTAGGCTCTATTTGAGAAACAAGAGCTAAATAATCACATGGAATTATGTTACCTCTTGTTCTTACCCTACAGATGGATCACCAATGATGTTTTCATGAGGGTGATCTCTCTTATATCTCCATTCCGTCGGAAGATTTTCATGTCATATATCCTTTTGTTGCAGGTCTTTCAGAGGTGGATCATCCTTGTCCTCAATTGATGAGTTATTTAATTTCTTGGACAATTCATCTGCATCATCATTATCAGTATCTTCTTCTTTCTCAAGGAAGGTTAGTTTCATCAAAGATAACATGTACTGACTGCTCAATTAATAAAGTGCGCTTATTAAACACTCTATAACCTTTAGGTTTAGAAGCATACCCCATGAAGATGCCTTCATCTGATTTGGCATCTAACTTACCAATGTCTCTTTTGCCGTTGTGGATGAAGCATGGACATCCGAATGTCCTGAAGTGACTGATCTTGGGCTTCTTTCCCTTAAACAATTCATACGCAGTCTTTTCAAGATAGGCCTGATCATTACTCTATTGATGATGTCGCTTGCTGTGTTGACTGCTTCAGCCCAAAAATATCTTGGCAGATCATATTTTGATAACATTATTCTTGCCATGTCCAATAAAGTCTTATTCTTTCTCTCGGCAACTCCATTCTGCTGTGGTGTTCTTGGTGCTGAGAAATTGTGCTCTATTCCTTGGTCATCACAGACTTTTACGAATTTATCATTTTGGAATTCTCCTCCATGATCTGACCTGATTCCAATAATGTTGAACTTCTTATCTTTCTGAACCTTTATGCTGAATCTTACAAGGCTATCAAATGTATCATCTTTATGTTCCAGAAAGGATACCCATGTGAATCTTGAATAGTCATCTACTATAACGAATCCAAAATTCTTTCCTCCAAGACGTGTGGTCCTCATTGGCCCAAATAAATCCATATGAAGGAGTTCTAAGGGTTTGGAGGTTGTTACCACAGTTTTTGACTTGAAGGATGACTTAGTGTGCTTTCCTTTTGCACATGGTCCATAGACACCATCTATTTTTGTGCTGACCTTTGGCAGACCTTCCACCAGGTTTCTCTTGATCAGCTTTCTCATGCCATCTAGATTGCAGTGGCCCAATCTTCTGTGCCATAACTCAGTTGACTGCTCTTTGCTGGCTGCTAAATAAATGTCTTGATCTTTCAGCTGTTCAAGGTAAAGTATGTACAGATTCTTCTCTCTGTTGGCTTCAAAAATCACCTCTCCATCCTTCATAATACTGCATTTGGATTCTTGAAATCTGATATGATGTCCTTTGTCGCATAACTGGCTAATGCTGATAAGGTTGTGCTTCAGGCCTTTTACACACAGAACATCTTCAATTACTGTCTTGCCTTTGCTGCTCACTGATCCACTGCCTATCACAGTCCATTTTCCACTATCTCCATAGGTGATTGTGCCTTCTTCAGCTTCTAAATGGATAAACAACCTTCTGTTTCTTGACATATGCTTTGAGCATCCACTGTCCAAGTACCACTTGGATGCTCGAGGTTTTTCCTGAAATGAAAACATCAAGTTTTAGGTACCCAAGTTCTTTTGTGTTCTGGTTGGTTAGTGTCATCGTTTTTTCTTTTGATTGTCCATCTTTTATGTTTAGTTGGACATGTTAGTTTACTGTGACCTAACTTGTCGCAGTGACTACATCATGTTGTTTTAGTTACTTTTTCATATGGAGTATATTTAAAGTTTGATTTATATGCTATATCTTGTTCAGGTACGAATTTTAGAGTTGGATATATTTTAGGGTACATTGTTGTATCTTCATTATCTGGTGGAATGTAACCTAATCCATTCTTCCTTTTACCTGATCTTCTAGCTCCTCTTAGTATTAAAGAATTTTTACCATTAGTAAATTTTTCTAACGTACTTGATAGTTTATCATTTTCTTCTGTTAGTCTTTTGATTTCATTTTTTAGTTGGTCTGAACTTTCTTGTTTTTCTAGTTTGTTATTTGATTATTTTTATCTTTTAGATCTTCGCACAGCAACTCATTTCTTCTTTTAAGTTCACTAACTTGCTTCTCTAGTTGTTCATTTTCTGATTTTAAATCCGAATTGGTATTTTCTAGACATGCAACATTTTTCTTACTAACTTTCAATAATTTAGATACTTCTCTATATTTACCATACAGTTCATTAAACGCATCTTCTAAGTTATCTGAATCAGAATCATTACAGGAATCAAAGGATGAGTCAGAGGTTACCTTTTCTGTGATGTTCACCATGAAGGCTAGATTAGCCTTTTCTTCTTCCCACTGTTTGAGCTTGACTCGCTATCGAAGTCATTGCTATTGTCCAAGCTGCTGCCATGGCTTTCTTCTTATATCTTCTGAACTTTCTTGAACTGTCCTTCTTTCTGAATTCAGATTTCTTGAGCTTTGGACACTCTGCCTTGATGTGTCCTGGCTTCTTGCACTCATAAGAAATTGGTTCATTCTTCTTGATGTCCTTTGCTTTAGGTTTCTTGAAATCCTTCCCCTTTTTAAAGTATCGTCTGCCAGATTGATACTTCTTTTTCTTGGCCAATATCCACTGTTGTCTCCTAGACAACATTGCTTCTTCATCTTCACTGTCTTCACTACTGGCTTCATCTTCTGATTGTTCCTCAGAACTACCTTCTGCTGCTTTGAGGGCATTTGTGTGCTTCTTTCTAGTTGATGATTCTCCTAATCACTCCATGTTTATCTCATGGGCCATGAGGGACCCAATGAGCTTTTCCAATGACATTCTTTTCAAGTCATTGGCTTCTTCTACAGCTATACCTTGGGAGTTCAAGAAGATGGTAGGGATCTAAGAATTTCCTTACTATGTCTCCCATCTCATACCTTTTCCTAATCCTGCTAATCCGTTGGTCATGTCTGTAATTCTGCTGAACATTTGGGTTATAGATTCTCCTGGCTGCATCTGGAACCTTTCATATTGTGTCACCAGAATGTCTATCCTGGTTTCCTTGACTTTGTCGGTGCCTTCATAAGTGATCCTGAGCTTTTCCCACATTTCCATGGAGGATTTGCAGGCAGATACATGGTTGAATTCCTTTTTACTGAGGGCACAACACAAAATGCTTTTGGCTTTGCAGTTGAGAGAAATCTTCTTTCTATCATCTTCTGTCCAGTTGTCTCTGTTGTTTAGAACAACTTGATCGCCTTCTTCTATTATGGACCATATGTGGAAATCGAATCCTTGTAGGAAGTATTCCATTCTTGTTTTCCAGTAGGTGTAATCTTCTCCGTCGAATAGCGGTGGCCTGTTGACTGACTGACCTTCTGAGTGACCTTGGGCTGCCATTGGATCTTTTCTCTTTAGATCGTTGGATCTACTTCTTTTTTGAAGAGACTAGCTATGATACCACTTGTTGCCCAGCTAGCAAGCCCAGAGGGGGGGTCAATGGGATTCTTAAAAATTATTTAAGACTCAAAACCTGTTCACAAAACAGTCACACAAAACACACTTTGCAGATTGTTAGTGTTAGAGAATCGAAAGACCAAACACACAAAAGCAATCTCATGACACAGAGAATTATCTTGGTTCAGATCTCCTCTCCTTAGGAGTCCTACATCCAGTCCCTGAGCAATATCTCAGGATTTCACTAACAATGGTACAGTCCCCCTTAAGGACACTACAGCACCCACCACCCCAGCTGGTCTTCCTTCAACCAAAGGGAACAACACCCTGGATACCCCACCAGGTCTTCCTTCACAACAGAAGGGAACAACACCTTGGATACCCCACCAGGTCTTCCTTCACAACAGAAGGCAACATCACAAGGGAATGTAATCGAAGAGATGATGCCCCTAGAACAAGCTTATAGAACACTGTTTAATCTGAAGCAAGGACTGAGAAGAAGAGATCTACAATCAAGGACTCTTCTCAGACAAAAGGCTCTCTCACAAATCTGAACTTAGCACAGAGAGCAAGAGCTAAGGCTGATAGGAATTTTTGCTTGGCTCTAAGAAAATCTTGCAGAAGGTTTAGGACATTATAGCTTGTTGTTCCACACATTTGTTGTTCTTGACGCTTCAGGAACTTCATATATCCTCTTTTGAAATTCGAACGTTCAAGTGCCCTTTGTCTCTATGCATAAGTGTACGTTAGACTGCTTGACACTTGGAAACTTCCAGTCAACAGTCCTTTTTTCTTTCATGCACGCAAAGAGGGAGAGAAAGGATCTTCTGAAATCTTCTTTGGCTTCTATTTTGTCCAACGTTGTATGACGGATACTGTCAGAGATCTGCACATATTTAAGGCTTTGAACAGTAGACAGCTAGGCTATCTCTTGTTGTCAGTCAACGTCAGAATGAATGTTCATCAAAATAGTAATGTCATTTTGTTGTTCTAAAACATATTTACAGAGAAGATATTATAATGGAAGATATTGTTAGCATGCATGCAGAGATATGTACTGTCATAATAAATGCATGGTTGTCAAACGGATATACGTGAAGACTTTGACTTTTCAACGTTTTTAAGGATTAGTCCAAAAATTGAATCGTTGTTTTCCATGAAATCGTTATATGCATGACTTATGAAAGTGTTATGCAAATGAGTAAACATATGCATACACAAATCGTTATGAAGTCATAAACAAATCGATGTACAAATTGTTATGACGTTGTAAGCAAATCAATGTACAAATCGTTATGACTTTATAAGCAAATCGATGTACAAATCGTTGTGACGTTATGAATGAATCGATGTATAAATCGTTGTGACTTTATAAGCAAATCGATGTACAAATCATTGTGACGTTATGAATGAATCGATGTATAAATCGTTGTGAATATGAAAGCAAGTCGTTGCAAAGACTAAAGGAATCGTTACAAGAGCAAATTGTTACGATGACTAAAGAAATCGTTACGAGAGCAAATCATTACGATGACTAGAGAAATCGTTACAAGAGAAAATCATTATGATGACTAAAGAAATCATTACAAGAGCAAATCGTTACGATGACTAAAGAAATCGTTACGAGAGCAAATCGTTATGATGACTAAAGGAATCGTTACGAGAGCAAATTGTTATGATGACTAAAGGAATCGTTACGAGCCACTTAATGAATCGTTGTGAGGGCAAGTCTTTGCGATTACTTAACGAATCGTTGTGAGGGCAAATCGTTGCGATCACTTAACGAATCGTTGTGAAGGTAAACTGAAGAAATTGTTATACTGCCCAAATCGGTAAAAGCACATAGTGAATCCTTATGAATATGAAATCGTTATGACCTATAATGGAAATCGATGTGTACTTAGAGAAATTTTATGTGAACTGAGCTCTAAATACTTCAGGGTGAGATACTTACAGAACTTGCTTGACTTTTCTTGATCCATTTCCTGTGCTCAAGACTTGTAGATAATATGTTAGATTAAACTTTATATAGTTTTGTTAATCACCAAAATAGATATGTAATTTATTTGAATTACATAGAGATAAACTAATCTTCACACTTATAGGGCATGTGTCGACTGTAAGAAAGGGAAAGTTACCTTTAGTGATTTCCCTAAGCTATCATTCACTGGGATTAGACATAAGAGATGGATGTCTCTAATCTCTACCATAAAGGCCCACAACATGATAAGGAAAGGTTGCTTTGCTTTCCTTGCAGTCGTAATAGTTGAAAAGAAGGGTTCTAAGATAGAAGACATACACATAGTCCAGGGTTACCCAGATGTGTTCCCCGAAGATCTGCCAACGATTCCCCCTGAACGTGATGTCAATTTTGCCATTGAGTTAATCCCTGCAGCTACCTCGGTGTCGCGTCAACTGTACCAGATGTCACCTGCTGAATTAAAGGAATTGAAGGCGCAAATGATGGAGCTACTAGAGAAGGGGTTCATCCGACCAAGTACTTCCCCATGGGGAGCACTTGTATTGTTCGTTAAAAAGAAGGATGGATCTATGAGGCTATGTATAGACTATCGACAACTCAATCAGCCGACTATCAAGAATAAGCACCCATTACCCAGGGTCGATGAACTTTTTAACTAGATTTTTGGAGCTCACTATTTCTCCAAGATTGACCTCCGGTCTGGATATCATCAAATGAGGATCAAGGATGACGATATTTTCAAGACGACTTTTAGGAGCAGGTATGGACACTATGAATTTGTCGTTATGCCTTTTGGTCTGACCAGTGCTCCTACAGGCTTTATGGAACTCATGAACAGGATCTACTGACCCTACCTCGACAAGTTCGTGGTCGTCTTCATTGATGACATCCTCATATACTCCAAGACCAAATAAGAACATGAAGAACATCTAAAGGACGCACTGCATGTCTTATGAGACAACAAATTATATGCAAAGCTAAGCAAGTGCGAATTCTGGCTCGAAGAAGTGTCCTTCTTGGGCTATGTCATCTCAAAGGATGACATATCTGTTGATCCCTCCAAAGCCGAAGCCGTACTCAAATGGGAAAGACCAACTAATGTCACACAAATCAGAAACTTCTTAGGACTGGCTGGCTGCTACAGATGGTTCCTAAAGAACTTCTCCAAGATCGTCGTTCCTCTCACACGTCTTACATGAAAGGAGAATCCCTACTCCTTGAGTAAAGAGTGTGAGAAAAGTTTCCAAACTGTAAAAGATTGTCTTACCTCAGCACTTGTACTCGCTCAACTAATAAAGGGAGAAGGTTTCTCTGTCTACACCGATGCCTCAAGAATTGGGCTAGGATGTGTATTGATGCAAAAAGAGAAAGGCATTGCTTATTCTTCAAGACAACTGAAGATGCATGAAGTCAACTACCTGGTGCATGATTTAGAGTTGGATGTCGTGGTCTTCGCCTTAAAAATATGGAGACATTATTTGTATGGTAAGCAATTCACTATCTACTCAGACCATAAGAGCTTAAAGTATTTATTCTCTCATAAGGAACTTAACATGAGGCAGAGAAGATGGCTTGAATACGTAATGAATTTCGACTTCAACATCCAGTACCATCCAAGCAAGGGAAATGTTGTGGCTGATGCTCTTAGTAGAAAGCCGATGGCATCTTTATGAAGTCTAGTTCTTGGCGAGATGCAACTACTAGAACAATTCGCAAGATTAGACATGAACATTGAACATAGAGATGATCAAGTCTTGGTTGCTAATATCAAGATTCAATCTAACATGCTGGGAGAGATCAAAGCACAATAGCATAGTGATCCATTCTTGGTTTGTATCAAGGAAACCTTAAATGAAAGACCTAATTTTGCTATGACCGAGGATGGAAGGTTGGTATTCCAAGGAAGGACATGTGTTCTAGACAATGAAGAATTAAAGAGAAAGTTAATAGACGAAGCTCACCAGACGAAGTATACTATTCATCCTGGAGGTACCAAAATGTATCAAGACATGAAAAGAATATTTTGGTGGTCAAATATGAAGAGACAAGATGCCGAGCATGCCGCTCATTGCCTTACTTGCCAACAAGTAAAGGCCGAACACATGTGCCCTGCTGGCGTGCTTAGAACATTAGATATTCCGGAGTGGAATTGAGAAAGCATTGGCATGGACTTCATCATGGGTTTACCCAAGACTCGTGGGGGACTCGACGACATATGGGTCATTGTCGACCGACTCACCAAATCCGCACACTTCCTACCTATAAAGAGTAAGTGGTCGATGGAGGTATTAGCTGCCTTATATGTCAAAGAGATCGTGAGATTGCATGGAGTGCCGCCATCCATTGTCTCGGATCGAGATCCGAGATTTACCTCTCATTTCTGGAAGGGACTGCAAACTGCACTCAGTACTAAACTCAATTTTAATACTGCTTTTCACCCATAGAGTGATGGGCAGACTGATAGAACCAACAAGATAGTAGAAGATATGTTAAGAGCCAGCACTATAGACTTCCAAGGCTACTGGAATGAGCGTTTGTCTTTGATTGAGTTCGCCTATAACAACAGTTACCAGGTGAGTATTAAAATGGCACCATTCGAAGCACTCTATGGCAGAAACTGTAGATCTTCGGCATGCTAGAATGAATTGGGAGAACAGCAATGGCTAGGCCCGGACATGGTACAAAATATAACCAGAGATATACAGGTGATTCGAGATAGGCTCAAGATTCCTCAGTACAGACAGAAGAGTTATGCTGACAAGAGAAGGCTAGATCTAGAATTTTAAGTAAGTGACCATGTACTGTTAAAGGTATCACCTACCCGTGGTATCCAAAGATTTGGTGTTAAAGGGAAGCTCAGTCCTAATTTCATTCGCCCTTTTGAAGTGCTCGAAAGGGTTGGTTAGGGTTGCTTACCGGCTGGCATTGCCACCGAATTTGGCATGCATACACAATGTGATTCATGTCTCTATTCTTAGGAAATATGTGTACGATGTTAGGATCGGATATTCGGTTATGGCAAAGCTAGAAGGGGGGGTTGAATAGATTTGCAGCGGAAACTTAAGCAATATGAAAATTACTTCGGATTAAAAGATCTACTCAATTAAAACCCCTTTGATCTGATGCAATGTGTGTGAGCAAACTAACAGTTAGTGTGTAGACGAAATCCCTATGCATGCATCTAGCGCAATACAGTGCAAACCATAAGTCAAACCACAGTGCACAAGGGATTTTTTAGGTGGTTCGGAGATCACACCACGTGACTCCTACGTCCACCCCCACACAGTGAGGACACACTACTCAAGAACTGAGTACAACACACACACGAGCACACCGGCTCAAACACACACACACGCTAGATCAAGTCCACAAAAGATCAGATCCTCTAGCCTTGATCTGACCAACACACCACACACACGTTGTCTGATGCAAACACGCAATCAGAACAACAATCCACACTTCCACAACATCCACGTACTGATCTCAAATCAGTGCACACACACAGATATATGAAAGTAGTGAAAGGAGAAGAGTTTAGAGATGAAGAATCAAATCCCGATGTAGATCTCTTCTCGTTGGTCGTCCAGAAGACTCCAAGCTTCGTCTTGACAAGTATCAGTTGATGGAGAAGCTTGAACCACGGACGAACCGGCTTCAACTCCGCTTGGAAGGTTGTTCTTCTTTGTTCTGGGCAGAGAGATGAAGCAGGGCAGCAGGAAGAAAGCCTTGATCTTGACCTTTGCTTAGGGTTTTGGTATGGTGGCTCCTTGCTGCGAAAATAGCCTCATATGATCCATATATAGTGGTGTCCAAGCATAGAGAGTCGTGCTAAAAGGAAACACCCAAATATAGATCATATCCTGGCCATTAGATCTTCCCAAAACTCCGTCTGTCGACAGCCGACTTGCTGCTGTCGACAGATGCTGACAGGTTTGCAAGAACCGGAAGACTGGGCTTTCTGGAAATAGATTTCTGAGTGTATCTGTCGACAGGCGAAAATCATCTGTCGACAGATGCATCAGATGCACTATTCATCTGTTGACAGATGCACTGTCATCTGTTGACAGGTGCACTATTTCAGCAACTTGTCTTGTTCTTTTGCACTTGGATTTTGGGCTTTGTCTTGCATGGAATCTCACCTACATTAAAAGACATAATTAGTGAGATATAATGAACATATAAAACATGTGTTTCATTTGCATCCAATTGTCATTCTCATCATGTTTCACACATTCATAACACAACAATTTTGTCTTGTTCATGAAATGTTCATCATCAAAAACAAACATACCATTTGTGAACATTTCACATAACATCAATTAGTATTGCTCATCATCAAAAACATTTAAGCACTTGTTGTAACCCAACATTCTCCAATATGAGAACCCAACATTCTCCCCCTTTTTGATGATGACAAAAATTTCAATTTATGCACAATTGATGTTTCTCCCCCTTTTGGCAACATTCAAAAAGATAATGGGTGCACACAAGTAAAAGAATGAAGCAAAGAATTGTGTGACCACATAACTGAATTGTGAAAGAATTGAGTGGGGAATGAGTGTTCAAATGAGATTGCAAGGTTGAGAATAGGTTGATACCCACTACAAAATGTCATAAACACTAGTATTAAGACACATAAAAATTCTACAATGGTTAAGAGATAATACTCCGGGAATCTCAAGTTATAGCATTTAGAATACATCGTTCAAAAACACATGAAAATAAGATAACCCTTTTGAATAAAACCATTGAAGAAAATCATATACCTTAGTGGGTGATGTTCAGTTGGTAAATGAAGGCAATGTCTACATGAACAATTGACAATAGACAACCTATTGCCCTTGATTTAAATCTTGGAGGCTCCACTCTATTTCTAGCATTTGAACAATTTAAGTGGTAATTAGGATCACTTTTACCTTTTGACGTGAAGGTAGACATTTGGGATGCCCGTACCCCCAGTTACTCAGTGTGAGTGACCATCATACCATTATGCAGAGATAATGAAAGGACTTTTTGACGCGAAGACAGACATTTGTGATGCCCGTGTCCCCGGTTACTCAGTGATACTCATCATTGCTCTGCCTTTGTCCCAATTCACATATTTGTTTTTTTTTTTTAATTTTTGACTTTAGAAATAGGTAGCTTTTTTTTTTTTTTTTTTTTTTTTTTAAGTTGGAAAATCAAGTTCAAAAGGTTTATTAAGGTCAAAGGCCAATGCAAAGACATTAAGTTCAAAAACCTTCTTACTTGTCAATCCATATAGGAACATGATCATCCACAAGGGAGTTATTCAAGTGAGTTAGGTTAAAATCATTAGATTTGTTCAATGTTTTCTAGATGATACAACCTAGACTCAATCTCAAAATATTATTTCAAAATCATTGCGATTAACCATATGACTTTGATACTATGTGAGGATGAAAGGTTATAATGAATATTTATACCCAATTCTCCCCTTGCATCAATGATATGAACATACTCATGAAGAAATTATGAAGAAGGATGAAGAATTTACAGAAAATGTGTATCTGTCGACAGCAAGGGAGTGTCTGTCGACAGATGCACTCAGACAGAGCAGTTGGGGTTCTGGGAAATCAGGAATTGAGTAAAGCTGTCGACAGAAGGATTTTGTCTGTCGACAGAAGCACACAGAGTCCAATTTCTTGGTTCTGTGAGGCCATATCTGTCGACAGGCTGTTTGGGGCTGTCGACAGGGGCTTTGAAACTTCAGTTTAAGGCTTTGAATTGAGAGTGATTTGAACCATAAGATTGAGGGATAAGTACACATTGAATATGAAGGGTATCCCTTATGAATTTCACTCACCTAGCCTTAAACTTACTCCCCCATAATGTGTGCATGTGATGAGATAACATTCAAGCAATTCAATCATGATTTAGACATTCATCACAAGCAGTTGCACACAAATTTCATGAGCATTCATGAGCATTTTCAAACTTACTCCCCCATAACATATGCATAGAAAATGTATCAAGCAATTCACACGTTATTAAGCACACAACTAGCCTTATGTATTACATGACTTTTGGTACTTGGCGGAGTATTTTACTCACGCATAATGATAGTTTCCAAACAAGCATAACTTGTTTTTCCACATGTCATCATTTGATATACCAAGAGGTCATGTGCACAGTTATGCAAGCAAGATGGCATGATTCCAATTGCTAAGAGGCATTGTCATGTGGGGTAGCATTAAGACACATTTTGCATTGCTCAGATAAAGGTAAGAATCCATTTCAATTTCAGCAGTTCATATATGAAGTGATAGGGAGATTTTACCTGAACAGTCTTCAATCATAGTAAAAACAGTTTACCTTTGTTCTCCATCATTTCTTGCCTTGCACAGCCAATGTCATGAATCCATTTCTAATTTTTGGCTGCAAGACATCTCAGCTTGTGATCAAGCTTGTTTTGGGACCCACACTTGCTTGGGTCCTGCAACGACATTAATGTTAGGATATAACAAAGATTTCAAAATCCAAAGTGATTTGATTTTTGGATTTCTGTTGTTTTGTGCAGTTTTCCTGTTCATAGATACATGAAATTTCTGATCTTTATGAACATGTTTATCCTTGTGTGTATGAACACATGGATTATTATGGAGCCTTGAAGCATGCACAACATCATGATTTTTATGAGAGTGTTGATTTTTCTTCCAGCAGAATTTAGCAAGATGACCAAGTTTATTGCATTTGTAGCAAACGGGTTGAGCATTTACCTGGAGCTTACCATAGTGTGATTGCATTTGCTGGAATCTCTGAGATCCTTTAGAGTACCTTTGATCACCCTTGGGTTGAGAAGAAGGAGGTGGTACCCTTTGGTATCTCTTGGCATGATGTGGAGTTGGAGATTGCCTTGAAGCTTTTTGAGCTGTTGGAGGAGTTGAAACCTTGTACAATCCTGCTTTCTTTTTCACTTCCTTTTTCGGATTTTCAATTGTAACTACATTCTTTAATTGCTGCATTTTTGTTCAAATTTTTTTTGTTTTTGAACATTTTTCTTATTTTCACAGAAGCAAGACTTGTGTTTTTCAATTCATTTGAATCTTCTGTTTTTCAGCTTTTAATGCAACAACTTCTTTTTCTGAAGTCTGAAGCTTGTTTAGCATGACATCCAAACCATTTTTCATTTGTTCTTTTCATTTTCAAATTGAGCAATTTGTTGTTTCAGATCAACAATTTTATTCTTAGAATTGTTCCATTCATCATTTAATGGTCTGTCATGATACATGCATTCAATCTTCTTTTTCAGATGATTATTTTCCTCAATCAATTGGTTGCATTTCTCTTTTATTTGATGATCATGAGCCATGTTGGAGATTTGTTTGATCAATTGATCATTATCAAATTTGAGATTTTCATTATGATCAATCAATTTTTCATTTTGATTTTTCAAATCAGAATTTTCAGATTCCACATGATCATGATCTTCTTTCAACTTAGAAAACTTGATTTCATAGTTTTTGACTTCCTTTTCCAATTTTCATTCTCCATTTTCAATTTTCATTTTCTTCATAGAATGCTTGAGCATTATCAATTCTCATTTCATTCTTATCCAATTTTTCTTTTAGCTTCTTGTTTTGAGTTTTTACCTTTTAAGTTGATTGGACAAGTGCTCATAGCATTCTATTAATTCATCATAGGAAATATCATCTTCTGAATCAGAATTAGATATTGATGCGCATCAAATGGGTCTGAATTGGATTTACCTGACCTTGAGAGTTTCTTGACTCTTGACAGATATGATCTTTCAGATTTGTCTGAACTAGGAGAACCTCTGGAGCTGCAAGGGCCATGAAGCATTTGTCTTTGATTTATTTGCAATCTTGCTTGTCTTTTAAAGGAGTCCTGCATTTTATCAACATGGTTATCAAACTCAATAATCATTGGTCTATTTATGATACTCGAGAACTCAGACATATTTCTGAGTATGTAGTAGATGAATAAACCAACAACCAAAAGTAATCAGATCAGTTCAGAATCAATTATAAACCGATCAGAGCAATTAACACACATAAACAGATATGCCAAATCACAATCGTTGAACAGAAAACCTGCTCTGATACCAATTGTTAGGAATCAGAGCAATTAAGTGCACAAAAATAGATCTGCCAAATCAGTACCGATAAACAAAGAACCTCTCTGATACCAATTGTTAGGATCGGATATTCGGTTATGGCAAAGCTAGAAGGGGGGGTTGAATAGATTTGCAGCGGAAACTTAAGCAATATGAAAATTACTTCGGATTAAAAGATCTACTCAATTAAAACCCCTTTGATCTGATGCAATGTGTGTGAGCAAACTAACAGTTAGTGTGTAGACGAAATCCCTATGCATGCATCTAGCGCAATACAGTGCAAACCATAAGTCAAACCACAGTGCACAAGGGATTTTTTAGGTGGTTCGGAGATCACACCACGTGACTCCTACGTCCACCCCCCACACAGTGAGGACACACTACTCAAGAACTGAGTACAACACACACACGAGCACACCGGCTCAACCACACACACACACGCTAGATCAAGTCCACAAAAGATCAGATCCTCTAGCCTTGATCTGACCAACACACCACACACACGTTGTCTGATGCAAACACGCAATCAGAACAACAATCCACACTTCCACAACATCCACGTACTGATCTCAAATCAGTGCACACACACAGATATATGAAAGTAGTGAAAGGAGAAGAGTTTGAGATGAAGAATCAAATCCCGATGTAGATCTCTTCTCGTTGGTCGTCCAGAAGACTCCAAGCTTCGTCTTGACAAGTATCAGTTGATGGAGAAGCTTGAACCACGGACGAACCGGCTTCAACTCCGCTTGGAAGGTTGTTCTTTTTGTTCTGGGCAGAGAGATGAAGCAGGGCAGCAGGAAGAAAGCCTTGATCTTGACCTTTGCTTAGGGTTTTGGTATGGTGGCTCCTTGCTGCGAAAATAGCCTCATATGATCCATATATAGTGGTGTCCAAGCATAGAGAGTCGTGCTAAAAGGAAACACCAAAATATAGATCATATCCTGGCCATTAGATCTTCCCAAAACTCCGTCTGTCGACAGCCGACTTGCTGCTGTCGACAGATGCTGACAGGTTTGCAAGAACCGGAAGACTGGGCTTTCTGGAAATAGATTTCTGAGTGTATCTGTCGACAGGCGAAAATCATCTGTCGACAGATGCATCAGATGCACTATTCATCTGTTGACAGATGCACTGTCATCTGTTGACAGGTGCACTATTTCAGCAACTTGTCTTGTTCTTTTGCACTTGGATTTTGGGCTTTGTCTTGCATGGAATCTCACCTACATTAAAAGACATAATTAGTGAGATATATGAACATATAAAACATGTGTTTCATTTGCATCCAATTGTCATTCTCATCATGTTTCACACATTCATAACACAACAATTTTGTCTTGTTCATGAAATGTTCATCATCAAAAACAAACATACCATTTGTGAACATTTCACATAACATCAATTAGTATTGCTCATCATCAAAAACATTTAAGCACTTGTTGTAACCCAACATTCTCCAATATGAGAACCCAACATACGATACGATCCTACATGACCTGATGAAGAAAGCCAGTCAAGATACTAGAACGAAAGGTGCAGCAACTCAGGAACCACCTATTCATGTGGCTTAAAGTTTGTGGAATAAGCGTGAATCGGAAGAAGCCACATGGGACACCTGAAGAATCAGCATGTAAAGTACCCTGATCTTTCGTAAGAAATTCTCTCTATTAGATCATGAATTGGGGACCAAAATTCTTTTAAGAGGGGGGGCTGTAGCACCCAGAATTTCAAATAATAATAATAATAATAAATTAAATTGGAAAAATCAAAGAAAACATAATTACTTCAAACCAGTAAAAAAGAAGTAACCAGTTTATTAATGTTTTTTTGACCCTCAAAATTTATGATTGGGCAAATAATAGGAGTTTTAAAGATGATAAATAGAATATGACCCAAAATTGTATATTTAATATTTTCCTAAAAAGAAAGGGGGCTATTATATCATTAAAAATAGTGAAATGGGGTTTGAACTTAGACTCCTAACCACCCTAAGAGTGTGGCCCACGAAATTGTAACCCAACCTAACCCAAAATAGGAGGTGGAAGGTTGGGAAGGTTGAGAGAAAGTTAGGAAATCTAGGAATTAAAGGAATTAGAGTCATAATAGTAAATGGAAACTAAGGAGCTTATAATAACCCAAATCTCTCATGCCCGGTTCCTAATGCAGGGATGAGAGTTGTGGGGCATGGAGAAGAGGCCAACGTAAGGGAGAACTCATGGGGAGAAGGATTGCTCAAGCCCAACCTTGTTCTTCAAGTCTTAGCCCTAGGAGACCAAACGACTCAAAGGTAGGCATTCTCACCGGCTAAACTCAATTAATTTTGTCTGTAGGTTGTTCCAAACATCGGGAACAAAAGCCCTCTCGTTGCGCTATTTTTCATCTAGCCCATCTTTTGTTCTTAATTTTTGAAGTTCTGCAACCCCTTGATCCGCCTCATGTTAAATCTAGATCTCCATGTACTCTTGATCCCATACTATGAAATTTTAACTGGAGATACTAACGGTTGTTAGGCATCATTTGCCCATGAAATCCCCAATTTTCATCCAGTATTCTGCTTGAATTAAATATTTTACCTTCACTGTACACTGTTTTGTGTTCATGTACATGTTCATGTTTAAAACCGGTCCAAACCTTGATGATTTACAAATTCCTATTTATTGTGGATACCCTCGGATGTCTAGATTAATTTGCAAGTGATTTCGCAATTTTTCATCAATTTTGCATCGAGTTCTTAATTTTTTAACGACCTTGTATAAAAATATGAAAACTTGGACCGCAATCCAAGGCATGATCATTTTCCTGCTCTGACTCAGGTGTAGGACCTGAGAATGGGACGGCCCGATAGGCCGCGTTCTCAAGGCTGATCGTGACCAGCAACCTGTCACATTCTGAACGCGACAGGCACTAGCGTCGCGTTCTTGCTCTATGTTCTGACCGACCGTCACGACCTTGATTGCCTGTCGCGTTCTGTACATACCCTGTTGCGATCTTTACATTGGTACGTCGCAATCGCAACTTGCAAGAAAACCTTGTTTTTGCTAATCTTGACTTTCTCAGTAACCACTTACTTGTTAACTGTCTTAAACACAGTAATCGAAGTGGTAAACGGGGCTCATGTAATTGTAATTTTTAAAAGTCATTCACATGATCTTTCATATCCATGATTCTCTTTTCACATACACATACTTGTAACCATCCAATAAGACTTGACTTGGCATGAAAATTCATAATATATTGGTAATTTATTTCAATAATGCATTTAAATTGCCCTATTTTAAATGTATTTGTCTTCGTTTCTCGCGTTGTTTCGGGAATACCGTTATCGACGCTCCACTGTTCTAGAATTCCTCTGGAACGTCGAGCACTTGTTTTTATAAACACACTTCTTCTAGACTTGGACAAACTCTCCATCGGATATTCCTTCTGCCGGACTAGTGAATCCTTGTTCAAGGCCTCTGTAAGACTCCTCTGTCCATGGATTCCCACATGGCCGACAAGCTGGTTGTACCCTAATTTCTATGACACCCTCTAGGGATCAGTGAGATCCAAACTGCCTTAGATTGCTCTCACTCTTATCTTAAATCACGTCGGACCTCTGGACCTGTGCATAACATGGCTAGTGGAAGGGGAGTGTATTCACCTGACTGCCGACACCAATTGCGTGTGTTGTGCAATCATTACTATCGCCGTTTAATCGTCGTTTCATGTGTAATGACCTGTGTTCTCATCTATACTCTACTCGCTTATCTATTCACGTTCTCTATACACTGTGTATTCATCTAGTACTCTCATTACTTCTTGGTACTCTCTATTGGCCATTTGACTGTCTAAAGATAAACAATATAACTAATACCTGACAATATAAAGGGCCGGTCTGGTCCTGGAGGTGTGCCAAAAGTGCTATTTGCCCAGTGAGTTAATTAACTAGAGTGTTTGGCAGTACACTCAAGTGCTATCTATCTCGACTATCTATAGACAATCAAAGTGCTATGCTATATACTCGACTCGTCGTCCTATCATGAAATATAATGTGCTATTTATGCTATGGCAATCCTGCTCTTGTGCTATGCTCAACACTGTGCTATATTTGGACACATGTGCTATTTCAATCAACATGTTATCGTGCTATCTCTTAGTTACTTGACTCTCTCGCTTTATCTTAGTTACTCTGCCATTTAATACATTAATCATTTAAAAACATGCCTAATCATGAGATTTAAGTACTACTGGGTGTTATCGCTCACCCTGCATTATTATTATGTGTTCTCAGGTGAGACCGAGGAAGATACTTACACTTAGGAGGACGGGAATGACCAAGAGTGAAGTCAAGAGTACCCTGGCATCTTAGTATTATGTTAGAGTTTTAGTTTAGTCTTTTACTTTTATTCAATGTAATTGGGCCCTATAGATCGGCTCTGATATTAGTGGTCGTAATAGACATTTGATGAATTATAAATGAGACGCATTTGCTTTAGTATTTATTCTGGTCTAATGGTTTGATGTCTATTATATGCTCTGTACCAGTTTCTTGCAACTGCCTTACGTTGCGATATTTCGCGTCGGGGTGTGACAGGTCCCTTTGTCTATGCACACACCGACAGGTACAGTATCAACTAAGAAGTGTATTCCATCTTTACCTGTGTGCATTGAGGACCGACGCTTATTTGGGTGCTTCTATTTGCTCAAGATGAAGGACTATGATGCTATTCTAGGTCTGGATTGGCTTGAGAAGCACTATGCCTTCGTGGATTATAGAGGGAAGAAGATTACTTTCCGTATTCCTGGTGAGGATGAGTTCTCACATCCATTACCAAGGAACTTAGTGGGAAGGTTTGTGATCTCCGCCATGAAGGCGATGAGGATGGTGAACAAGGGTTGTGATGCTTTTCTGGCCGATGTGGTTTTAGTCTCTAAGACTGATCAGTCACTGACCATTGAGATTGATGTAGTGTAGGAGTTTCCAGACGTGTTCCCTGATGATTTGTCTGGATTGCCACCGGCTAGGGAGATAGAGTTCACTATAGAGTTGCTTCCAGGCACCTCTCCTATCTCTAAGGCTCCATATAAGATGGCACTTGTGGAGTTAGCCGAGCTGAGGAAGTAGTTGCAGGATTTGCTGGACAAGGGATTCATTCGCCCTAGTGTGTCACCATCGGGCGCACCTGTATTGTTTGTAAAGAAGAAGGTGGTTCCCTCAGGTTGTGCATTGATTACAGGAAGCTTAACCAGGTGACAGTGAAGAACGAGTACCCCTTGCCGCGAATTGATGATTTATTCGACCAGTTGCAGAATGCATCGGTGTTCTCTAAGATTGATCTACGATCCGGCTATCACTAATTAAGGATCAAGAATGAAGATGTGTCCAAGACAGCTTTCAGGACTCATTATGGACACTATGAGTTTCTTGTGCTTCTATTTGGTCTAACCAATGCCCCTGTAGCATTCATGCATCTCATGAACACGGTGTTTAGACCGTATCTGGATAGCATCATAGTGGTGTTCATTGACGATGTGTTAGTCTATTCTCCTGACGAGGCTACACACCGTGAGCATTTGAAGGTTGTTCTGGAGGTTCTCCGAGAGCACAAGTTGTATGCTAAGTTCAGCAAGTGTGATTTCTAGTTGCGCGAGGTTCATTTCCTTGGGCATGTTATCTCAAGCGATGGAGTTGCAGTTGATCCGGCGAAGGTCCAGGCAGTGTTAGATTAGGAGATTCCAAGGACCCCATCGGAGATTCAGAGTTTCCATGGGTTAGCAAGCGATTCTTTGAAGGCTTTACCTCTATCGCCGCACCTTTGACTAAGCTAACCCGGAAGGGTGTGAAGTTTGTGTGGTTTGATGATTGCGAGAGTAGTTTCCAGTTGCTGAGGGAGAGGCTTACATCTGCACCCGTGTTAATCTTGCCTAGTGGTATAGAGGGTTTTGTCATCTACTCTGATGCTTCTCAGATTGGTCTTGGTTGTGTGTTGATGCAGCATGGTAAGGCAGTTGCATATGCTTCTCGCCAGTTAAAGGAGCATGAGCGTAACTATCCGACCCATGATTTGGAGCTTGCGGCTGTGGTTCATGCACTGAAGATCTAGAGACACTATGTTTATGGTGTCAAGTTTGAGGTGTTCACTGACCATAAAAGTCTGAGTTATCTCTTCTCTCAGAAGGAGTTGAATCTGCAGTACAGAAGGTTGATTGAGTTCCTTAAGGACTACAACTTCGAGCTTCAGTATCATCCAGAGAAGGCGAATGTCATGGCAGATGCGCTTAGCAGGAAGAGGTTGTTGCTTAGGAAGGATTGGAAGATGCTTGAGGATGCAGTGTGTGCGATGACTGAGTTGGAGCCGCAGTTGTGTCAGGCTTTCGTGGCTCAGTTGTCTATCTGATCTACGGTTTTGGATGAGGTGATCGAGCAGCAGAGAGCTGATCCTAGACTTCAGGAGATGGTGGGCAAGGTAGGCATTGCTCGAGATCAGGACGGTGTTATTAGATTTCAGCACCAAGTTTGTGTCCCTGATGTTGTGGATGTCCGTGAGCATGTATTAGCAAAAGCTCACAGGTCGAGGTTTTCTATTCATCCAGGAAACACTAAGATGTACCAGGATTGGTAGAGATCATTATGGTGGTTTGGCATGAAGAAGGATGTGGTCGACTTTGTGTCTAGGTGTATAGTGTGCCAGTAGGTGAAGGCCGAGTGTCAGCGACCATCGGGCCTTATGCAGAAGATGGAGATACCTATATGGAAGTGGGAAGCAATCACTATGGATTTTGTGACGGGTTTTCCCAGATCAGTTAAGGGCAATGACTCAATTTGGGTGATTGTTGATCGTTTCTCCAAGACATCGCATTTCTTGCCTTTAAAGAAGAAGCAGTCCATGGAGAGTTTAGCTAGACTGTATGTCGGCAGCATTGTGAGGTTGCATGGTGTGTCGAAGTTTATTATTTTGGATCAAGACCCGAGGATTACTTTGAAGTTGTGGCAGGGTCTTCAGGATGCTTTGGGTTCTCAGCTGAAGCTTAGTTCGGCGTTCCATCCCCAAACAGATGGCCGGTCTAAGAGGACAA
The DNA here is from genome assembly GCA_014218235.1 of Colocasia esculenta. Lineage (NCBI taxonomy): Eukaryota > Viridiplantae > Streptophyta > Magnoliopsida > Alismatales > Araceae > Colocasia > Colocasia esculenta. The sequence goes on from CM024754.1 coordinate 133,855,678, forward strand.
TCCAGATGCTCCAGGATATGTTGAGAGCATGCGTGCTTGACTGGAAGGGTGATTGGGAGCGTCATCTACCTCTTGTGGAGTTCGCCTACAACACAGTTTTCATGTGAACATTGGCATGGCTCCGTTTGAGGCTTTGTATGGGCAGCCCTGTAGATCTCCTTTATGCTGGGAGGAGACAGGTGATAGGCAGTTAGTTGGTTCGGAGTTGGTGCAGGAGACTTTGGATAAGATTCAGCTTATCAGGCAGAGGCTTGTCGCGGCGCAAGATAGGCAGAAGAGCTATGCCAACAACATAAGGAAGGATTTAGAGTTTGAGGTTGGCGAGCATGTATTTCTTAAGGTTTCACCTACCTGAGGCGTTGTCAGGTTTGGCAAGCACAACAAGTTGAGTCCTAGATTCATTGGCCCATTTGAGATTCTCAGGCAGATGGGCAGCGTGGTATATGAGCTAGCTTTACCCCAGTGTTAGCTAGTGTGCACCCAGTTTTCCACGTATTTATGCTCAGGAGGTATGTGTGTGATCTGTCTCATGTTATTAGTCATGAGCCAGTGGAGATTCAGCCAGACATGTCGTATGTACATCAACCAGTAGCTATTCTAGACCGGAAGGTTCAACACCTCAGGAACAAGAGCATTGTGTCCGTGAAGGTGCTATGGAGGAACTTCTTGCCGGAGGAGGCTACATGGGAGCTTGAGGATGCCATGAAGAAGAAGTATCCCCACTTGTTTGGTCAGTATTTTTCATTCTAACTTAGAGGACGAAGTCTTATTTTAGGGGGAGAGGGTGTAAGGCCCTCGAATTTTGTCATATTATGCTTATTTGATTTTTTGCATATTATAATTATTTATTTACTTATGTGCATATGTAAATAAATGTTTATTTTTGTACATATAGTATTTAATTAATTTTGTACATATTGTATTTAAATAATGCAGTGCTTATTGTATGTATTTATATGGTGTATGTATGTTATAGATATTTCTGTTATCTGCCCGAAATCCCAGTTAACGTCCACATCCCTTGACGTTAAGGGAAGGTTGACGGCAACCAATGTGTCGTTGACCACATGTTGACTTCTAGATCGATGGACGCTTACTTCTTGTTAATGGCAGCAATGTGGTCGTTTACTTCTCCAGCTGTGTTCCGATTTCAGATCTGAAAACTACTGTGTTTCTTGCGGTTCTTGATTTGGAAATCGACCTCCAACAGTAGGAAACCTAATGTAATGCATACCCCAACCCGTTAGCCTTATAAAACCACCAGTTTCCAGTGAGATTAGGTCTTTTCGCTCAAAGGAAAACCTAGGGTTTCTTGAGGGAAAAACCGAACGTTTGCAAGCTTGATCCGGCGTGTGTGGGCTTCTTCCGATGATCTGCATCGACTGGGAGGTGCCCCTTGCATTATTGAGGCGTCCCCAACTCCGGAGATCAATCTACATCGACAGGAAAACTGGATTTGGGAGGAGTTTCTGCATCTTCTTGGGTTGGCCGAGGAGAGCTTCTGCAACTAATTAAACCCATTAGAGAATTATTAACAGGCAAGTAATCGAGGGGTCCCATCCCTAGGCATGTCCTTTAGGTCCTAGGAATTTTTCTAGATTTTATTCGTGTCCTAGAACCCCCAATTCTCCAAGTTATTTGTGTTCAGTCTGCACTTTCTGCAGACAGGAACTTGATGGCAAGCTTATTGCCACCAAGATCCTGAGTTGGCAGCAACATCGTCTGTCTTTAACCAACCTTGACGACAAGGACCTTGCCGCCAAGTTCTTCAGTTTTTTTTCAGAAATGTGAACTTGATCTATATGATGTGATTTTTGGACTTATGGTTGTTTGTGCATGCTGTAAAATTTATGGTTGGTCAAGTATGGTCAGTAGGTCATATCATGAAGTTTAGTCGAATTTTAGTGCATGATTTTTAATTATTATAATTCCTGTTGTGGTGGATTAAGCATGTTATGACTGTATTAAATTCTGGAGAATTTGTTTTACTGCATGATAATGTCATAGGAAATTTGTATCATGTTAGGGTTACTGTTATCATGTTTTGAACCTATTAGAACCTACTGCTCTACTCTCTACCATGTTAACTAAGTATTTCATTGAAATTACTTGAATTCTATGCTAATTGTTAAAATTAGTTTTTCTATCGCAAAAAATATGAAAAATTAGACATGTGACATATTACCTATAAGAAAATTGTGATAAAAATTTGACACTATTTTGACAACCATGGGTACTGTTTGCTTTGAACGAGGGTATTAAATCATGATTAGGTGTATGTGAGTTTAACCATATAACATTTAAGGATTTGCAGCATGATTAAGCATTATTATGATTAAATTACCACTGTGAAATAGTAAATTCATGTTCTGTAAACTGAAGCATGTGAATGAGTTGAATAGTGCATGTGAATGAGTTAAATAGTGCATGTGAATAATGTAACCCATGTGATAAAGTTTTAATGTGTAAAGTGTGTCGAAATTGACACTGCTACCATAGAAGGCTGTGGAGCCGTACTGTAGTAAAGTCCCAATGGGAAGGCTCAATGTGTATGTGATATCCTATGGGCATTAGGATGAAATCCTGGAGGTGGACAAGTACCACTGGTTAGGGTGGAGAGGGCTTCTCTCGGTATTGTGTAGTTAACCAAGATTCGTCACTGTAGTGCCTAGGTGATAGGTATGTGATTATGTGAATGTGTGTCCTTCTTTATGGTGGTTCGGACTATGTATCACGGCAATTTAAGTGTATAAATGTAAAAATATGCAAATGTGAATATGTGAAAGTGTTATGTGAATGAGATAGCATGTGAAATGATGTGGAACCAAGTGAATGTGAATTAATTATGTTAAAACAGCAAGCTAAACATGTGGAAATGTGTTATAAAATCATGTGAAAATGATTAGATATCTTGTTAGAATTGTTTAGCTACCTTGTGTTAATTTTCATAATCTAATTGGTTAGAAATATGAATGATGTGAATTGAGTTTAGCAATATGAATCATGTTATATATTATGTGTAGAAAGCATGTGTAGGTTATTCATGTATATTGTTTAATTAATATGAAGCATGCACTATGTGTTTCCTTTATGGTTAATTAGATTGGTATGTGTATGTGATATGTGTAAGGATGTTATCTTTAGATTGCTTGTTGAGTCTTCCTTTTAGAAGACTCATACTTTCTTTGACATATAGGTGTCCCCATACTTGAGGAGGACATAGTGAGGAGCGACTTTGAGCGCGAGGTGTAGCTACCTGTGGAAGATTGCTTTATAGTCACAATTTCTTTTCATAGTATGTAATAATGTAAACAATGTTATGGAAAATGTTATTTTATATAGACATGTATAAGGTGGACATTTGTTATTTCTTTACTTGCTATATAGATTGTGGAATATGTGTATGATGATGGAATAAGAATGTTACATTTCCACTGTACTCTTTCCTTATTTGTGTACACATCGACCTATTGTGTAGTGATGGGTAAATGTCCCACTATGACGGCACCTTTATATCGATGTAGATTGGTATAATCGTACCGGTATAAGGAGGTTCGTTGCATGGCCATCGATCATGTTGTCAAAAGATTTTCCCGAAAAACCAAATATTTTAGAAAAATATAAATGGCACAATCTTCTGTCATTAACAGCCAATAGATGGCAATCGATCATGCCATCAACTGTAGTCAACAACAGTGTAGCTTGACGTCAAGTTCAACAAATTTACAGTTCAATATTAAATGCTCAAACATATACACTCAATTGCATAATTCAATCCAACAATAGATCTAGGGCACTACACCCTCTCCCCCTTAAAATAATCTTCGTCCTAAAAGATTGAGTCAAAACACTTATCGAACAATGACAGATATTGCTTCTTCATCCTCTCTTCTTGTTCCCATGTTGCTTCTTCACTTGAGAAATTCCTCCACAATACTTTCATGAAAGGAATAGACTTAGATCTCAATTCTTGAACCTTCCGATCCAGAATCTTTATAGGCTGCTCTGCATAGGACAAATCTGGCTGAAACTGCATTGGTTCATAGCTAATTACATGTGCCGGATCCCGAACATAGCTCCTCAACATGAATACATGAAAAACTGGGTATATTCCTGCCAAGGATGGTGGCAAAGCTAACTGGTATGCCACATTCCCCATCTTCCTCAATACCTCAAAAGGACTAATGAATCTAGGATTCAACTTACTCTCTTCCCAAATCTTACTACACCCTTGGTTCGTGACACCTTGAGAAATACATGATCTTCTATCTCAAAAGCCAAGTCCTTCCTCCTCGAATCCACATAACTCTTCTGACGATCTTTCACTGCCTTCAATCTCTGCACAATCAACTAGATCTTCGCCGAAGTTTCTTGTACTACTTCTGGTCCAACAAGATGTCGATCTCCTGCTTCCTCACAACACAATGGGGATCTACAAGGTCTCCCACATAAAGCATCAAATGGCTCCCTACCTATACTCAAATGGAAACTATTATTGCATGCAAATTTCATAAGAGCTAGGTGGCGTTCCCAATCTCCTCTCCAATCAAAAACAAAATCCCTAAGCATATCCTCCAATGTCTGAATAGTCCTCTCGAACTGTCCATCCATTTATGGATGAAATGCTGAACTTAACATTAATTGACTGCCAAAAGCTTGCTACAAATTCTGCCAAAATCGAGATGTAAACCTCAGGTCACAATCTGAGATGATCAACTTTGGAATGCCATACAATTTCACAATACCATCTATGTATAGCCTAGTCAAGCTCTCTACGGATTGCTTCTTCTTCATTGCAAGAAAATGAGCACTTTTCGAAAATCTATCAACAGTCAACCATAAAGAGTCATTCCCTCTAACAGATCTAGGCAAGCCAATCACAAAGTCTATCGTTATCTGCTCCCATTTACACTAAGGAATATCCAGTTTCTGCATCAAACCTAAGGTCTCTGACACTCTGCCTTTACCTAATGACATATCAAACATTTTGCTACAAAATCTGCAACATCCCGCTTCATGCCAGACCACCAAAATGAACGCTTTAGATCCTGATACATCATTCCACTGCCTGGGTGAATAGAGAACTATGATCGATTAGTTTCTTCCAAAATTTCCTTTTGCAGGGTCACACCATTAGGAACACATACCCAATGATTCAGACGAATCACTCCATCTTCATCTCTTACTATGCCAGATTTCCCAACCAATTCCTGCAATAGTGGATCATCCTTTTGCAAGGCAAGAACCTTATCATGCACAGAAGTTCTAATGGTTAACTGAGCCAAAAACATGCTGCACAATTGTGGTTCTAGAACGGCCAATGAACCAATTGCATCTTCTAACATCTTCCAGTCCTGACTCAACATCTGTCTCTTCCTACTTAAAGCATCCGCTACCACATTAGCTTTTCCTGGGTGGTAGGTAAGCTGAAAATCAAAATCCTTCAAGAATTCAATCCACCTTCATTGCCTCAAATTCAACTCCTTCTGGGAGAACAGATACTTAAGACTCTTATGGTAAGAGTTGAGTCCAAACCTCACTCCATATAGATAGTGCCTCCAGATTTTCAAAGCAAAGACTACCACTGCAAGTTCCAAATCATGAGTAAGATAGTTATGTTCATGCTCCTTATGTTGCCTAGATGCATACGCAACAACCCTTCCACCCAGCATTAGAACACAACCAAGCCCAATCTTCGAAGCATCCGTGTAGATAGAGAAAGAATCCACACCATTGGGCAACATAAGCACTGGCGCTGTAGTCAACCAAGTCTTCAACTTTTGGAAACTTCTTCCACAAGCTTTAGTCCACTCGAACTTAACTCCCTTCCTCGATAGCCATGTCAATGTAGCCGCAATAGAAGAAAACCCATCTATGAATCGTCTATAATAACTTGCCAAACCAAGGAAACTCCTGATCTCGGCAGACGATCTTGGTGTCTCCCAATCTAGGACTACTTCTACCTTTGCCCGATCCACAGAAACACCATCTCCAGATATAACATGCCGCCGGAAATGAACCTCCTTCATCCAAAACATGCACTTACTGAATTTGACATATAGTTTGTGCGTTCTTAAGACTACAAGCACGATCCTCAAATGTTCTCGGTGAGACTCCTCATCGGGCGAGTAGATCAACACATCATCAATGAAAACCACAACAAAAGAGTCAAGATGCTATCGAAAAACCCTGTTCATCAAATCCATGAAAACAACTGGAGCATTCGTCAAACCAAATGGTAAGACCAAAAATTGATAATGGCCATATCTTGTCCTAAAGGCTGTT